>CM060376.1:171927272-172668117 GCA_030545235.1 Helianthus tuberosus | reverse complement strand
TTAGGCATTTTTGGTTGTGTTCACATTGGTTCTCGCGGTTCTCGCAATAAGAGGTGGTTTTCGCAAGAACTTCTCCCTATATATATATATATATATATATATATATATATATATAATTTTATATTTTTGAGGTGTTACAAGTCTACCCCCCTTAATGAGGTTTCGTCCCTGAAACCTTTCTTACACCGTTCACACTTATTCCACCCTAATCTTGAAATGATAAGTCCTTTTATTAAGTTATAATTACTATTTTGACCTTAAATGGTCTTTACGACTAGACTTACTAGTCATCGGCTACTTTATACCCCGTCACTCTGTATACCATATTGCCTTCCCCGACCTTATATGAGTTTATGATCTCATATCCCGTAACTCATGCTACAACATGATTATATTCTATATTACTTTTCTTGACCATGATCGCATCGCATCACGTCATGTTTAAGTTTATATAAACTTTTCATTATCAGAAATCTTCCTTTCGAATTTATTGCCTTTCCCCTATTGGTGTCAAGACCTGTTTCTTTTAATGTTAATCGTTTCCCAAACCATCTCATACTATTTATGTTTGTTAAAACGTTGTTTTTGACTAAAAACTGAATTTTAGTATAACGTTTTCTCTTTAACTTAGCCCAATTACTCATATCAGGAAATTGACATTCAAGAATTTTATTCTTTTCCATTCTTATTTTACGCAGGGAATCGTAGCCAGTTCCCATGCTTTAACCAAGTGACCCGTAGGTTCTTTTACTTAGCCTCGTAGGCTATTTCTTTAGACTTTCACCTCTTTTAAGGTGAGGCCCTTGTAGTTCATTTCTTTCTATTTGTGACCCGAGGGTCATTTTGGTCCCGTAGACCCTTACACTGTTTATAACCCGAAGGTTATGATGATCCCGTAGATCATCCCTTTACTCGCGTCATTCTTTAACATATTCTTGGTGTCAAGGCACCCTCTTTTATGTTTGAATATCATTTATTTTTCTTTTTGAAATCTATTGACTTGGACCGTAGTCTATGACTACAATCGTTTTCTTTCGGACTATTCTTCTGACTCTATGACTTCTTACGTCATTTACGCGTCGGCTTGTCTCACGCTTACCGTTATCCGGTTTACGCCTATATTTATTTACAACCCGTTACCTGGGTTCTTTATCTTAATGTTTTTAACGCTCTCGTTGCCTGTTCGCGGTTTCCTTTTTATATACCCTCATGACCCATTACATAGGTTTATTAATATTTTGAGCTCCCATTATTCGGTTTGCGCTTAGTTACACTATCAAGTGTTATACTTTATTTGACCCGTTTGTCTTGTTCGTGTGAAATTCATCACTTATGACAGTCAAACTTTATTCTTTATTCAACCCGTTCAACCTCTAAATAGTTGAACATAATTATCAAAATTTCTGTTTGCGAAATGTTATCGTCTTTTAGTCATAACTCATAATTCGAGTCTTTTGACTTTTAATTCGCGTTCCTGTCTCTTGGTTTACGCATATATTTGAAATCCTACCCGTCTATCGGGTATTTTACCAAAGTCATTATTAAAGAAACCATTCCCGTATGCATTAAGACTTCGTTTTGACTTACTTAGTCATCTTAGTGAAATCCATCGATTTTATTCAACAAATCCTTTATTCTTTTATTCAATCTGTTTGACTTGTTCGTGTGAATTTCATCACTTATGAACAATCAAGCTTTATCCCAATGCCCTAACATTCCCGTTTCTCTGTTTGTATGTTCATTACATTAATCCTTGTCCCTTCTACCGGGCTCATTATTCTAACGTAATACGCTTCCGTTACCCGGTTTGCGTTTACATTTATTATCAAGCATTATGCGTATTTGATCCGTTTGGGTACCTTTTTAATTCGTCCTATTCGCCCCATCTTTACTACACCGGACGTAAATGCGTTCATTATAAGAAGTTCATAGTATCATGTGTTTACTACTTACTTGGCCAGAGTAAGCGGTCAACACATGGTATACGTGACCTTATTATAATTATCACATCACTTCCCATGTAAGTAAATCCTTAATTCATTTGCAAGTTTATGATTTTATTTGGTAAAACCTTGTTTAAGTGTTATTTAAGAACTAGTGGGGAACCCGCGCGTTGCAGCGGGGTCGTCAATACTGGGAGAGAACATAATTCAGACCTTAAAGCGATTTAAAGAATCATAAGTGTGTATATAAATAAAAGCACTCGCGCTTCGCGGCTGGTTAACACTCGCCAGCGCAATCCCTGTTGATTGAACTGGTGCTTTGACTTCCCATCTGGAGCAACTCCTTATTAGATCCATAGTCCCACTTCATTTTGCTAAAAAAACATTGAATTACCACCTGAGGTACCTCTGCTCATATATAGTCCATTCTGCAAATTTTAGAAATAAAAAAAATTACTTCTTTAATTTAGTGTAAGTGATACATGAAATTCGAGTGGTATACCATAATATGTTTCAACAAATAACAAAATAAAGAAAAGTCATAATTTGAGAACTTCTTGCCTTTTAATCATACTTGAAAGAAAGAAGAATAAATGCTCGAAATTAAAAAAAAATATTGTAATGAATAAAATTTGAACTTCCAACCTGTCTAAAATTTCATTTAGTAAAGCTAATTCTTTTTATTTGACCAGATCGTGTACATCATACCTTGAATAATTGGCAAAAATTATCACTTCCATAACCAAAGTTACCAATACACAAACTGACAAACATGTATGTAACAAAGTATTTGCAAACACTTGGTCACTTGGTCCACTACTGGAAAACAACACTTTTCAAACATATCAAACCAAATAACTTCTTTTTACTTCACTTGATGTACTAAGAGACCCCACTTAAACCCATCACCATAACCCATTTTCCTTACAATGCTACACATGAACACCTCGAGGGGCCTTTCAAGATTTACCTTACCCGTGCCCATGGTCAAACCAGTTAGGCCCATAAAGTGTCGAAGCTCATCTTCTGAGGCAGCATAAGGGATGTCAATCTTGTTGCCAAGAATCAAGAAAGGTACCGTAGCTAATGATTCGTCGGACAAAAGTGCGTCCAGTTCTTTTTTTGATTCTGCAAATCTTTCCTTGTCATATGCATCCACCAGGTGACTACAACATCCACCTTTAAAATCAAGAATTGCATTATCGTTTTATTTACATGTTAAAACATTATTTATTAATACAATTTAAAGAAAAAGAAAGAGTAAAGAAAGTTTTAACGTGTTAACCTAACCCGATTTCACCTACAAATTGTTGAGCGCTTTTTTGCGTTCTAGCCAACAGATTAACATAAAAGGGACCCATAGATCGTCTTCTTTGTATATTTTATTTTAGAGTAAATTACAAGTTTTGTCCTTTATGTTTGTCCCAAATTTCAGGCCATGTCCTTTATTTTTAAAATTGATGAGTTTTGTCGTTAAGGTTTCAAAATCTTGCAAGTTATGTCCTTTAAGGCAAACCCGGTTAATTTTCAATGTTAAATCTGATCATGTGCAAGGCACATGAGGGCATTTTTGTAATTGTAATCACTCTTGATAAATACATACAAAGCACTTCAACCTCCCATAATATAACTCTAAACACATGTATTCAAGCAGGTCAATTTAGACTGTAGTAAAGCGAGAACACGGCAAACACATAATATACAAAAAATAAGCTAAACGTGTAACAGATAAAAGGTCGCCTGATATGAATTAAAGGCGTAAAACATAATAAACAGTTTCATTTAAAGTGTGGCATCATTTATATGATATGGAGTATGAATATTAGGTTGACTCGTGAACTGTCAGAAACCTGATTACAGATGGATATAACAATTCTGGTGCCTGTGATTTTTAAGGTAATGAAAACATAACATAATAGGTCAGGTTCATATTAGAGCAACTATTGTTCGAGTTGTATTATAACTGGTAATTCCTATGGAAAATTAACTAAAAATAACATGTTTTGACCATGTTAAAAGTCAACAAATTGTATATAGTGTTTACAACCTCTTAAATTTGTTTTCTAAAAAAGCAGATCATTATTAGGGTGGCAAAATGGTAATTTCTTGGTACAAGTTACACAAGACACTTTGTCCGACTTTTGTGAATATTTACTGTCAGGCATAATTACGAAAATAGACATGGCAAAATGAGCAGGTTGGATAACGCGCCAAGGTTGGTAAGTCAAAAACCAAATCGGGTCGGTATGGGTTGCCTGGCAAACACTCGGTAGAAATTAAAAATATTAACAAAAAAAACTTTAGTATTACGATTAACATTGATTTTATATATCAAGCCGTTTGAGAGGTTGTATGCCTAAAAAATATACTCCGAACTATTTTCGATCCGTTTAAGCACTGTATGCCACAAATTCAGTAGCATATTTATTTGACCAATGAAACATAAAACATAACTCGAATCGACCCATATTGGCACCTTAACAAGATCTAGCATAGGGAAAAGATAATGGATGACATACCAAACAACCTCCGACAAGATCATAGTGAGCATAGCGTGGCCCACCTGGCTAACCAAAAACTGTGTACTTGGCTAGATGCTTAGGAATAATTTGATCGTATCTGTTTTCATTAGTCCAAGAGACTCAAGTCAGTAAAAAAGATTACAAATTCGAAAACAGAAAGATAAAGAAACATAGATTATTAGTGATAAAAAGACTTTTTCCAAAGTTCTGTGAATGATTTCAGAACCTACAAAGCTTAAGATGAATAAATAGCATGTTTAGTTGGTCATATGATTAGGTCAGAGATTCAAATAACAAATATAGCATGTAAATACAATATCCACTTTAAAAACATACAAAAGTGGCATAGAATCCTTTAGTTTCGAGCAATTATTATGGATTACCATAAGTTGCATATCAATAATAAGCATCAGGAGAAACTTGCATCCGTCAAGCATTGACCTGTAGTTTCAAATCCTTGTTTCGCAGTTATAAATAAAACTCAAATCACTCTAAGAACGACCGATTCAAAAATATCGTATAACGCGTAGTAGAGGAAGAAGAAGCGAACCTGATAATGTTGATATGCAGACCCAATTGTGAAGCAACATCTAGAAACTGGACCATATGAACACACACCTAATGAATCTTAAACCCTAACATAAATTTCAACAAAATAAAAAAAAAACACAAAAATTAGGTTTAAAATAAAAAATAAACTTCCAAACCAACACCAACCATTATCATTCATCCCTAACAAATAAACACATAACCACACAAGTTCAATTACCCGATTCATCCACTGGTTAAACAACAACAAATCTCGAATCTAAACACTTTTATCAAATCAAATTCACATCAAATAATTAATATCATCAAAATCAAATCAACAAACAACACGATAGAAAAAATACAAATAACACCAGGACATATGTAACTAAACGTCCGGATAACTAACCTGTGAGATTACGAGATTATTCCGGTGACGGTAACGGTGGCTCTGCCTCCTTCAAGATTGCCGTTGTGATGTTTAGTAGACGAAATATGCAATTGAAACCCTAGGTGGATGACGAGGCTCTCCCACCGCCACCGTCTTCGCTACCATTTATGGTGTTACCCATTGAACATATCCCATTTGCCATTTGAAGCGTCGCGGGTGATTTAAGTTCGCATTAATTTGATGTTGTGGGTAAACAAACAGTTTTGTTGAAAGTCGATTTCAATCAAAAGAAAACTCATAACAAATTTCAATCATAAAACCTAATTGATTATACATATAATTGCTCGGAAGGTTTGGGCGACTGGCATTGAATTAGGGGCAAATATGGGAGAAAGGGATGGAGATTAGGGTAAGAAGGCGTGATGGTTCGGCTGCCGTCTTAAGAATTGTGCCAGAAATTACTATTTTTCCCAAAGGAAATGCTTAATATAGGTTTATAGATTATTAGTTTTACTCCTCAAACATATAACATGTTTTCCTTTTATAAAACATTTATACAATCACATTCTTTAATGTGATCGTTACTATTCTCAATAGGATTCTTATGGAGAATACCTACTTAGATGGTCACTCACATCTAAGTTTATATATAAAATAAATTCTTTTTATCGTTTTGTTATTCACAATTGTGAAAAATACGTATTTCTACTTAATTACCTCTTGGCAACATCATCCTGGTAGATACATTCATTCATTATTTTACCGTTGCATATTACTATTTGTACTATAAATTTAAGACGTGTACCTGGTAGATACTCGCCCCGATAAACTTTCTTTGTGGTTCGATCTCTATTCAAGATCATCACTTGATCTATGTCTTTGGTGAGTATGGTTTACTCGTCATAGTTCAAATCATATCTTCATTGTATCAATTGATCCTTAGACTCTCGTCATTTTAGAATGCGAGGGTCCTTCAACTAAAACTTTTATAAAAGATTAGTAACGTTAATCTTAACAAGCACCCGTACAATACTACCAGGCTTTCTACAATACGTGTTAACACACGTAATTTGTTTACCATACCGGTCTCTCGTCAATTTAATTGGGGTAACATGTGTTACACGATAACCCTATGCGTTGTTTACAACACTTTAACATGCTAGACCGTCAATATACATATAACTTACTGGATTATGCGATCAAGTCTCGAACCGAACACATCTACTCTTTAACCTTTAGCTATGATTATCAACTTGTAAGACCCTTACTTTTATTTATCAATAATCATATAAATTTCGACTATAATTGTGTATTTACGATTACACATACATTTGAAAATACGGATTTCTTAAAACCATTTATGAATTAAAACATTTTGACTTAATATAGATATATCGTCGTTCAAATCTTGACGACGAAACATAATGCGGAAGCTTGAATCTTGATCGTGTTCGGTTCTTCATTGAGCTTGATCGTCATCTGGCACTTAGAGTTATACCTACATTTCATAAACCATTAAATGAGTTAGTCATACTTAGTTTATAACGTGTTTAATCAAGTCTGAAGGCTAGAACGAACAAGAAAAATAATTTTGCCAGCTATTAAGCCCCTCGCGGGGCGCGACCGGCTTCTCCACTTCCTTTCACGGGGCGCGACAGCCGTCGCGTTGCGCGACCATGTTTACCCCTTCTGTCGTGTGGTGCGACGCCCTATTTTTGACAGAAAGTTTCGAACTGGATGTTGCATATTTTCAGCAATCCCATTTTCTCCTAAACCATCATAACTCGCTCAATTTTCATCCGTTTTACGATCCGTTTCTACCAACGTGATCGTCATTTGATTCTCCATCATGTGGAGTCAAAACCCGACATCTGAATTAACAAAATTCTAGATTTTAAGCCCTCGGCTTAAAATTCAATTATAAAACTTTTGACCCGTTTCATGATTTATTAAGCAAATTGTTTCTAAATCATCATAAAACCATGGACTACTTATTCACTCAAAATCTTTAACTCGTGATCAAAATTTTTATGAATTACGCGGCCAATACCAAAGCTATTCGCATAATTCATTTTGACCCGTTTAGAGGATTTAAACATTTAAGTTTAAATCTCGCTCTTTCTTTTCACACATCCCATTTCCACATTAAGATATCTACTTATCTTCAACCACAACTATATTTGTGGTGGATTTAATATAATGAACTATTTATTCCGAATTCTACTCTTCGGTTAGTCATTTTACGGAAAAGACCCATTTTGAGGCATTTGACCCAAAAAGGCTTATGCCTATAACTTTTACACTTATCAAAGACTTATTTGATCATTATACTTATTTCTAAACAACCTTTAAGGGTCGTTTTCTCGGTTTATCGATCAAGGGTGTTTTGGTCAACCTTAGTCTCTTCATTTATGACGAAAGACTTTCAACAACATACTTGACCAAAATCGCAACTTTTAGCTATAGTCTTACTTACACGTACCTGGCTCGGGTCATAGAATTGACCCGTTTAAATACCTTTCACTACTAATTACTAACTAATAGCAAGACGAACCATATGTTATTTCCCTTTGAGCACAAAACTCAACAATCAATCATCAGTTATTACTGTCTAATGGTGTTACCAACACCATTTGACCCGTTTAGTCTAAATGACCATTTATCATTATGAGATGATATCTGGTTACCATCTCACCCCTTTAACCTATTCCAGTTTACACCGTGAATTTATGCTACTTAATAGACGTTTCTTAATTTGTTTGACCCGTTATGACTTACACCATGTGGTGTCTTTTCAAAATTCTTTATCTATCCGTTAACTCGTGTCCGGATTACTATTTTACCACTTTTACCCGTCACGGTTTACACCATAACGTAATGTTTCGAAATTCCATATTTGTTCCTCATGATAGGACTAATTTACAGTTTTACCCTTTTTACCATAATTTATGGTTTCTTACCATTTCACTTGTTCCGACCCGTATTATTTCGCGCCAGAACATTATATTTCAATTACTTAATTTACTTTGTTCATATTCAATACTCACAAGTAAGTATATTGTAAATAAAAAGGGCGTAAGCTTTACTTACCTTGTATCCGATTATGCACTTTTTCTGCGTACTTGATCTGTTTGACCCGCTTCTTTCCAAGCTCCCACCTAGCTTGTCAAGCATCGAACTATCATTATAATTCGTAAGATGGTTAGATTAGTCATCATTAATCACGACTATTCCACTTTACGTGTTTTATGTCGAAATTATTATTCGACCTTATCATTGGCAGTTTGACTTTCAAAAGTCAACTGCCTTTAATCATATGAAATGCACCATTAAGTTCAATAACTCATTTAGGCATTTTATCAAACATCTTGTAGGCGAGATTTTATACGCATCTATTATCAAATTCATGGTTAACTATTAACCAGGTTTTAGCATCAAAACCAAGCCTCTATGTCTAGTGTACCCAAACAGCATCTAGAACTTATATCATATCATCAATTTCACAGATTTATCATCACTTTTCAAGTGTTCATCATAATATCATAAACCCACTTGTCGCATACATGATTAGCTAACCAAAACACTAATTCATGGCACTAATTCAACAAGTTTACATCTAGGGTTTGCTCCTAGATTTATACTCATGTCACTTTCAGTATAACACTAACATTCTCATAAGAATTTTTTTTATGAATATTTATCATGATTTCAAAATATCACCAAATAACAAAATTCAACATACCTTGTGATCTCCTAACTTGGGTGATCACGAAATTGGTTAGAGCACCGATTTTTAGCTCGATCTTCTTTTGATTTTGATGAATTTTTGTAAGTTTAGGGTTTTGAAGAGAACCCTCTGGTGCTCCTGATGATATTCAACCAAACACACACACTTGTGTGTGTGTTTTGGTTTCTATTTAGTTTTAATTAAAACACTTTCATACTTTACCCCTTTTAGTCCCTCTAGTTCTCTAGTCATTAAAAGGTACTTATTCATGTTTCTTTATTGTTTTAAAAACAAACAACTAACTAGGTTAATTATTCCTTGTTAGTTTACCCTCAGTTATGACCGACTCATGTTTATATATATATATAATTTTATATTTTTGGGGTGTTACATTATCTGGAAGAACTACTAGCTTCAAAACTCCCAGCTTCTCAAATTGTAACAACTCTTCCTACATTGCATTCACCCAACTTACTTCAGCTAAAGCTTCTTGTTAGGTTTTGGTTCTATTTGCGAAAGGATACATCTGAATGAGAACCGATTCTTCAAGTCAGCAACCTTCGTATAGAAACAACTTAATCCCTGTTGAATTTAGTTTCGAGTTTGTATGCCACTTTGTAGATTTCCAAGAATATTTTCTGACGGATGAAAATATAGAGGCCGGGGCATAACTTTTGTCGAAACGATAACCGACGGTTCTAAATATATACGTTCTGATCAGCAACACTTTGACTAACAACCGGTGTACTTATTTGATTCACAGGATTGAATAATTGAGCCTCCTGCTGAACTTCAAAGATTTCTACGTCATCAGATGTTGACACATCTTCGTCATAAATGGCAGTACTTTCTTCATTATCAGAATCATCTGACTAGTCAAAACTAGGACCTTCAACATTTTGATTAACCTGGAAATTGGTTCCTTCATCATTAACTCTAGTACTGGTTCCTTCACCAACATTGTTTGCACTATATTGTGTCAGGGTGACAACAATCGGTATTTGAATTTGTTCTTGAGCTGAACATTGTTGTTGTTGATATAACATGACAAACTCTTCAACAGTTGGTTCTGAAATACTGGCATTCAATATTCTATGCATGAACTATACGATTTATACTCGGTAGATACACTCGCTTTTGAAGACTAGCATAGCTTTTGCTCAGATAGTGTTTACTCCGAAGTTTCCATCTGGATCAATAATAGTACATGGAGACCCAAATGGTTCTAACCACTAAAGATCGGATTTCCTCCAATTTAATAATTCAAAGCATGATTTAACAAGCCAAGGCAACTACTTCATTTCAGAAACTTACAGAAAGTTTCGAGTCTGTTAACATCGTTCTGGCTGTCTCGATCTAGGTTCTATTTTTTCATTCAGCAACTCCATTTTGTTGTGGCGTGTAAGGTGCACTTAACTCATGAAGTATACCTTTCTTATTACAGAATTCAAACATTTCATGGTTTTGAATTTTGTACCATTTTCACTTCAAATTCGGCGTACTGGTAAGTGGTATAAATTCTTGATCATCAGAATCAATGTTTTCAGGTACTCGAAATTCTCATCTTTTGTCTCTAAAAACATTACCTAAGAAAATCTGGAGTAGTCTTTTGTCACCACTAGGCAATATAAATCACCAGTGATACTTTTAACGTTGACAGGTCCAAATAGATCCATGTGTAACCTCTCAAGGGGTAATTTAATAGAATTATACATCTTTAACGGATGCAACTTCTTCTTCTGTTTACCCTTCTTGTAGTTGATGCAATCATTAATCATATGGAAACTTTTAACGTTCACACTATCCACAAGCTGATTGCTAACCAAATAATTCATCTTCCATAGGTGAATGTGTCCCATTCGTCTGTGTCATATGATAAGATTCTTTTTTAGTTTCCTTTGTGACGAAGGATTGTGCTGTCTGAGAAGTAGTGGATGCAGTGCTTATGTCGAGGATGTAAAAATTGTTCTCTCGAGGAGCACGTATAAGGATCCACTCTTTAGTAATCTTACGTCCTGGTTTAAGTATCATGCACTCTTTATCAGTAAAGTGTGTTGAAAACTTCATGTCACGAATTTGGGAAATGCTCAGTAAATTGTTTTCAAGTTCGGCGATATAATTGACTTTATCAAACGAAACCTTTCCATTAGATATAATCCCTTCACCGACAATTCTTCCTCCCTAGTTTCCAGAAAATCTGACATACCCGCCTTTGATTGGTTTGACATCGTAGAGCAAAGCGGGTATACCCTTCATGTGCCTCTAGGCTCCACTATCCATGATCCACTTCGAAAATGCAGACCTAGGAAGCCCCTACACTTGCAAGTAATGGATTAGTTTTTAATGGAAACCCAAGCCATCTTGGTCTTGGGTTTTCTAGCTCGTTTAACCACTTGAAATTTTTGTCCATTTTCATCTGAACTTTCAACTCATCCCCCTGAAGTTCCAACCTGTTTCAGTCTCCAACTTTGTTTACTCGAAATGTTTTTTTCTAAAATAAGTTTTAGAGTTCACACTTTCTTCATCCTTTTTAAATTTACCGATTTTTGTGATTTGACATTTACCAGTTTGAACAAAGTTTTAGTATTTTCAACTTGTGTTTTCTATTTCAAAATTTGTTTTGGATCAATTTTGGAAGCTTGTTTTGAAACAGTTTGTTTGGAAACTTCGGGTTTCTTTTCTTTAGAATCATGTTCTGGACAATTATAAGAAACGTGTCCAACTTTGTGACAATTAAAGCAAGTTCTCCTATCTTTGTGTTTTTTCACAAAACTAGGAGGTACTTGAGGATGCTCTTGTGCTTTCATTTTAAACAAAAATCCTCGATTGATTGTTTCACAAACTTTTCCTTTTCACTCCCAGAACTTGATCCAGAACAAACTTAACATTTCTTTGATATTTAGATTTACCATAATAAGAATTGTTTCTTTGTGTTTTGCCTCTGAATCTATTACCATTTCCATTACCCAATCCTCTATTACCATTTCCTTTATAACCATTGTTAACATTGTTTTTTTGGTAACTTTTATTGGTTTCTCAAATTCTGATCATATCTCTTTTAATTGCTATACGTAATCTCAGATTGGTAATAACTCATTTTAGCAAACGTTTTGATTGATTCAAGTTGTTCCGTTTGTTAGAAAAACTTGTTTGGTCCTTTGGAACATTCTTTTTCTCAGTTTTAACTTGCACAACAATGTCTTCAACAGGTTTAAATGTTCTTGCAATCAAATTCACATTCACATTTCTGATTGGAAAATCCAAATCAGAATATATTTTGTCTAACGCGGTCATCTGATACATTGTGATCATATTCTCAGGGTCACACAATTTATATTTCTCTTCTGAAATGTGTTTGTTCTTAATCACTTTCTTCTCATAATCTGAACTCTTAGCATTTTCTTTTTCGAAAACTTTTTCAAGAACCAATTGACAAACACTTTCATCACAACTATCGGAACTGTTTTATGATTTTTCAAATGAAATATCGATGGTTCACCCTCTAGAGATTTTGAATAGTTGTTATAAATTAGAGGTGGCTTCGACCTTCATATAGGATCAAAAGGATTAGGGATATCGCTAGCTGGTTTCTCCTTCTTGGCGGTGATATCTTTGCTCTACATATTGTCAATATCATCCAGGGCAAAGTTTGGGCATGACTTGCGGAATCCCGAGACAAGTTAAAAAGTTAATACACATTATATATCTAGTGAAAGTGTAATGTACAATATGCCTTATCATACGAGCACACGAGATTTGAAGTTTGCACGTTATAAACTTCATAACTAAAAAGTCACATGTTGTAAAACATAAAAAGTCACATGTTGAAAGATGAAAAAGTCGCATGTTGAAAGATGAAAAAATAGCATGTTGTAAAAATGAGAAAATAGAATGTTATAAAAAAATCGCATGGTGAAAAATGAAATTCACATGTTGTATCTCAATCTCGTACGCTGCGTACGTTAACACAAATTGTACGTTGACCAACCCCATACATTTAAAATTAACTTGCAGGGTTTGATGTAGTTCTTACAAGACAAGTTTGATCATGAGGCTTGATTGGTGGAGACTGAGGCAAGAATTTAAAGTCAGAATGTACACTTAATCGCTGGTATTCTTAGGATTGTAGAAACCCTCTCCTATGACTCGGCTGAGGGATGAGCTAGATCTGCAAACTTGGTCAGTGTATGTAAACAAATAAAGCATTAGTTACAGGAGTCAAGGATATTTAGGGATCCTAAAAGTTTAAACCCTACCCTTTTC
Organism: Helianthus tuberosus; assembly: GCA_030545235.1. Lineage (NCBI taxonomy): Eukaryota > Viridiplantae > Streptophyta > Magnoliopsida > Asterales > Asteraceae > Helianthus > Helianthus tuberosus. The sequence goes on along the minus strand of CM060376.1, from coordinate 172,654,743 downwards.
TATCCATTTCAAGGGAAGATTTTTGCCTTCAGGAATGGAATCCCTCTTGACAAAGAAAAATCTGTTGGTGCATATGTCTGTCGACTTCGACTTGTATCGAGTCTTGTATTAGATTTTAGATAGATCAGGGCATGATTTACGAGAAAAACGAGAAATGTATAGGTGTGAGCCATTTCACATGAAATGGAGATGGCCATTCCGTGTGAACCATCTCATGCGGAATGGGTTGCCTATAAATAGTAGCCTTGTTCAAATCATGTGTAACATTTCGATTCCGGTAGCGAAGCTCTGCCGAAGTGTCTCCAGCATTTTAAAACGATCTGATATCAATACAAGAGACAGTTTAACTGATTCTAAGTGCAAATCAGCTGAAACAACTTTGATACGTTTGTTTCCGCCTCTTGTATTGATTAGAACTCCTCTGAACAACTCGTTTTGGTCGTTCAAACGATCCTACAAGTGGTATCAGAGCTCAGGAGGAAGAGTTTTTACCATTTCAGCTGTTTTTCATCAAAATTTCTGTCTTCTACTCACTTTCTTCAAAATTAAACAAGATTTTACGGTTAAAATGGGCTAATTTTCACATATAACGTGCGAAACAATGTTTTAACAAATCCTTAAAAGAATCAGACCTTAATTCGAAGTAAAACTTGTTCAATTTTATAAAAAACTGTCCGATTGTGTGACGTCAGCTCCATTTCGCACGAATTGGATACCAGATCGTTTGAACTTGCATCCATTTCGCACGAGACAGGCTTCCATTTCGCACCAAAGGGCATTTCATTTGAAACAGACATCATTTCGCACGAATTGATATCCCACTTCGCTTAGAAGTGTCAATTCGCTTGAAAAGTTCAATTCGTGTGAATCATATATTCCATTTCGCACGAAGTGGGTAAAACAGGGTCCATTTCGTTTGAAGAGGTTCATTTCGCTTGAAAGAATCCATTTCGTTTGAGAGTTGACTCCATTTCGTTTGAAACATCATCCATTCCGTTTGAACAAACTGTTTATGTGAACTCTTAAAAACCAAATCATGGATAACGAGTTCTACAATGCCTTTGCTAGCCCGATCACTATAACTCAGAATACGATGTTAGAAAATGAAACGGGAACCATGAAAAAACCGCCTAAGCTTATGGATATTGAGGAGTATAGTGGATGGGCGGAACGTTTTGAAAATTGGGTTCAAGTATATTACTTAGACGCATGGGAATGTACTGAATATCGATATATTAGACCGGTTAAGGACAACGGAGAGAAGGTTGATATCAAAGATCTAGATGTTGATGAGAAAAAGAAATACAAAAATGAAAAGATGATGGTTAGTCTCTTGCAGCAAGCTATTAAAGAAGAAATCTTGATTTTACTACAACACAACGGAAGTGCACATTCAATATGGAAAGAACTAAAATCGAAGTTTGTTGGAAGTAAAGAGATGATCAAGAACAAAATGTCACTTTTGAAGAAAGAATTTGATCTATTCCGTGGATTAAAAACTGAAAACACCAAGCAGATCATAGAAAGATATTGCAATTTGTTGATGAACATGAAGAGATTGAACATCAAGAAAGATAATGATGAATTGATTGAAAAGTTGGCCGATGCGTTGCCACAAGATGTCTGGGGCACGTATCTTATGATGTTGAAAAATAAACCTGAATTTGACAATCTAACGCTGAACAAGTTTATTGAACAACTCGAAGCTCAAGAGATGGAACAACGAAAGATAGCGAGAATGAAGGACTTTGATGGTGAACAAGACATTGGTCTGTATTACAAAGGAGGTACTAGTAATAAGATCCACACTGCACCAAAAATTGAAACTGCTTTCAATGCAAAAAGTTCTTCTGGAGGTTCATCTCAAGGATCAAGTAGCAAAACTGGATTTTCTTCATATCCATCATTCGATCCAAATTTTTCAGCAACAAAGAGTGGCAAAGTTCTACAATGCAACATTGCGCTAAATCTTGAGAATGATCAAAATTACTCTGAAGAAGTAGCCAAAAGTCATATGTCTTTGTTGGTGACTGTGTTAGAGTCTTATGGGAGTTTAGTTGCAGGAAGGATCGGAAATCCAATGTTGACAAAAGAGGATTACGATCAGATTGATGCTGAAGAGATGGAACTTATGGATATTAAGTGGTGTTTGGCTAGTGTGTTGAGAAGAGCTGAAAAGTTTAAACAAATTACGGGAAGAGATGATTTTCGTGATGCTAATGTTTCTACTTTAGGATTTGATAAATCTAAAGTTACTTGTTTTCGTTGCAGGGAAAAAGGGCATTTCAAGAGAGAATGCACAAACCGCGAAGCAAGTGGAGCTCAAAATCCTTTCGGAAACAATGATTATTATCGGAAAGCGATTTATCATCAAGTTGCTCAACAGCCGTATCAACAACAAACACAAACTGCTCATGCTCGGAAGGAGATTGAAGAATCAAAGAAAGCTTATCTAGTGAATCAAGATGATGAAAGATCGTCAAAAGGATTTAGTTGGGACAAATATATTTCAGCTGAGAGTAAAGCATGTCTGACAGATCAAGATGATGAAAGGCTTCCAAAAGATTTCAGTTGGGATGATTATGATCCTAACAGAACTGCAAATCATAAAGCTTTTATTGCTCAAATTGTTGAAGATAGTGCTGATGATAATTCGTATTGGGCAGATAGTATGAAAGAGCACTTAAAATATCTAGCCAAGAGAGATGCTGAAAATGCTCGAATGGCAAAGAAGAAGGTTGAAAAACAAGATGATCGTGATGATGATAATTCGTATTATGCAGAAAGAATGAAAGAGCTTTTAAAATTTCAAGTTAAAAGAGATAAAGAAAGAATGAAAGATAAGAAGGATGAAGAAGAGGTTTGAGTGATAAAGCAGAAAGAAATTCCAGCTTTCGAGATTAAAAAGGAAGCTGATGCAGTAAAGGTGACTGAAAATTGTGAAAACTGTGAGACTATGAAAAAGCACAACAATGAGTTGATTCACAACATGAACAGATTGAAAGAACCATATGATGTCTTAAACAAAGCCATGAATCAATATAACGAGTCAAGCAGTGAACAAGCTACAGCCATGAAGACACTCAATGGAGCATACATGATAAAGCAAGAAATGGTCAATTATTACATTGATATGTGTGCTGAGCTTGAACAGAAATTGGAAACTCAGAGGATAGAAACTGAAAGAGTAAAGAAGTTGTTGAAAAGTTACTCATGTTCTTCTTATGTGATTGACAGGATTTATCCTACAGTTGAAGGCATGAAGGCGTTTGAAGAAGAAACATCTGAAGTGAAAAAGTTCGAAACAAAAGAAGATACTGAAGTGAAGAATTCTGGTAAGAAACAAAGTTTTGGCTATAACAAGTGTCCACCCCCGCTTGAAAATGGATATTCTCCACGAAATCCAAATTCAGAAGGAATCAAAAAGGCAACCAATTTACAGTGGGAATCTGAGTCTTCAGATAACTTGCCAGACAACATTGATGTTACTTTCACATCATCCGACACTAATCATGAGTCCGAGTTAATAAAGAAAGTAGTCGATCAGGTGTTGGATAAAGATGAAACGGAGGAGTCAAAATCAGAGTCAAAGTCTGAGTCAGACACGTCAAGTTCATCAGTCAAAAAGGACAAAAGGGTTTATAATAAAGATTTTCTGTTATCGCAAAATAATTTGAATGACGAAACATTCAAAGTAGCATATACTTTGAATGATTCCGACAAATTATATTCTGATGAAGAATTTCCAATAAGAGGTGTTAAAACTGAAATGATTAACAAGGTTTTCAAACTAACAGAAATTAATATTTCTGAAATAAAAGATGTAAATCTTGCTGAAAAACCTAAACCTTACACCTCAAGAGTTCAACAAAGGTTAAACAAGAAAAGGGGTTACAGTTCTGGTTTAGGTTATCAAAAGAAACCAAATCATAACGGCAATTTCAAAAAGAAGGGATTGGGTTTTATTCCACTAAAAAATCATAAAAAAGAGAAAACTTATAAACCAAAAATTGTTTTTGTTTCAGGAACATCATCTGAAGAAGAAAAAGAGCAAATGTTCAGGAAGCAAACAAACAAAGAATTCCTTGCGGAGAAGCAAGAGAGAATGAGGAAGGAAGTTGCTTAGAAGAAAAAGGAGAAAAGAACTTGTTTTCAATGCAAAACAGTTGGTCATATTGCCAAGAATTGTTCAAAGGCAATACAAACAAAACAGAGGATCTCTGAAAAACTAAAAGAAAAGATGGTTGATATTGAACCACTAACCAAACAATTTAAAGTTTTCAAAAATTCAAAGTTTGAGGTTGGTGAGTGTTCAAAAGGTTTTTACAAAAGAAAGGTGAATCTTAACAACCAAAAATGGGTTGTTAAGAAATCAGATGATAGTTCTAGCAATGATTCTGATTCATCAAAATCAGAGGAGCTATTTTATGGCGATGAATCTGACTCGTCAAAGTCAGAAGAGCCACAAGTTGAGCCAAAAAAGGAAAATTCAGTGCCGCCATTGGATGATGCAAACTTTCCACCATTGCGGGCTGAAAATTTAAAATCAAAAATTGGAAAAGTTGAAATTTCAAATCAATTCTTTTCTGAAAAGAAAAAATTTGATGTTGAAATAGTCTTTAACCCCACAGTTCAAAATATTTTTGGAAAAATGATTGACGGGAAGGTCAAAGGGGTAAAAGAATTTTATGAAAAGAAAATGAGTAAACCAGATGAAGATGGTTCACCCCAGGTTAGTAACTGGGATAGAACCTATCACGACTAAAAATCTGGACTTTCCGGAGCTCCCAAGTTGATAATCGTGGAGCATGAATCGGCATCTTTCTCAAAAATCTCAAAATTGTCATATTTCGATACAAGTGGTATTGATTGATGAGAACATTCAAGTGTATGTACCTACAAGTGGTTAGTCAAGGTCATTTAGTTGAACTTGATTTAACTTTCATACAAGTGATTGGAAAACAATGTGATGAAACCCCTAACCTATAAGTGGTTTGTGAAAATCAACAAAACTAATTTTCCGGAAAAACCATTTTGATTAAAACAAACTTAAGTGTTTTGAAATCATAGTGCGAAAATAGTTTGTTGTCAGGGGGAGTTCTGATTGTTTATGCCAATTGGATGGCGAATTGAAGTAATTCATGTCATGTTGTCATTTTTTTTGTACAGTTTATTGCTTTCATTTTCAAATTTTCCCAGAAAATCAAAATTGGAACATATTTTAATTTTAGGGGAAGTAAGAAAATTTAGAAATTTTTAAAATTTAAAAAAAGACAAAAACATAAGAAAATGAAAAAGAGTTCTGCTGTGAAAAGGAGGAAATGATAGTACATCAGTTAGACTGTCACAGTACGCTAAAGAAATGGAAAGTTAAAATGTGATAAACGGTCTCACTAAAGATATGACGATAGGCTCAGCTAGATTAGTAGATTTGCGATAAGGATACAAACTTAAATGAAAAAGCCTAGTTCTAGTGGGAAACACGGTTGAAAGCATAGTACTTAGTTTTGTCCTTCGTGACTGTGTACCTACTTAGTAATCGCTGAATTCTAAAAGAGCATAAAAACCGGTCAGTTTGTGAACTTTCACAACTTGCTGAAAAAGTCACTGTGATTGTGCATTTCATTTTGCAAAGATTTAAACTTGTTTGATTTCTTTATTTTGTTTAAGCATTGGACATCCTCTGCGTATACGTGAGTATCGAACTGGATGTTAGTGCCTGAACGTTCTGCTTTATTTTTATTGGTGTTTCGTTTAAATCTTGGATCACCTCTGCGTATATGTGAATATCGAACTGGTGGTTAAGATCTAAACATATTCAACTTGTTTTTATTTCTTATTTTGTTTAAACATTGGACTTTCTCTGCGTATCGAAAGATCGACCTGATTGTTAATGTTTAAACATTCTGTGTTGTTTTCGAACATATCACAGTTGATGAAAGTTTAAAGGCATTACTTGAGTCAGTGTATTGCATGATGAGGAGATATGCTGAGATCGTGGGGTCCATAAAAATTTAGTGCAAAAATTAATATATCTTAACGTATCGGTAAGCATTTTGAGAGTTTTTAGATTGAGTTTAAGAGGACAACAATATCGTCAATCTATGTGAATCGTTTAGAACTTAAAGTGTTTAAAGCTCAACGGTGCTAGTGATTTGTCATAAACTGATATGATCCTCTTACACAAACTCACAAAAATATTATCTGTATATATTTCTTGACTGCTTTCCGTTAAAAACAAAAATCCAAAAATATTTTTGGAGTGTTTTAGCATAAATTTTTGAAAATACAAAAAGATTTTTGACAACTGATGTTGAAAAGCTGATTTTCAAAATTCCGAGTGCTAAACATGATGAACAGGGTTGGGAGAGTTTGTTTAGAAAGATAAAATGTTATTCTTACAAATGTTCATCATAAATTATAAATGTTAAATCATTTTGAACAAAATCTACAAGTGGTATATAAATTTGTCAAAGTGTTAAATTTGTGAAATTTATTGTGAGGTAGAGATTGTGCAGGTAGAAGCAGCCAGGTTTCGACTCCTGAAAGATATGCGAAAGCCAGATTCCGATTCCTGTGAACTTTGAGTATGAGGAGAGCCAGGAAAAGTTCCTGAATCTGTGAAAGCTGCAAAGCGTGAGCAGAATTTGAGCCAGGTCACGATCCTAGAAAGAGAAAGTCAGACTGCGATCCCAGCTTATCGAAAGGGGGAGTCTGAAGATGCAAGAGCCAGTTTCTGATTCTGGATCTGTGATCAACATTCAAGGAGGAGTTTGAATGATAAAGAGCCAAGTTTGAATCCTGATGTTCACACAAGCTGCTGATGATGAAGAACTTAAGGAATCAAGAGATCTGATCAACAGAACATAGAGTCAGGATTGAGATTCTGGAAAAGATAGAAAGAGATTGATTGAGGATGCTTACAATGGAGAATACTTTGAAGAGAGCGAGAAGACTGATAAAGACTGAAGATGTGACATACCGAAGACTCGACACTGAAGACTTTGACAACATCCAAGGGGGAGTCTATTGGTGCATATGTCTGTCGACTTCGTCTTGTATAGAGTCTTGTATTAGATTAGATAGATCAGGGCACGATTTACGAGAAAAACAAGAAATGTATAGGTGTGAGCCATTTCGCACGAAATGGAAAAGCCATTTCGCACGAAATGGAATTGTCCATTTCGTACGAAATGGAGATGGCCATTCCGTGTGAACCATCTCGTGCGGAATGGGTTGCCTATAAATAGTAGCCTTGTTCAAATCATTTGTAACATTTCGATTCCGGTAGCGAAGCTCTGCCGAAGTGTCTCCAGCATTGTAAAACGATCTGATATCAATACAAGAGACAGTTTAAGTGATTCTAAGTGCAAATCAGCTGAAATAACTTCGATACGTTTGTTTCCGCCTCTCGTATTGATTAGAACTCTTCTGAACGACTCGTTTTGGTCGTTCAAACGATCCTACAAAATCTTCCCTTCCAATCCTTATCATTTTGTGTGGCCTTGATGACCAGATGGATTGACCGGCAAAGATTTGAAAAACAAAGTGGTTGGAACCGTGGGTTCTCAAGTTATAGACACTAGCAAGGTCCGGAAAACAAAAATTCAAGCCATGGGAGTTGACTAGTTTGTCCAAAACAAGTTGTTGTCCGAGCGTAGCTGATGTGTGCAAAATGTAACATATAAATTACATCAAATGAGGCATAAAACTAACCCTTTTTTAGTACTAATGTTGGAAAAAGTGTGTTTTGTCTTCCTTTTGAATTTACAGGACCAAATGAGCTTAAACGAGCAAAAGGAACAAATATACAACAAAAACCAACATAAATACAAAGAAAAGGAATAAACGTGACATGCCTGACCCCTCGGCAGCATCCCCAAAGGCAAAAACAAGAAACAGAAGTCTGACCACGGGGTCGTGCCCACTGGACACGGGGGCGTGATCAGCTACCTGCAGAAAAGACAAAGTTGTGGAAGCTTCTACGCCCACCATGGGGGCGTGCCCAGCTCAGCACGGGGCGTGGTCAACGCTAAGATACGCAGAATCTTGCAAAATCTTGGTAGTACAGATACGCTTCTACACACGGGTCGTGTTGAGCCCTATGCTGACAAATGCAATTAATGCAGGAAGAGAAAGGGATGGCCACAGGGCCGTGGCCGGCCTTCTGTTCAGGCTATAAATAGAGGTGCTTGGTTCACTTCAAAGGCATCCCTTGGCAAACCACCACTCTCTCACTTTGCCACCACTCCACCACCACTACAACACCCACATCCACCACCATCATCCATCATCCACCTTAGAGTGTGTGTAGTAGTCTCGGGATCCAAGATTGATAGTAAGAGTTCTTGTCAATCAAAGGCCATGTTTGGCTAAGTCTCTTACATCACTTGGTGAAGACAAGTCTTTAATGTATTACTTTTGATTTGTAATCTTTTTGCACTTTTTATTTGGTTTTGTATTAATGACTTTAATAACCAGTTTCTTATGTTGAAGGTGAAACTTCTTTATCATTTGTCTGTGGTGTCTAGGCATTACTTTACTGTCTATATAAAGTAAAAGATTTTCACCATTCATATCTCTACGCTCTATATAGAGATATGTTGGCTACCTGGTCGGGGGTTAAGGGAATGGTTTAGTAAGGTTCTTGCCTTGTTCAGTGTATAGATCTTGCAAGGACCTGTGTCAAGCTTATTAGGACCTCCTTCAATACCCACTGGTATTGGATGGCGGGGGTGCGAATGGCTTGATCCCCTCATATGTAAACTACTATTAATACATTAAACCGGCTATTTGGGATTGTATCCCTGCTGACTCAAACCACTTAGCCGAGGGTAACGTCACCTTCAAAAGAGGGGCCTACCACTTTTCGCATTAATAACTTAATTAATTATCTTTCAATATTCCGACCATTTAGGATTGTATCCTTGCTGACTCAAACCACTAGGTTGAGGATAACGTCACCTTCAAAAGAGGGGTCCTACTACTATAACTAAGATAATCTCTTAAAAAGTGCAAAAATGCGAAAATCATCAAATGATACATTAAATGCGAGTCGGATCCAAGTGATTCATCTTGTCTATCTGTTTTTATTTTATTTCGGCATTTTTTGTTTTTATTTTCATGTTTTAAAATCTTTTCTAAAAATTTTAGATTGATTAGACGTTGAGGATAAACCGGTACTAAAAGCTCTTGTGTCCTTGGACGACCTCGGTATCTTACCAACACTATACTACGCTCACGATGGGTGCACTTGCCCATGTGTGTGTTTAGTGTTAGTAGAATATCGTGTTTTATAAATTTAAAACTTGACTAATGTGTAAAATGGGCTTAAAACATCAATAAAAACATATTACACCCGACACACACCAGTAGCTCAGACCAGTGAACCAGAAGAACTCCGAGATCAAGGGCGGAAATGGATATATAAGGCCAAGTATGAAAGGGTCAGCTAGAAAGCAAACCCAAATCTTGGAAGCAAAGTCAGAGCGACTATTTTTGTCAAAAGAACGAAAGATGGCTGGATCGGGGAAATGATGGCTAGCCTTAAGCATGGAGATGTCGTGATCAGAGAAAGTACACTTCTCGTCTCTATGGTGGTCTAACAGGTCTTGTGGAATGAAATTCCCAACGGGATCCTCAGTGATTGATGAAGCAGATCTCGTCATCATTTTACCCATTTCAGTTGGTCGGAAAAAAACTGTCACGGCCCTCGTCCCGGTTTGACCCGGTTCAGGGGCCGCGGAACAAAAAATCCCGTGGTATTTATTTAATTGAGTTAATAGCGGAAGATTTTAGCAGGATCTTTTTAAAACTGAAAATGTCCGATTATTTTATTTCATAATTCGGGATAAAATCCCGGTAGTTTACAATAAGGTGATTTCACTGGGAAATCTTTATTTTACAAAACATGTTTCTTTATTTATATTGAGCCACTTCCTTAAGCTTGTCGTGCTTCAGGGCACTTTTCCTAGATCACAACAGATCACCTGAAACATGTTTGAAAAAGGTTTTGTCAGCGGGGAAATACTGGTGAATCATTCTTTTTACTAAAAACGACGCGTTGTTATAATTTACAGTATTAAGAGCGATTACAATGTTTATACATATCAACCATATACCCACGGTATTTATCACTCGACCACCTATTGGCTATCTCGTTGTCCAATGGTGTCTGTGATTATGGTCATATCACCCCTTGGCTAACCCGTTGTCCAATGGTGACTGTTATCAAGTAATGTATACAAAACCCCACATACCGGCAGTAATTGAAGATTACAAAGACTTAATCCCTGTAATTATAACTTTGAAAACAAGTAGGATTTTGAAAGCAATTTGGTAAAAAGGAGAATGACTCACATTGCAGATTTACACGGACAAAGTTTAGCCTACTGATTAGCCTGTTAACCTAATTCAAATAACAATGCACACGAACTGGTTAGTAACTAATACAGCATTTACGATAACTCACGAGATTAAAACCTTCACAACGAATGACAAAGTGCGATACTAAAACATCCATCGAATTCACAACGAATGACAAAGTAGAAACCCTAATTTGAGCAGCACTTAAACATTCATCGGATAGTTTCAATCGATCGGACATTGAATCGTAGCAGCGATCGAGTTATTACCCTGTTATCGTGGCGGAAATTCGAGATTGTGTGTGTTTCTATAGTATTTGGACGATATTTCAGTGGATGAATCGAATTTTAACGTCGAACCAACGTAGGAAATCAAGTGCCAAACTCCCCTATTTATATCTGAAAAACCGACTCCCTCGCGTGGCGCGAGGGGTCGTCGCGTGGCATGAGGGGTCGTCGCGTGGCGCGAGTGGTACTACTCTATCATAGGGTAGCCCCGTGTCTTGGTAGGCTTGCTGAGTTGGTTGTTCGTTAAATTTTGAATTACACATAAAACTGTGTGGATATTACTAACTAGGGTTTACCCCCCTGAGTTTTAGGGGCCCTGATCCTGATTCTGATTGTTCTGAAAATTTTTAGGGGTTATGCAGGATTACTTGGGGGTCTTAATTAGGGTTTCCTATTGGACAAAATATAATAATAAATAATAGTTTTGGTGAGAGTTGTTACATCCTCCCCACCTTAATAAAAATCTCGTCCTCGAGATTCACTGAAATAAGTGAGGATATTTTCGCTTCATTTCTGATTCTAGCTCCCAAGTGTATTCAAGTCCTCTCCTTGAATCCCACTTGACTTTGACCAACACTAGTCGCTTGTGTTTGAGAAACTTGATCTTTCGGTCTTCTATTTGTAATGGTTTCTCAACAAATTTTAGTTTTTCATTTACCTCTACATCTTGAAGAGGTACTACCAGGGACTCGTCGGATAAACATTTCTTGAGATTGGATACATGAAATACGTCATGTACTCCAGCTAGTTCTTCTGGTAGTTGTAAGCGATAGGCAACTGGTCCTATACGTTGGATTACTGGAAATGGTCGTACGTATCATGGACTTAGCTTTCCTTTCTTACCGAACCGAACTACTCCTTTCCAAGGAGAAACTTTCAAAAGTACCTGATCTCCGACTTGAAACTCTAGTGGTTTGCGTCGATTATCAGCATAGCTCTTCTGGCGATCTCGAGCCGTCTTTAATCTTTCCTTGATTTGAGTGATCTTGTCAGTAGTTTCTTGTACTATTTCAGGACCTGATAATTGACTTTCTCCTATCTCTTCCCAGCAGACTGGAGTTCTACACTTTCGTCCATATAATGCTTCAAATGGGGCAGCTTCAATGCTTTAGTGATAACTATTGTTATAGGAGAATTCAATTAAGGGTAGGTGGTCATCCTAGTTTCCACCAAAATCTATTACACATGCCCGGAGCATGTCTTCTAGGGTTTGTATCGTCCTTTCACTTTGCCCGTCCGTTTGTGGATGATATACAGTACTCAAATTTAGTCAGGTTCTCATTCCTTCCTGGAAACTAGTCCAGAAATGGGAAGTGAAACGACTATCCCTATCCGATACAATGGAGAGTGGAACTCCATGTAAGGATACTACTTCGTCTACATACAACTTTGCTAACCTTTCCATGCTAAAGGTTTCTTTCATAGGTAGAAAATGAGCTGATTTGGTTAATCGATCTACAATTACCCAAATCTCATCATTACCTTTTCTGGTTTTGGGTAACTTAGTAACAAAGTCCATTGTTATGAGTTTCCATTTCCATACAGGAATTTCTAATTGTTGAAGTAGACCCGAAGGTTTCTGGTGTTCTGCTTTAACTTGTGAACAAGTAAGACACTTAGAAACATATCTACTTATGTCCTTTTTCATTCCTATCCACCAGAAATTATTTCTTAAATCTTAGTACATTTTATTGTTTCCTGGATGCAAGATATACCTAGATTTATGAGCTTCTTCTAAAATTTTATCTCTTAATTCTCCTTGTTTAGGTACCCAAATCCTTTTCTTATGGAATCTCCAAATTCCATCATTTCCTTGCTCTAATTCCTTTATTCATCCTTTCATTCCTTCAACATCGTCCTTGATTGCTGTTTCTTGAACATTCTTTAGTTGTTCCGTTAAATCTAACTGTAGATTTAATCTAAGAGCACGAACTCGTCGTTGTTTCTCATGATGCTTACGACTTAAGGCATCTGCAACTACATTTGCCTTTCCTTCGTGATACTGAATATCACAGTCATAGTCGCTTAATATTTCCATCCATCTCCTTTGTCTCATGTTTAATTCTTTTTGCCCAAATATGTACCTTAAACTTTTATGATCCGTATAGACAGTAAAATTACTTCCATACAGATAATGTCTCCAAATTTTAAGGGCAAAAATTATGGCTCCTAATTCTAAGTCGTGAGTCGTATAGTTTTCCTCGTGCTTTTTCAATTGTCTTGATGCATACGCGATTACCTTCTTGCGTTGCATTAGCACACATCCTAATCCCAGTTTAGAAGCATCACAATATACTTCAAAGTCTTCATTTCCTTCTGGTAAGGCTAGAATTGGGGCATTTGTTAACTTTTGCTTTAGAATCCTAAAAGCCTCTTCTTGCCTAGGTCCCCATTCAAACTTAGCTGCTTTACAGGTTAGCTTAGTTAATGGCACTGCTATTTTAGAAAAATCCTTAATAAAGCGCCTATAATATCCAGCTAATCCTAAAAAGCTTCTAATTTCCATGGCTGACTGTGGGACTTTCCATTTGGTGATTGCTTCTATTTTAGCAGGATCTACGTGAATACCTTCGTGGTTCACCATGTGTCCTAAAAATTGCACTTCCTGTAGCCAAAATTCACATTTCGAGAATTTGGCGTAAAGCTTTTCTTTTCTTAACAAAGTTAAGAGTGCATGCAAGTGCTGACAATGCTCGTCCTGACTTTTGGAATAAATAAGTATATCGTCGATGAAGACAATTACAAATTTATCCAAGTACGGTTTACAGATTCTATTCATCATGTCCATGAATGCTGCAGGTGCATTCGTTAATCCGAAGGGCATGACTGTAAACTCGTAGTGACCATACCTAGTTCTGAAAGCAGTTTTAGGTATGTCTTCTTCTTGTACCTTTAATTGATGGTATCTGGAGCGTAAATCGATCTTAGAAAAGTATCTAGCTCCCTGAAGTTGATCGAAAAGATCATCAATCCTAGGTAATGGGTATCGATTCTTAATTGTAATTTTATTTAATTCCCTATAATCGATACACATTCGCATCGAACCATCCTTTTTCTTTACGAACAACACTGGTGCTCCCCAAGGGGATGAACTAGGTTGTATAAAACCTTTACTTAGTGATTCATCTAATTGCTTTTTCAATTCTAACATTTCTGTGGGTGCTAACCGATAAGGTGCCTTGGCTATCGGTGTAGTTCCCGGAATTAGATGAATCCTAAATTCTACTTCCCTGTTGGGTGGTAATCCCAGGAGTTCTTCTGGGAATACATCTGGGTATTCTGAGACTACAGGAATCTCCTTAAGTTCTTTTTCTTTAGTACTAATGATTACTGAAATCATATATACTATTCCTTGCTTTCGTTCATAACTAGCAACTTTCATTACTGAAATGAACTTCATGGGTTTACGTGACTTATCTCCTGTAATCACGATTACTTCTCCGGTGGGTGCCCGAATTTCTATGGAGTTCTTATCACATAAGATTCGAGCATGGTTGGCTACTAACCAATCCATTCCTAACACGACATCGAATTCGGCTAATTTCATAGGTAACAGGTTTGCAAAAAATTTATGACCTGAAAGTTCTATATTTTCTTTTTGCAAAACCTTATCTATGTTAACAGAATTCCCATCTGACGTTTCGACTGTAAAAATTTGCCTAAGGTTGGTCAAAGGTAGGTTAAGAGCTTGGCAGAATGAAGTATTTATAAAACTTTGGTTTGCACCAGAGTCAAATAATACTTTTGCATACATGTTATGAACTAAGAACGTACCAGCTATCACATCTGGAATGAGTTCTGCCTCCTGAGTAGTTAATTGGAATGCTCGAATATTCTTCTTGGTAGCTCCGTCGGCCGGTTTAGCTTTATTATCTGCTGGTTTGACCAATTTAGGGCATTCTGGTTTAAAATGTCCTGCTTCTCCATAGTTATAGCAGACCCTTGTTTTCTTTCTGCAATCTTTTTCACGATGTCCTACAACTTTGCAAAAGTTGCAGGTTACATTGCATTTTCCAAAATGTTTCTTTCTGCAATTCCTGCAGAATGGCGGAGTTGAGGATTGCCCCGTTCCTCTTTTCTTGAAGTTGTTATTATTACCCACACGAAATCCTTGGGTAATTTTCTGAGCCAGTTCCTTTTTCCTATTTTCATCTATTGTGCGTACCAGCTCGTCAGTTAGGGTGTTAGCTAATTCTACCGCATCGTCAATAGTGCGAGGTCTCGCAGCTTTAACGATATTACGGATTTCGCTAATCAATCCCCAAATATAGCGAGAAATAAGTACCGGTTCTGGCGAAGCCAGTGTTGGTACCACTCTAGCATATTCGAAGAATGTCGAAGTATATCCTCGACAGTCTACACCTATCATTCGATGGTTCAGGAACTTATTTGCCATTTGTTCTTTTTCGTATTCGGGACATAATTTTCTTTCTATTAGCTGCTTAAATTCCTCCCAACTCATGGCATAGGCCATATTTCTTCCTTTGGCTTGAAGTACCGTATTCCACCATTCTAGCGCCCCTTCTTTAAAAAGATGTGACGCATACATAACCTTGTCTTCTTCAGCACATTTACTTATCATAATTACTGCTTCGGTCTTCTCCAACCAACGCAGTGCTGCAGTTGCCCCTTCATTGCCTGCAAATTCAGCTGGTTTACAAGCAAGAAATTCTTTGTAAGTGCAACCAGGCGTTGCAGCTTTCATTTTCTTAGGGAGTGGGGCCTGCCGTGGATCATTATCGTGATTAGTATGGTTGCCGCCTCCGTTTACACTATTGCTGAAGTTATCTTCTTGGGTACGTTTACTAGGAATGATTTGTTGAGGTTCAACAGGTTTCTGGGCAGCAGCAAGGATTACTGGAATAGCATTGGCTATTCATTGAGCAACAATATTTTCTATATCTTGCCTAGTGTAAAACCCTTTAGGATCTTTCAATGATATCAACCTTTAACTTGTGAAGGTGCGGAAAACAATCACAAGCCGATTCAAGAACGAATTATAATAATCAACACAAGAATAATATATGAAAACACAAACCGAAATCTTGCATTCAATGACTAGCAAAGACGGATACAAGACTCCTCAAAGGTTTCGACTACTAGCTAGTTTCGACTTCTTGTGAACGATCAACCCTAAAACAAAGCTTTAGGTTTGCTTAAATACTAAAACACAATGGTTACTAGTCTAGGCCCAATCGAAACCATCTAAAACCCAACCCATACATAATCGGCCCAAAACATGTAAAATAAATAAAACATTGAAACAACCCTTCAACTTTGCTAACCTACATGAATAAACCTTCAGGTTCCAACAATCTCCCCCTAGGTTTATGCATGCAGGTTCTTGACACTTTAACTTTCACGATCACCTTGCAACCGATCCTTAAGACCACCGAAACCCTTTGTACGAATATGAATAGATGATGTAACAGCTCTAGTCCAAGCTTTTGCAATTTCTTCATATTTTTCAGTAGCTCTAATTTGATGGCGAACTAACACTTCCAAATCTTCATGAGCAACATTCAGTAAATCAATCTGATCCACCAAGTGAAAACACACATCATCATCACAAACAATCACTGCCTGCCCTAAGCGCTCATCATAAGACCAAAAATGTAAGGACTTTAGAGCACCCTTTGGAATCTTTCTCACCAATGGAATCACCTTCTCTTTGTCAGTTACAGGCCAATGCACAATCTTCATTCGCTTGTTTGTATATGGATCTCTAATGCCTTTAGCTGGTTTAACAATGGACTCTGCAGTACGCATCGAAGGAAAACCCTTACGAACCTCTCTCTTCAACCTCTCGAAAAACAAATATCCAACTCCTCCAGGCTTATCATCTACATAAGGTGCTTTAGACAAATTAGTCAAATCCACTTTAGTAAACGACTGAAACTGGCCTGGATGTTTGTACCACTCAACAGGTCCAATTCTTCTTTTTATCCACCATCTTTTGCGATCATGATCATAACCCCAGCTAACTACACCAGAACGATTTCCAACCTTATCATAGAGAGTTTCACCAACATCCATTAAATGATGAGTTGCATGTGCATCATCATCATCTGGATTTAGATTCCGATTTTTCATAATCACAAACTCCCTTTTCTTCTTGATCCTTTCAGCCTTCTCTTTGTCTGCAACAGGATCAATAACCCTTTCAAAGTATTGTTCCATAGCAGAACTTCTTTCAGCATCATCCTTTTCAAAGGCTTTTCTTCTTTTTTCAACATCAGTTGGATCAGAAAACTCCTGTCCAAATTTCTTCTCCAACTTCCTACGCAAATCATAAACCATATTAAACAGCAAACTAACATCTCCTTGAAGCTGCTCAATCTGTTGATCTTTCTTCACAATAGTATCTTCAAGTTGAATAATCTTTGCATCTTTATGGATTGAATCTTGCTCAAGTACAACCATTCGTTTCTTCATATCTCTCATACTGATAAACTCATCTTCATCACTAGAACCCTCATCAAATGGCATTCTAAATGGCTCTTCAGGTCTCTTACCACTTGAACTGCTAGGCATATCAAGATCAACTCTAGAAGGACCTGCCGATTCAGTAGCACTAGGTAGCGATGTCTCAACAGTGGCATCAACATCAATACTAGTAACCTGAACATCATCAGTAGTAATATCCATATCAGTTCTTTGAGTATCAGCATCAAAATCAAAGATGTTAGCAGTAGCGGTGGTGGTATCGGTGACATTCTTCTCAAAATCGAAGTCATAAAGACCTTCATCATCTTCATCAGTAATTACGGGTTGATCTTTGCTATGCTCAACATACATTCCGAGCCGAGGATCCCTCCTTTTCCGCTTCAATGGCATGGAATCAGAATCCTTTGGGTCTTCACTAGGCTTTTCACTTGACACTGAAAGATCAGAAGGAGGATTTCCCATCTTATCAGTTACAGATTTTAATAACAAAGCCAAACTTTCAACAGTAATCACGGGTGAAACAGCAGAAACAGCAGTATCAATTTCAGCTTCAGGAGGAAGCTCTTCATCTTCACCAGAATCACACATAATCTCAACGCCTTCATCGTCAGAGTCTATTGTTAAAATCTCTGTCTCAGGCTGATCTTCAGCATCCATACGAATATCATGTTCTTCAGCAACAATAGCACTTGCAGGTACACTATGCACTGAAACAGATTGTGCTATTTCCGGATTTTCACTAACATCTTCCGTCTCTGCAAACTGACCAAACTTCTCCAATTTAATCAAACCTTCAAACTTCTTCTCAGTACCCTTCTTTGTAGTAAGAGCACCAAAACATGATGGATCCATTGGTTTCAATTCCAACGTATTACCAGATCTCTTCAATTCTGGATATTGATCATTCAGAATCATCTGCAAGAATCTCGGATACATCAGAAACTTATCCTTTCGAAGTCCAATTGCATTCCTCTTCATAGCTTCCAAAATATATCTTGAATAATTGAACGACTCATTTGTAATTACACAAATCACTGCAGCAGACTGAGTAGTATTCAACTGATCAATTCCCCCTCTATTTTCTGTCATGCACAAAAGAAACATATGCAGCAACAGACGCCAGTATGGATGCACAAACTTCTTTACCAAGGGAGGAAACTTTCCTTCGTAGCTTAAACGAGGCAGAATTGCTTCCACTGTTCCAGCTGGAAGTTCTATAGGATCCGTTTCCTGATCATTAAATCTTAACGCTTCTCTAATCATCTGCTCAGTCACTATAACTTTCTTTTCTTGAATTTCAGCAACTATAGCTCCCTTTCCTTCAACAACTTCTACTTTGGCACTCTTCCAAAAATCTTGAATAAGCTCTTCATAAACAACCGGATTCTCACGAAGAGCATGAACAATCCGGCAACTATTCAAGCCTTTCATCAATGACGTGTACAGCTGCTTGTGTTTCTCTGGTGGAGGAGCCAAATATCCGACTTGATTGTGTGAAGATATAAATTTCAAGTCCATTTTTCTGCACAAACCATAAGTTAATTAAAAATTTTAACCTTAGAATTAACACAGTTACTGTTAATATTTTTCTGCACAAAAAGATTAATATTTAACACAGTTACTGTTGACTCGAGAAGGACTCGAGTCGCAACCATGAGTCGCAACTAGCAACCATGAGTCGCAACTAGCAAATCTTGAGTCGAAACCATATGGTGTTGAGTCGCAATCATGAGTCGCAATTGACAAACTTCGAGTCGCAACCACGACTCGTAACCACTGGTCTCGAGTCCTTGTGCTTGTTGAGTCGCAACCACACAATCATATGAACTTCATCGGAATCTTCAAATCTTCATCGGAGAAACTTGATTGCAAGCCGGAATCTTCAAATCTTCATCGGAGCTGCTTCAAACATTCATAAATTCCTGCAAAACTTGAATAATGACATCATCATACCTTGTTTTTCAATGAGTCGCAACCGGAGATTACGAGTCGTAATCGGAGATAAATCGGAATCTTCAACAGATCACCGGAGCTTTTGAGAGAGAATAAGGCTTGGTTGCGAGTGAGAAATGAGGTCTCGACTCGCAACCACCCTTTTATACCACAAGTCTGATCATGGGCCATCATGGGCTTTTAACTCTTGGGTCACAACTTTAACAGATTGGGCTTGACAAATTTGGGCCCTTGACTTAACAGCGTTATCAATTTCACCTTAATAAAAATCCATTAATCTGAATTTTAATTTCAGATTTAATTTTTTTTTTTTTAAATATCCGCTAAACCTTTTGAGCAATGTTTGCAAAATAAAAACCTAAAAAACAAAACAAATAACAAAACAAATAATAAATATTATTTACAAAATAAACTTAGGAAATTTGCATAGATACTCAGGGATCAAATCACAAGGTTTCGGGCTTGACTTCACTTATCAACACTGATCTACTACTGGATGATCTAGACAATTGCCAGTATATTTGTCCCCTTAAACTCATCTCCCTAGACCTTTTCCATATAACTGCCTGTAACTCAAATTATCATGTTTTGATATCTTAACAATGAACACTCAAAACAAATACTAATCAAATCCTGGAATTATAACAGCACACTCTATCATGCAAGTAGCTTCCCTACCACATATTTCACAAGTCCAATCCAGATCTCTGAAATCTTAACTGGGAATAGATTGAGAAGAGAACAGAATAGATCTTAAGCAAAGATGGTATAATATACAGATCAAATGAGTTTTTCTCAGTTTGATATAGGTTTCTTGGGTTTCTTTTGGGCACTTGAGGGCCTCTTTCGGGTGTTTAATTGATCTACAGAACGACAACGTACAGCTAGGTCAGCATATATCTGGATGCAGCAGAAGCTGACGTTGCCTAGCACCTCCAGGTCAGCATATATCTGGATGCAGCAGAGGAGATACACGACTTTTTCAGAGAAGATTTCAGAGTCAGACCAAAATTGTGTGTATCGGGACAACATACAGACATTCAAATGGAAATGAGCTAATTCCAAGTGACTTTCTTTCCTGAGGTCATGTACAATTTTAGTTCTGAACAGAAACAGCCAATGTTTCCAGTCTTAAGGATAGAGCCTACCAACATATCATACTAGAGTCAAACTATTTCGATACTGGTCTTACATGAGTCAGCCCTCGACCATAATGTGAAAATTCATTTCATTTCCCAGTCCTACCACACCTCTTTTTGTATTTTTCAATTTTTTTAATGTTTTTGTATTTTTCAAAATTTCTCCCCCTAAATTTGAGCATAAATAAAAACTACCTAAGAATAGAAAACTTTATGAACAAATTTACCAACGAAAAACAAAACATGCTCATTCAGTAAAGCGGATCATTTTCAGAAAATCCACAAGCACTTTGAATTTTGAGCTGCTGACAGGTTTGGTGAACAAATCGGCAGCATTTGCATCTGTGTCGATTTGCTCAAGTGTAATAAGACCTCTGTCAAAGCAATCTCAAATAAAATGAACTTTGATGTCTATGTGCTTGGTTTTGGAGTGAAAAACAGGATTTCTAACAATTTGTATTGCAGCATCATTATCGCAGTAAATAGTAGTGTTGAGATAAGTCAAACCGTAGTCCTGCAATTGATGTTGCATCCACACCACTTGAGAGCAAGATGCAGAAGCAGCAACATACTCAGCTTCAGCTGTAGAAATGGCCACCGTTTGTTGTTTCTTGCATTGCCAAGAAATGAGCCTGTCACCCAGAAACTGGCATCCAGCTGATGTAGATTTCCTGTCACTATCAGTACCTCCAAAATTGCTGTCAGAAAATGCAAACAGATCAAAATTAGAATCCCTCGGATACCACAGACCAAACCGTGGTCGGCCTTTAAGGTACCGAAAGATTCTCTTAACAGCAATAAGATGAGAAGTTTTAGGATTAGCCTGATAACGTGCACAATTGCAGACTGCAAACATAATGTCTGGTCGACTAGCTGTCAGATACATCAATGACCCGATCATCGATCTATACTGACGTTGATCCACAGGGGATCCTGTTTCATCTTCAGTCAATAATGGTCTCTCTGCCATTGGTGTTTCAGCTGGTTTCGTGTCTGAAAATTTGAATTTTGCTAACACATCATCCACATACTTTCCTTGATGAATAAGAATTCCTTGAGAATTCTGTTTGACTTGTAAGCCCAAAAACAGTGTCATCTCCCCAAGAGAACTCATTTCAAACTTCTTTTTCATAACTCCCTCGAACTCCTTGCAAAGCTCCTCACTTGTAGATCCGAAAATGATGTCATCGACATAAATTTGAACTAATATCTGATCCTTGCCCACTTTCTTGATAAACAGAGTCTGGTCTATTGTGCCACGTGTGTACCCATGAGCCAGTAAATGTTCAGTTAATGTAGCATACCAAGCACGTGGCGCTTGATGTAATCCATACAATGCCTTATCTAGCTTGTAGGCATATTCTGGATGATCTGGATGCACGAATCCTGGTGGTTGTTCAACAAAAATTTCTTCCTTCACATTCCCATAGAGAAACGCTGTCTTGACGTCCATCTGATAAACAGTGAACCCCATATATGACGCGTAGGCTAAAAAAATCCGGATGGCTTCAAGTCGGGCAACTGGAGCATATACTTCATCATAATCCAAGCCTTCTATTTGTCGAAATCCCTGAACCACCAACCTTGCTTTATTTCGAACAATAACCCCTGCAGAATCTTGCTTGTTCCGAAAAACCCATCTAGTTCCAAGTTTGCGTTTTCCCTGTGGCAACTTGACAAGTTTCCATACTCCAAGCTTCTCAAACTGGTTTAACTCTTCATGCATAGCATCTACCCAGCCTGGTTCCTGCAAAGCTATATCTACCCAGCCTGAACCACCAACCTTGTTTTACGTCTGTTGACACGTAGTATGTTGCGTAAACACCATTCCTGGTGGATCAATGGTATGATGTCTCACGCTTCCTTCTGTCTGTTCTTCATCTTCAATATCCTCAAAAGACAGAGGTTGTTTTGGAGTAGACACACCTGCATCTGAAAAATCACTTGACAAAATGTTAAATGACTTAAACAATTCAGCATAATCATATAACCAATCTGGTCCAACTCTAGCGTCCGTAGCATTTTCTTCGAGCCATTCAATGTTGCATGACTCGACGACCTCTTTAGTTACCTTGTTGTATACTCTATAGGCTGACCCTTTAGCATATCCAACAAAGTAACATTCGTCCCCTTTGACCTCAAACTTTCCATTAGAGTCCATAAGTAATAACACACATGGACAACCAAAGATGCGAAAGTGTGAAACCGAAGGTTTACGTCCTTCCAGAATTTCATATGGAGTTTTCATATGTCGTTTGTTTACTAAAGCATGATTCTGGACGTAACAAGCCGTGCTAACAGCTTCGGCCCAAAAGAAACTAGGAAGCTTCGAGTCAGCCAGCATAGTTCTTGCAGCCTCGATAAGAGTACGATTTCTCCTTTCAGCTACTCCATTCTGTTGAGGTGTCCGTGGTGCACTATACTGACGATCAATTCCTTTAGCAGTGCAGAATGTGTCCAAAGTAACGTTCTTGAATTCTGTCCCATTATCAGATCGAATAACCTTCACCTTAGCACTCGCTTGATTTTCAGCCAGAGTGATAAATTGTTTCACCAAGACTGCAGTTTCATTCTTGTGACTTAAAAAATATACCCAGGTGTAGCGAGAATAATCATCGACGATTACAAGACAATACGCTTTCTTGCCAATACTCAACACATTCACTGGACCAAAAAGATCCATGTGAAGTAGTTCAAGCACAGCCTTTGTTGAGGGTACAGGTTTAGCCTTATGAGGTTTTCGATGAGCCTTTCCTTTTGCACAAGCAACACACTTTTCAACCAACATGAAATCTTTTATCGGAAGATCACGTACTAATTGACCTTTTGCCAGTCGGTTCAAATTCTTCATGTTCACATGCCCAAGGCGACGATACCACAGTAGACCATCATGTTCTGAAATCTTCGAAAATAGGCAAGTAATCTCTTCACACGGTTTCTTGTTCATATCAATCACATAAGCGTTTCCTCGTCTTTCTGCTGACATTAAGAACCAGTCTTCTGGAATGACAATTCCAGGTTTAAGAACATGACATCCTTTCTTTGTAAAGTGAACTGAATTCCCTCGATCACAAATCTGAGAAATACTTAACAGATTGTGTTTCAGTTCTGGAACATAGTTAACATTTTTGAAGCTTAAAACGCCGTTTCGTACAGTTCCTTTCAACGTGATTCTGCCTGAATCTCCTCCCGCAAATGAGACATATCCGCCATTAAATTCTTTGACATTTTCCAGTTGGGATAAGTCTCCTGTCATGTGCCTGGAACAACCACTATCCATGTACCAGAGGCGCACGGTAGTCCTCCACAGCTGTTCCTGCACGATTAGCGGGATTAGTTAGATTTAGGAACCCAGCCCATAGTGGATCTGGGTTTTCCTTGTGCATCAATATAAGTCACTCTCTGCCACACTAGGTTTTCTTTATTTAAAAACTTTGAAGTATTTTGAAAGACAGAGTTTCGATGACATGTATAAGACGAATTGGATTGCTTGGCCTTAGCTTTAGGTTTCCAATGCTTATTTGACCAGTTAGAATTGTAATTACCAAAAGCATTATGATGAGAATTTCGAAAATCATTTTGTGGTTTTTGATTTTTGCGTTTGGCTGCATTCCAATCCTGATCAGAAGGTTTAGTCTTGCGATAGTTGTTCTTCATTGTCTTGGTTTTTTCAGTCGTCATCGACTCTGCACAACGATATCGGTTAAACATGACCTTCTGATCTTGCACAGACTTTTTCTTGTACGATGTCCTTGGGAGTTGACCACAATTTCTGGCAATGTGACCAGCAATGCCACAGTTAAAACATGTTTGTCGCTTCAATTTGTGTGTATTTTGAAAGCTTTTGCACGATTTGCTTGATTTTGAATAATTTGACGTCTTGTTTTTCTGAACATGTTGTGCTTGTTGTTGTGCTTGTTGTTGTTCTGAGCATTTTGAAGGTTTTTCTTCTAATGACTTCTCACTTATATCAACAACCTTTTCTTTGTTACTTAACTTTGGTTCAATATTTGAACAAGGAGAAGTTTCATCAATATGCGTTTTATCAATGCATTTGTCATGTGAAACTAATTCAGGTTCATTTTCTGAACTAGTAGAAGTCTCATCAATATGCATTTCCTCAATGCATTTATCATGTGAAGACGATTCAGGTTTAATTTCTACTTCAGTTTCCAATGGGGTCCCATTAGATTCAACATTAGGGACACCCACTGAGAGAGGTTCAGAAGAAGAATCAGGATACTCTTGATTTTCTTGAGAAGTCGTTTCAGTGGTTTCACTGAATGCATCCTGAGGGACCTCACCTGTAACATTTTCATTAACTGAGACGTTAGAAGCATTAGAATCACACACATTAACTGAAAAACCATCATCACCACACTTATTGTTCAAATCATCAACACAAACATCATCAGTTTTGCCCAAAAAAACAGGCTCACAAGGCGAAACACAAGACGA
The DNA here is from genome assembly GCA_030545235.1 of Helianthus tuberosus. Taxonomy (NCBI): domain Eukaryota; kingdom Viridiplantae; phylum Streptophyta; class Magnoliopsida; order Asterales; family Asteraceae; genus Helianthus; species Helianthus tuberosus. Next base: position 172,630,094 of record CM060376.1, on the reverse strand, counting down.
AACATAAGCAGAAAACGACGCAAATAAAGAACGACTAAAAGCCAAGTCAGATTCAGTTGGTTCAGAATAAGGTTCAAAATAAGGTTCAGAACTATTTGAAATAACGACTGGTTCACTCCCATGAACATCTCCACATTTTACTTCAGAAACAACATCTGCACATGAAGATGAAACGTTAGGATCAATTGAGCCTTTTGAAACAAAACTTATAGAAGTCGATTTCTGTTTCTCAACTTGTCTGTCATGAGAAGATGACTTATTGGTTTTTGAACCAAAAGTCATGTTACTCTCATTCATCATCTCCTCCTCAGTCATTGGCAGATAAGTATAATTATCATTATATGGAGGAGGAGTCTGATTATAACCCAAACCACGCCCTTTATTTTCTTTGTACGCAAGCTGTTGATCGCACAGGTTTTTAACTAGTCTGCTGGAAGAATCAAATTTCTTGATATTAAGTTCATTAATTTGATATCTGTCTCTAATATCTTCCAGTTCGTTAGTTAAAATGCACACTTTTTCCTGAGCTTCTAAAAAATGGGCTGTTTTTACACTCACATCATCCTTAAGTTTGATGATGTCTTTTCGCTGAGCCTCAATCTTTTCTTTATAAAGTTTCTCATTTTTCGATAAGGTAAAATTTTTATTTTTTATGTCTTGATAATCTTGAATGAGCTCAGCGTTGTGTATTCGATAAACTTCAACCCTTTCCCTACACTCAGGAGTACAAAAAACAGAAAGTACCTCTTCTTTGGTGAGACCTTTAACAGGAGCTGAAAGAATTTGAGTCATGAAAGCAAAGTTTTCAGCTGAAGTCTCTTCTTCGGGCTTAGGGTTTTGATCACTTGAAGTCATGAAAGCAATGTTGTTTGAAGCAGCTTGATTTTCTGGAGCAGAGATGTTCAGACGCTCAATCTCAGAAGTCCAATCAAAGTTGATGTTGGGCTGAACAACCAGGGCTTGAGCTAATCCTTGCGGTTGAGGACTTCCAGTAGCAGCAGCATCTGATATACTAGCAGTGGTCACAAGAGCTCTTTCTCTATTAGGTGTCACGGGCTGTGCTGGAGTTTGTTCTCTATTCATCGGTGGTTTTGGGCAATTTCGAGCATAATGTCCTTCCTCATGACAGTTGTAACAGCGCAAGTTAAAAGGCACCTTAGCAGCTCCGTTCCAAGCAGTGCCCCATCTATTTTTACCTGTTTTCTTAATAAACTTTTGTGCTCGAAAAGCAGCCATTGCCATCTGCCAGGTGATGTCCATTTCTTCAACATCATCAGGATGAATTTGATATAGGTCCTCACTACACCATTTTGGAGGATCAATTTTTCCTGCAACGAAAGCGTTCAAACAATTTATAACAGAGGCGGCAATATCCAAAGTTTCTTTTGACTGTTTAGTGAAGAAAGCTATCATCTCATTGTTCATAGTGGAAGCGGAAGCAGCAGTGGAGGCATTCCCAGCATTTGTAGTGGAAATAGGAGCAATTGGAGGTGCAATTTGATTAGAGGACCCTGAGCAATAGACATTTGCTGAAGTGGGAGCAGTCTGAACTGATGTTGAATTGCGAAACATTTGAAAACCTCCTTGAGTCAACAAAGCGGTGTTATTGTTGTTTGATGATGAAGAAGGAGCAACGGAAAATCCTGCGGCTAACATGCTGTTTTTGTAGTTGGTTTCTCTTTGTTTATCATATAATTCACAAGCTTTGATATGAGAGATCATCTCTGACAGGCTGCATCTTGCGAGGTCTTTAGTTTTCTTGATCATAGCGACATGATGATCCCAACTCTTTGGCAGTGCATTAAGAAGCTGTCTATTTGTAGATGCATTTGTTGTATGAATTTCTTCCATTTGCATTTGTGTCACCAACTTCACAAACCTCTGAATTTGATTGTCCACAGTTTCACCATAAATATGGTTGAAGTTGTTGAAGTTTTGTTGCAGCAGATTTCTTCGACTCTCCTTCATATCTTCATTTCCTTCATAGACATCGATCAATGATTCCCACAGTTCTTTGGCAGATTTGCAGGTGCGAAATCCAATAGCAATGTCAGGACCCAGACCCATGGTTAAGTATGAAAGAGCTCGGTCATCTTCTTCAACGATAAGAATATCATCTTCGGTATATTGATCTCTAGGTTTCTTTACCTTAACACCTGGTTCAGTGGAACTTTCCATCATAATCTCCCTTGGACCCCTTAAGATGCTTCGCCATAGTTTATAATCTTTGACCTTCAAGTGTTTTTCAAAGCGCCACTTCCACTCAGGAAAATCATTTGCATCAGTTAATCTTGGAATGCGTGTTGTGGTTCCAAGTTTTGAATCCAGTTCTTGTTGAGCAGCCAATTCAGCGTTAGTTGTTGACATTTTAATTAATCAGTTAATTAATTAATTAAATTCTAAGTCCAATTAGTCAACAGTTCAATAGGTCACAAGTCCGTGATCAGTGTCGTTGCGAGTGGAGACTGAGTGATGGTTGCGAGTCAAAACTGGTACTGGTTGCGAGTCGTAACCTTAGACAATTGCGAGTCGAAACCAAAACAAGACGAGCCGAGACTGATGTTGGTTGCGAGTCGAAATCAAAACAGGATGAGTCGAAACTAGTGATGGTTGCGAGTCGTAACCAAAGCAGGATGAGCCGAGACCGGACGGTTGCGAGTCGTAACTAAAACAGGATGAGCCGAGACTGGACGGTTGCGAGTCGTAACCAAAGCAGAATGAGCCGAGACTGGATGGTTGCGAGTCGTAACCTGCAAAACAAATAAGAGATAAGATCTGTTGACTCGCAATCCCTATTTTTTTAGCACTTTCAAAAATTCAAAGATATTGTAATCTTTGAATCTGTTGACCACCAACTCTCCGAAAATTCAGCAAACAGCTTTTCTGAAATCAACAAACCAAAATCAGCAATATTTTCAACAATTCGATGAAGAACAGTTTGGTTATTTCAGCAATTTTTTAACTGCAAAACAAGCAACAAACTGGATCAGTAGTAAAATAAATTCTTGAATCTGAATGATATCAAAACCGAGCCTTGAAAGACTTCAATGGCTCTGATACCAATTGTAAAACCCTTTAGGATCTTTCAATGATATCAACCTTTAACTTGTGAAGGTGCGGAAAACAATCACAAGCCGATTCAAGAACGAATTATAATAATCAACACAAGAATAATATATGAAAACACAAACCGAAATCTTGCATTCAATGACTAGCAAAGACGGATACAAAACTCCTCGAAGGTTTCGACTACTAGCTAGTTTCGACTTCTTGTGAACGATCAACCCTAAAACAAAGCTTTAGGTTTGCTTAAATACTAAAACACAATGGTTACTAGTCTAGGCCCAATCGAAACCATCTAAAACCCAACCCATACATAATCGGCCCAAAACATGTAAAATAAACAAAACATTGAAACAACCCTTCAACTTTGCTAACCTACATGAATAAACCTTCAGGTTCCAACACCTAGTCATAAATTGATCCTCCTGGTGTTGCTCAGATTGGTTAACCTCGTTAATTGGTTCATTATTAGCGTTTTCCATCTGATAATTAATATATATAATTTATTAGTATAAAGTAAATAACAATTATACACAAAACAATCATAAAAATTTCACAACACACATATATATATCCAAAATTATCGATTCCTCGATTTCCCTTTTTATAGATCATATTATGCATCCGTACACACTGTTATGTTACAAAGTTTTATTTTTATTTTACAGGATTATATATATATATATATTATTATACAATCACAGTTATGTTCTCACACCATCCCTTCTGCTGATATTTTAAAAACGACGCTCCCTCTCGTCGTACTTCCAGGAGATTTGCTCTCCCACCTCCCGAATCCTATTCCCTGCACCTATCAGCTCCTCGCCAAAATGGCAGAGTTCAGCTAAATTTTCATTGCTCATTGGTGGGTTTGGTATAGGTTCTGGGTCGAACTGAGGGAAAAAGATATAAGGTTTATTTAGGAGGTTTTGAAACTGCCAGTCGTTGGTCCACCATTCGTCCATTTCTCCTAAAGGTTGGGTATGGATTAAAGGTTCTGGGATGGCTGGTTCCAAATTTATTGGAAGTTGAGTTTCGGCAGGATAAGGGTAAAGGTTGGTATTGATAGGTCTAATGATATCACAGCTTGTCAATATGCAATCCAACTCCTCTTGTAATGGCAACTCCTCGATTTGTTTAGAAATTTTCCCAATTTCCATTTCTACTTGCCTAGAACCTTCCCCAATCGCAATTCCCTTTCCTTTATCTATGGGATTCTCTATTTTGGGAACCTTTCTAGTTGCTGGTTTCCTTCTGCGTACATGCCTCCAACCTACGAATCTTCTCTTTTTCTTAGGCTTTGGTTTCTCCAGAGATGGAGCGTGAAATTCCATAGGTTCTTCCACATCGGGTATGTAACCAGTAAAGTCTTTGGAAACTTCTACTTTCACCGGATAAAGATTGAGATTCTGAAGGGCTTCAGATAACTCATTCATGGTGTTTAGCATATATGCAAAAATACGAAGTTAAAATTTTATAACAAAAATTCATAGATAACCTTCAAGTATTATTGCATACCGTGTGACTAATTTAATACAAAGGACAACTGAAAATTAAAACATACTAGGGTTTATTGTAAACTTATTTATTTACTAGGTAAAGTTTCTGGCTTGTAGGTGATATGGATGCTAGAACTGAGTCAGGGTATTTAAAGATTTGTATTTACTGCTACAGTGGCTAGCATATAAAGATCTGCCCATTTTTCATCTAACTTGTCTTCCCATGGTGGGTTACTGCCTAGTTCCTGGGTTTCCTGATTAACTCTCATTTCTTTTGGTTGTGATTTCTTTATTTTCTCCTTACTTTTCCTAATAATCAAACTTCCTTTATTAGGAGAAAGTGGTTACTCATATTGTGTCTTTCGAACAAATATTCCTTCCTCAGTATCTGTTGGGTATTTTGAGGATGAAGTTCCTTTTTCTTTCGGTGAAGTATCTAATTTATGGTAGATATCCGAAAGTCTTTGCTTACCCATACTGTAAACAAATATTCAAATAATAAAACACGTAATCACAAAAATGGCAATCAGTAAAATTAAGTATTTTCTAAATACTTAATTGGCTTAAATCAGTGGCTCTGATACCACCTTTTTCTGTCACGGCCCTCGTCCCGGTTTGACCCGGTTCAGGGGCCACGGAACAGAAAATCCCATGGTATTTATTTAATTGAGTTAACAGCGGAAGATTTTAGCAGGATCTTTTTAAAACTGAAAATGCCCGATTATTTTATTTCATAATTCGGAATAAAATCCCGGTAGTTTACAATAAGGTGATTTCACTGGGAAATCTTTATTTTACAAAACATGTTTCTTTATTTATATTGAGCCACTTCCTTAAGCTTGTCGTGCTTCACGGGACTTTTCCTAGATCACAACAGATCACCTGAAACATGTTTGAAAAAGGTTTTGTCAGCGGGGAAATACTGGTGAATCATTCTTTTTACTAAAAACGACGCGTTGTTATAATTTACAGTATTAAGAGCGATTACAATGTTTATACATATCAACCATATACCCACGGTATTTATCACTCGACCACCTATTGGCTATCTCGTTGTCCAATGGTGTCTGTGATTATGGTCATATCACCCCTTGGCTAACCCGTTGTCCAATGGTGACGGTTATCAAGTAATGTATACAAAACCCCACATACCGGCAGTAATTGAAGATTACAAAGACTTAATCCCTGTAATTATAACTTTGAAAACAAGTAGGATTTTGAAAGCAATTTGGTAAAAAGGAGAATGACTCACATTGCAGATTTACACGGACAAAGTTTAGCCTACTGATTAGCCTGTTAACCTAATTCAAATAACAATGCACACGAACTGGTTAGTAACTAATACAGCATTTACGATAACTCACGAGATTAAAACCTTCACAACGAATGACAAAGTGCGATACTTAAACATCCATCGAATTCACGACGAATGACAAAGTATAAACCCTAATTTGAGCAGCACTTAAACATTCATCGGATATTTTCAATCGATCGGACATTGAATCGTTGCAGCGATCGAGTTATTACCCTGTTATCGCGGCGGAAATTCGAGATTGTGTGTGTTTCTATAGTTTTTGGACGATATCTCAGTGCATGAATCGAATTTTAACGTCGAACCAACGTAGGAAATCAAGTGCCAAACTCCCCTATTTATATCTGAAAAACCGACTCCCTCGCGTGGCGCGAGGGGTCGTCGCGTGGCGCGAGGGGTACTACCCTATCATAGGGTAGCCCCGTGTCTTGGTAGGCTTGCTGAGTTGGTTGTTCGTTAAATTTCGAATTACACGTAAAACTGTGTGGATATTACTAACTAGGGTTTACCCCCCCTGAGTTTTAGGGGTCATGATCCTGATTCTGATTGTTCTGAAAATTTTTAGGGGTTATGCATGATTACTTGGGGGTCTTAATTAGGGTTTCCTATTGGACAAAATATAATAATAAATAATAGTTTTGGTGAGAGTTGTTACAAAAACATAGGAGAAAGCTTGAAAATTCAGAGAATCAAGAAGAAAATTCACACAACACTTAAAACACTTACTATACCCACTTAGCTCACCATCGCAATCAGCTCTCGAGCTGTACCAACTTTTATATGAATACAAGCATTAAAGGCAGGTGATGATTGTTGCCTCCCAAGGTATTTTGCCAAAGATCATCAGTAATTAAGGGTTTTCCTCGTAATATCCCGAATCATTTACTACCTTTATTTCACACACATTATAATATCCCAAAAAGACAATATCTCACAACCAAATTTAATCACTAAATTATTTTGTTAATTTTTGACCAAAACACTAAGTAATATATCTATATTAATGGGTTGTGTGCCAATAAACATGTTCACACAAATTATTAATTAAGCAAGCTCTGGTAGTTGAACTTTAAAAAACTTTAGTTTGGTTGAAGTAGTATGATTGAAAGATAGTCAAATTTAACAGGAGCAAAAACTTTAAAAAATTTCTTGGCTCCACTTTGGTAGTTGAACTTCTGTAGTTTATAAATATACACATGGTCATGGTGTAAAATATTATAAATAGAAAAAAACAATTTCTTATCTCCACTTTACATATTATATACGTAAACCCTTATGTAGGACATCGAATCACGTATTTTGATTTTTGTTTTGGTTTTTAGTTATTTTTATATACATAAAACCCTAAGTTAGTCATCCAATCACATTTTTTTGTTTTTTATTTTATTTTGTAAATTAAGTTGTTATAGTGGAGTGGAATCAATCAAAGTTTCTTTTTTGTTTTTTGCTTTATATTTGTTTTAAATATTTTTTTAATTTATGTTATGGCAACTGAAAAAGGAAAATCCAAAAAATAAGTTCATTTTGTTTTGGTGGCAGCACACCATGACTACCGAAAGAGAAACTCATTTATAAGGTTGGAGGGTGTGGGATGGAGCCCCTAGGGGCTTTATCAAGACACGTAAGCGCCACGTAGGATCCACGTCAGCCATGGGGCTTTATAACGCCCCCCTTTAATTTGCACGGTGTGGGATGGAGCCCCCTATTAAACAAAATTAAAAAAAAAAATTTGATTGGATGAAAAGTTGAGGGCCCCACCTGATAACCCCCTTCTCCCTCGTTACCACCATGGAGCCCCCTCTATAGCGCCCCCTCTTAACTTTGAGGGTGTGGTGGTATAGCGCCCCGGGGCGCTATAGAGGCTGACATGGCCTGGGTGGCGCCCCCACACCCTCCGGCCTAAGTAGGTTAACCAAGGGAAATGTTGCTAAGAATTTTGATAGTTTGATGTTTTTGGTGTTGTAAAACCCAACCTACTTCTGTCACTTAAACCATTGACTGATATGGTACAACAAAGTTGAACTTGACCCCAACCTACTTCTGTCACTTAAACCATTGACTGATATGGTACAACAAAGTTGAACTTGAAATTAATGACACCAAATTTTTAGAGTAAACTCAAAGTAGATTAACTAGTAACTACCGTACGTGCCGTTCAAAATAAGAAACTACCATGTGTCATGGCCGAATATTAAGATCAACCAGTTATAATTTTATAAAAGAGTTAACTGCCATTTTCGTCCCTGTGGTTTGGTCACTTTGGCCATTTCAGTCCATTTCTCAAAAATGCGCCATTTTCGTCCCCCACGTTCTGGAAAGGTGCCATTTCAGTCCAAAAATCATAACCCAGTTAAGTCAGTTTGTAAATAAGGACTGATTGTGTAAATTTGTAACATAAAGGACCATTTAAGTAAATATTAAACACCACCACCACTAGCCCTGCCACCACCACCACCACCACCACCGCCACCACAGCCCTGCCACTACCACCACAGCCCTGCCACCACCGCCACCACAGCCCTACCACCACCACCACCACCGCCACCACCGCCACCACAGCCCTGCCACCACCACCACTCCGCTGCCATCACCACCACCGCCACCGCCACCACAGCCCTGCCACCACCACCACTCCGCTGCCACCACCACCACTGCCATCACCACCACCACACACTCTCTCTCTACTCTCTCTCTCTATGCTCTGCAATCACCACCACCATCACCTTTACCGGACCTGCAACTTCGCCGGAATCTTCACAGTGGCCGGAATCAGTCAACACGTCGTTCCAGCCGTTAACGGTTCCTTTTGAGCTAACCGTATTGAATTTAATCGTTTCAGCAATTAGAGAGTTTAAAACCTCAATTCAACAGGGTCTGTGATATTTGAAGAAGGCTGTGGATCCAATGTTACACCATGATGCCACCCATTAAAGCTACCCGCCACCTGTACAGTCTCACCTTCCCCCCAGTATTCAACTTGAACCTAGCGAAGTGAAAGCCTCCATTAACGTAAAAATTCGACGTTTGTGATTGATGATGTAAAATAACAAACGGTAAGTTACCTGTTTTAATCCAGAAAGGCTTTCTTCAGCTGCAAGTAACTCTGCATCTTTATCCAAGAGAAGTTTCTGTGCTTTACTTATCTCTGTTTCGGCTTTAGCTTGTAGTTCAGACAAAGCTTGTTGTGCAAGCAAGGAACATTGATAACCAATTATTAGTTGCGGTCTTGTTGGACACAAAAGATGCATAATATAGTGAACATTCTATATACTGGCATATATATTAACATAATGATTCAGTATAAAACCAGAAGAATTACCTTGTTCTTCTCAATCTGTTCCTTCAACTGAGACAATTCCAACTCCTTGTTATGCTTAGGACATAAAAAAACAATTAGAAAATTTACAAAAGATATGAAGATTCAATAACAAGCTCATGATGAACGATGAGATAGATATAATACCAGCATAACTTTGATACGGTTGATTTCAGGTTCATCCTCCTTTGTTATCATCTATCTCACACAAAAAGATCACGTGAGCATGGCCTTGTGTGTGTGTGTGTGTGAGAGAGAGAGAGAGAGAGAGAGAGAGAGATAAGAGAGAATTTGTATACGAAACAAATTAGTTGATATGAAACGACCTCGAACTCAACTTCCAAGTCCTTATCGGTGTTAGCAGCCTCGTCATTTGCTACTTGATCGCTGGAAGTAATATTCCTACGAATGATGTGAATGTATGAATAAGAATCATTAAACCATATGATCAAGCATACAAGCAGGTATAATTAAAATATACAAATGTGTAAGTAATGTAGCAGAAGTAACAATGCAAACCTCAATTTAGATGTTGAATCAACAAGCTGGGAAGTCAATACACTTCCATTTTCTAAATCTAAACTCACAGAGTCAGATTCACAAAGAACTTTACTGCTTGGCTCCTCATTTCCTGAACATCAACAAGCACCGTGAGGTAAACTTATATTTGAAGAATTAATGAAATACGGAGTAAATACAAGGTGTGATTTTTGGCGGTGGTGGCTGTGGTGGCGGTGGTGGCGGTGGTTGTGATTTTTCTGGTTGCAATTGGTTATTCGTCTCCGCTGTGGTGGCGGTGGTGGCGGTGTGGCTGTGGTGGCGGTGGTGGTGGTGGTGGCAGTGGCAGTGGCTGTGTGGCTGTGGTGGCGGCGGTGGTGGTGGTGGCAGCGGAGTGGTGGTGGTGGCAGGGCTAGTGGTGGTGGTGTTAACTGCCATTTCAGTCCATTTTTCAAATTTACACAATCAGTCTTTTATGTTACAAATTTACACAATCAGTCCTTATTTACTAACTGACTTAACTGGGTTATGATTTTTGGACTGAAATGGCACCTTTCCAGAACGTGGGGGACGAAAATGGCGCATTTTTGAGAAATGGACTGAAATGGCCAAAGTGACCAAACCACAGGGACGAAAATGGCAGTTAACTCTTTATAAAATAATAGATTCTAGCTAAAAAAGTTTTTGTAACCGGTATTATTCTTTAATGTATTAAAATTGAATTTAATAAATAAAAGAGATTAAAAAATGTGAATAATCATTAACATATAATAATCAATAACCTTTTGTGGCACAAGAACCTTTAAAAATAATAATAGTAAAATTGAATAACAAGCATGTGATAGAAACAAAAGAAAAATAATATACAATTTATAAGCATGTGATGGGAAACAAAAGAAAAATAATATACAATTTACAACTAACCCTTTTTTGGTTGCATAAGGGCACACTAATTCGTGATCGGGAGAGCGGTGAAGCGCAGCCCCACTGTCCCTTTGGATCCGGCGAAAAAAAAAACCTGGTGAGTGGGCACTCCTCATCGAATAGCAGGGAAGTGGGGAGTTTTTTTGTTTTGTTTTGTTTTTTTTTTTTTTTTTTTTTTTCTTTTGTGTATTTTGGAGCCATGTGTGTATTTTGTTAGGGTTTCTTTTCTTCTTTTTGCCGGTGACAAGAGAAAGAGAGAGTATTTTTCTTTTGTTTGATTTTGCAAAAGAGTCCATCATGTTTGTTTTAATTTTAAATAATACACCTCAAAATTTGGTTTTAAGTTTTAGTAAACTTTAAAATTTGGTATAATTTTAAAAAAGACCTTAAACTATAAAATACATTTATTTTAGTTGTGTAACTTTAATTTTGTTAAAATCATGTATTTTAAAAGTTAATAATAAATTAAAATAGATTAGTTTTGGAGAAAATTAGGACGGCACAGCGCTTCCTGTGGAAATATGAGGAAAACTGAAAAAAAGTTAATGTGGCGCTGATGTGTCACACGAGGAAATCTATGGAAAACGAGACGACCCTCTACCCTAAAAAGCTTTAGAGGCAGGTCGAACACTGTGTTGGCGTGTTGCTTCAATAAAACAAAAACACCCATGAAAGCTCAATAGCTTACTTTAAAAACAACGATATTAATTTATTAATTCAATCCAGGTCGATGGCACCTGATGTGACAACCAACGACACTTGGATTTAATATACTGTATATGATATAACAAGGACTTAGGTGCGAGACTCGGTGGCCGGAATAAGCTCACATCATAGGTAACGTTCGTGGGGTGAGGTCCTTAGTATCAATCCACCGCCACATCATATCGTTGTTGGTGCTCTTATAACTAATCAAATCTCAACCCTTTTGAACACTTATTTGTATTAATATGTTACTGCCTAATTCACACACCGTTTAATACTATTTTTAAATTTATACCTTTTCACTATTTTAAATTTATACTTTTTTCACCATGGGACTTGAACCCTCAAACAAAATACATTATTCATGATTTTCTTTCAAGTGTAATTGCATAAGTGGAACTAAAAACCGAAATTTATGTCCTTGATTTATTTCTAGTTATATATATGTTTATACTTATCTATATAGAATTGTAATAAAAAGAAAAGAGTTAATTGCCATTTTAGTCCCTGTGGTTTGAGCCATTTTGCCAGTTTAGTCCAAAGGTTTCATTTTTAACATCTGGATCCAAAAATATTTCATCGTTGCCATTTTGGTCCAACTGACTTAACTCCATCCATATCTGTTAAGTCTTCCAAGGGCATTTTTGTCATTTCATTTTTCTTTTTATTAACCTTTTGTAATTTCTGTGGTATAACATGACAAAAATGCCCTTGGAAGACTTAACAGATATGGATGGAGTTAAGTCAGTTGGACCAAAATGGCAACGATGAAACCTTTTTGGATCCAGATGTTAAAAATGAAACCTTTGGACTAAACTGCCAAAATGACCCAAACCACAGGGACTAAAATGGCAATTAACTCAAAAGAAAACTTTTACCATTTGTTGATAACTTCATACCTTATTGTTACAAACGAGGGTAAACAAAAAATTGGGGTGTTACATTGGATACAATAACGACACTTGTTATATCTTATCGTATCAAAAAGGACGCGAATAGAAGTATAGAACTTTGTTTTCAACAAATTATAACGAAATGTCGAGAAAATTATAAAAACAAATACTGGTACCGATATTGATAACATCTAGTGCATAAAATAATATATAATATCTATTAGTTGCTCTTTACCGATTTTATTTTTTGAAACATAACCATTACATCATTTAGTGTAGGAAGGGAACACTTATCAGTTATATTATTTCAAATATATGAAAAACAAATTGATTTTGGTTTTTTTTTTAATTGCATATATCTAAACAAAAAAATACTTGAAGAAAAAGTCACTATAATAAGCATTTTGGCTTCGTTGAAATATAATAACCAGATAAAAGATACAAATACTCTTATCATACAAATCGTATGAATGACGTGGAATAGCAAAACACTACAAGAAAACGGGGAAATAGAGGCGACAATGATCCAGATCGTCGCCGCTATTGGTAATAGCGGCGGCAAATCATCGCTATTGTAGCGCCTCTATTGATGGGACGCTATTGACAACATGTCGCTGCTATTGGTCCGTGTCGCTAATAAGACGTCGCTAATGACCTTCGTCGCTATTACCTTATGTGTATTAGCAGCGACATGTCACTGTTAAAAGTCTTTTTTTTTTCAATATTTTTTCTGCTTTTACAATATTTCCGGCGAGTATACAAAACCTGCTGGTTTCACGTTTTCAAAAACACACAAACAAGCTACATAAACACAACAACCTACATAAACACAATAATTATATGTTCGTACAATACTAACATTCATTACTTAAAAGTTAGTCGTTTAATTCGGACAAAACATCCTAAAATTTCATAAAACATGAAAAACTACATCATGTCGTCGTCCTCTTCTTCGATATCGAAAATGTCATCATCATCGTCCGTGGGTTGCTTTCCCCTTGAACCGAGAAAGTCTTCAAGGTGTCTCAAAAACGGCGGGTTTTGGAACAACCCCGAAACAAATTCCTACGATAAAAACACAAGTTTTGTCAGCAAGTCTAAATCTTTAAGAGTCCGTAAATGATCTGAAATGTATAAACTTGAACTGAAATTCAATCAACAGTCTGAAACAATGATACAACAAATTTTACTCACTAATAAACTGACAATTTCACTTAAATTTAAAGTTAATTTATGGCTAATCATTTACAGAACAATAGTTCTAAGAAAACACTTGACCAAACTAAATCATCTTACCAGATGACGAACCAGTTCCTCCATGATTACAGACAATAATGCTAGCAATTATAGAGTATTTAAACCCTAGAAGCGAATACTAAATCAATAAAATATGGCATGCTGTCCCAAATCCAGATATATCTCAAAGATGTACATCAATATCACAAGCCCTGAATATTAATATTAATATTAATTGCCATCACTTCATCTATGGATAATTAGCAGCAATATGTACACATATTAAGAATAAGTTCAAAATAACACATACTAACTAATAATTGCACTTAAGGTTAAAGTTAATTTATACCTAGTGATTATAACTACAAATCCCATCTTTGATGTTTAATAGTAATCTAAGATGGATGGATAAACGAACATTAGTAGTTTTAGTTATCCTAAAATGATTATTTATAATATTTAGTAGTTTCAGTTATCCTAAAATGATTATTTATAATATTTTAAAAGATATTTAAGCTGATTTCCATTTCAATTTTATTAAATTGGTGCAGAGTGACATAGCTTCGGTGCTTTTAGAAGCTATTGGTTATATTTAAGTTGATTTCCATTTAAATTTTATTAAAGGCATGGTTGTAAAAGTCCCGACTAGGCTCCGAGTACTCGCTCCAAGGTAGGCTGCCGAGGCACGAGTGCTGGTCTCCCAGGCCAATTACTCCCCAAGTAATCTCCGCCTAAGCCGAGTACTTCCCGAGTACTCCCGAATCCGACTATGGAGCGCCTAGCGACTTTTGCAACCATGATTAAAGGTAATAGCGGCAACGTGTCGCCGGTAAAGAGTCGCCGCTAAAGGTTGGCCAACTTTAATATTTTTTTTAGAATGTCTTATACACACACTCTATAAACTTATTTCTAAATCTACATCATCTTTCTATCATATGATTGGTAATTCCAACTTTAATCATTTTTTAGAATGTCTTATACACACACTCTATAAAATTATTTCTAAATCTACATCAATATTCACTATAGGAATCATTTGAAGAAGAACCATCTTTATGATACAACTTGACTACAAGCTTTTTGGTTCCAACTTCAACTATTCCATTTTTTTTATTATGTATTTACAAATATATTTTAAAATAATTTCAAAAAAATAGAAATAATGGGTGAAGTGGTGGTGTCATGTACATGTTTGATGCATTTATATTAGTTTTTACGGTTTCTTTTCAGTTGATTTATATATTTCCCTTCTAAAACTGTCACAACTAGAATAGTAGAGTAGAAGGACTTGAGTGTAATAAAGAACTCATGAATCGTTGATTAAATAGAGTTTAACTAATCATCAAAAGGTTAGCTTGAATTTTGATTAACTTCTTCTCTATAGTTTTCTTTCTTCTTTCAATTCTAATCCTAACAAATTCACATGCAAAATCACCTATAATAAAATCTACTTGATGGGTAGCATGGAGAAATCACAGGAAATGGGGCGGTGGTGGCATTGCAATGACAGAAGTTACTTCTGCTAGTCCTAAGACCATCGACCCACAACCAATGGGGTACTACATATATTCCACCATTTATATTTTTTTCAAGAATTCAGTTTTTACTTTTCGTTTTCCTCGAATTAAAATGATCACACATAAAGAATATTTAGCAACACTAAAGGTAGCAAAATAAACTCAACGGACAGATCAGCTATGGGATCAAAACATACTTGAGCCGAAATGAGTCGGGTCGGATTGGTTAACTATCTTACTTCTAGAAATCAAAATGATCATACATTCACCCATAGAGAGGATTTTGGCAACACCTAAAGGTGGCAAAACGAACGGGTGGACAGATTAGTTGTGGGATCAAAACATATTTGTGCCAAAATGAGTCGGGTTGGATTCGGTTAGCTATCTTACTTCTACAAATCGAAATGTTCAAATATTAACACATAAAGAAGATTTTAGCAACACTAAAGGTGGGAAACAAATGGGCCAGACAGATCGAAATGTTCATGGAAGGGAGAAGCTTATACATAAGAAACAACCAACCTAAAAAACCACCAATGCATTCTAGACACATTTTTTTTATCATCACAGTGTACTAGAGTTAACATATTTGACCCATCTACTATCTTTGAACAATAATAAACATACACTAACCTGATTTTGAAGGAGGAGATCTGGTGGTGACGGTGGAGATAAGGTGGTGGCCGTGGAGACGAGGTGGTGACGGTGGAGAAATTCTCTAGCATTGTCCCAAACATACACCAAGAATCAACAAATTAAAAACATATATAACAAAATAAACAAGAAATTCAACATAATACTAACCGATTTGAAAAGATGATGCAGATTAGTGGAGAACCGAGAGAGATGAAAGGTTTTGGGAAAGTGAAAGGAGGGAAAACTGGCGCCGTTTGCTGATTTATTCGTCGGACCAATAGGGGCGACATCATGTCGCCTCTATTAGTTAACTTCGTCGCCGCTATTAACCCAGACAAACCCCAACCGTTGGATGATGAATAGAATCATGTGGCTAGGGCTTAATGTGGGACACCGGGTGCGGATAAGGCCAATAGAGGCGACTTATTGGCTGTCGCCGCTAATAGCGTCGCCTCTATAGCCCCGTTTTCTTGTAGTGAAAAAACGTGGTGACAAATCATACAAATCAAATGTAGGGTAATTATGATACACTTGTAGATTAATTTTGAATAACTAGTTATTTGATGCACTAGAGTAATTTTGAAATTTATGTTGTTTGATGCACTTTAAAGTAACTTTGAATGATATCTTGTAGTAATGTATTAATGATTAACTAATAGAGTAATTATGATACACTTGTAGAATAATTTTTAATTGTATGTTGTTGATGAACTTGTAGAGTAATTGTGTCTATTATGTTGTTTTGATGAACTAGTAGAGTAATTATGATACACTTGTATAGTAATTTTGATTTTTTTGTTGTTTGAAACACTTGTGAAGTAATTTTGAATTTTGTGTTATTTGATGAACTTGTAGAGTAAATGTGTCTGTTGTATTTTTTGATAAACTAGTAGAGTAATTATGATACACTTGTACAGTAATTTTGAA
Source organism: Helianthus tuberosus (assembly GCA_030545235.1). NCBI lineage: Eukaryota > Viridiplantae > Streptophyta > Magnoliopsida > Asterales > Asteraceae > Helianthus > Helianthus tuberosus. The sequence continues at coordinate 172,613,568 of CM060376.1, read as the reverse complement.
TTGTGTATTGTTTGATGAACTTTGTAGAGTAATTATGTATGTTATGTTATTTTGATAAACTAATAGATTGTACAGTAATTTTGAATAATATCTTGTAGTAGTGTATTAATGATTAACTAGTAGAGTAATTATGATGCACTTGTAGAGTAATTTTGAATAATATCTTGTAGTAGTGTATTAATGATTAACTAGTAGAGTAATTATGATGCACTTGTAGAGTAATTTTGAATTATATCTTGTAGTAATGTATTAATGATAAACTAGTAGAATAATTAAGATATATTTGTAGAGTAATTTTGAATTATATGTTGTCTGATGCATTGTAGAGTAATTTTGATCATTACTCTACTAATAGAATACTTACGAAAATGTCACCGTGTTTTTACTTTTCATTTTCAATCGTACGTTTTGTACGTTAAGCGTATTTGTTCTCGAACTTACTCATAATAACCATTTAGGTGAACAAAAAATAATATAACAACCATTTTACCAAGATGGTTATTATATTATATTTTACTTTCGAGGGGAACATGTAAATATTGCAAAAAATAAGATAAAATTGTTGATGCACTTTTGTGTGGATGTGGCTCGGTTCGGTTCGGTTCAGTTCGGTTAGTTCAAGATCGATGTCACGACATTCCTCCATCGTATGACCCGAAGAATGACACACGAATAGCAAAGACACGAGAACGACACGATAGAAGATTGATGACATCATCATGATGTCATCATGACATCTTTATAAAGTCAACAAAATGCATGCCTGTTTCGATCTTGAGTATTTATTTCGATATGTATGTATCTATAGGAAATCAAAATAGAGAATGTTATACTACATCAAGATCGAAATAGAGAATCGAAACATAGAAGAAATCAAAAAAGGGTATGTTTGATTGTTGAGATATCGAAATAGACTTAGATGTCTATGTCGATACATAAGCTTCCTATTTCGTGATCTATTACGTGATGTTTAATATATTTCGATCCCTTGGAGTGGATTGGACAACCGCACACTACTTCTCAAGGATAAAGACGAAGACCTTTGCTGGTGCAAAAGCATGTGGAAGACATCATGTATGGACCGACCAATGATGATGTGTACAAGCTTTCCCACATGCTCACTTGCCTCTTACCAGCCGGATCCGGAGGTTTCTGATCTTGTTGTTGTGAAGAGATTTCTCAGTTATGTGAAGTAGCTATAAATTGACCTTGGAATTCACACCGGGTGGATATCCAGTTTGGGAGAGCACTCAGATACCTGTCAATGCACGAAGCAGTTGCAGGATTACGGTTTGAATTTCTAATCTCTCCTATCTTTGTCGATAATTAAGTTACTTTGTGAATTATTAACATCTCGTACAGCACTCCCTGGCCAGACACGTTGATCTCGAATAATCCCCTCACACGTGATTGTTTCAATACGAAACTCATCAATGTTGTTTTGGTCCACACCGATTATCAACGTGCCAACTCATTTTTTTCAAAATTCGATAAATCATTTTTGATTAATTTACTTTTGGTAAACGGCATTGCGGTAAAACATGAGTTAATCCACATCGGGATATAGTTTTGTGAATATTATTTCTTGAAGAAAATCCAAAAGATGTCTTAAAATTTTAAATTTACTTTTTGAATTTTAGGGGGGAGTAAATCCAAATCAGAAAAATATAAAAACATTGAAAAAGATCAAAAATGAGTTTCCTTGCGAGAAAAAGAGAAAATAATAGTAAATCAATGGTCTGTTGAAACCTCTTTGAACTTAAAATGAAAAACGATAAATTGCTCTATATAAGATGTATCGGTAGGCTCACAATCATTTTAAAGTGTGCATGGCGATATAAACATAATCGACCGAAGACCATGTAGGAACCGCTCATTGGCATATAGTCTTGGTACCGAAATTTTGTTGATAAATTGTCGATATTCTAAGATACAAGGTCTTTATGCTGTTTATCATCTGGGTATCATGGTTGTTTCTTTTACCGAAAACAACAGGGACGCAACTCTAGAACTTCCATGATACCATACATATGTGTACATACTATACATACATGTATATAATACATGCCACATACGACCATCAATAAGTGATAAAAATATCATAGTCACCCTCGAATAAGTGATTCTAGATCAAATCTATCATCCAAGAGTCAAGTTCGTCTCTTTTTCCGTACAATGAGTATCTCACATCATATACATCAAAACAGATGATAAATGGTATACTCACCAGTAAGATGAACTCTCGTGCATACCTTGATACGAGAATGTTCCGTGAGTGGATGAACATAGGTCGGTAAGTATTAATCATATCTAAGCGTATCCCCAAGTCATATGATTACATCTGATTATTGAGTTTAAGTGTACAACAATATTGATAATCGTTATAGGATGCTTATCTAAATATTAATTAATTGAAAAACAAGTGTATTTTGGCATGGCCATACACTGATATGATTCTCTTACCCTCGAAACTCGCAAAAAGAATGTCTGTAAATATTTATTTATTGCTTTCTGTCTTTACATTTAAAAAATTCAAAAAAACCAAAAAGATTTTAGGTGTGTTTTAACATAAACTTTATAAAATCCAAAAAGATTTTGCTTCTATCTTATTTTTGATTGACCGATGTTGGAACTCGAATCTATCCCACCTAAAAACCTGATTGAAAGCCGGAAAGCAATCGCATCTTCATAAATGGTCGAAGTTGACAAGTTTTGAAAGTTAAAGATCTAAATTTGAATAATTTTCAAACTTTCAAAGTGTTGTCGGTTAGTAGTTGAATAAGATTTGGTCTCATGAGTGTTGTCTGTTTATGTCACGGCCTCGGCCCGGTTTGACCCGGTCAGGAGCCGCGGGACAGGAAACCCGTGGTATTTATTTAATTGAGTTTAACAGCGGAAGATTTTAGAAGGATCTTTTAAAAACTGAAAATGCCCGATTATTTTATTTCATAATTCGGGATAAAACCCCAGTAATTTACAATCAGATGATTTCACTGGGAAATCTTTATTTTACAAAACATGTTTCTTTATTTATATTGAGCCACTTCCTTAAGCTTGTAGTGCTTCGCGGCACTTTTCTTGGATCACAATAGATCACCTGAAACATGTTTGAAAAAGGTTTTGTCAGCAGGGAAATACTGGTGAATCATTCTTTTTTTACTAAAACGACACGTTGTTATAATTTACAGTATTAAGAGCGATTACAATGTTTATATATCAACCAATTACCCAACCGTATTTGTCACTCGACTCATTTCTGTGACTATGGTCATATCACCCATTGGCTAACCCGTTGTCCAATGGTGACGATTATCAAGTAATGTATACAAAACCCCACATACCGGCTGTAATATGGAGATTACAAAGACTTAATCCCTGTAATTATAACTTTGAAAATAAACATGATTTTGACAGCAATTTGGTAAAAAGAGAATGACTCTCATTGCAGATTTAACACGGCAGAGTTTAGTCTACTGATTAGCCTTTTGACCTAAATTAAATAACATGCACACGAACTAGGTTAGTAACTAATACAACATTTACGATAACTCACGAGATTAAACCCTCACAACGAATGACAAAGTGCGATACTTAAACATTCATCGAATTCACAACGAATGACAAAGCATAAACCCTAATGTGGGCAGCACTTAAACATCCATTGGATAGTTTTAATCGATCGGACATTGAATCGTAGCAGCGATAGAGTTAATACACGGTATCGTAGCAGCACCCCACTATAATAAAAGTAAATTCGACTTCAGAGTATTGAAACTTCGTTTTTGAAAGTTTTCGTCGACACAGAATGAAAGCCCCTGCTCCAAACTATTTATAGGTGAAAAATAGGGTTCACGCGGCCCGCGTGAACCTTGGCTTAACATTTACGCGGCTCGCGTGGCCGCCTAGTCTACGCGTAGGTCTGATTGGTCACGAGTAGGTTCAACAGCTGGTCAATACGTGGATCCGAAACACTTATCCGGTCAAACATGGGTTGACGCGGCCCGCGTAAGACTAAGCCAAAGCTTACGCGGCCCGCCTGAAGACCATATTTCTTGTTTTATTGGTTTTTCATGCACAGTATGGTTTCAGGGGTCCGGGATTATACTTACGGGTATTTTTAGGACAATTTTGAGAGTCCTTACATCCTCCCCACCTTATTTAAAATCTCTTCCTCGAGATTCATTGGAATAAATGAGGATACTTTCGCTTCATCTCTGATTCCAGCTCCCAAGTGTATTCGGGTCCTCTCTTTGAATCCCACTTGACTTTAACTAGCACCAATCTTTTGTGTTTGAGAAATTTAATCTTTCGATCTTCAATTTGAAGAGGTTTATCAACAAATTTCAATTTCTCATTTACCTCTATATCTTGGAGATGTACTAACAAAGATTCGTCTGATAGGCATTTCTTGAGGTTGGTTACATGGAATACATCATGTACTCCAGCTAATTCCTCTGGTAGTTGTAAGCGATAAGCAACTGGTCCTATACGTTGGATCACTGGGAATGGTCCTAAGTATCTTGGACTTAGTTTTCCTTTCTTACCAAATCGAACTACTCCTTTCCAAGGTGAAACTTTCAAGAGTACCCTGTCTCCTACTTGGAATTCCAACGGCTTTCGTCTATTGTCGGCATAACTTTTCTGACGATCTCGAGCCGTCTTTAGTCTTTCCTTGATTTGAGTGATCTTGTCGGTAGTTTCTTGTACCATTTCAGGACCTGATAATTGACTTTCTCCTATTTCTGCCCAGCATACGAGAGTTCTGCACTTTCGTCCGTACAGTGCTTCGAATGGGGCAGCTTCAATACTTGAATGATAACTATTATTATAGGAGAATTCTATTAAGGGTAGGTGGTTGTCCCAGTTACCACCAAAATCTATTACACAGGCCCTAAGCATATCTTCCAAGGTTTGTATCGTCCTTTCACTTTGTCCGTCTGTTTGAGGATGATATGCAGTGCTCAAGTTTAGTCGGGTTCCCATTGCTTCCTGGAAACTAGTCCAGAAATGGGAAGTGAAACGACTATCCCTATCCGATACAATGGAGAGTGGAACTCCATGTAAGGATACTACTTCATCTACATACAACTTTGCCAACCTTTCCATGCTAAAGGTTTCTTTCATGGGTAGAAAATGAGCTGATTTGGTTAATCGATCCACAATTACCCAAATTGCATCATTACCTTTTCTGGTTTTGGGTAACTTAGTAACAAAATCCATTGTTATAAGTTCCCATTTCCATACAGGCATTTCTAGTTGTTGTAGTAGACCTGAGGGTTTCTGGTGTTCTGCCTTAACTTGTGAACAAGTTAGACACTTAGAAACATATCTAGCAATGTCCTTTTTCATTCCTATCCACCAGAAATTATTTCTTAAATCTTGGTACATCTTATTGTTACCAGGATGCATGGTATACCTAGACTTATGAGCTTCTTCTAAAATATTTTCTCTTAAATCTCCTTGCTTAGGTACCCAAATTCTTTTCTTATGGAATCTCCAAATTCCATCATTTCCTTGTTCTAATTCTTTTATTCGTCCCTTCATTCCGTCAGCATCGTCCTTGATTGCTGTTTCTTGAACCTTTATTAGTTGTTCCATTAAATCTAACTGTAGATTTAATCTAAGAGCACGAACCCGTCTTTGGTTCTCATGATACTTACGACTTAAGGCATCTGCAACTACGTTTGCCTTTCCTTCGTGATATTGAATATTACAGTCGTAATCACTTAGGATTTCCATCCATCTCCTTTGTCTCATGTTCAATTCTTTTTGCCCAAATATATATATCTTAAACTCTTATGATCTGTATAGATAGTAAACTTACTTCCATACAGATAATGTCTCCAAATCTTAAGGGCAAAAATTATGGCTCCTAATTCTAGGTCATGAGTTGTATAATTTTCTTCGTGCTTTTTCAATTGTCTTGAAGCATACGCAATTACCTTCTTGCGTTGCATTAACACACATCCAAATCCTAGTTTTGAAGCATCACAGTATACTTCGAAATCTTCAGTCCCTTCTGGTAATGCTAAGATTGGGGCATTTGTTAACTTATGCTTCAAAATCTTAAAAGCCTCTTCTTGCCTAGGTCCCCATTCAAACTTAACTGATTTACAGGTTAACTTAGTTAATGGCACGGCTATTTTAGAAAAATCCTTAATAAAACGCCTATAGTATCCAGCTAATCCTATAAAACTTCTAATTTCCATTGCTGATTGTGGAACCTTCCATTTGGTGATTGCTTCTATCTTAACAGGATCTACGTGAATACCTTCATGGTTCACCATGTGTCCTAAAAATTGCACTTCCTGCAACCAAAATTCACACTTCGAGAATTTGGCGTCAAGCTTTTCTTTTCTTAACAAAGTTAAGAGTGCATGCAGATGCTCACAATGCTCCTCCTGGCTTTTGGAATAAATAAGTATATCGTCAATGAATACAATTACAAATTTATCCAAATACGGTTTACAGATCCTATTCATCATGTCCATGAATGCTGTGAGAGCATTTGTTAGTCCAAAGGGCATGACTGTAAACTCGTAATGACCATACCTAGTTCTGAAAGCAGTTTTAGGTATGTCTTCTTCTTGTACCTTCAATTGATGGTATCCGGAGCGTAAATCTATCTTAGAAAAGTATTTAGCTCCTTGAAGTTGATCAAAAAGATCATCAATCCTAGGTAATGGGTATCGATTCTTAATTGTAACCTTATTTAATTCCCTATAATCAATACACATTCTCATTGTCCCATCTTTCTTCTTTACAAACAACACTGGTGCTCCCCAAGGGGATGAACTAGGTTGTATGAATCCTTTACTTAGTAATTCATCTAATTGTTTTTTCAATTCTAGCATTTCAGTAGGTGCTAACCGATAAGGTGCCTTGGCTATCGGTGTAGTTCCGGGAATTAGATGAATTCTAAATTCTACTTCCCTATCAGGTGGTAATCCAGGTAGTTCTTCTGGGAATATATCTGGGTACTCTGATACTACTGGAATTTCCTTAAATTCCTGACTCTTAGTGCTAATGATTACTGAAATCATATATATTATTCCTTGCTTTCGTTCATAATTAGCAATTTATATTACTGATATGAACTTCATGGGTTTACGTTGCTTATCTCCTGTAATCCTGATTACTTCTCCGGTGGGTGCACGAATCTCTATAGAGTTCTTATCACAGAGGATATGAGCATGGTTGGCTACTAACCAATAAATTCCTAACACAACATCGAACCCAGCTAAATTCATTGGTAATAGGTTTGCATGAAATTTATGACCTGAAAGTTCTATGTTTTATTTTTGCAAAACCTTATTTATGTTAACTGAATTCCCATATGCTGTTTCAACTGTAAAAATCTGCCTAAGGTTGGTTAAGGGTAAGTTAAGAGCTTGGCAGAATGTAGTATTTATAAAACTTTGGTTTGCACCAGAGTCAAATAATACTTTTGCATAAACGTTGTGAACTAAGAATGTACCAGCTATCACGTCAGGGATTAGCTCGGCTTCCTGAGTAGTCAACTGGAAGGCTCGAACATTCTTTTTGGTAGCTCCATCAGCTGGCTTGGCTTTATTGTCTGCTAATTTAACCAATTTAGGGCATTCTGGTTTAAAATGTCCTACTTCTCCAAAATTATAGCAGATCCTTGTTTTCTTTCTGCAGTCTTCTTCGCGATGTCCTACAACTTTGCAAAAAATTGCAGGTTACAGTACATCTTCCATAATGTTTCTTTTTGCAATTCCTGCAGAACGGCGGAGTTGAGGATTGCCCTGTTCCTCTTTTCTTGAAGTTGTTATTATTACCCACACGAAATCCTTGGGTAATTTTCTGAGCCAGTTCCTTTTTCCTGTTTTCATCTCTTGTGCGTATCAGCTCGTCAGTTAGGGTGTTAGCTAATTCTACCGCATCGTCAATAGTACGAGGTCTCGCAGCTTTAACGATATTATGGATTTCGCTAATTAATCCCCAAATATAGTGAAAATGAGCACCGACTCTGGCGAAGCCAGGGTTGGTACTACTCTAGCATACTCGAAGAATGTCGAAGTATACCCTCGACAGTCTACATTCACCATCCGGTGATTCAGAAATTTATTTGCCATTTGTTCCTTTTCATATTTGGGACAGAATTTTCTTTCTATCAGACTTTTAAAGTCTTCCCAATTCATGGCATAAGCCACACTTCTTCCTTTGGCTTGAAGTACTATATTCCACCATTCTAGCGCCCATTCTTTGAAAATATTCGACGCGTACATGACTTTATCGTTTTCGGCACACTTACTTATTATAATCACTGCCTCAGTTTTCTCTAACTAACGCAGTGCCGCAGTCGCTCCTTCATTGTCTGCAAATTCAGCTGGTTTACAAGCAAGAAATTCTTTGTAAGTGCAACCAGGCGTTGCAGCTTTCATTTTCTTAGGGAGCGGGGCCTGCCGTGGATTTTTATTGTTATTAGTATGATTACCGCCTCCGTTTACGCTATTACTGAAGTTATCTTCAGAAGTACGTTTGCTAGGAATGATTTGTTGAGGTTCAACAGGTTTCTGGGCAGCAGCAAGGATTGCTGGAATAGCATTAGCTATCCCTTGAGCAACGATATTTTCTATATCTTGCCTAGTCATAAATTGATCCTCCGGGTGTTGCTCAGATTGGTTAACCTCGTTTACTGGTTCATTATTAGCATTTTCCATCTGATAATTAATATATATAATCAATCAGTATCGAATCAATAATAATTATACAAAATAATCATACAATTTCACCACACACACATATATATATCCAAAATTATCGATTTCTTGATTCTATATATTATGCATCATTACACACCGTTATCTTATAGGGTTTTATTTATAGGTTATTTTACAGACTTATTTCATTATTATTATTATTATTATTATTATTATTATTATTATTATTATTATACAATCATAACTTCACATCCCCACTATCCCTTGTTAGTTGGTATTTCAGTAACGACGTTCCCTTTCGTCGTACTTCCAGGAGATTTGTTCTCCTACCTCCCGAATCCTATTTCATGCATCCATCAATTCTTCGCCAAAGTGGCGGAGTTCAGCTTAGATTTTCATTGCTCATTGGCGGGTTTGGTATCGGTTCCGGGTCAAACTGAGGGAGAAAGGTATAAGGATTGTTACGGAGGTTTTGAAACTGACAATCATTAGTCCACCACTCGTCCATTCCTAGAGGTTGGGTGTGGATTATAGGTTCGGGAATTGTTGGTTCCAGGTTTATTGGAAGTTGATTTTCGGCAGGATAAGGGTAGATGTTATTATTGATAGGCCTAACGATATCACAGCTTGCCAATGCGCGATCCAATTCCTCCTGAAATGGCAACTCCTCGATTTGCCTAGAGCTTTCCCCAATTTCCATCTTTATTTGCCTAGAACCTTTCCCAATCTCCATTTATGTCTGCCTAGAACCTTCCCCGATTTCAATCCCCTTTCCTTTGTCTATGGGATTTTCTGTTTTGGGAATCTTCCTAGTTGCGGGTTTCCTCCTACGCACACGCCTCCATCCCACAAATCTTCTCCTTTTCTTAGGCTTGGGTTTCTCCGGAGGTGGAGCGTTGAATTCCATAGGTTCTTCTATATCGGGTATATAACCAGTAAAATCTCTGGAAACTTCTATTTTCACCGGATAGAGATTGAGATTCTGAAGGGCTTCAGATAACTCATTCATGCTGTTTAGCATATATGTAAAAATACTAAGTTAAAACTTTATAACAAAATTTCACAGATAACCTTCAAGTATTATTGCATACCATGTGACTAATAAATACAAAGGACAACTGAAAATTAAACATACTAGGGTTTATTGTAAACTTCTTTATTTACCGGGTAAAGTTCCTGGATTATAGGTGATATGGGTGCTATAACTGAGTCAGAGTATTTAAAGATTTGCATTTACTGCTACAGTGGCTAGTATATAGAGATCCGTCCATTTTTCATCTAACTGGTCTTCCCATGGTAGGTTACTTCCTAGTTCCCGAGTTTCCTGATTAACTCTCATTTCTTTTGATTGGGATTTCTTTATTTTCTCCTGACTTTTCCTAATAATCAAACTTCTTTTATTAGGAGAAAGTGGTTTCTCATAATGACCTTTACGAACAAATATTCCCTCCTCATTATTTACTGAGTATCTTGAGGATTTGGTTTGGGAAGAACTTTCCTTCTCTTTTGGTGAACTATCTAATTTAAGATAGATGTTCGAAAGCTTTTGCTTACCCATACTGTAATTAACAATTAATCAGTTAATAAAACACATAATCACAAAATGGTAATCAGGAAAAATTAAGTATTTCTCAAATACTTAATTAGCTTAACTCAGTGGCTCTGATACCACCTTTTCCTGTCACGGCCCCCGGCCCGGTTTGACCCGGTCAGGAGCCGCGGGACAGGAAACCCGTGGTATTTATTTAATTGAGTTTAACAGCGGAAGATTTTAGCAGGATCTTTTAAAAACTGAAAATGTCCGATTATTTTATTTCATAATTCGGGATAAAACCCTAGTAATTTACAATCAGATGATTTCAATGGGAAATCTTTATTTTACAAAACATGTTTCTTTATTTATATTGAGCCACTTCCTTAAGCTTGTAGTGCTTCGCGGCACTTTTCTTAGATCACAATAGATCACCTGAAACATGTTTGAAAAAGGTTTTGTCAGCAGGGAAATACTGGTGAATCATTCTTTTTACTAAAACGACACGTTGTTATAATTTACAATATTAAGAGCGATTACAATGTTTATATATCAACCAATTACCCAACGGTATTTGTCACTCGACTCGTTTCTGTGACTATGGTCATATCACCAATTGGCTAACCCGTTGTCCAATGGTGACGATTATCAAGTAATGTATACAAAACCCCACATACCGGTTGTAATATGGAGATTACAAAGACTTAATCCCTGTAATTATAACTTTGAAAATAAACATGATTTTGACAGCAATTTGGTAAAAAGAGAATGACTCACATTGCAGATTTAACACGGCAGAGCTTAGTCTACTGATTAGCCTTTTGACCTAAATTAAATAACATGCACACGAACTAGGTTAGTAACTAATACAACATTTACGATAACTCACGAGATTAAACCCTCACAACGAATGACAAAGTGTGATACTTAAACATTCATCGAATTCACGACGAATGACAAAGCATAAACCCTAATGTGGGGAGCACTTAAACATCCATTGGATAGTTTTAATCGATCGTACATTGAATCATAGCAGCGATCGAGTTAATACCCGGTATCGTAGCAGCACCCAACTATAATAAAAGTAAATTCGACTTCAGAGTAGTGAAACTTCGTTTTTGAAAGTTTTCGTCGACACAGAATGAAAGCCCCTGCTTCAAACTATTTATAGGTGAAAAATAGGGTTCACGCGGCCCGCGTGAACCTTGGCTTAACATTTACGCGGCCCGCGTGGCCGCCTAGTCTACGCGTAGGTCTGATTGGTCACGAGTAGGTTCAACAGCTGGTCAATAAGTGGATCCGGAACACTTATCCGGTCAAACATGGGTTGACGCAGCCCGCGTAAGACTAAGCCAAAGCTTACGCGGCCCGCCTGAAGACCATATTTCTTGTTTTATTGGTTTTTCATGCACAGTATGGTTACAGGGGTCCGGGATTATACTTACGGGTATTTTTAGGACAATTTTGAGAGTCCTTACAGTTTATATTGTTTAAAGTCAATCCTTAATGAGATTTCATCTGAAAAATTCTCTAAGATTGATTATATCCTTGCGGTTGTTCTCATTACGCATTTTGTAAGACCCGATCTTACATAACGAAAATTTAAATACAATGCAAATATACATTCATACAAAATCTCGGGTTTAATAAAATTTCATAAGTATTTAAAATGTTTCATCATGTTAACGTAGTTCATTTTATAAAAAAACTAAACAAAAGCGGAACTTTGATCTTTGGTTGTGTTTGGTTTATTCATTATGCTTGATCTTCATCCGAAATGTCATAGCTATCACATATATATCAAATATCAACTCATACGTCAATTATATGATGCTTAGACATGGTTTAGTAACCCAAGTTCATCGAAACAAACAAACAAAAACAAGTTAATTGAACCCGTCGTAAGCTATGGCATGTGTACCTTAGCCTACGGTACATTTAAACAACAAATAAGTAGACTGAGTCTGCCGTAGCCTACGACAGACAACCGTAGGTTACGGCTTGCTATTACTGATTTGTTTTCCTGTTTTGCCCTTTTATACGAAAACTTCCATATCTTTTCTATACTTATCCGCTTAACTTCAAGTTTGTTTCTGTGTGATCGAAAATTAATCACCCATATTTTAGACTCAAAATCCTCAACTCGGAATAATGACTCTTACACTTTATGTTATCGGCTCAAAATTAATTCATGCAATTATTCGACCCGTGATCATATTTAGCTATATTAACCACATTTTATGGTAAAGATCAATTCCTTACAAATTTTAACCCTCCTTCGGGTTTACTAAACTTGCGTTTGCGCTCCCGTTATCCGGTTTGCGTTTTCGCATTGTTTTGACCCATTTGATTACTTTAACCAAATGAAAGCTTATTTTGACCCATATCTTAGATTTACCATTCATAACCTGCGTTCCCGTTACCTGGTTTACACACTCGACTCATTTGGTCGTTCATGTGAAATCCATCACTTATGAACTAGCCCAACATATCATTATTCGCTATTTTGACATGTTTGGTTGTTCGTGTGAAGTCCATCACTGATGAACTAACCAAACACATCAATATTTGCTATTTATCCATTCAGTTTATTCGTGCGAAATCCATCACTTATGAATGAACCGAATTTCACGAGTATTACTTCATTAATCAACATATATCAATACAAATCTATTAATCAAATCCTACGAAGCATAAAGCCACGTACCTTAGAGCTTCCCTTTAAGTCGCGTATCGCTCCCGACTTTATCACCCGCCTTCTTGCTCGAGTCGCCTATAGTGAACAACCCGACTAATTGTTAAATTGCCATTATAAGAATCATTATCACCAAATTTGTCAAGAATCATTACATATGATTCTCATCAATTTTTATTGTGCTACAACAGTATAATATTTTCACTTAGGCTATTTATCAAACACCTTGTGGGTATGATTTTAACCAACTATGTTAAATCAAATTTTAGCAAATTTCTAACCATGAAATCTCAATTCAACAAGTAGGTATGTTCATTATAGATGCTTTGACATCACTTTTCAGTTTGTTATGAATTCATATACCAAATTTAACTCTTTAAACTTCATGGACTCAACCTTTTTCATCAAAACCCACTTATATCTATATGTGCATTCAACCCTAACACTTAATCATGGCAATTATTCTACTACCATTCATCAAGGGTTTGCTTCTAAGTATGTAAACATTTCACATATAGTTATAACATCTAAAATTCATATTTGAATTGAAACTTGTGGTGATCAACGAGTTTCATAACATCACCAAACATCAAAATTCAACATACCTTGAATTACTCTAGCTTAGGTGATTAGTTATTGCAGTTCATGCACTAACTTTAGACCCGATTTCCCTTTCGATTTGACGAAATTTATGATTTTAGGTTATGGGGAGTTTTTCCCCCTTACTTCCTCTGGTTCTAGTCGACCAAAACGCACACATCAGTGTGTGTTTTTGGTGTTGTTCATCTCTTTAACATTTTAGTTTTAAACTTGACAACTATGGTCCCCCAAGTTTAGTTCTTGCCCAAATTACATTATAACTTGATGTTTTTAAATAACATAATTCTTGTTACTAACTAGGTTATTTTTCTTTAGCTATTATGTAATAATATATGCATATGCATATATGTATGTACATATTTATATAATCTGATATTTTTGGGGTGTTACACGTTTAGCTCTGTTGTGTGTGCAGATGTTTAACAACCCTTGAAAAACACTCTAAATACACCTCGTATACGAGAACTAGACCCATATAACTTTAGTTTTTATAAAAATCAAATAAAACAAAGAATTAGGTTTGCTCGCGGACCGCGACAGGGTTCCCCCTGTGGTTCGCGGGGCGCGACTGAGTTTACTTGGCGGACACCCGAACATGCCATGTGGCACGACACACGGCAAGTCTACACTCGTGACTAACCTGACCTAAGCCCTAGCTAGGGTCTCTCACGGGGCGTGAAGCACCGACCCCAATGGGTCGTGGGGCGTGAGGGAACCCGAGATTAGCCTATAAAAGGAGGCCTCCAGCCTCAGTTCAATTCATTCATCAGATTCTTTCTCTCTCAACTTCTAATAGGCGAAAATTATTTGGTATTATACCCCTAAAACACGAAGCTCTGCCTTGTTGTAAGTATTTTAACCCCCGATCACTAATTCATGACCCTACCCGATTGATCTAGGGCTCCGTAACGCATGTCGAGGCTCAGCCTGACTAAGTTTGTTGGGGTTCTTTCTTGTGTTGTATGGCTAATGTGATTTGGGTTATCTTACTAACACGTGTGCATTGTGTATTTTTAATAGAAAATAATCAGGAAAGCAACAGGAAGCTATAAAACTACTTAAGTCTACAATGTGAGTCATTCTCTTTTTCTACCAAATTGTTTTACCAAAACCTCAAATGTTTTAAATTATACTTACAGTGATTAAGTCTTTGTATTCTACAATTGCTGCCGGTGTGTGGGGTTTTGTATACACTACTAGTAAAACATTACTATTGGACAACGAGTTAGTGGATGAGTAATATGACCACGGTCATGGAACTGCCAACATGACAAATACTGAATGAGTATATTGGTAGATATAAACATTGTAATCGCTCTCAATACTGTAAAGTTATAAAAGCTTGTTTTGATTAAACTGGGATGCACTCGCCAGTAATTCTTGCTGATAAAATCTTTTTAAAACACGTTTCAGGTAACTTAATGTAAAGCTATAAGAAGCGAGCTATGGAGCACTGAAGGCTTAAAGAAGTGGCTATAAAATTTACCTAAATAAAAGTTTATGTTTTCAGCAACTAGGGTTTATCCCTATAAATGTATTATCAATTAAACATGGGTTTTATCCCATTTATTTATTATAAAAGTTTGGCATTTTGAAACTCTGAAACTATTTCCTAACTACGGTCCTGATGTCTCATTTGCTCTGCCAAATTAATAAACACCGATACCACTTGACTGGCTCGCGGCACCCGCTCCAGGGATAGGGGTCGGGGGCTACGACAAGATGTGTCATTCGCACTAGCTATAGGGAAAGAGAACGTGTCGCAACCCCCGACCCCACCCCGGGAGCGGGAGCCACGAGCCAGTCAAGTGGTATCGGTGTTTATTAACTTGGTAGCGGAAATGAGACATCAGGATCGTAGTTAGGAAATAAATTTCAGAGTTTCAAAACGCCAAACTTTTATATTAAACAAAATGGGATAAAACCTATGTTTCATTCATAATATTGTTATAGGGATAAACCCTAGTTTGCTGAAAACATAAAATTTTTATTTAGGTAACTTTATAGCCACTTTATTTAAGCCTTCAGTGCTCCATAGTTGGCTTCTGATAGCTTCACATTAAGTTACCTGAAACGCGTTTTAAAAACATTTTATTAGCAAGAAATACTGGCGAGTATATTCCAATTTATAAAAACATCGGTTGTTATAATTTTACAGTATTAAAGGCGATTACAATGTTTATATATACCCAATTACTCGTTCAGTACTTGTCACTCGACGGATCTGTGACTATGGTCATATCACACATTGGATACCCGTGCCCAATTGTGAAGGTTATCAAGTACTGTATACAAACCCCATAATACTGGTAGCAATTGTAGAATACAAAGACTTAATCACTGTAATTATAACTGATAAACATTTAGGGTTTTGGAAAATATTTGAAATGATGGCTCACAAACTGTGAGAAAAAGAGAATGACTCACTTTGTAAATTTAGGTATCTCTACAGGCTTCCTGGTAATATTTCTTGAATATTTTCTTTAGTTTCTATTAAGAACAAACAATGCACACGTGTTAGTAAGATAACCCAAATCACATTAGCCATACAACACGAGACAGAACCCCAACGAACTTGTAATAACCCGACCTTTCGGATCGTTACCCGTTTGCTTTTGCTTCGATTTGTAACCGTCTTGTATTCTGGGATTCGATATAAATAAAGGGTTATGTTATACTAAATACATTTTCATCACACTGCACCGCTATATGTTTAAATGGTTTATATTCGCAAATGCTTACGTAGCACGAATTACAGAGAATTATGCTATTTAAATTACCGAGTGTGTTTCTTTGTTAGGTAACCACTCACGCCTTCGCATTCGCTTATCACGACTAACACGCTAAATCGCAAATGTTGTTATTAGTAGTAGTAATGTTATGCTATGTGATCTTATATGCTTTACTTGTGTGTGTTTTATATGATATCGATTATACTCGCAAACGCTATCGCAAAGCAAACTCAACGCTACTCACACAACTCGATTTATCACTCTAGAACGCAACGCGACCCGAAACACAACGTTACGTTAAAATATTTAAGGTACCAATACGAACCAAAGCAACAAAACACATTAAGCGAGCACCTTACACGCGAAACGAGGAAAAGGTTGCACAAAACAGCACCTTCGAACGAAGCCAGATGGCGTCGTACAAAGGCACTACCTTCGTACGAAGGCAGCTGCTTCGAACGAAGACTCCTTGTTCGAACCAAGCTCCTCTATAAATACTCCCTCACCCCTCATTCATTCTCACTTGCCGATTTTCATACCGAAACTCTGCCGAATTGCTGTCCGACCATTTTCAAGTAAGATTTAACAGTTTTATTCAATTACACAACGATTTCCACTTCAATTTTCCATAAGAATCACTTGGTTTTCATCTAAACTTTCATGTTTTCACTTGAAACTTTATCTTTCTCACTTAAACTCTATCATTTTCACCTTAACCTCTCTGTTATCATAAAACCTTCATCTTTTCTTCATAAATTCCTGTTTTTACAAAAACTCTTCATCTTTTTCACTTACAATAGTTTACACTTAACCGAGTGTATTGGGACTAGCCACGACTTCCCAAGTTAGAAATCAGTTGATTTCACACTCACCAAGTGTTGGATCTAAGTTGAAGCTCTTAAAAAACCCGTTTAAAGTTGATTTTCACTATAAAACGGACCTAAAACGGCATGTATTCCATTCACTGAATAGTGGAACTGGGTAATGTTGAAACCAGCTTGAATAGGACTCAGAAACACATCCGATTCAGGCAAAAACACAACACCGAATGCCAAAAACAGCCACGTTTGTGAACTGGGTTGTTATGTGCGAAGCCAGCGTTGTACAAAGGCACTGGTTTTACACAACACAAGCCGATTCCCACTCGTGACACAATCAAAGACCTCTCCGACTCTAAGATCAATCAATAGCTTAAGGTTGGAGGGATGAACACTCGATTTTCTGAAGACAGACGCGAAGACTATCAATTTTGGACAACGGAAGCCCCACGTGTGCGAAGACCTACCTTCGTACGAAGCTTTTGTTTCCCACCGACACTCTGATTTTCGACCGTTTCAGCACTTTGGAGGACTTACGCTTCTGTTCCCGTACGCAGGCTGATCCGGCGCTCCCTTCAATCCATTGAGGATTGTGTTTCTTAATTAGTACACGCTCTGTGAATATACTCGAACCCATTTTCGTTTAACACACGTTTGGGTGTTACATACGTTCCCTATCAAAATACAACACACAACGCAAACACTTTATAAAAGCTAACCGCTCCCGCATGCTATACGTGATTTGTTAAATGCTTGTTACTATGCTTACACAGTGTTATACCAGACCGCCTTTAGCAAAGATATTACTATAGTTTGGACTCAGCACCTGTTGTGACAGGGGTTTCTGAGGATCACATTACGTTACTTCATGTATTTACTTCGGTGAACATGTGTCGCGCGTACTCTTTATCGCAGTCACGTGGTTAGGTTGTATCATTGTTGGTAGTTACATGCATCGCCCGTTAGGTGTTACATGTTGGTTATGCGTAAACGCTTTTTATACTATATCTATGCAAACTTGTGTACTCACCTTTACTTTATGTATTGACTTTATTTTAACGTATGTGATAGGTTGATAGTCTGTTAGCTACAATGGATTAGGAAGTCTAGAAACCCGCAAATAAAATCTAGGTTGTCGGACTTTTTTTTTTGTTTGAGAGATATGAACTCTGTTATGACTGTTTGTGAAATATTTGTTTATTGGTATGGGACAATGAACCTTTTAAATATTGTCATTTAATAGTTGTTATGGAATCTCTTGAGCAATCCGGTTCGCCTAGTGCCGCGCCCTGATGTTTCTGCCATCAGTTGGGGTGTGACATATTAGTATCAGAGCCATAACTATAGGGAATTAGGTCGAGTCATGTAGAATTGACCTAGTCTATAGTCTAAGTACCAACAGACCCTTCATACGAACCCATTTGGAGCTTCGTACGAACTTACATGTTGATTATACTCTCGTTCGAACCTACTGTGTTATACCTTCGTACGAACCCACACACTGCAGCTTCGTACGAAGGGGAAGCCTTTCCTAAGGCAAAATGGTACTTTTCCTTTCATAAGGCTAACACAATACACACGTTTTGAAAATGCTCGCATAACACAAACGAGTGATTGTGTTAAGATTAGGTGTGAAAACCAAGAACTCTCGATAAGATCACTCACTCCGCATATTTTACTCTCAGCACGAGAATCTCCGTTGAGTTAGGAGTGATATCCACATCTCAACGGGAATCTCCATCTCTATCTCGTGCTTGTCTTAACCATAGTTAGGAGCAAAGTTGTTAATTTAGGGGTGAAACCCGCATCTTAATAACACGTTCCGTTCCTTAGTTTGATTTTACAAATCTCACCAAAGTCTCGACTATTCCCAATGACTTGAGTCACGTAGTAACTGGAAGGATGAGTGTCGTTCGTCGTGATTCGGTGAGAGCACAGTCTATTAGGCCAAAGCGTGTACTCAAACTCGTTGGGGATAGTCGAATCACTTTGGGCAGTCAATGTCTAACACCCGGGACACTCAATTTATTTTCTAGCCTACAATCGCCGATTTTACGCGCATCGATTTTATGTGTTTATGTGTTTCGATTTTGGAGATTTTACGCTTTATCGCTTTTTACTTCCCACTGTAATATGAAGCTCAGTATCACGCCACCCTCGCAACCTAAAACGCTAACTAATCGTGAACAAACTAAGAAGCCTCATACACTATACTCGACGCTTATGCTACTCGCTATCTCTCGCAACTCTCGCTCGCGCTACGCGCCCTTGAAAGATAGGTGAATACGTGCAAAATATGTGTTTACGTAAATTATGTGCTCATACGTGCTTATGTGTATACGTGCTTATGTGTATACGTGAATATGTGCCGACGTGTTCCTGTGCTTTACATGAGTAATAGTAATAATAATAAAAGGGATGTTAGAATGCTAAACTTTTCAAAACATAACCTAATATAATCAAATCCCATCTAATCCCTTGGGATGATGTCTGCTGCAGAACTCACACTCGACAATGTCTTCTTTCGGTTCTCACACTCACCGAAATGTTCAGAGGAACAAAGCTGACAAACAAATCGCCTCTCTTGTGGCCAAGGAAATGGCCAAGGTCATACCTCAAATTGTTAGTGAAATCAATGAGGTTAGCAGTACATCTTCTATCGATTCAAAGAATGAAGCGCCTAAAGCTCCGTTCAGCTTTAAACATTTCAATGCCTGCAGTCCTGCAAACTTTACTGGCGAAGATGGACCCAATGCAATGGTTCAGTGGTTTGGCTCGATCGAAGTCACCTTTCGTCAAAGCGGATGTCCTGAAAATCTCTGCACTGTGAATGCTACTGGGGTCTTCCAGTCCAGGGCACTGGATTGGTGGACCGCTGAGCGCAACAGGTGCAGTAATGATGCAGCTTATGGTTTCACATGGGAGGAGCTCAGGGAACTCATGATGAAGGAATTCTGTCCTCCCCAAAAATTCCAAAAGCTGGAGAATGAATTCTGGCACATCAAGCAAGAAGGAGGTGACAACGCTGGTCTCACCGCTCATTTCGGACAGTTAAGCATCATCTGTCCCAGTCAGGTGGACACGCCTGATAAGGCAATCAAGAAGTATATTCGCGATCTTCCCGATTGTGTAGCTGATTTTGTTCAGGCAGCGAGACCTACTACTATCGAGGAAACCTACCAACTCGCAGCTTAGATCAATGACAAAAGAGTCTTGGTTGGAGCTTTCAAAACCTCGACCAAAAGTCTCAGTCAGGCTACTGGAGCTCCCAGTACAGACAATCCAGCATCTCAAGGTTCAAAGTCTAGTCACCAAAGTCGCAAGCGAAGAAACAGCAACAACAAGAACTATGTGACTACCGCCGCAGCACCGCCTAATGCAGTCACAGCACTGCCCAACAACCAGAATCGCCAAGTTGCTACTACCAATGCGCCGCCTGCCAAGCGTGCGTACACTGGTACTCACCTTCTGTGTCCTACTTGCACCTATCATTATCCGACAGGGGTCAACTGTCGTTTCTGTGTAAACTGCAACATCTATGGGCACTTCACCGCTCACTGTCACTCAGGCCCCCGCCAGCAAGCTCCTCAAGCTCTTCCTGCACCACCAGCTTAACTTCCTGCTCCTCAGGTCAACCAAGCAGTTCCAGCACTAGTTGCTAATGCTCGAACTTGCTACACTTGTGGTGACCCGAATCATTTTGCTAATGTTTGACCGCACCGTGTTGTGAAACAAGAACCACAGCGGCAACCACCACAGCAGCAACTACAACCACAGCCTCAGCAGCAGCAGCACCAGCAGCCACAGCAAGCAGCCCGCGGAAGAACCTTCAATATCAATGTCCGCCAGGCTCAGACTGACAACAATGTTGTCGATGGTACGTTCATTGTTAACGATATTTATGCTTCTTACTTGTTTGATACTGGAGCCGATAACTATTTTGTATCGTTTGAATTCGAAAAGCTTTTAAAACATAAACGCGCTAACCTCCCAACGACCTTCGACATAGAAGTTGCCACCGGAAGAACTGTCACCGGAAGAACTGTCACCGTCAGCTCCGTTCTCCGTGATTGTACTCTCGAACTCAACAATCACATCTTCCCGATCAATCTCATCCCTATGCAACTTGGTAGTTTTGATGTCATAGTAGGCATGGATTTTCTTCATGAAAATCGTACCGAAGTTGTTTGTTTCGAAAAGATGATTCGTTTTTCTCTCTCAAACGGTGATCAATTATGTGTTTATGCCAAAGTACTCTCGAAGGAATTGGAACTGATGCCGTGTGTCCAAGCAAGCAAGTACGTGTGCAAGGAATACATCGTTTTCTTAGCCCACATTGTAGTAGCGGGGGAGGAAAAGAAGACGATGGAAAATGTACTTGTGGTTCGTGATTTTCCTAATGTCTTTCCTGACGATTTACCCAGTCTACTCCCTACTCGTGATATCGACTTTCGTATCGACCTTATCCCTGGTGCTAATCCTGTTGAAAAAGCTCCTTATCGCCTCGCACCGTCCGAAATGCGTGAACTTTCTAGCCAACTCTAGGAGCTACTTGATAAAGGCTTCATGCGCCCTAGCACATCTCCTTGGGCGCACCTGTCCTTTTCGTGAAAAAGAAGGATGGATCGTTCCGAATGTGCATCGATTATAGGGAACTCAATAAGCTTACTATCAAGAATCGCTACCCTCTACCCCGAATTGACGACTTATTTGATCAACTGCAAGGCTCTACGTGTTTCTTGAAGATCGATTTACGTTCTGGTTATCACCAGTTACGTATACAAGAGCAAGAAATTCAGTAAACCGCTTTCCGTACCCGTTATGGCCATTACGAATTCATGGTCATGCCTTTTGGTCTCACAAACGCACCCGCGGTCTTCATGGATTTGATGAACCGTGTGTGCAAACCCATTCTGGATTGCTTCGTCATCATGTTTATTGATGATATCCTTATCTACTCGAAGTCGAGAGCCGAACATGCGCAACATCTTCGTTTAGTTCTCAAACATCTTCAAGGAAATCGCCTCTACGCCAAGTTCTCCAAGTATAAATTTTGGCTCGAGGAGGTTCAATTCCTCGGTTACATCATTAATAGCCAAGGAATTCACGTCGACCCCGCAAAGATAGAAGCTGTTAAGAGTTGGATTACGCCTAAGTCACTGTCCGAAGTCTGTTCTTTCCTCGGATTAGCGGGCTACTACCGACACTGACTTTTCTAAAATCGTCGTACCTCTTACTGATCTAACTCAGAAGGACAAACCTTTTGTTTGGGGTCTCAACAGGAGGAATCCTTTCAAACCCTCAAGTATATGCTCTGCAACGCTCCTGTGCTTACACTTCCTGACGGAAATGACGATGTCGTTATTTATTGCGATGCCTCTAACCTAGATTTTGGATGTGTTCTTATGCAACGAGACAAGGTTATCGCGTGTGCGTCTCGACAACTCAAGGTCCACGAGAAGAACTACACCACCCATGATCTCAAACTCAGTGCAGTTGTTTTTGTGTTGAAGATATGGCGACACTACCTTTATCGTACCAAGTGTACGGTCTTCACCGACCAAAAGAGCCTTCAACACATTTTGAATCAGAAAGAACTGAACATGCCCCAACGCAGATGGGTTGAACACCTCAACGACTACGATTGTGAGATACGCTACCACCCAGGCAAAGCAAACGTCGTGGCCGATGCTCTCAGTCAACGAAGCTACGTGTATAGTGTTCGTGATGTCCAAGCCCAAAACGATCTCGAAGCCCTGATTCGTGACGCGCAGCACGCATGCTTCATTGAGAATACCTTGAAAGAGGAAATGAAGAAGTGTGGTGCCAAAAACCAGTTGGTAAGCAAATCGAATGGTATTTAGTACTATCTCGACCGTGTTTGGATTCCTAGTCGCAATAATCTCTGAGAGATTTTGTTGACTGAAGGCCACAATCTCGATACTCCATTCACCCCGGTGCCGACAAGAGGTACCAGGACCTTCGTTCTAGGTATTGGTGGCCGGGCAAGAAAAAGGATATCGCTCTGTACGTGTCGAAGTGCCTAACTTGTTTGAAAGTTAAGGCCGAACATCAACGACCCTCTGGTTTACTCGAAAAAACCCGAGATCCCGATGTGGAAATGGGATAGTATAGCCATGGATTTCATTACGAAACTTCCTTGTACGCCTTCTAGCCACAATAGCATTTGGGTTATCGTTGATCATCTTACGAAATCCGCCCATTTCATACCGATGCGAGAAGACTTCAAGGTAGAACGATTAGCACGAATCTATACCGATGAATTCTTTTGTTGACACGGGACGCCTCGTGACATCATCTCTAACGGCGATGGTCGTTTTACCTCACGTCTCTGGGAGACATTTCAATCCGCTCTCGGTACGACTCTTAATCTCAGTACCGCATTCCATTCCCAGACCAACGGTCAGACTGAGCGCACGATACGTAACCTTGAAGGCATGCTTCACTCGTCCGTTATAGATTTTGGTGGAAATTGGGATTCGCATTTACCTTTATTAGAATGCTCGTACAATAACAGTTATCACGCTAGTATTCAGATGGCACCCTTTGAGGCGTTATATGGTAGAAAATGTTGATCGCCTATTGTATGGCACAAGATCGGAGACGCACAGATTACCGGTCTCGAGCTACTACAAGAAACGACAAACAAGATCCACCAAATAAGAGACAATCTCTTGAAGGCTCGGAGTCGTCAAAAGAGCTACGCCGATAAACGCCGCAAGCCCCTTGAGTTTGAAGTTGGTGATCACGTACTGCTAAAGGTTTCACCTTGGATGGGGGGTGATCTGGTTCGGTAAGAAAGGAAAACTAGTGTCACGATATGTGGGTCCCTTTAAGATTATGGAAAGAATTGGTAAAGTGGCCTATCCACTCGAACTACCAATGGAACTCAGCAACGTACATCCGACTTTCCATGTCTCGAACCTCAAGAAGTGCCTAGTTGAAGAAAATCTTCATGTACCTCTCGAAGACTTACAAGTAAACGAGACCCTGCACTTTCTAGAAAATCCTGTAGAAATCATGGATCGAGAGACCAAGAAACTTCGACGCTCACGCATTCTCATAGTGAAGGTTCGCTGGGAAGGCAAACGAGGTGCCGAGTTCACTTGGGAACTCGAAAGCAAAATATCCACAACTCTTTGTTACGTCTACTCCTTAATTTCGGCAAGAAATTTCCTAAAGTAGGGGAGGTTGTAACAACCCGACCTTTCGGATCGTTACCCGTGTGCTTTTGCTTAGATTTGTAACAGTCTTGTATTCTGGGATTCGATATAAATAAAGGGTTATGTTATACTAAATACATTTTCATCACACCGGACCACTATACGTTTAAACGCTTTATGTTCACAAATGCTTACGTAGCACGAATTACAGAGAATTATGCTATTTAAATTACCGAGTGTGTTTGTTTGTTCGGTAACCAATCACGTCTTCGCATTCGCTTATCACGACTAACACGCTAAATCGCAAACGCTATTATTAGTAGTAGTAATGTTATGCTGTGTGATTTTATATGCTTTACTTGTGTGTGTTTTATATGTTATGGATTATACTCGCAAACGCTATCGCAACGCAAACTCAATGCTACTCGCACAACTCAATTTATCACTCCAAAACGCAATGCGACCCAAAACACAACGTTACGCTAAAATACTTAAGATACCAATACTAACTAACTCAACAAAACGCATTAAGTGAGCACCTTACACGCGAGACGAGGAAAAGGTTACACAAAACAGCACCTTCGAACGAAGCCAGCTGGCCTCGTACGAAGGCACGCCATCGTACGAAGGCAGCTGCTTCGAACGAAGACTCCATGTTCGAACCCAGCTCCTCTATAAATACTCCTTCACCCCTCATTCAATCTCACTTGCTGATTTTCATATCGAAACTCTTCCGAATTGCTGTTCGACCATTTTCAAGAAAGATTTAAGAGTTTTATTCAATTACACAACGATTTCCACTTCGATTTTCCACAAGAATCACTTAGTTTTCATCTAAACTTTCATGTTTTCACTTGAAACTTCATCTTTCTCAGTTAAACTCTTTTATTTTCACCTTAACCTCTCTATTTTCATAAAATCTTCATCTTTTCTTCATAAATTCCTGTTTTACAAAAAGTCTTCATCTTTTTCACTTAAATATTCTTCATCGACAATGGATTTACACTTAACCGAGTTTATTGGGACTAGCCACGGCTTCCCAAGTTAGAAATTAGTTGATTTCACACTCACCAAGTGTTGGATCTAAGTTGAAGCTCTTAAAAACACGTTTAAACTTGATTTTCACTCTAAAACGGACCTAAAACGACATGTATTCCGATCACCGAATAGTGGAATGGGGTAATGTCGAAACTAGCATGAATCGTACTCGGAAACACATCTGATTCAGGCGAGAACATAGTACCGAATGCCAAAAACAGCCACGTTTGTGAACTGGACTGTTATGTGCGAAGCCAGCTTCGTACGAAGGCACTAGTTTTACACAACACAGCCCGATTCCCACTCGTGACACAACCAAAGACCTCTCCGACTCAAAGCTCAATCAATAGCTTAAGGTTGGAGGGATGAACACTCGAGTTGTGGATATTTTGCTTTTGGACAACGGAAGCCCCATGTATGCGAAGACCTACCTTCGAATGAAGGCACCAGCTTCGTACAAAGCTTCTGTTTCCCACCGACACTCTGATTTTCGACCGTTTCAGCACTTTGGAGGACTTACACTTCTGTTCCCGTACACAGGCTGATCCGGCGCTCCCTTCAATCCTTTGAGGATCGTGTTTCTTGATTAGTACACGCTCTATGAGTATACTCGAGCCCATTTTCGTTTAACGCACTTTTGGGTGTTACATACGTTCCCTATCAAAACGCAACACACAATACAAAACACTTTATAAACATTAACCGCTCCCGCATGCTACACGTGATTTGTTGAATGCTTGTTACTATGCTTACACAGTGTTATACTAGACCGCCTTTAGCAACGATAGTACTATAATTTGGACTCAGCACTTGTTGTGACAGGGGTTGCTAAGGATCACATTACATTACTTCACGTGTTTACTTCAGTGAACATGTGTCGCGCATACTCTACATCACAGTCACGTGGTTAGGTTGTATCATTGTTGGTAGTTACATGCATCGCCCGTTACGAGTTACATGCTGGTTATGCATAAACGCTTTTTATACTATATCTATGCAAACTTGTGTACTCACCTTTACGTTATGTATTGACTTTATTTTAATGTATGTGACAGGTTGATGGTCTATTTGCTTCAATGGATTAGGAAGTCTAGAAACCCGCAAATAAAATCTAGGTTGTCGGACTTTTTTTTTTGTTTGAGAGATATGAACTCTGTTATGACTGTTTGTGAAATATTTGTTTATTGGTATGGGACAATGAACCTTTTAAATATTGTCATTTAATAGTCGTTATGGATTCTCTTAAGCAATCTGGTTCGCCTAGTGCCGCGCCCCGATGTTTCCACCATCGGTTGGGGTGTGACAGAACTTAGTCAAGCAGAGCCTCGACATGCGTTGGTGGGTCCTAAATCAATTGGGTAGGGTAACGAATTAGTGATCGGGGGTTAAAATACTTACAACGGGGCAGAGCTTCGTGTTTTAGGGGGTATTTGGCTATAATTTTCGCCTATAGAAGTTGAGAGAGAATGAAAATTGAACGAGGTTGAAAGTGCAGAAGTCTGCTCAATTTATACAAAATTTGGGAGCCTGTCGAACCCCGCGACAGCCCCCTTCCTTCTCTTTCACGGCCCGCGAGGGCACCCTAGCTACGACTAGGGTTGCCAAGTTTGACCCTAGACTCGACGCGTGTAACGACACGTGGCACATGGGGGTAGCCGGCAAGCAAAGGCTTGTCGCGCCCCGCGAGCGGCCTACCATCCACCTGTCACGGCCCGCGACAGGTGCGTTTTCCTTGGTTTTTCATTTTTTGTTAAAAATAAATGTTATGCGGGTTCGGTTTTGCGATTATGGAGCGGTTTAGGGTGTTTTTAAGGGTTGTTATATCCTCCCCACCTTGTTTCAAATCTCGTCCTCGAGATTTACTGGAACAGATGTGGATATCTGTAACAACCCTAGGTAAAACCGACACTCTCGATAATATTTACGATACTCTAAATATAGTTTAGAATGTCCCAATATGTCTTTTATTACACCCCGTATGCGAAAACCGAGCCCGAATTATGTTATAGTTATAAAATAATTGAAAAACATTAAATAATAAGTTGAGGCGGGCCGCGTAGACCCACCTTAACCAGTTACGCGGGCGGTATCAGGGTTTAAACCTGATATCGTTGTTTCCTTTAGTTCAAACGGGCTGCATAAGAGTCTTGTTTAGTTAACGCGGGCCGCGAGAGATCAACGATGCGGAGATACCCTGAGCTGACACGTGTCGACATCGTGGCGAGTCTAGTAGCTGACCCAGCTAAGCTACAGCGTTGACCAAGGTTGACGCGGGCCGCGTAAGGCTTAGCCTTTTCTTACGCGGGCCGCGTGAGAGTCGAGTTCAGCACCTATATAAGAATGGCATCGGATTTCATTTCAGTTCGCTCACAATTTCAATCTCGAATCATAAATTCTGTAGGAAAGTTATAATACACGGGTATTATACCCCTAATTAGCAAGGTTCTGCTCCGTTGTAAGTATTATAACCCAAGTTTCGTAACAGTTACTCTGCCCGATTGATTTAGGGTTCCGTAACAACTGTCGCGGTTCTGCCCGACGTAGTTGTTGGAATGCCGTCTCGGGGAGGGTATCATTAATATTTTCAAAGGGTTATGGTACTAACCAGTGTACATTTGTATAAATTATAGATTATATCCAGGAAACCCTTACGAAAAGCCTAAGACAGCAATGTGAGTTTATCCTCTTTTTGTTAAACTTTTTGGTAATGTTTTACCAAACCTTAAATGTTTTACTATGAAATTTAGTAGTGATTGAGTCTTTGTAGTTCTTCAATTACTGCCGGTATGTTGGGGTTTTGTATACAAAATGTACAACACTGTGAGTAGTAAGTCAAGGATGACAATACGTTACAATTGGACAATGAGTTAGCCAATGTGTTATATGACCCACAAGTCAGTGGATTGACAGTACTAATGGAGTAATTGTATAGACATAAACAATGTGATCGCTCTCAATACTATTCACTGTGACTTTTTATTTAAACTTGATTAAACTGGGATTCACTCACCAGTATTTCCCGCTGACAAATGTTTTTAAAACATGTTTCAGGTAACAAAATGTGACAGCCAATTTGTGAAAAGCCAGCTGGAGAGCACTGAAGGCTTGGGAAAAATGTGGCTATAAAAGTTACCTAATAAACGATGTTTTAAATTCAATAAAATAGGGTTTGTCCCTATAAATGTATTGTAATAAGAAACTTGGGTTTTGCCCATGTTATTATTAATATCAAATATGGTGGTTTTACTCTGATAAACATTTCCTAACTACGGTCCTGATGTAAACTTCCGCTGCAAGTTTAAATAACCTGATACCACCGAAACTCTGAGATTGCGTCCGCCCGTTCCTGGGATAGATAAGGGATCGGGGGTTGCGACAGAAGGTGGTATCAGAGCCTAGCCACTGGTCTGAGCCAAAGAAGTGTTCTGCTGATACTTAAATTTTAAATTTTGTGTTAGGAAATAAATTATGAAGATACATGCATAACTGTAATTATTTGTTATGTGTTATTTGACTATTTGTTAGTTTACAGTATGAGTGATCAAGGACCCTCAGACATGAGTCGTCAGTTGTCTGATTCCCCTAGGAGTAAAGGTACTTCATCACAGCCTGCCCTTTCTGGGTATTCTGCTGATCAGGAAGAATGAGTGTTTGCTTTTAGAGCTCAGTCAGAAGAGCCATTCCTTAATAAGAAACGAGGATGGTTCAGTAAGGAAGCTTTTGCTCGTAGGAAGAGAATGCGAAAGTTGCAACAGCAAAGAGTTTTAGCAGCCGCTAAGCGAGAGTCAGATGCCCATACACAGGATATGCTTAATAGAAGCCTAGCTAATTTCCATATCCTAGCTACAACTGCTGCTGACCCAAGTCTGGAACAACTAGTAGCCCCACAACCACAAAACCCAGATCAACCCATGGAGATAGAAAACCAGGAAAACCAAGTGGAGATGCATGACTTTAAGCCAGAAGAAATCCCTAGGGTACCTGCGCCAAACCCTCTAGATCCAAATTAGGACCCCTGGTGGGACGACAATAGGAATTTTGAGCAACGTTACCCTATCCAGGAATACCCACCCATACAGAACATAGAAGCCTACCCAGGTATGGACCCTTTAGATCCTTATTACCATGATGAATATATTAGGGAGATTTTAGAGGATCCTTACCGATTTCAGGAACTTTCACCCCCATATCAGGAACCCGCACCCCAGATTCCAAACCCGGTCCGATAACCTGCACCCCCAATGAGTGCAGAAACGTCCAAGAACTTAGGACTTTTGGGGAGGAAATTTTAGAAAGCAGTGAGAGAATGCGTCAGGTGGGAGAGCGTCTCGTATGGAAATACGACGAGCGCAATATGGATTTTTGGATAAATCCATATCTGTGAATGAGATGGTGAAACGATGGTAGTAATAATATTATAATAATAATATAATATAATAAAAATAAAATAAAATATGTGTCTACGGATGCATATTACTATTAGTGTGATTCTATTTCTGTTGGTATTGTAATTTTATTTCAGTACTGGTGTGTAATAGACGCATAGTATATGAAAATAGAGTACAAGTCGCAATGATCGACGATTTTGGCTAAATTGCGTATCATGTGATTAACTATATTAAATATATTAAATATTATCTTATGATATTAATATGGGATAAATGTTTAAAATTCAGGTGGCCGACGAAGGAAATCAAGGAAATCTGAATAACGATAACCAGAGTAACATTAACGTGGTTAATGAGAATCCAAGCATCAATAACAGTAACAATCAAGTGGATAATAGTGCTATCCAACACATAGTAGCACAAGGAATTATAGATGCAATGCCATTTATTCTTCAAACTGTTAAAGATGCTGATAATAAGAGTAAGCATAGCAGTAAAGGACCAAGTGAACCAGAACACAGTGTGAACAATGGACCTATACTTCAAATGCCCATTCCCAAAAGAAGAAGAACCGTGTCTTACGGTTGTTCCTATAAAGAATTCTGGTCTTGTAAACCAATGGAATTCTCGGGCAACGAAGGGGCCATTGCAACCTTACGCTAGATAGAAAAGACTGAGGCAGTCTTAAGGATAAGTAAATGTGCTGAAGAAGATAAAATATTGTTTGCTTCTAATCTGTTTAAGAATGCAGCACTAGAATGGTGGAACACTATCCTCCAAACAAAAGGAAGTGATAGAACCTATAATATGGAATGGGAAGAATTTAAGGACAAGGTAGAAAGGAAATTATGCCCTCCTAATGAAAAAGAATAGATAGCAAATAAATTCCTAAACCTTAAGATGACTGGTGTGGATAGTAAGGGATATACTAAAATATTCTTCGAATATGTCAGAATAGTGCCAACCCTTGCTTCACCAAAACCAGTGTTAATTTTCCGTTATATTGGGGGATTAATTGGAGAGATAAGAAACATAGTCAAGGCAGCTAGACCTCAAAATATAGAAGAAGCTGTAGAACTAGCAAATACCTTGACTGATGAATTAGTCCGTACTAGAGAAGAAGATCAGAAGAGGAACTTAACCCAAAGGCTTACGCAAGAATTTCGTTCTGGAAATTACAATCGTAGGAATATGGGTTCTACCTCTGCACCCTACTGCAAGGTCTGCAAGAAAAAAGCATTCGGGAAAATGCTCCAATCTCTGCAATTATTGCAAGATGCCAGGACACAAGGAAGAAAATTGCAGGAAGAAATCCAGTAATGGATTATGCTACAACTGTGGAGAAAAAGGTCATATCAGGCCAAACTGTCCGAAATTAGCTCCAGCTCCAGACAACAAGAATACTAAAAATGCTAGAGCATTTGTTTTGACCGCAGATGAAGCCAGGATGATCCCAGACGTCATAGCTGGTACGTTTTTAGTTAATGATGTCTTTGCTAAAGTATTATTTGACTCTGGTGCAAACCAAAGTTTTATTAATACGTCATTTTGCAAAATTCTAAATCAGTCATTAACTAAACTACCACTAGAATGCTTAGAGACAGCCAATGGAGAAACCGTTAGGATTTCTGAAATCTTGCAGGGAGCAAGAATAGAAATTTTAAATCAGAAATTTATTGCAAACCTTTATCCCATGAATCTGGTAGGATTCGATGTTGTTTTAGGAATGGATTGGTTAATAGCCAATAAAGCCAGTATTTTATGTGATCAAAAGTTAATTAAAGTAAATTCACCAAAAGGTAAAATGATCACAATTAAATGAGATAAACCCTCTAGGTCCACAAAATTCATCTCTGTGATGAAAACTGCAAGTTCTATAAGAAAAGGTTCTATAGTGTATTTGATTTCCATAATCACTAACACTAAAGGAAAGGATTTAAAAGATATTCCAGTAGTATCTCAGTTTTCAGATGTATTTCCAGAAGAATTACCAGGGCAACCTCCGGATAGAGAAATTGAATACAGAATCCATTTGATACCAGGAACAGCACCGATTGCCAATGCACCCTACCGATTGGCACCTGCTGAAATGCAGGAATTGAAGAAACAATTAGACGAATTGTTAGAGAAAGGATTTATACAACCGAGTTCGTCGCCATGGGGAACGCCGATACTGTTTGTTAAAAAGAAGGACGGATCAATGCGTATGTGCATTGACTACCGTGAACTGAACAAAGTCACGATTAAGAATCTGTACCCATTACCGAGAATCGATGATCTGTTTGATCAACTGCAAGGAGCTCGATTTTTCTCTAAAATCGATTTAAGGTCAGGATATCATCAATTAAAGGTACAGGAAGAGGACATTCCTAAGACCGCAATTAGAACAAGGTATGGTCATTATGAATTTACTGTCATGCCATTTGGTTTAACCAATGCCCCAGCTGCATTTATGGACATGATGAATCGAATATGTAAGCCATATTTGGATAAATTCATAATTGTATTTATAGATGATATTCTAATTTACTCTAAGAGAAAAGAGGATCATGCAAAGCATTTGCACGCACTTTTAAGTTTGTTAAGAAAGGAAAAGCTTTATGCTAAATTTTCAAAGTGCGAATTTTGGTTAGAACAGGTACAATTCCTTGGACACCTAGTCAATCATGAAGGAATTCATGTGGATCCAACAAAGATTGAGGAAATTACCAAATGGAAAACCCCTGAGTCTCCAACTGAGGTTAGAAGTTTCTTAGGATTGGCCGGTTATTATAGAAGATTTATTCGAGATTTTTCTAGAATAGCCATTCCCTTAACTAAGCTAACCTGTAAATCTGTTAAGTTTGAATGGGGATTAAAACAAGAAGAAGCATTTAGAATCCTTAAGCAAAGATTAACCCATACACCCATACTAGCGTTACCAGAAGGAACTGAAGACTTCATAGTCTATTGTGATGCTTCTAGATTAGGTTATGGATGTGTGTTGATGCAACACCAAAAGGTTATAGCTTATGCATCTAGACAACTTAAGAATCATGAAGAGAATTATTCAACCCATGATTTGGAATTAAGAGCCATAATCTTCGCTCTTAAAATTTGGAGACATTACCTTTATGGTAGTAAGTTTACCATATTTACTGATCATAAAAGTTTAAGGTATGTTTTCGGGCAGAAAGAATTGAATATGAGACAAAGACGCTGGATGGAATTTCTTAGTGATTATGATTGTAATATCCAGTATCATGAAGGAAAAGCAAATATAGTAGCAGATGCTTTAAGCCGAAAATATCATGAAAAGCCAAAAATGGTACGTTCTCTTAAATTAAATATGCAAGTAGATTTAAATGATCAGATAAGAGAAGCATAAGAATCAGTAATCAAGGATGATTCTGAAAAATTAAAAGGTATGCTAAAAGAATTGGAACAAGGAACAGATGGAATTTGGAGATTCCATAAAAAGAGAATGTGGATACCTAAATTAGGAAATCTACGTCATCGTATATTAGAAGAAGCCCATAGGTCTAAGTATACGATGCATCCAGGAAGTGATAAAATGTACCAGGATTTAAGGAAAAATTTCTGGTGGATAGGAATGAAAAAGGACATAGCAACCTATGTTTCTAAATGTTTAACTTGTTCACAAGTTAAACCTGAACACCAGAAACCCTCAGGTTTGTTACAGCAATTAGAAATGCCAGTGTGGAAATGGGAATTAATAACAATGGATTTTTTTACTAAATTACCCAAAACTAAGAAAGGAAATGATACAATCTGGGTGATTGTAGATAGACTAACCAAGTCAGCTCATTTTCTACCAATGAAGGAAACAATTAGTATGGAACAATTAGCTAAACTATATGTAAATGAAGTTGTTTCTTTACATGGCATTCCTTTATCAATTGTTTCTGATAGAGATAGCCTCTTTACCTCTCATTTTTGGTCAAGTTTCCAAAAGGCAATGGGAACCAAGTTAAAGCTAAGTACGACTTATCATCCACAAACGGATGGACAAAACGAAAGGACAATTCAGACAATGGAAGACATGCTTAGAGCTTGTGTAATTGATTTTGGAGGTAATTGGGACGATCATTTACCTTTAATAGAATTTTCTTATAATAATAGCTATCACACAAGTATCAATGCTGCACCATTCGAAGCACTTTATGGACGAAAGTGCCGAACCCCAGTCTGTTGGGCAGAAATTGGGGAAAAGCAACTATCTGGACCTGAGATAGTACAGGAAACAACTGATAAGATTATTCAAGTCAAGGAACGACTGAAAGCAGCACGTGATCGACAGAAGAGCTATGCCGATAACCGACGCAAACCGTTGGAATTTCAAGTAGGAGATAAAGTATTATTGAAAGTCTCTCCTTGGAAAGGAATAGTAAGATTCATCAAACGGGGAAAGCTAAGTCCCAGGTATGTTGGACCTTTTGAGATTATTAGAAGAATAGGACCTGTAGCCTATCAGCTACAACTGCCAGAGGAAATGGCAGGAATACTTAAGTTTGTAAAAAGGCCTCTACAAATTGAAGACAGGAAAGTCAAGAATCTCAAGCATAAGAGACTAATTCTGGTCAAAGTAAAGTGGGACTCCAAAAGAGGACCTGAATACACATGGGAACTTGAGTCAGAGATGCAAAGAAAATATCCGCACTTATTCCAGTAGATCTCGAGGACGAGCTCTAAAATAAGGCGGGGAGAATGTAACAACCCTAGGTAAAACCGACACTCTCGATAATATTTACAATACTTTAAATATAGTTTAGAATGTCCCAATATGTCTTTTATTACACCTCGTATGCGAAAACCAAGCCAGAATTATGTTATAGTTATAAAATAATTGAAAAACAATAAATAATAAGTTGAGGCGGGCCGCGTAGACCCACCTTAACCAGTTACGCGGGCGGTATCAGGGTTTAAACCTGATATCGTTGTTTCCTTTAGTTCAAACGGGCCGCGTAAGAGTCTTGTTTAGTTAACGCGGGCCGCGAGAGATCAACGATGCGGAGACACCCTGAGCTGACACGTGTCGACATCGTGGCGAGTCTAGTAGCTGAGCCAGCTAAGCTACAACGTTGACCAAGGTTGACGCGGGCCGCGTAAGGCTTAGCCTTATCTTACGCGGGCCGCGTGAGAGTCGAGTTCAGCACCTATATAAGAATGGCATCGGATTTCATTTCAGTTCGCTCACAATTTCAATCTCGAATCATAAATTCTGTAGGAAAGTTATAATACACGAGTATTATACCCCTAATTAGCGAGGTTCTGCTCCGTTGTAAGTATTATAACCCTAGTTTCATAACAGTTACTCTGCCCGATTGATTTAGGGTTCCGTAACAACTGTCGTGGTTCTGCCCGACGTAGTTGTTGGAATGCCGTCTCGGGGAGGGTATCATTAATATTTTCGAAGGGTTATGGTACTAACCAATGTACATTTGTATAAATTATGGATTATATCCAGGAAACCCTTACGAAAAGCCTAAGACAGCAATGTGAGTTTATCCTCTTTTTGTTAAACTTTTTGGTAATGTTTTACCAAACCTTAAATGTTTTACTATGAAATTTAGCAGTGATTGAGTCTTTGTAGTTCTTCAATTACTGCCGGTATGTTGGGGTTTTGTATACAAAATGTACTACACTGTGAGTAGTAATTCGAGGATGACAATACGTTACAATTGGACAATGAGTTAGCCAATGTGTAATATGACCCACAAGTCAGTGGATTGACAGTACTAATGGACTAATTGTATAGACATAAACAATGTGATCGCTCTCAATACTGTTCACTGTGACTTTTTATTTAAACTGGGATTCACTCACCAGTATTTCCCGCTGACAAATGTTTTTAAAACATGTTTCAAGTAACAAAATGTGACAACCAATTTGTGAAAAGCCAGCTGGAGAGCACTGAAGGCTTGGGAAAAATGTGGCTATAAAAGTTACCTAATAAACAATGTTTTAAATTCAATAAAATAGGGTTTGTCCCTATAAATGTATTGTAATAAGAAACTTGGGTTTTGCCCATGTTATTATTAATATCAAATATGGTGGTTTTACTCTGATAAACATTTCCTAACTACGGTCCTGATGTAAATTTTCGCTGCAAGTTTAAATAACCTGATACCACTGAAACTCTGAGATCGCGTCCGCCCGTTCCCAGGATAGATAAGGGATCGGGGGTTGCGACAATATCTCCATTGCATTTTAGATTCTAACTCTCATGTGTATTCCGGTCCTCTCTTTGAATCCCATTTCACTTTGACTAGAACTAATCTTTTGTGTTTGAGATTCTTGATCTTTCTATCTTCAATCTGAATTGGTTTCTCTACGAACTTAAGCTTTTCATTTACCTCCATGTCTTGAAGAGGTATTATCAGTGATTCGTCTGCTAAGCACTTTTTGAGGTTACATACATGAAATACATCATGTATTCCTACCATTTCCTCTGGCAATTGTAGTTGATAAGCTACTGGTCCTATTCTTTTGATAATTTTAAAAGGTCCCACATACCTTGGGCTTAGCTTTCCTCTTTTACCGAATCTTACAACTCCTTTCCATGGAGAAACTTTTAACAACACCTTGTCTCCAACGTGAAATTCCAATGGTTTTCGTTTGTTATCAGCATAACTCTTTTGACGATCTCAGGCTGCTTTCAATCTTTCTTTGACTTGAATAATTTTGCCAGTTGTCACTTGCACAATTTCCGGACCTGACAGTTGCTTTTCTCCGATCTCTGCCCATTAGACTGGGGTTCGACATTTTTGTCCATAGAGTGCTTCAAATGGTGCAGCATTGATGCTGGTATGATAGCTGTTGTTGTAAGTAAATTCTATTAAAGGTAAATGATCATCTCAATTTCCTCCAAAATCAATTACACAGGGTCTAAGCATGTCTTCCATTGCCTGAATTGTCCTTTCGCTTTGTCCGTCCATTTGAGGATGATAAGCTGTGCTTAGATTTAGTCTAGTTCCCATTGCTTTTTGGAAACTTGTCCAAAATGAGAAGTAAAACGGCTGTCTCTATCAGACACAATAGATAAAGGAATTCCATGTAATGAAACTATTTCATTTACATGTAGCTTGGCTAACTATTCCATATTGAAAGTTTCCTTCATTTGTAAGAAATGAGCAGATTTGGTTAATCTGTCTACAATCACCCAGATTGTATCATTATCTTTTCGTGTCTTGGGTAATGTGGTAACAAAATCCATATTTCCAAATTGTCATTTCTAACTGCTGTAATAATCCTGAAGGTTTCTGATGTTCAGCTTTAACCTGTGAACAGGTTAGACATTTAGCAATGTAATTTGTTGTATCCTTTTTCATTCTTATCCACCAGAAATTCTTTCTTAAGTCTTGATACATTTTGTCACTACCGGGATGTATTGTATACTTAGACTTATGGGTTTTTTCTAGAATTTGGTTTCGTAGGTTCCCTTGAATAGGTAACCAGATCCTTTTCTTATGGAATCTTCAAATTCCATCTGCTCCTTTTTCTAATTCCTTAATCATTCTTTTTAAACCTTCAACATCGTCCTTGCTTGTTGTTTCCTGTATCTCTCTAATTTTTCATTTAAATCTATCTGCAGGTTTAGTCTAAGAGAGCGTACTTTTTTTGGCTTTTCATGATATTTTCGACTTAAAGCATCAGCTACTACATTAGCTTTTCCTGCATGATACTGGATATCACAATCATAATCACTAAGAATATTCATCCATCGTCTTTGCCTCATTTTTAATTCCTTTTGTCCGAAGACATATCTTAAACTCTTATGATCCGTGAAAATAACAAACTTACTACCGTAAAGATAGTGTCTCCAAATCTTAAGGGCAAAAATTATGACTCCTAACTCTAGATCATGGATTGTATAATTCTCTTCATGTTTCTTAAGCTGTCTAGAGGCATAAGCAATTACCTTTTAATGTTGCATCAACATACATCCATATCCTAACTTAGAGGCATCACAAAAGACTACAAAGTCTTTAGTTCCTTCTGGCAAAGCGAGTATTGGTGCCTTGGTTAATTTCTGTTTCAAAATCCTGAATGCTTCCTTTTGTTTTGGTCCCCACTCAAACTTAACTAATTTGCAAGTCAGTTTGGTTAATGGAATGGCTATTCTAGAGAAATCTTGAATAAAATGTCTATAATATCCTGCCAGTCCAAGAAAACTTCTTACTTCTGTTGGGGACTCAGGGACTTTCCATTTGGTAATCGTGTCGATCGTTGTGGTATCCACATGAATTCCTTCATGATTAACCAAGTGTCCAAGGAATTGCACTTCTTGCAACCAGAATTCGCATTTTGAGAATTTAGCACAAAGCTTTTCTTTTCTCAACAATGTCAGGAGTATATGCAAATGCTCCGCATGATCTTCCTTACTCTTAGAGTAAATTAGAATATCATTTATAATGACAATTATGAATTTATCCAGGTATGGTTTACATATCATGTTCATCATGTCCATAAATCCGTGTGAACACGATTTAGGATCGAATATGAACTCCCGACGATTGCGAAGAACATGTACGACGTGCAGAATCCGTGCACGTGTGTGGATCGAACACACGAACGTAATTAACAATGATTCTATTCAATTATCTGACAATGTTTACACCTTGAATCACCTTGTTTGCTACTTTCTTTCTCTAGAATTCAAAGCTCTCCAAAGATACAAAGTTGCAAAAGTTCTAAGATGAAACATAACAAGGCCTGTTTATAGGGTTCTCTTAAATGAAGGCTCCTTGACTCATTAACTCCATCCGTCTGGATAGGCTCACCTCCATCCGTCCGGATGGACTTTTCCCTATATATAATATTCTTCAAAGCTTGTCTTGTTCTGTTTCTGCTACGATGAATGATTGACGGAAGTGATAGACATTATGCACTCATAGACTCCCCCTTGGATATTACTATAGTCAATCTCGTAGCTTTCTGTTTTCTTTCTCTCTCTGAGTCTTCACGAAGGCTTTGTCATCTTCAGCAACCACAGACTCTCTCTTCAAGCTCTTTTTGATTCTGCGTTCTGAATCAGCTCCCCCTTTCGATTGACTCTTCTTCCAGGCTCCCCATTTCGTTAAGCTTCCGTGTTTTTAGGATCGACACCTGGCTTTCTGATTACAAGCTCCCCCTTGTGTCGAGCTCGTCTTCAGACTCCCCCTTAGCCTCAGCTATCGGGATCGTAATCTGGCTTTTTCTGAAAATCACAAGTATTTTGTGAATGATAACCTGGCTCTTAAACAAAGATGTAACAGTATGTAAATATCCAGGATTTGCTAACTCTTCTCCCCCTATCAAGTACCTCTATAAATTTGACAGTTTAGGTATCCAAAACCTCACGATTTATTATCCAAGTCCAACTTAATGACCTTGGAGATTTCACAAACTGTTTTTGATTTTTTTATGTAAAACATCAAGTATCAAAATAATGAACATGTTTTGCATACTTAGATTTTGAAACTCAGCTTTCAGTCATCGGTTGTCGAAAATAAAGTGGAAACAAAATCTTTTTGTATTTTTCAAAATTTATGCTAAAACACAATGAAAATCTCTTTGTGATTTTTTTCTTTAACATAAAGCAGTAAAGAAATATTTACAGACATATTTTTTTTTGAGTTTGCGTCAGAGGATCATATCAGTTTATGACAAATCACTAGCACCGTTGAGCTATAAACACTTTAAGTTCTAAACGATTCACTTAGATTGTCAGTATACCGATCCACTTAAATTCTCACACAAAGTTCAATTGTTCTGAGATATGAGATTTAGTGTTTTAAGAACTTAACTTATTCGCCTGTCCCACCTCAGAATATACTCCCGTATCAAGATTCCCTAGATTAAGTCTTACATGTGAAGATACTATACTGATATTTGTATTCTGGGTTAGTGTGAGACCTTGAGAACTCAGGTATGAACTACCGTTCAGTCAAAGAGATGAAGGCTCGAGTTTAGGTGTGTCCCACTTAGGGATCTTCTTTACCACTGCACTTGATTTATATCTTTCGATATTTTCTCAATTTTTATGCAGAGGGAAAGCTTTTTAAAGCGCATAAAGTATTATACGAAGTCTCGCCATTGCTGACGCAAAATCAGAAGACCTGGTTTAATACCCCAGATATCAAACAGTATAAAGACCTAGTATCTCAGAATCAGGCAACCTCTCAAATGAGATTTCGGAGGTTATCCATATATCTGAGAGATGTTCCCCACGAGATAAGAAAGATATTGATATTTAGGTTTAAATCTCGAAATCAGTCTACAAAATGTGAAAAAAGCTACTGGCATATCATCAGTGAGACCGTTTATCACATTTGACTATCCATTTCTTTAGCGTACTGTGATTGTCTACTGATGTACTATCATTTCCTCTTTTTACACAAAACTCTTTTGAATTTTAACATGTTTTTTGCTTTTTCAAATTTTCAAATGTTTTTATATTTTCAAATTTTTTACTCCCCCTAAAATCCGAAACATTTAAAGATAATTTACAACCTGATGCAGATAGCTCATCTCGCCTTCCATTTTCTGCTTCACATACTCTGTTTTGCAGAAAGTACCCCCATGATATACAACACATTGATTTTTAACAATGTTAAAACCGTTTAATCACTTGTGAAATAATCATGTTTGTTCAGCTGTGAGGGTTTCGACATATTCAATCAACATATTTTTCAAATTTTTGAATTTTTAACAAATTTAAAAACTAACATATTTTTCATTTTTCAATTTTTGACAAAATAAAAACATATTTTTGGTTTTTAAATTTTGAAATGTTTAGGGTTTTAGATATATGGTTTATTTATATACAAAAACAAATAAACTCCCAGTTTTCACTTGCAGGGACCCGCAGCCTCCTCTTGTGCTAGGCTGCTTCGATACTCCTCTTGTTGACAATCAATTGTCTTCGGGAGCACCTACATATTCAACACATTCATTTACTTGAACAGTGCAACCCAGGCCTGTTTGACCTTGGGTATTGTGACACAATGAGAATTGTTCAATTCCATAAAATCTTTATCATTTTTCACAAATACATTTTCATTCCGATTGTCACTCACAGAAGTCGTATGTTTCTTTGTCACCCAAATTTGACCTTTTGAACCATTCATTTGATGAAAATGTGAATCATTTTGATTGTTTTGTTTTGTCAAATCAATTTTTAGTTTCCATATTTGTTTTGGTTCTGAAATATTTACTTTCTGTTTCCAAATCTGTTTTGGCACAACTTTGGGTGTCGTTGATTTCGGTTTCCAAGTTTGTTTTGATCCAAACTTGTTTGACTTCTGTGTTTCATCTTTCCTTTTCTTTTCAACATCAACAGGTTTCGGATTTGGACACTTTCGACCAAGATGTCCAATTTGATCACACTTAAAGCATGTTCTCTTTGAAAAACATCTTTAACATGTTGTTGTTGTTTCTTTTGAGCATAGAACTCTTCATTAGTCTGTCGACTAAATTGAAAATTTGATCACACTTAAAGCCTGTTCTCTTTGAAAAACATCTTTAACATGTTGTTGTTGTTTCTTTTGAGCATAGAACTCTTCATTAGTCTGTCGACTAAATTGAAGTTCTTTTTCTTCTTCAGAACTTGTTCCGTGAACAAAATTCATCTTTTTTTTATAATTTGTCTTTTCGAATCGTTTCTTTTGATACTGTTTCTTTTTATAACCCAACCCAGCCTCATTTTTTTTCTTTTTGTAACTAGGTTTGTTATAAAAAAGTTTTCTTGCTCTTCCCAGCAAATTTTGAAATTTCAGACTTTTCAATTTCTACCTGTTTGAAAACTTTATCAATCTTATCCCAAATCACATTTTGAATCGGGAATTCAATATCTGAGAATAATTTGTATGATCTAATAATGGTATAAGCCAATCCTATCAGATCATCATTCGCATCTTTCTTAGATTTTGAATTTTTAAGATAACTTTCATGAAAACT
Source organism: Helianthus tuberosus (assembly GCA_030545235.1). Lineage (NCBI taxonomy): Eukaryota > Viridiplantae > Streptophyta > Magnoliopsida > Asterales > Asteraceae > Helianthus > Helianthus tuberosus. Next base: position 172,571,955 of record CM060376.1, on the reverse strand, counting down.
TCCCTCATTTTCATCCTGTGAATCGGACTTATCTGTTTTAGTAGACTCCTCTGTCAAAACGCTTTCAACAACCTTACCTACCACCTCTGAGTCACCAAGATCATCAGATTTGGTGTAAGTCACATCGATGTTGTCAGGTAATTGGTCAACCATGTTTATGTCTTTTACCACCTTTTCGCCATCATAGAATGTATAATTCTTCTCCAACGGTGGTGGAACCCGATGGTATTCTGACCCAATTCCCTGTTTGTCTTTTCACACTCTTTACCATCGGGTGTGATGTTGAAAATGCATTCCAGAATGTATGAAGAAGCATGATAACTTTGAAGTTTATTAACCAATTTTTCTTTTTCAGCCAGTTCTGGTTTAAGTTTAGCAACATCATCAATATATTGATTTAAAACCATTTATTTTCCTTCATATCTGGCTTTGAGAAATTTAGTTGTTTTCTGACATGCTGACAATCTATCATCCAGACTTTTGACTCTACTTTTAAAAGTTTCATAAGCTTCTTTTACCGTGTGATATGACAATTTCATTACATCATATTCTTTTTGCAACTCTTGAATAGTTTTATCTTTTTTATCACATTTATTGCAATCAGCTGAACACTTTTGTTTCAAAATTTTGTTTTCTTTTTCAAGTTTCTCACATTTATGTGTCAGCTCTTTTTCTTTTTCTTTCAAAATCTTTTCATTTTCAAGCATTTCATTACATTTTTCTTTGAAAATCTTTTCTGTTTTAGTGAATTCAATGTCTCTGGATCTTAGATTGTTATCCTTTTCAGTACAAGCCATGCACGTTTCCATGCATTTCTTGCACTGTTCGTCAGTTTTATTATCAGATTTATTTAATATTTTAAAAGATTCAGATTGAATTATTACCTCAGTTTTTGGCATCATGGTTTCTTTCATCTTTTGAATCTGATCTTCCTCAAACACCTGCTGTTTCTCAGCAATTGCTTCCTCTGCCTTCGCATCGGCTTTCTTCACCTCATCCACCATCTTCTTACGTTCTTCAACGATTTCCTCTACCGTCTTCTTCTTCTTTTCCAGACTGGCATATATCACTTTCCTTATGCCTTCCTCTACCTTTTCTTTGTATCTAGGAATTTCTTCGAGCACTTTACACCAAACACACACAGTTGGAATAGCAGCAACAAGTGCTTCAAAGTCTACCTTATCAGGATAAAACTGTTGGGTTCCCTTTAGGATCAACAAAACATTCTCTTTTAGCATCCCATCTATTTACCCGCCTTGTTTCTGTGAAAGCCTTATACACGTCACTCAAATACATTCGTGCATGATTTTCTTCTCGGCTCTCTTTGAACTCAGCAACCAATGCTCTTTTATCTTCCTTGATGTATTTATCCCAGTTAAATCCTTCATCCTCATGAAACGTCCTGGGTCCACTACTACCATCATGAATCATCAACATAGCTTGTTTCTTTTCTTTAGACAACCCTTCCTCAAGCTGCTTTTGGTTTGTTCTTGACGGTTGCTCATTATTGCGATGATAGATGGCCTTTTTGTAATAATCTTCATGAAAAGGATTAACACTATCATCGGCTTAACGATTAGTACACTCTCTTTTGAAGTGTCGCTTCTGTTTGCACTTGAAACAGGTGACTTTTGCTTTGTCGAATCCCAGCTTCATATCAGACCTTCAAGACACTTTCTACCAGTGATCTCCATGAAACGTTGAGCTCTCCTGATAACACTCGCCATACACCAGTGAATATCCATGAACTCCATCTCTTCCGGGTCTACCTGATCGTAATCCTCCTTTGTCATATTTTGATTTTCGATCTTTCCTGCGGTTAAACCTTCATATGACTCCAGAACAGAAGCTAAGAAACTCATGTGCTGTTTAGCGAAATCAGTATTCAAATTTGGAGAATCTTTCCAGTTCTGACTCGGATTGGATTTGGATGATGAAGATGATGAATGTTATCCCGAATCATAACTTGGAGATTTGTTCTTTGATGATTCACCAGCATTGTCAGTACTAAAGGTTGTACCAACCTTTGGTGACTGATTGTTCAGCAGCATACTTCTTCGGTAATACAAATCAACATTCTGCTGGTAACTTGAGTTAGTCATTTTGTTTTGTTTTGTTTTTGTAATTCTAGATCATGACTCTCAAGTTTCTCAATCAAACCATCCAACGTGATCTCATCAAACTTAGCATCATTCTTCAACACAATCACAAACGTTTTCCAATCTTCAACGTGCAGCAATGCCTCGATCAGTTTATCAATAATCTCTTGTCTATCTTTCTTAATTCCAAACCTTTCTAACTCGATCTTCAGATGACAAAATCTTTCATTCATTTGTCTGACAGTTTCTCCTTTCATGCATCCAAACAGATTAAATTCCTTTTTCAGCAAAGAGATTTTGTTTTTCTTGATGTCTTTACCGCCTTCGGCTTTCAACTTGAATGCTTCCCACATCGACTTGGATGTTTCACCATGTTGAAGTAAAACAAGATATCCTCTCTAACAGATTGTTGTATTAGTGTTATCATTTTTAGTTCGTTAGAGTGATTTGTCTTATCTTTTTTAGAAAATTGTTTAACTTTAAGCAATTCATTTTTATCGTTAACTGGTTTTTCATATCCAAAAATTAACATAACCCAACTTTCGTAAGCATAAGCCTGCACCCGGTTTTCAAATCTGGTGCTCCACCAATGATAATCTTCGATATTCATTAGTTTCAGTGGTCGTTGAGGATTTCCGTACACATTGTCATACTTCAGACTTTCGAAAATACAGTTTGAAACCGTTTTTGTCCCGGGTGTTGCTTCAGTTGTTGTTTCAGACGTGAACGTGTTATAAAACGTGTTGTAGAATTCTTCGTCCATGCCTGACATCTTTGAATCGCGCCTTGATTTTTGTACCTTGATTATCACCTGCAAACAATTAAACGCATAATTGAGTTAAAATTTTAAACCAAACAATTAACCACTTGAAATATATGAATAATGATCAATTGTAAATTCTTGAGAGTATGTATGGTCTTCACACACAAAACGACCCGTCGAATGTACTTTCTCTGATAAATGGGCTTTGTATTTAGATGGACTTAACACACTTGTTGAACAAATGAACTTGCTTTAAATCTAATTAACTCTGAATGAGCTTCCGAATGAACTCAAATACCCGGATGATCTTCACTGTTAGTCCGGATGAGCTTTGGTCCGAATGAACTATGGTCCAGATGAACTATGATTCGGATGGATTACGATTCGGATGAACTTTTGTGTCCGAATGGGCCCGATTACACCCGGATGAACTAGACTTGTTTCGGATGGGCTCAACACGAGCGGATGGTCACTTATATTGGTTCGGATGGACTATGCGTTCGGATGGAGGGCTTATCTGGATCCGGATGTACTCGGCGGATGGACCCAACTAATTACACAAATCACCCGGATGGACTACTATACCAACTTCAACTGATGGAAAAGTATGGGCCTGGATGAGGTTGAATGGGCTTAAGACTATTGTCCGAATGGACTACTTCTATTTGAGCGGATAGACTAACTTCATGTTCCTTTGGATGGGCCTGAATACACAACTAGCGAATGGACTTAACAAACACTACCTGGATGGACCTGAAATAGGGATGGACACCCGGATGGACCTCTTGTTCGGATGGCCCAAATAGCAGTGGATGAATATAAATGGTCCAGATGGCTCTGAAAAACTCTATCCGAGCGGATGCACAAGAAATTGATCCGAATGAAAAAATGACACCGATAATGGGCTTCCAATGACTTTTCAGATGGACTTTAATCGACTATTTCCAGCGGATGAACTCACTTATAGGGCCTCATCCAGGTGAATGGCCCAAACACAAACATATCCAGATGAACAATAACCAACTTTCAATGGGTTTTTATGTCCGGATGGGCCTCATCCGAATGGATGGGCCCTGAACAGCAGCGAGAAACTCATACTTTTTGGACATAATTTCATCAAATTGAACCCTTTAACCTTTGAATTACAATCTGAATTTTTGTAGGGTTGATTAAAACATATTTTCGCATACAATATCAAAATTTCATCCAAGTTAAGAAGGTGGGCAGAAGAAGAAATATAACAAATCTGATCCAAATCAGCTCCGAATCTGATGAAATTTTGCGAAATCTTGTAACACTGATCCATGCAATCGATCTCCCGCTCTGATACCAGTTTTGAACACGATTTAGGATCGAATATGAACTCCCGAACGATTGCGAAAAACACGTACGGCGTGCGAAATCGGTGCATGTGTGTGGATCGAACACAAGAACGTAATTACAATTATTCTATTCAACGATCTGACAATGTTTACACCTTGAATCACCTTGTTTGCTACTTTCTCTCTCTAGACTTCAAAGCTCTCAAAAGATACAAATTTGCAAAATTTCTAAAAAGAAACATAACAAGGCCTATTTAGAGGGTTCTCTTAAATGAACGCTCCTTGACTCATTAACTCCATCCGTCCGGATGGGCTCACCTCCATTCGTCCGGATGGACTTTTCCCTATATATAATATTCTTCAAAGCTTGTCTTGTTCTGTTTCTGCTATGATGAACGATTGACGGAAGTGATAGACATTATGCACTCACAATACGGCTAGGGCATTGGTTAAACCAAATGGCATGACTGTAAATTCATAATGATTGTACATTGTTCTAAAAGCAGTTTTTAGGAATGTCCTCTTCCTGTACTTTCAATTGTTGATATCCCGAGCGTAAATCGATCTTAGAAAAGAATCGGGCTCCTTGAAGTTGATCGAACAGATCATGGATTCTTGGTAGTGGGTACCGATTTTTAATCGTAACCTTATTCAGTTCTCGGTAATCAATGCACATACGCATCAATCCATCTTTTTTTTTTGACAAATAGCACCGGTGCTCCCCATGGCGATGAACTAGGTTGTATGAAACCTTTCTCTAATAATTCGTCAAGCTGTTTCTTCAATTCTTGCATCTCCGTTGGTTCTAGTCGATAGGGTGCTTTGGCAATCGGTGTCGTTCCTGGTATTAGGTGAATTCTAAATTCAATCTCTCGAGCTGGTGGTAATCCAGGTAACTCTTCTGGAAAAACGTCTGAGAATTTAGATACTACAAGAATATCTTTTAATTCTTTTCCTTTAGTGTTAATGATTATTGAAATCATATACACCATTCCTCCTTTCCGCGCGTAACTTGCAGGTTTCATCACAGAGATGAACTTTGTTGACCTTGTTGGCTTATCTCCTTTAATTGTGATCCTTTGGCCAGTTGGCGTACTTACTTGTACATACTTTTGATCACAGAAAATACGTGCGTGATTGGCTACCAACCAATCAATTCCTAACACGATATCGAATCCGGCTAGATTCATTGGTAAAAGATTTGCGGTAAAATTATGGTTTAAAATTTATATCCTTGCTCCCTATAGGATTTCACTTATCTTGATAGAGTTTCCATTTGTCGTCTCCACTAGACAGTCTTGTTGAAGTTTAGTTAATGGTTGATTGAGAAGTTTGCAGAAAGAAGTATTTATGAAACTTTGGTTCGCACCAGAGTCGAATAATACTTTAGCATAAACATCATTAACTAAAAACATACCGGCAGTCACATCCGGGATCATCTTGGCTTCCTCAGCTGTCAGAACGAAGGCTCTGGCATTCTTTTTGGGTCCTTCTGTTGCCTTTGTTTTATTGTTTGTCGCTAGAGCTAGTTTCGGACAGTTTGGTTTGATATGACCAGCTTCTCTATAGTTGTAGCATACTCTGGCACTAGCTTTCTTCCTACAATCTTCTTCCTTATGTTTTGAGAACTTGCAAAAGTTGCAGGACACAACACACTTTCTTGAGTGCTTCTTCTTACAAAACTTGCACTAGGGTGTAGAGGAAGAACCTGTTCCTTTTCCGTGATAGGAATTACCATAACGTAGTTCCTGGGTAATCTTTTGGGCTAGGTTCTTTTTCTGGTTTTCCTCTTGCGTACGTACCAATTCATCTGTCAAAGTGTTAGCAAGTTCCACCGCATCTTCTATGGTTTGTGGCCTGGCTGCCTTAACTACATGTCTGGTCTCACTGATTAATCCCCAAATGTAACGGGAGATTAACACCGATTCTGGTGAGGCTAGTGTTGGTACTATCCTTGCATATTTAAAGAATATGGTCGTATATTCCCTACAAACAAATACTCCAGCATATTTAACCAAAAACGTCGATCATTGTGACTTTACTCTTTTCATATATATCTATGCATCTATTACAAACTATCACTGAAATTTAAACATTAGTAACTATGCATTGATATATATATATATATATTAGGTGACTTGTTTCTAGTATAGCATCTCGTTCTCGTCCTACTTCCAGACGAGTTTTTCACTGATTTGGCGGATTCGATTTCCTTTTTCAACTAATTCTTCACCGTACTGGCGAAGTTCTGCTACAATCTCATGGCTCATTGGTGGCATTGGGGCTGGTACTGGTTCAGGGTAAAGTGGTTCTGGTTCTTTGTAAGGATATGGGTTATTCAGTAATTCCTGAAATGATCGGTTGTCGTCCCACCACTGATCTAAAGGGTTCGGTGCTGGAATCCTAGGTATCTCATTTGGATCAAAGGCTGGGATTTGAAGTTTGTTTTCCTGGTTCTGTTCAAGATTCATGGGTTGGTCAGTGTATAAAGGAAGTAATTGTGGTTCTGGCATTGCTACTTGGTTGAGATCAAATCTCCTTCTACATTTCCGTACATATGAAAGTCAGCTAGTTGCCTATCCAATTCTTCTTCCCATAAAGGTCTAGCTTCTATATTTTGGGTATTTCTCTCAGCTCTATTCACTATTCTTTGTTTTTGAAATTATCTCATCCTTTTTCTCCTTTCTGATTTTGCTCTATTAAACCAACCTCTCTTTTTAGGGGGAAAGGTTTTTTGGATTTGGCTTTGAAAATAAAGATATCCTCGGAATCGGCTGTGTATCCGGGGGTTGGCTGGGATGTTCCTTCATCCATTGGAGAATGAGGTAGATGACGGTAAGTGTCAAAAGTACCCTAATCACTCATACTGTAAACTAGAAAATTTTCAAGATAACAATAAAATAATAATATATATATTTACACAGAATAACACATAAGTTATTTCCTAACACAATTGGTTAAAATTTAGGTATTAAAAGAACACCTAAATGGCTTAAACCAGTGGCTCTGATACCACCTTCTGTCGCAACCCCCGACCCCACCCCGGGAGCGGGAGCCGCGAGCCAGTCAAGTGGTATCGGTGTTTATTAATTTGGCAGCGGAAATGAGACATCAGGATCGTAGTTAGGAAATAAATTTTAGAGTTTCAAAACACCAAACTTTTATATTAAACAAAATGGGATAAAACCCATGTTTCATTTATAATATTGTTATAGGGATAAACCCTAGTTTGCTGAAAACATAAACTTTTTATTTAGGTAACTTTATAGCCACTTTCTTTAAGCCTTCAGTGCTCCATAGCTGGCTTCTTATAGCTTCACATTAAGTTACCTGAAACGCGTTTTAAAAACATTTTATCAGCAAGAAATACTAGCGAGTACATTCCAATTTATAAAAACATCAGTTGTTATAACTTTACAGTATTAAGGGCGATTACGATGTTTATATCTACCCAATTACTCATTCAGTACTTGTCACTCGACGGATTTGTGACTATGATCATATCACACATTGGATACCCGTGCCCAATTGTGAAGGTTATCAAGTACTGTATACAAACCCCATAATACTGGCAGCAATTGTAGAATACAAAGACTTAATCACTGTAATTATAACTGATAAACATTTAGGGTTTTGTAAAATATTTGAAATAATGGCTCACAAACTGTGAGAAAAAGAGAATGACTCACTTTGTAAATTTAGGTATCTCTACGGGCTTCCTGGTAATATTTCTTGATTATTTTCTTGAGTTTATATTAAGAACATACAATGCACGCATGTTAGTAAGATAACCCAAATCACATTAGCCATACAACACGAGACAGAACCACAACGAACTTAGTTAGGCAGACCCTCGACATGCGTTGATGGGTCCTAAATGAATGGGGTACGGTAACGAATTAGAGAACGGGGGTTAAAATACTTACAACGGCGCAGAGCTTTGTGTTTTAGGGGGTATTTGGCTATAATTTTTGCCTATAGAAGTTGAGAGAGAAAGAAAATTGAACGAGGTTGAAAGTGCAGAAGTCTACTTAATTTATACAAAATTCGAGAGCCTGCTACGCCCTGTGACAGCCCCATTCCTTCTCTTTCACGGCCCGCGAGGGCACCCTAGCTACGGCTATGGTTGCCGAGTTTAACCCTAGACTCGATGCGTGTGACGACACGTGGCACAAGGGGTAGCCACGTGCTCCTAGAAGAACGACACTCGAAACATGACGACAAGCGAATGAAAGAGGTTGCATCATGATGACATATGCATGATGTCATCATCACCTCCTCAAAACGTATGAATTGAAATAGATCTACCAAGTTATTGAAATAGACTTTTGGACCTTTTGTCACACCCCGATTCCCGGTGGGCTCAGACGGGTTTAGTCGTGACGGTTGGGTAAAGGTTATCACAATGTAATTAATAATGCAGCGGAAGTATTAGGAGTAAAAATAAATATTCATAACATTTAAAAGTGTTTAATATTCAAAGTACAAAGATGTTCAAGTTTAAGCCCACAGGCGGATCGAAGTAAAACGAAACTTAGACATCAAAGGCCTTAAGCTAGGAGTTGAAAATTCCAAAGCTTTTAACATAGCCGACCCGGATTACCAGCCTAATATCAAGGTTCATTACCTGCAGTTCAGTCTTTTGAAAATACGTCAGCTTTCGCAGGTAAATACAATTAGCTGACTCATTCTGAAATTAGTTTTTCAAAAATGATTTTAATACATAGAGAAAACCCGTAGGTAATCATTTAATATTTCTTGGGATGTAGTCTTGTCACTAGATTTACATGTTTGTCATACAATGGGAAGCAGATATAGAAGCCGGTCATTTTCAGTGCTATAATGATTACGGTACACGCCAAAGTTGAATAACGTGTCTTACAGTCAGTATGCCTACCCCGACACGTTATTCTGTATGACCATAATAGTTTATGAGTCGGGACGCCGGGACACGGTACCAATAACCCCAATTGTTTCAGTTATCAAATATAACGGATTAAACTGGATTCTTACATTTATGAGCAATCATAGGCGGCTCATTTATGTAACACCCGCTCCAAGTGGCATATTCGCCATACCCCAAGTTTTCACAGTAAATAAGTTAAGAGTATTTACCTTTTAGCTAGCTTCCAACCTTTACCGGTTTTCAAATATAGTAAAAGTCGTAAAGACAAAGTATTAAACTCAAGCCAGAATATCTAGGGGGTTCTATAGTCCAAGTGAACAGATTTAGCTATCTGTAGAATGTATACGGGTCATAGGTTAGTTCCTTTGGCACGACCCGTTACGTAAGAATAAGATTAATTCGCTAGATTAAGCGTATATTGATTAGAATGTGGTTTATACCTATCCGAGTATAAGGACTAATTGGATGAAAGTTAATCAAACCAACATTCTGATTTTGAAAGGTTATAAAAGGATTTGACCCGTTACGCCTAGTTTATATGAACTAGGTTCGTATAAGTAGTTATGCGCATAATATAACAACCCTTAAAATCACCTTATAACACTTCGTAATCACAAACCGGACCCGTATAACGTTAACTTTTGGAAAAAAAATAAAAATCAAGAAATGTATACCAGTCGCGGGCCGCGACAGGCTTAAGGTGGTTCGGTCACGGGGCGCGACACCCCTTTGGCTTGCCGGACACCCATGTTGACACGTGTCGGACACGTGTTAGACCTACCAAATGACAAGGCAACCCTAGCCATAGCTAGGGTGCCCTCGCGGGGTGTGAAAGGGACAATAGGGAGGGCTTGCGGGGTGCGAGAGACCCCCTGAAGTCCTATAAATAGAGCAGAGACTGCACTTTCCCAAACCGTTCACAATCTTTCTTTCTCTCTATTATATCACACAAAAATACTAGTTAAAATACCCTCTAAAACATGAAGCTCTGCCCCGTTGTAAGTATTTTAACCCCCGATCACTAATTCGTTACCCTACCCGATTGATCTAGAACCCAGCAACGCATGTCAAGGCTCTGCCTGACTAAGTACGTTGAGGTTCTGTCTCGTGATGTATGGCTAAAGTGATTTGGGTTATTATACTAATGCGCATTCATTGTATGTTTTTAATAGGAACTCAAGAAATTATCACCAAGAAGCCCGTAGAAAAACCTAAGTTTACAATGTGATTCATTTCTCTTTTTCTCACAATTTGTGAGTCATTCTTCTTTTCACAAACTTATTTTACAAAACCCTAAATGTTTTCAGTTATACTTAACAGTGATTATGTCTTTGTATTCTACAAAATAGTGCTGGTATTATGGGGTTTTGTATACACTACTTGATAATCTTCACAATTGGACACAGGTAGCCAATGTGTGATATGACCTTAGTCACAGATCCATCGAGTGACAAGTACTTGGATTTTGGTTAGATATAAACATTGTAATCGCTCTTAATACTGTGAAGTTATAACAATATGTTTTTATAAAATGGAATGTACTCGCCAGTATTTCTTGCTGATAAAATGTTTTCAAAACGCGTTTCATGTAACCTAATGTGAAGCTATAAGAAGCAAGATATGAAGCACTAAAGGCTTAAAGAAAGTGGCTTTAATCTACCTGAATAAAAGAAGAAGTTATATTTTTAGAAACTTGGGTTTATCCCTATAGTTATATTATAAATGGAATATGGGTTTTAGCCCATTTGTTTAATATAAAAGTTTGGTTTTTTGAAACTCTGAAATTATTTCCTAACTACGATCCTCATGTAGGATCGAATTTTGACCCGAATGAGTCGTTCGGAAGAGCTCAAATCCGTTTCAGAGGCAGAAACAAAGAAACGGATGTGAAAACAGCTTGATTCACACTATAAACCTCTTGTATATTGATTTTACAGCTATTACATTCAAGAGAAATACCGGCAGCACTTCGGTATCAAATCTGGAAAACCTTACAAATGAGAAGACAACTACCCTATTTATAGTAATCTAGTTTTCGCTTGAAGACATACTTGTCAGCTTCAAGCGAAAGTCTCAAGCGAAACCAACCAATTAAGTACAAGCGAAACCCACATGAAATTTGTCTTCAAGCGAATCCTCAAACAATACATAAATCTGATTTCTAAATTGCTTTGTCTTTTGTGATGATGCAATTGATGATGTCATATTGATGATGTCATCATTGTATAATATGACATCATGCTTGAACAAATCCACAACGATCCCGAGACTCGATATAAGACGAAGTCGACAGATGTGTGCACTAACAGACTCCCCCTCAGATGTTGACGAGTCTTAAATGTCGAGTCTGCACAATCTTCAGTCTTTGAACTTCCAAAATCTTGTCTTAGCTCTTGTCTCACTCTAAATCCTTCTCTCTCTAGCAAACTCCCCATGAACAATCTCTACTCAGATGTCTTCAGACTCCCCCTTTCGCTATGCTGGGATCGCAGTCTAGCTTGTTAAAATCACATAAACCTCAGGTATCGGAACCTGGCACTCTATCTTCAGGTTCAAGATTGAAACCTGGCTACACCTGCACATTCTTAACCCAGAAGTAAATTTCACAAATTTACCAATTTGACAGATTTATATATACATACTCCCTCTCGAATTAAACCAGAATGATTTATCAATGATAATATCTGATGAACCATTTGCAAAAATTAATCATTTTTCTTTTCAAAACACATTCTCCCAAACCATTTGTTCATCATGTCTAGCACTTAGAATTTTAAAAATCAGCTCTCCAACATCAGTTGTCGAAAATCTTTTTGGATTTTTCAAAAATTATGCTAAAACACACTAAAAATCTTTTTGGATTTTGAATGTAATGAAATGCAGTAAAGAAAAAATTTACAGACAATATTTTTGTGAGTTTGTGTAAGAGGATCATATCAGTTTTTGACAAGTCACAAGTACCGTTGAGCTTAGTTACACATTATGAATTAAACAATTCACTTAGATTGCCGATATACTGATCCACTTAAATTCTCACACAAATTTCAACTGATTCAGGATATGAGTTAGGTGTTTTAAGGACTTAAACTCATTCATGTGTCCCACCTCTTGAATATACTCCCGTATCCAGATCCCAATATTCAGTCTTACAGGTGAGTATACCACAGATGATATCTGTAAGGAGTTAAATTGCGAGGTCCGTGAGAGCTCAGGTCGATACTTCCGTATACGCAGAGTGATGGCGGCTTCGACTTTTGGTGTGTCCCCTTTAGAGGATCTTTTTTATTACAACAGCAATGACTATCAATTTTATTGTTTCATCAATTTGCTGAGGGCGGCGCTATTTTTCAAGCAAGCGGAAAGTATTATACGGGGACTAGGTCAGAATTTCCATTCAGTAGAAGTCCCGGGATAATACCCCAGATATCACTGAGTATAAAGACCTAGTATCTCAGAAAGAGGGACCTTTCAAACGAGATTTAAGGGGTTACCTATATATCCAAGTAGTGTTCCCCACAAAATAAGCAAGTTTGAATTTAAGTTTATATCCCGAAAAAAGCTTACTAAATGTGTAAAAACCTATCGGCATATCATCAGTGAGACTGTTTAACGCTATTTAAACATTACATTTCTTTAGCATACTGAAACTGTCTACTGATGTACTATCATTTTCTCTTCTTTGACACCAAAACTCATTTTTGAATTTTATCATGTTTTTGACTTTTTCAAATTTTCTAATGTTTTTGGATTTTCTAAAAATTTTCTACTCCCCCTAAAATGCAAATACATTTAAAGAAAATTTGAAAACAAACTATACAGAAAATTGACAACTGATATCGAATTGCTTCAAATCGCCATCCACTTGGCATAAACAATCAGAACTCCCCCTTACACAAAACTATTTTCTCATTATGATTTCAAAACACTTAAGTTTGTTTTAATCAAAATGATTTTTCTGGAAAATAGGTTTTGTTTTAACCACTTGTAGGGTCGGGTTCATCATCTTGTTCATTCAATCAGATATATGAGAATTACATCAAGTTCAAATTAATGACCTTGACGAATCACTTTGTAAGATCCAACCTCTTACCACTTGTAAAAATATCCAAATCATATAACCACATGTAGGAATAAAACATCTACACAAACCATTTTACCAATCAAGATGCCGATTCATGCTTCACACTTACCAACCTGAAAGCTTCGGCAATTCACACTTATCCTGTAAAAATTCAACTATTTTTAAGATTCAATCACAAAAACAATTATCAAGAAAGATGCCGATTCCTGATCCACGATTACAAACTTGGGATCTCCGGCATAGTCAGATGTTCAAGGGAAAAGAATTTCCAACCAAGTCTGACCAACCTTGGGTGTTTTTAGCTCTTTTAGCTCTTGTTCAGTTGGGTTGTAAGTTGCCTTTTTAGTTGCATAGAAATCTTTAACCCCCTTTGCTTTCCCATTAAGCATTTTTCCAAAAATTTTCTTAACATTCCCATTGAATGTTTTCTCAATATCAAATTCATTTTTCCCGGAGTAAAACTGATCCGAGATCTCAACTTTACCAATTTTCTTTTTAATTTCTTCAAATTTCAGTGATGGAAATTCATCATCATTCACTGAATCTTTTGTCTCAACCTGTGGCTCATCTGGCTTTGTGGAACCAGATTCATCGCCGACTTTTACATCATCCTTCTTGACAACCCACATTTGGTTATCTTTTGCTCTCTTTTTGTAAAAATTCTTTGTAGAACATTCACCAACCTCATAAGTTGAATTTTCAAATATTTTGAATTTTTCGGTTGGTGGTTCAACATCAACAACTATTTCTTTCAGTTTTTCAGAAACTCCCTGTTTTGTTTTAGCATTTTTAGGACAGTTCCATGCAATGTGACCAGCTTCATTGCATTTGAAACAGGTTCGAGTCTCTTTTGGATGAAACACTCTAGTTCCATTCCTTTTCTTCTCAGCAAGAAACTCCTAGTTTGATTGTCTCCAGAAAGGTTTCTTCTGTTCCTCCTCAGCACTTCCACCTGAAACAAATTCTGTTTTTGTTTTAGAATTTTTCTCATTTTTATAATTTCTTGGTGGAATAAAACCAAGACCTTTCTTTTTGTAGCTACCATTATGGTTTGGTTTCTTTTGAAAACCAGAACCAGAATTGTAACTCTTTTTCTTGTTTAATCGCTGTTGAACTCTTGAAGTGTATTTTTTAGGTTTTTCAGTAAGATTTAAATCTTTTATTTCAGAAATCTTAATATCTGTCATTTTGAAAACCTTTTTGATCATTTCAAATCTAACACTTCTTATTGGAAACTCTTTGTCAGAATATAATTTGTCAGAATCATTTAAAGTGTATGCTACTTCAAATGTTTCATCATCCAAATTTGATTTTGATAACAAAAACTCTTTACTGTAAGCCCTTTTAACAGACGATTTTGAACTATTCCCCGACGAACTCGAACTTTTGACGGACGAACTTGAACACCCAGACTCGGACTTTGACTTAGACTCCTCATCAGTATCCAACACCTGATCGACCACCTTTTTGATTAACTCAGACTCATGATCAGTGTCAGACGATGTGAAAGTAACGTCAATGGTTTCTGGTAAATCATCAGTGGTATCAGTTTTTAGCTTTATATTGACTGCTTTTTCAACTTGCTCCTCATTTGGTTTTCTGGGAGAATAACCTTCCCAGATTGGAGGCGGACACTTGTTATAAGTAACACTTGGTTTCTTACCAGTATCCTTCTTCTTTGGCTTCTCATCATCTTTAAAGGCTTCAAAACCTGCAACAGTTGGATAAATTCTATCAATAAAGTAATCAGAACTAGAATAACTCTGCAATAATCGTCTGATTCTCTCATTTTCAATCTTCTCCTTCTCTAACCCTTGCTTCCACTTTGCACTTTCTCCGATGTAAAAGTTAATAGCTTTCTGCTTCGTCATCAATGTAGCATTCATCATCGTTAAAGTCTTTTCTCTCTCAGAATTAGTCTTTTGAAGACCAGTTACTGTTCTGTTTAAAACATTATAAGATTCTTTCACGTAATTTAGATTGAATAGTAATTGCTCTTTCATCTTTTCAAGCTCAACCAACTTTTCATCTTTTGCTGCACATTCCTTGCAAGGTTCCGAACACTTCAAGCAAGGCTTGACGACTTCAACAATCTTTTCAACTTCAATAATTTTCTCAACTTCAACCACCTTTTCTACTTCATGTATCTTTTCTGGTTCATCAATCTGCTCAGTCTCAACATTCTTCTCAGCAACACTTTCAGACTTCATTTCTTTTTGTTCTTTTGCAGCCCGTTTCTCTTTCAGCTTCTCCAAGCGATCTGCAAAATAAAAATGAAAACTTTCAGGAGAGAGATGAGTTTTAGCAACATTAATATGTCGTTCTTCTTCATCATCACTACTGTCATCAGTTGGTGTTTGATCAAACTCTACTGATTTGTCAGAATTATCATCTGAATAACTAGAATCAACTGGTGTTTGATCAAAAACAACTTCCTTTTCTGAACTTTCATCACTTTGTGAACTTTCATCTGAGCTTTGTGAGCTTTCTTCAAATGCAACAGACTCTTTCTCCACATTCTTCACAGTCTCACCAACAGACTTCATCCACTCGGTGAACATGTCTGGTTCTTTCACAATCTTGGCAATAAAAGCTTTGAAATTTCCATTCTCATCTGCAAACATATCCCAGCTGAACCCTTCAGGTAACTTTTCATCATCTTGATTGATTAGGCATGATTTGTTTTCGAGTGATATGTATTTGTTCCAGTTAAAATCCCCCAGACATGCTCTCTTTGAATCCTCGATCACTTTTCTACCATGAGCCACCTGTGGTTCTTGCTGTTATTGCTGACCAACTTGCTGATAAATGGCTTTCCGATAGTAGTCATCTTTTCCGAATGGATTCTTCACATCACTAGCTTCCCGGTTCTTGCATTCCCTCTTGAAATGACCTTTCTCCCTGCATCGAAAACAAGTAACTTTAGATTTATCAAAACCTAAAGTAGAAACATGTGCATCAAGAAAGTCATTTCTTCCAGTAATCAGCTTGAATTTTTCAGCTCTTCTCGGAACGCTAGCTAAACACCATTTGATATCCATAAGTTCCATTTCTTCAGCATCTATCTGATCGTAATCCTCCTTTGTTAGCATAGGATTCCCGATCCGTCCTGCGACCAAACCTTCATAAGATAGCAATACAGAACCAAGCAACGCCATGTGATCTTTCGCAATCTCTTCAGAAAAACTTTGACCATCTGGAAGATTCAAAGCAATGTTGCATTGTATCATATAACCACTTCCACTTTTAGTACTTTGAGAACTGAAACTTGAAGTTGTATCTTTTGGATTGACACTCGGGTATGAAGAGAAACCACTGCTACTTTTAGAACTTTGATCAACTTTTTCAGATGAATCTCCAGCACTATACGCAGTTTGGATTTTCGGGCTTCTTTCAACTTCTGGAACACTGCCTTTGTAGTACATTTTTACATCCTGTTGACCACTTGGACTGTTCATCCTCGCGATCTTCTGCTGTTCCAAATCTTGACCCTCAATCTTCTCGATAAACTGAGAAATTGTTAACCCATCATAAACCCCAGTGTTCTTCAGAATCATCAAATATGTGCCCCATTCCTTTTGTGGTAAAGCGTCAGCTAACTTGTCTACCCATTCTTCACGATCCTTTTTTATACTCAGCATCGACATGGATCGCACTAAGTGGCAGTATCTTTCAATCAGCTTCTTTGTATCTTCCCCGGGCAAACTTGTAAACAGATCAAATTCTTTCTTGAGCAGTGCTTTCTTGCTCTTGATCATATTCTCACTACCCTCAAACTTGACTCTAAGAGCATCCCAAATTGATTTTGAAGTCTTGTCATGTTGAAGTAACACAAAAATGTCTTCTTTGATAGCTTGCTGAAGTAGACTAATCATCATCTTTTCAGCTCTGTACATATTACGTTCTTCATCACTAAACTCAGATATTGCTTTATCAACTTTCAGATCAGTCTGTGGTAAAACATATTTCTTCAGAATGCACTCCCAAGATCTGAGATGGTTAGCTTGAACCCAGTTTTCGAATCTGTCTTTCCATCCGTAGTATTCTTCTATGCTCATCGGTTTCGGGGGTTTTTGTAACGTTCCGGTCTCGTTTTCCAAATTCATGTTCTGAGCAATGGAAGCCGGAGTAGCAAACGCGTTGTAGAAATCTTCACTCATGTTTCAAATTCAAAGCTTCACAAATACAAAGTTTCTTGTTTCAAAAACTACTGATCTCTAATGAGCTATATCACCTTGTAAAATACCTGACAAAGAAACAAACAAAACACAATCGGTTTAAACACTTATCAAATAACAGAATAAAACTGGTACTCGAACTGGTGACAATTCTGTGCGAACTGAGAGTTGACAGACTGTGCGGACTGCTATGACCCGGATCAAAATCAAACGACCTTTTCCAATGATCTGGTTCACGAAGACACGACCCTGACCCTTTCAAATGACTTCGCAAACTGAAAACAGCTTGATTCACACTATAAACCTCTTGTATATTGAAAATTTTTAAGTTTGAAAAAGAATGGTGTAGAAACAGAATTTGTGATGAAAACAGGCTGTTTTGGTAAGAACTCCTCGTCCTGAGCTCTGATACCACTTGTAGGATTGAATTTTGACCCGAATGAGTCATTCGGAAGAGCTCAAATCCGTTTCAGAGGCGGAAACAAAGAAACGGATGTGAAAACAGCTTGATTCACACTATAAACCTCTTGTATATTGATTTTACAGCTATTACATTTAAGAGAAATACCGGCAGCACTTCGGTATCAAATCTGGAAAACCTTACAAATGAGAAGACAACTACCCTATTTATAGTAATCTAGCTTTCGCTTGAAGACATACTTATCAGCTTCAAGCGAAAGTCTCAAGCGAAACCAACCAATTAAGTACAAGCGAAACCCACATGAAATTTGTCTTCAAGCGAATCCTCAAACAATACATAAATCTGATTTCTAAATTGCTTTGTCTTTTGTGATGATGCAATTGATGATGTCATCATTGTATAATATAACATCATGCTTGAACAAATCCACAATGATCCCGAGACTCGATATAAGACGAAGTCGACAGATGTGTGCACTAACACCTCATGTCTCATTTTCGCTGCCAAATTAATAAACACCGATACCACTTGACTGTTTCGCGGCTCCCGCTCCCGGGGTAGGGTCGGGGTTGCGACACATAAAGACTGGTTCGGAAGGTCAGATGGGCATACGATAAGTCTAAGTGGTAAAATACATTCTTAGTTGAAGTACTTGTTGTTACAAAGTCAGATTATAAGTCTGGTTTAGTTTAAAAACATTCAATTAGCTCATTTGACCACATATGGGCATTGTGGTCATTTTTAACAATATTTTCACTACTTGTCGTTTAACCCATCAAACGGACTGACCATGTGGTATAACTTTAGAGAGTTATACTCAATAATAACATGGTCTTAAAAAAAGTTTAAAACAGGTCTAAACATTGACCAAACGGGTCAGAATTAAAAGTCAAAGCAGAAATCAAACTGCTTGACTTTTGACATAGAATGAAAACCCTAAACTGAATTGGATAAGTTGTGCATGTTATTATCAGTTTATATAACTAATAAAACTTGTATATATACCAAAAAAAACTTAGTTACAAGTTATAGAAACCATTTATGCATTTTAGTCAAAGATTCAACTTTTACAGAAAATGCTCAACTTAACAATTCAACTAGTAAACGTGATTATCCGAAGCTATGATCACAGAGGGATCATACCATCGTTATTACGATCATGTAGGAATGTTCGGATCGAACTTTACCTTGACCAAAATGGACAGAAGCTAAAGTCAAACAGAAAGCCAATTGTTTGACTTTATCTTCAAAATAACTAAATAAAATGAAAAAGACTAGGAGGAAACACTTACTTGGAAGTGTTTTAGCAGAAGATCACTAAGGGGGAGTCCTCTTGTCCAGAGGAAAGCTCCAAGATAGAATTAGAGAGGAGATAGAAAATTAGCAAGTCACAAGGTTGCAAAATGCTTGCTATTTATAGTTGAGGGGAGGTTATAAGATCAAAAAAAGTGTCAAGAGGCCTTTTAGGTTCATCCCAGGTGTTATTGAGGTGGCATGGACTGAGCAAGAGTGTAATACGGGTGGGGCGTTAATCCTATAGGGCTATAATTGTTAAGGTAGGGTTGCAAAGTTAATAAGCATATAGACACAATGTAAACATAACATATGAGATTAACAAGCAAAACAAGTTTCATGTTTAATTGTGGATAGAGTATAATTGATAAATATGTTTAATAGTGTTGCGTGTTTTTGTATAAGCGTACATGTTACACCCAAAGTGATTAAAATGAAAGAGGGATCGAGTATACTCACAGTTTTGCGTAGAGTTCCACAAAAACCGAGAGTTGAGTTGATGAAGGTTGGAGCACTGAAGGCACCCTAAAATGGGTAGACAGAGGTGTGAGTCTTCTAATGTGAAAAGGTTCGGATCAGATTGTAAGATACGAGAAAAGTACGGGACAGAAACAAGTAACAGAACCTTTTGTGTGAAAGGGCCTTTCGTGCGACTGGTCTGTTTTAAACATGAAATCACATGTAAAACTTAATCGTAAACTGATTTTAAACATTAACATTAAAAGTAGGTGTTAAACAAGTCGACAACAGAAAGTAAAAATGACCAAACAGTCAAGTAAGGACAACCCAGGTGTGCCAACACGACATAGAAATAGTGAACTAAGTGTCAGAGGCTGGACGAGGTTAACTTACTTTTTAACTAGCAAACCGTTTGGGGTTCATCACTGATGAACTGATATGAAATAGAAACGAAATCGAAAACAAAACATACGAAAACAGTCCCTTTCGTGTAAGAGGCGTCTGTTCCATCGAAAACACATGTTTGATCCATCCAAAATAGATCATTACTTGGTGGAAATTAACCCTAATGCAAATCCTTTACTATGAAATTAGTTGAGGGTCTGATGGGTTCCATATTCCATCAAGATGGTACAAAAATCAAACTGAAATGTATGAACAAGTTGTAAAATGTTAAAGTTTTGTAAATCTTGATTTGAATCTCTTATGTGGTGATGCTCCAACATCAGTTTGCCCAAGCAAACGTGTGGAAACCATCCATAGATGTGTTTAATCAAGAGGTTTTGCAAGAAAAGTTTAAGAAATGATGTTAAAATGCAAGAACATGAAGTAAAAATGAAAGAAAAGATGGAAAATGTACAAAGATAGCTTCTGATCGCGAGAGAGAATGTCCAGAGCGTTTGGAGAGTGTTTGTGAAATGAGCTAGCAAAAGAGTGGAGTAGTGCGCCTATTTATAGGCTTTAGGGCAAGTTGGGACGAGAGAGGAGTACGGGCGACAGGCCCTTTCGTGCAAGAGGTGTCTCTCCCTTCCTTTCGAGGTTCAAGTTCTATTATGTTTTGCGATTTAGCTGTTTTACGTGTACCGATTATAAATGTGTATCGTGCAAATAGGAAACATGTATAATGGTGTTTAAAATCTTGATTGCGAGTATAAATATGCAAACAAGTCTAACATGAATATGAATCAAATACTTGCATTTTTTTTCATTATGATCACTAGTCTCGGGTTACAAAATTGAAATGAAATAGTATACAACATGAGTACAAGTTTCTAAAAATAAAATACAACAGTACTTGCTAAATCGGGAAGTTACAAATATGCGACGTGTTACAGTAAAAACCGTAAAGACAAAGTATTAAACTTAAGCCCAATTGGGGGGGGGGGGGTTCTATAGTTCGGAGTGAACAGATTTAGCTATCTGTTAGAATGTATACGGGTCATAGGTTAGTTCCTTCGGTATGACCCGTTACGTAAGAATAAGATTAATTCGCTAGATTAAACGTATATTGATTAGAATGTGGTTTATACTTATCCGAGTATAAGGAATCATTGGATGAAGGTCAATTAAACTAAAATTCTGATTTTGAAAGGTTATAAAAGGTTTTGACCCGTTAAGCCTAGTTTATACGAACTAGGTTCGCATAAGTAGTTATGCGCATAAAGACGGGTTCGGAAGGTCGGATGGGCATACGAAAAGTCTAAGTGGTAAAATACATTCTTAGTTGAAGTACTTACTATTACAAAGTCAGATTATAAGTTTGCTTTAGTTTAAAATCATTCAATTAGCTCATTTGACCACATAAGGGCATTGTGGTCATTTTTAACAATATTTTCACAACTTGCCGTTTAACCCATCAAACGGACTGACCATGTGGTATAACTTTAGAGAGTTATACTCAACAATAACATGGTCTTAAAACAAGTTTAAAACAGGTCTAAATGTTGACCAAACGGGTCAGAATCAAAAGTCAAAGTAAAAGTCAAACTGCTTGACTTTTGACATAGAATGAGACCCTAAACTGAATTGGACAAGTTGAGCATGTTATTATTAGTTTATATAAGTTATAAAACTTTTATATATGCCAAAACAACTTAGTTACAAGTTATAGAAACGATTTATGCATTTTAGTCGAATATTCAACTTTTACGGAAAATGCTCAACTTAACAATTGAACTAGTAAACGTGATTATCCGAATGTATGATCACAGAGGGATAATACCATCGTTAGTACGATCACGTAGGAAAGTTTGGATCAAACTTTACCTTGACCGAAATGGTCAGAAGCTAAAATCAAACAGAAAGTCACCTGTTTGACTTAATCTTCAAAATAACTAAATAAAATGAAAAAGACTATGAGGAAACACTTACTTGGAAGTGTTTGAGCAGAAGATCACTAAGGGGGAGTCCTCTTGTCCAGAGGAAAGCTCCAAGATAGAATTAGAGAGGAGATAGCAAATGAGCAAGTCACATGGTTGCAAAATGCTTGCTATTTATAGCTGAGGAGAGGTTATATGATCAAAACAAGTGTCCAGAGGCCTTCTAGGATCATCCCAGGTGTTATGAGGTGGCATGGACTGAGCAAGAGTGGAACAATCGCGAGATAGGTGGCAAAATGGCAGCTAGCCTTGGGCTGCAAGCAAAAGTGCCACTGGCAGTCGCTTACGGACCGTAAGAGATAAGTGCTTACGGTCCGTAAGGACCTTAAGCACGCAGGTTTTCAAATAGGATTATAGACCGTAAGGGGTTAGCCTTTTTGGTCCGTATGAGACCTTCGGGATATGAGTTTTGAGAATTTTATACATTTACTCCTTGGACTTTACATCTTTGGCCATTTGGCACTTTTAGTCCTTCTTCTTCCTCTTAGTTGGGATTAGTTGGAGATCCGGGACACGTTTTAGCTAACGCACAATAATAATAATATCTTTCTCCTTCCCAGATTCGGGATTAGTCGGAGATTCAAAACACGTTTCAGTGAACGTTCAAAGTACGTCATTCCTCCTTCCACATAATTGGGATTAGTTAAAGGTTTCTCCCTCCACATAGTCGGGATTAGTTGGAGAATTGGACACGTTTTGTCACATAATTGGACGGAATTTTCGGGGTGTTACATCTTTATAATATACATATCAGCAAGTCTATTTCGATACATAAGTCAAATGTCTATTTCGATTATATTTATCTCTATTTCGATCATATATATAGGCTATTTAGATTATATATAAACCTATTTCGATGTATTCAATAGGCATTTCGATGTCCTACATATATTTCGATGTGTTTCGTTCTTGGATGTTGTATTTCGATGTATCTCTGCTGTATGGACTATAAATACAGCAGAGGCTCTGTTTCTTTAAGGTAGAGAGCACATTCAGAGAGTTGAGAGCATATCTTGTAAAACCTTGTAATGTTACTCTACTGAAATCAATACCATTGAGCTTTGAAGTGGATAATCTTTCTAGTATTGATTGTGTTCTTGCTTGATTTATATACAAACTTGGATTCCGCACTTGTTTGTGTGTTCAACAACAAGGAATAGGTTTCTCTAAGATCCTCCATTTTAGGGACCTATAAAAACAAACATGGTGTGCAGTATATGAAATAAGCTATTTTCCCGTGGCCAAGAATGAAAGAGAATGAAACCTAACTATAGCACCATAGTTGTTATATTATATATAACAAGAATAAAATAAAGCTTAGTCGTGTTACGACAGGGTTCCAGAGTAACAACGATGATTTTACATCAAAAGAAAAAATAAATAGCAAAACACAACACATTTTAATATTGATTGCTAATATAAAGATCACAAAACTTACAATCAATGTTTAAGGATGCTAAGACGTACAACCCTACCAATATCTTTCTATTCTATTATACAATCCCTAATGCATGACTAGCTCGTCTTGGATCTTCATTTCGCCCCCAATTGGTTTAGTCGATATGTCTCATTTTGGACCCCAACCACCCATCTTTTTTCCAACCACCATTGTGGCCTGATTTTTGTTCTGCCTTACGATTCCATGAACCTGCTTTTGGTTCAGCCTCTTTATGTATCTTTTGGCCCCACAAACCCGAACCTAGACCAGTTCTGGTGTCATTTCGGCTTGTATTTTATCCCCATCCAGGTTCATCCCCTTTGACCACCTTTTGGGCCCATGAACCTAATCCCGACTCCTCGGCTTCACTTTGAATTTTCTTATCAAGTCGTACGAGGCATGTCCTTTGAACATCGTCTGAACTCAATCAGCCGAAACGTTTGTAGTTTCGTATCCCCTCTTTACAACCCTTTCAGATTCACCAAAAAACTGAATCAAAATAAACTGAACGATAAAGGGACTACCTAAATAGATCATGATAAACGTTAAAAGCGTCTAAAGGTTGACCAATGGGTCACCTCCTATACATATGTACATACAAAAGCAATACTCTAACATATCACATACAAGGTTCAACAATAGATCATCACTAATGCATGTACAAACATGAAGCATATTCAACCACCAAAATAGTAACCCATAAAGATTACATCATGGAACCATAAAAACCATTCAAAGATGCACACTTATCAAATAGTAACAGAACAATAGCAATAACACCGGCGAAGCCACGTTGGTGTCTCATTCGTTGGTTCGTCATTCAGTGGTGCCAATGCAAGTCCTAGTGTAGGAGCCTTCTAGACCTAGACCAACCCTAAATTTCTATAACAATGATGACTCTCCCTGCTTTCAAATCCCAGAGACACACATAAACAACTATCACATACAAAACTCAAACATATCACATACAAGGTTTACCAATGGCTCATAACCTATGCATGTTCAAAAAGAACCAGATTCAACCGTCATAACAACCCAAAAAGCTCAAACCAAGCCAACTAAGTTACAACAGGAGCAACGATAAAGATCCAAACACCCTTCTATAACATCTTAAGGCACACAAATGGGTCATTGCCTACACATATCACATACAAAGCTCAAATAATAACATATTACATACAAAGTTCAAATAATAAATATCACATACAAGGTTCACCAATGGGACATCACCTATGCATGTGCCAAAAGAATAGCAGATTCAAACTTAAAAACAATAACCTAAGTACTTCAAACGTAGCATATCCATCCATAAACGTATAACAATCATGGATCGAAGGCTCACCAATGGCTCATCACCTATACACGTTGACAAAAAATATACCTGAACAAAACATCGTAATAAAAACCCAAAAAGCTAGGGTTTAAAGAAACCCACAAAAAAGGATAATAGCTTGATAATCGAACAAACAACACGGAGATAACCATAAACATCTTAAGGCTCACCAATGACTTATCGCCTAAACATCTTCCAAAAACATATTAGATTAAAACATCAAAGTAACAACACCAAAAAATCGACAAAGCTATGAAACTCAAACATCAAAATAACAACCAGGAAATACGTACTTTATAGGAAACCCCAAAAAACATAAAGCTAACAATCGAGCAAAATAAGCATGCTCGTAAAGAAGACGGTCGGAAGCAGACCAGATCAATGGTGAACTACACGATTGACAACAGACCACAACATACCATCTTGCAACTTTCAGAGAGGGAGAAAGAATAGACTGTTTAGATAGAGAAGCATTTGTAGAGAGAGAGATCAGAAGGTATAAAGAAAGAGAGAGAGAGAGACATGCGGCGAAGATTAAACAAAATCTGAAAAGACTGGAAAGTTAAACACGTGTCAGGTACACGTGGAGATTTGGCCAAAAGCCTACTCAAATAAAGAAAAAAAAAGACAAAAGACTAAAGTACAACATATCTAAGCGTAATAAAACAATAATACAAAGAGTACAACAACATAATGCACAATAGTGTTGATAATTGATAGTATATAAATATAACTAGAATTGCGACTCGCCGCAATGCGGCGGGGATTCTTTAGTTATAACTAAGTCGATCTAGAACCCTCACGTTATGTTGAACCTGTGAAACGGGAAAAAAATAGACGATGTAAAAACGTTCACCAACACACGCACGTTGCGTCCCGTACCAAATAACACCAATGCCACACCACCGCTCACGACCACCAACAACAAAAGATCTCGTAAAAACAAAATAAATAAAAAAAAGGAAAAAACAACACCTAACGAAAAATAGAAGTAAAATCGTTGAACCATGCATGCATGTTGCGACGTGTTAATGCAAATAAATTAAACTGAAACGTAAAACATAGAAAGAATAACGAAGTCGATCTAGGACCGCCACGTTGCGACGAACCTGTCAAACATGGAAAAATAGACGCGTTGCGATGGGTCTGTCAAACGGGATAAATGGACGGAAGAAACGTTGAACCCGCACACACGTTGTGGGGTGTTAACTCGCAAAATTTATAACGAAGCGTAAAACGAAAAACTTGCAAAACGTGAAAAGTATGGAGGAACAAAGTTGAAAATAGAAAATGTAAAGGTTAAATTGAAAAAGATAAAAAGCTTTAGGTTAAAAGTGAAAAAATCAAAATGGTATTAATGTAAAAATGTGAAAAACTTTAGGTTTAAAGTGGAAAATCAATTTTTTTTTTAAATACACCCAATGCTAAGTGTACAACTCTTTATGCCTAAATTTGTTGCTTATTTATAGTAACTAGGGTTAAGACCCGCCCGCGTTGCGGCGCGGGTACATCGTAAACATTGAATGGATTAGTCCAAACGTTATATGATGCATTAACCATATGAAAACACACATTTCGACGTATCCAGTTAAACTCAATGTAACCTGTATAAGCATTGTCATTGGATCAAACGTAAAGTAAATGGAATTCATGTCAAACAATAACTTGAATTTATACGAAACGTACATAAAAATATGCACGTAAAAATGGTTTCTTTAAACGAAAATGTATTATACTTGACCTGACTCGTCTATAAAAAAGTTTACGTCGGAATGCAGAAGAAATCATATTTATACATACTCGTACATAAAATATGCACGTAAAAATAGTTTTTATGTAAAGGAAGTATAGGGGTAAACCGAAACAAAATATTAGTAAAAAATTTAATAGGTTAAAAACGTTCGTAAAACTGTGCAAGTAGCACCAATGCCACAACGACATCGACTCTCAACATCGTAAAAATAAAATAGATAAAATGGTAAAAATTACACTGAACGAAAAGGAGACTAAAATCGTCGAACCACGCACACCCGTTACAGTGCGAAGAAATTAACCAGAAACGTAAAATGTAGAAAATAATAACTTAGTCGATCTAGGACCCGCCCGTTGTGGCGAAGTTTTCAAAAGGGAAAAATGGGCGCATTGCGACGGGTCTGTCAAATATGGAGAAATAGAGCAAAAACGTTGAACCTCACATGCACGCTACGATAAGTTAACTCGCAAAATTTAGAATGAAACGTAAAACGAAAAACTTGCGAAAGATAAAAAGTATGGAGGACCAAAGTTGTAAATAATAAAGTGTTGTGGTAAATTACAAAAGATAAAAAGTATGGAGGACCAAAGTAGTAAATAATAAAGTGTTGTGATAAATTACAAAAGATGAAAAAGTTTGAGTTAAAAGTAAAAAATTTTAAATGGGTTAAATGCAAAAGATAAAACTTTAAGGTTGAAAGTGGAAAATCAAGTAATGGATTAAAATGTAAAAGATAAAACTTTGAGGTTGAAAGTGGAAAATCATGTTTTTTTTTTTGAAAAATTCCCTAAACATAAGGTACAAGTTATGATGCACAAAAAAGTTGATAATTTATATATGAAATAATAATAAAATTCTTATTGAGAGATTGTGCTTGTCACTTATAATTTTTAAGATGCGATTTTAATGAGATTTCAAGTATGCGTAGTGACAATATTTTTTTATCAATGTTTAAATATACTATACACATAAAATTGTTATGTGAGCCATCCAATCACATTTTTCTTAATTATTTTTGTACACGGTAAACACCTATGTGGCCATTCAGTCACATTTTTTTATTCTTAATTATTTTTAAGTTAGTTTATTCTAATAGAGTGAAATCAACCAATTTTTTTTGTTTCTTTTTAATTATTTTTAATTTAATTGTTATAATATTCTATTGTAATAATTCCTTTTGAGTAGATTTTATTTTTCACAAATAACTTTTAAAATATGAATTTTTATAAATTTTCAAATATATTGTTGCGACATGGTTTTTTTTAATCTATGTTTAGATATAAGTTTTACTCGAAACAGAGTTGTACACAATAATGTACAAGTGACTAACACACAAATGTACATGCTATAAAAGTTGTCTCGCGGTTTAGGTTTTTTATATATATAAAGTGAGAACGTTTACCATTTATTTGATTAATATAATATGACTTTTTATAAGCCGTTTACCCTTTTCGCTATTTAAGTAATTAAATATCACATTTTATAAAATTTCGAATAAACCATTATGATGTGTTTATTTGTAACTACGATCCTATAAAAAGTTTTATTCGAATGAGTTATGTATACTTGACTTTTTTGTTCTTTAATGTGACAAACCAAACCAATAACCTTCGAAGAACATTGATACCGAAGCTATATTCGGGTTTATAGGTTTCTGGACAAGGCGATACAAAACCTGTTGTGTTTTTTATATAAATTTACGTCATTTACTCTTTTTGTTATTTGAGTAGTATAATATAGTGTTTTATAAAATTTTGAATATACCATGCATTCATGCAACATGTTTATTTTTATATTTGTTTACATAAAAGTTTTACACGAATGAGTTAAATATAGTTAATATTTTGGTTTTTTACCGCGACGAACCGAACCATTAATGTTTGAACTACATCGGTACCAGTTGGTACATTATTCATTTTTATGGATTTCTCGACGTGACGGTATAAAATTGATTGAATAAGAATTGTATTCGCATCAGATTATTTATTTAGTACCCTATGCTACATCGAGAGTCAGTGACTGATCCGATTCCACCCGAACAACACCGATATTGGTATTTGTTTCTATGCTTTTCGATCTATGTAAAATATGTGTCAGTATCTTTTTAAATGTATCTCTTTTAGTTGCAATACCGAGTATACATATGTTACAGATACTTTTACGAATCGTGGCGATGCCAAAGGAAAGTCCATTACAAAGCGCGAAAAAGATCCATGGTTTAAATTATATGGTTAATATTCAAGACAAATTATGTGTATATTACCACACTATAAATAAGCAACATGTTGTTGCTTCATATGCTTGTACTTTATGCATAGGGTGTTTCCCAAAAAAAAAAAAAACTTAATTTTTCACTTTCAAACTATAAGTTTTTTATCTTTTACATTTTAAGCTTTTTGAATTTTTTTACTTTTAGCCTTAAAAATTTTCATATTTTACAATTTAACACAAACACTTTTTTCTGTTCAACTTTAGTCCCTCATACTTTTATCTTTCACGAGTCTTTCGTTTTATTGCGAGTCAACATGCCGCAACGTGCAAGGGGGTTCAATGTTTTTTCGTCTATTTTTTTAGTTTGACAGGCCCCGTCGCAACGCGTCTATTTTTCTCCGTTTGACAAGTTTATCGCAACGCGGAGGTCCCAGATGGAGTTAGTTATTCTTTTCTACGTTTTACATTACGGTGGTGTTTGTTTTTTTCAAGAAGAGCTTCCTGGCCTCTTCTGTCTGCACCGTGCAGACGCGGGAAGAGGTTTAGCCTCAGAAGAGTGTTTTTTTTTTTAGAAGTGTTTTTTACCTCTCCCCAGCCTCTTTCTGAGGAAGAGATAAACCAAAGCTTTTTACCTCTTCTTGGCACCACCTCCACGCCTGCTCCGCCACCACCACCCCTGATCCGCCACCATCATCATCATCATCATCATCATCACCACCCCTGCTCCGCCACCACCACCACTGCTCCGCCACCACCACCCCTGCTCCGCCACCATCATCATCATCATCATCGATGGGAAACAAAACCCCCAAATCGATCGGAAACAAACCCCCCCCCCAAATCGATCACATCTGTTATCATCATCATCATCGACACCACCTCCACCTCCGAAACCCCCACCTCCGCCGACACCCATCGACCTCCACCTCCGAAACCCTAAATCGATGGCAAACAAAACACCCCAAAACGATCAGAAACAAAACCCCCAAATCGTCATCGATCTGTTACATCATCATCATCATCGATCTGTTAGAGAGAGAGTAGAGAGAGATCAGTGTGTGGCGGTGATGATGATGGCGGTGGTGAAGTGGTGGTGATGATTGTCACACCCCAACCGATGGCGGAATCATCGGGGCATGGCACTGAGCAAAACAGATTGTCCAGAAGTTTCCATAACAACTATCATTACCATTTAATTAAATAATACGTCCCATACCGTATCTCAAATAGTTAAATAATTATTACAGACAAGCATCAAGACAAATATTCTGTTCCGACAACTCAGATTTAAACATAACTAATTTATTCGTTGGTTTCTAGGACTCCAGTTCCTAGCTTCGATTTCATCACAGCACAAAGAGCAAACAAGCAACCTAAGCACCTGTCACATACGTTAAAATAAAGTCAATACATAAAATGTAAAGGTGAGCATACAAGTTTGATAATAGCATATAGAGTTCGAATTCGTTTACGCATAACCAGCACGTACACATAGTGAAATGAAGCACGTTAGTTATCGACATAGATCCATCGATACCAATGACTGCGGGTTGACTGCCCGAGGCAGTTCGCAATACATGATTACCACCGTAATCCATGCAAGTAAAAGATCCTTAACAACCCCCGTATAAACGGGTGCTGAGTCCAAACTATAGTACTATCGTTGCTAAGGCAGGTAGACAGCATTCCATGTGTAAACATAACAAACAAGCATTCATAAGCCACGTATAACATGCATAAATGGTTTAGCGTTAAAATAGCTTGAGTAGTGTGATAGTTGTAGTTTGAATATTCGTAACGTATGTAACACCCAAAAGTGCTAAAAGCAAAAAGGGTTCGAGTATACTCACAGCGATTATGGATTGAAGGGAGCGCTTTTCAGCGGTACGGTTAGCCTGAATAGATTTGATAACGTAACGGTAAGCGGCGCGTAAAACAGTACTAAGTGAGAGCGGGTAGGATAGCTGATCGTGCGGATTAACTATTCGTGCGAGTAAGTTATCCGTGCGAGTAAACTATCCGTGCGGATGGTAATCCGTGCGGGTAAACTATCCGTGCGAGTAACTTAACCGTGCCGATGGTAATCCATTCGGATTAGTCACTCGTTAATTTAAATAAACACGGTTATAACTTATGAATATTGAATAATCCATCATGTAAATAATACACATAAGAGCATTCTCATCAACATCTAGAATGATATCCGTCCCTAAATTTTATTAAATTTTTTTTAGAAAAATCCGCTAAATTACTCGTCAATAAAGGTCTCTAAAATAAGTAACAATTTTAGAGAAGCTATAAGAGTGTTCACAATGAACACCCTATATATTTGTAAGTGGATTAGTTATTATAAGAAATACTTATGAGTGATTTTGAGTGTAATAGATAGAAAATGTTACTATTCATCTGCAAACATATATGAGAAATATTGTTTATCTTTATAAATTTTTTAATAAGTTACTGTGAGTGAACGAGAGAGAAAATGTAATGATATATATAAAAAAAATATTATTATTTAATTAAATTTAAAGAGAAAAAATAATGATTTTTATAATTATACAAATAAGAATAAAGTATTGCATATGAATGCTCTAATTATTCCACATATAAATCAAATCACTGTTCATTCTATATATCTACTATATACGGTTCATTCTGTATATCTACTCTATAGTAATAAAGATTTTAAAATATATAAAATGATTTATAAATTTAAATCTCTATATTACGTTTTGTATCTTTCTTTTTTATAATTAATCTTTTAACTTCGTTATTTTTATTTTAAGAAATAAGATACATAGGGTTACAATAAAAGAAATGAGAAAAAAAATTGTGTTTATATAACACGCAACCAAATATGTATATATCAACTATTAAGTGTGGATTATGGATTATGGGATGCAATATAACACTCTGTGAGGACAATCAACGCATACTAAGGTGCTGTTTGTTTTTTTGCTAAAAGGTCTTCCTGATGTCTTTTGTCTGCACCGCACAAACGCGCGCAGACTTTTTATTTTGCAGACCGTTTGTTTTCTTGAAGTGCTTTTAAAAAAAAGGTCTTCAAGACCTCTGCCTCAAACAGATGTGGCCTAATGTCTTCAAAGGTCTTCAAGACATCTTCTACCATCTTCCTGCTACGCACCTCTTCTTCCACACCTCCACCCCCATCATCGGAGAGAGAGAGACCGTAGAGAGAGAGGGAAAGACCGTAGAGAGAGAGAGAAAGAAGAGAGAGAGATCGGTGAGAGAGAGAGATATCGTAGAGACTAGAGAGAGAGAGAGAGGGAGCGGCAGGAGACCATCATCATCATCGGAGACCATCATCTGATCATCATCGAACAAAAACCCCAAATCGAACAAAACCCCCAAATCGATCTCTGCTACACACCCCTCTCGATCTCTGCTACCGTAGAGAGAGAGAGAGAGAGAGAGAAAGAAGAGAGAGATCGGTGTAGTGGTGACGGTGATGGCGGTGGTGTAGTGGTGACGGTGGTAGCGGTGGGTTGCGGTGGTGCTTGGTGGTGGTGATGAAGGCAGAGAGAGAGAGATCGAGGGAGGAGAGTGTGACGGGGGTGGGTGGTTGCGACGGGGGAGGTTTGTGGTGTAGTGGTGACGGTGGTGGCGGTGGGTTTGCGGTGGTGATGAAGGCAGAGAGAGAGAGATCGAGGGAGGTTTGTGTGTGTTGAGAAGTGAGAAGATGTTTTTATAGAATAAAAAAAACAAACCATCTTTTCCTTGCAGACTGCAGACCTTTGGTCCACCTCTTCTCCTGCAGATGCCTGCAGATATGGTCCGCAGACTGCAGACCTTTTCCCGCAGAAAAAACAAACAACACCTAAGTAAAATTTAGGGTGTTGCTAAAGTACCACCTCCTTCATGTGATTTTTTCTTGTTTTACTCCCCCTTTAACTTATTAAATCTATCATTTATTTACATTAACTTTTTTATCGAGTAAACTGTCATTTTGGTCCCTAAGGTTTGGTCACTTTTGCTACTCTAGTTCAAAGCTCAAACCTTTTAAATTTGGGTACCTATGGTTTCAATTTTGTTGCCATTTTGGTCCAAAAGCAAGATCAGCTCAAATTTCTCAAAAAAAAAATCCTATTTTTTTGTCCTTTTTCTCAGTTTAGTGAAGGGCAAAATGGTCATTACACGGGCAAAATGGTCATTACACATATTATAACAAATTATTAATTAAAATAATAAAATTAAATTCCATGTTTGACCAAGCAGACAAATATCTTCATCTTCCCCAAATGTAAAGGATTAAACCCTAATTTAACTTCTACTGCACATTCATTTACTGCTCGCACATCACTAATTAGGGTTAACATCACAAACAAAAAGAGTCTGAAGATACACTTCTGCACATACACTCCCATCGCTAGGGTTATCTCATTGTCAACTCCCAATCTCTCTTACTATCTTTTCCGTCATCATAGATTCAACTCCAGCCATCGTACTCTGCCTCATAACCACCACTTCTGCACATACACTCACAACTTTTCAACACAGATCGCCTTGCACACTAGCCATAATTCACCGCTCAATGATCACCGCTTGAACAACAATTAAACATCTGGAAACTTCCAGAGATGACGTCATCATCGGATAAATTAGGATCGAAGGATGAACAAAGTAGGGAGATCGATCCTTCGTTCAGAGAAAACCTAGCTACGGCTGAGGACTGGCGGAAGGCGCTGCCGGCGGTGGTGGTGCTTCGAACCACCGCGTATCGTGCGTTTGATACCGAATTGGCTGGTGCGATGATGGTGGTGATGAAGAGGAAGTGGTGAAGCAGTGGTGGTGGTGGTGATGAAGAGAAGGTGATGTTACGTATCTTGTTTATATTAGTTTTATTACTATTGTTAAGTCAAGGGATTAGTTTTATTGTTACGTATCTTATTTATTTTAGTTTTATTACTATTGTTAAGTCAAGGGATTAGGATGTTATTTTGGTTTAGTTTGGGGGTGTCTTGTGTAAGTGTCTTGTTTATTTAATTGGTTTACGTATGGAATGCAAATCAGCCAGAATTTGAGTCAAAATTCCTTCTATCTCTTAGCTTTCTTCTTCCCCAAGGTTTTAACCCTATCAAGGGTATCAGAGTCGTTCCGATCTCCGGTCGGAATTACTTTCGATTACCGTGACTGACACTCGCAATCAAGAAATTGACAGCACTCTCAAGGAACATGGCAAGGCAATCTCAAATCTCCAAGAAACCCTAGCCACCATGTTGAAACAACAAGAACAGTCGACGAAACAACAAGAAAAGATCTTACGAGCACTCAAGGAGCATTCAAGCGGTGGCAGTTTTAGCGGCGGCGGAGGCGGCTTCAGTGGCGGCGGAGGCGGCCCTGATAAGGGCCTGTTTAGCGATGATTCGCGGACGGGTACTCGGCCTATGCGGGTCAGGAAGGTTGAGTTTCCTCGATTTTCAGGTGAAGATGTGGAGGATGGGCTGCAACCTGAAGATGTCAAAATAACACCTCCGGTTAACGCTTCAAAACTTCCGTTGCTTCCAGATCCAACAGGAGTCCCTGGGCCACCAGCTTATAAACCAACAACTATTAACGCGAAGCGCTTGTCAGGTGAGGAACTAGAGTTAAAAAAGTCAAAAGGAGAATGCTTTTGGTGCACTGAAAAGTTCGTTCCAGGACACAAGTGCAAAAAGAAACAACTTTTTGTGATTAACGTGGAAGGCGATGAGGAAACTGAACAAGACGACAATGGTTAAGGATTGAATTGGAGAGCTTACTTTTTTAGGGCAAAAAGTAGGTTAAGGGGGGAGTATTGTTACGTATCTTATTTATTTTAGTTTTATTACTATTGTTAAGTCAAGGGATTAGGATGTTATTTTGGTTTAGTTTGGGGGTGTCTTGTGTAAGTGTCTTGTTTATTTAATTGGTTTACGTATGGAATGCAAATCAGCCAGAATTTGAGTCAAATTTCCTTCTATCTCTTAGCTTTCTTCTTCCCCAAGGTTTTAACCCTATCAGGTGATGAAGAAGAGGATTTGTTGTGGGGAAGATGAGGTCCTTTGCATTTGGGGAAGATGAAGATAAGTTAGGGTTTAATACTTGTAATGGCCATTTTGCCTTTCACTAAACTGAGGAAAAGGACAAAAAAACAAGATTTTTTTGAGAAATTTAAGCTGACTTTGCTTTCGGACCAAAATGGCAACAAAATTGAAACTACAGGGAAACAGATTTAAAAGGTTTAAGTTGTGAACTAAAGTAGCAAAAGTGACCAAACCTCAGAGACTAAAATGACAGTTCACTATTTTTTATCTAACATATCTGCACCTCATCTTATTTATTCACTTAGTATATCCCTTTATCATGTCAATTTTTTTTTCGTTTATTATTTTCTTTTGTTTATGTTATTGATTTCTATTTCTTTTTGATATAATACTATATTTAATATTTTCACTAACTTTATTAATATTAAGAGAGTTAATTGTCTGGATGGTCCCTATGGTTTTATGTTTTTTCACGTTTAGTCAATTTTTAGAAATAACAGGTATCCAAAATCATGACAAGCCTACACAACACTATTAAGCTAAAAAAGGTATAACAAATATGTAGTTTGACTATGCCTAAAATAGTCATATTCATTTTATTCACTAAGGGGAACTTATGCATATATGGGTCATTTGTTAAGGGGAACTTATGCATACATGGGTATCAGAAGAGGATCATAAGAAACCTGTTTGTTAGTTAGAAAACTAAAAATCTTCTTTCCAAGTTGTATCACATATGATATATGTAATACATTGAAAAATATATTGCGCACCACGATGAAAAGTGCTTGCGGTCCGCAAGACCGTTTTTATATCATACATGTGTAATACATGATATGTTACACGTGTAATATATGTTTTTTTCATTTGTTTTTTTTCCTAAATTTTTATTTTTTGGATATGCTACATATATTCATTTTACAAAAAACTTTTTTTGAAGAAAATTACTATTACACATGTGTAACATCATGTATGACACATGTGTAATACATCGTTTTCGCTATGCGGAGCGCAAGCAATTTTCCTTCCGGTCTGTTAATTCTGAATGTATGTATTTAGGGGCTGACCCATGTAGTGTGGGTCGGGGTCCCCGGACCCTAAAGTTTTTTAAAAAAATAATCGAACCTGTGTGATAACTTTTATAAGGAACCCATAAAAATAATTAGTTGGACCCCATATAATATTAAAAACAAAGATGTTGTAATAGTAAATCTCTTGGACAAAGGAAAGAGGCTCAAGTTCGAGTCTTAAATCTTCTGTCTCTTGGTTTTCTTTTTGCAACCCCTAGGCTTTATGACATGGTCTCTGATGGGATTTACTGTTGCCACATTGTTGATTGTTAGACTAGTGGGTATGGAGAGCCTCATTCCTAAGGGGATGCGCCGCCACGTCGGCGCCACGTAGGAGGGGCTTGAAGGGGATGGACCTAAGGGGTGGGGGATGAACCCCTTTATATATATATGTATATATATATATGTATATGCATGGTTGTAAAAATCCCGACTAGTCTCCGATTAGTCACCGATTAATCACTAATCGGAGGTTCACCGATTAATGGCCGATTAATCGCTAGGCGGTCAATGGCGGTCCAATTCCTGCCAAATTTTGGCCAAACGTTAGATAAATTTCGATCAAACCATATAAATTCCATCCAATTACTTAAAAAAACTGGTCAATGAGTGGTTAAAACATGCCTACTTTAAAAAACTACATATAAAAAGGTGTGTGTATATGTATAACTAAAAATTACAAATAAAAATCTCAATCCGATTAATTCCGATTAATCCCTACTAATCCCGATTAATCGCTAGTCGGTACCCCACCGCCCGACTAGCGCCTAGCGATTCTCACAACACTGTGTATATGTATATGTATATGTATATGTATATGTATATGTATATATATATGTATATGTAGTGGAGAGTTCAAATGAGAAGAAACTTTTTCTAAGAAGAAAAAAGAAGAAATTATAACCAATAAGAATGCTTCATTTTAGTTCATTTAATATAAGTATTTAATGTTACTATAAGGGTAATATGGTAAACCTACAAAGATCATTAATTAGTAGTATTTCTTCTTTAATAGCTAACAAAATTAAAATTTGTAACTTATCTTTAAAATATATATTTTTCAAAAAAATAAAATAAAATAATTTAGAGTGTAGGATAAATTACAATGTGTATATGATAAATTACGGGTTGTGTAGGATAAATTTCAACATGTGTAGGGTAAATTTCAAAAGGTGTAGGGTAACTTTTGATGTGTGTAGTCAAAAAACATTAGTGTGAATGATGATAGTTTTTATGACTAATTAATTAGTCAAAGATGATAATAAATGAAATAAATGAAAAAATATTTAATGTTTTACAATTATACCCTTTGTTCTTTTTCTTCTCAATTAAAATATATATATATATATATATGTATGTATGTATAGATGTGTGTGTGTGAGGAGAGAGGAATGAGGCCCGGCGAGATCGGCTGGTGGGAGACGGATGGGACAAGCCGGAGGAGGGGGGCGGTGTGGGGGACCGGCGCCGGGCCTCAACCGGCCCCCATACCCTCTAGTCTTGTTGCCATTGGGAACCCAAAGAGTAATATTATTTGATATTTGATTATTATAAAATTGATACTTTGTTATTTATTTGAAAATTTTATGCCTTGAAATATTTGAGGTCAAAGGCATCTCGGCATTCCATCTAAACTAGATCAAGGTGGCAATTCTAGTTTATTTACTTAGTTATGAAAGATGTGGTATCTTCTTGTGGAAAAAAACGAGATTGAAATTCAGAAGATGAATACATTAACTTAAATATAGAAGAAAAAAAGACTAACATTAGTTGTGGTCGTTGAAGATTCCATCACAGGGTTAGATATGCAAATACAAGAGTGTGGCAAATGTTTTAGTGAGGCAACCATCGAATTACTTACGTGTAGTAGTTTGAGCCGGTTGATAATTTTAATGCATCTAATGTGCAAAAGAGTTTAAGGTTGATATAGTTGTATCCGTTTGATTCGTAGGGAACATCTTTAAAAATATGTAATGTTTTTTTTTCCATTTCGAATGACATCGTATTTATATTATATGTTTTCTGATGAGTAATAGTCATATAGTTTTATGGTATTTTATTATATGTTTCGCCCCGCCCCGCCCCGCCCCGACGATGATCGACCTGAAAATCCTAACTTTTGGTCGAGAAAAATCTTAACGCCGAAAAACGGACTCCAGTGAAAAAAAATCATGGATCCGTCACTGTGTATTTATTACATATGGCTAATAGAATCTTGGATGTAGTTTTCTAGTTCTTATGATCCCTTTGCTATGGCCATATGGCCTTAACATAAATAACGTGATAATTTTATATTACTTTTAAGTTAGAATATTATTATATAATCGAATCTATGCCTATAAATACACAACCCAACTAATTCATCAATCAGAACAAAGTTTCCAAGGGGAATAAGGTGAAAGATGGATTCTAGTGGCCAAAATGAATTTGTTAAGCGAGCCCCATCGGGCACACCACCATTCACCCTTGGTGACGTAAAAAAAGCCATACCACCACACTGTTTCAATCGATCTCTCATCCGATCCTTTTACTACCTCTTCGTTGACCTCCTTATTATCTCCTTGATCTTCTACTTTGCAGCCACCTACATCATCCCCCTTCAAGCCCCTTTATCGTATGTCGCATGGCCGGTTTACTGGATGGTGCAAGGCAGTTTCGTTTTGGGTTTCTGGCTTCTTGGCCATGAGTCTGGTCACCAGGGTTTTAGCGACTACCGATGGGTAAACGACACTGTCGGTTACTGTATACATACTGCTTTGCTTTGTCCTTATTTCTCTTGGAAATACACCCACGGTCGTCATCATATCCACGCTAATTCGATCGAGTGCGAGACATCTTACGTCCCCAGAATAAAATCTAAGCTTAGTTATACTGACCAAATACTCAACACCCCACCTGGCCGTCTCATTAGGCTTGTGATTTTATCCACTATAGGCTTTACGTTGTACATCTGTTTCAACGTTGCTGGCCACAAGTATGACACATTCGCTAACCATTTCGATCCAAAGAGCCCACTTTACAAGGAAAGCGAGCGGGTGTACATACTTCTGTCGGATCTTGGTCTTGTTGTTACAAGCTATGTGCTGTACAAAGTGGCTATGGCACAAGGGTTCACATGGCTAGTACTGCTCTACTTTTGTCCTTTGATGGTTGCTTACGGGTATTTGGCGGTCATCACTTGGTTAAACCACACTCACAAAGCACTGCCTCACTATGATTCCACCGAGTGGGACTGGTTGAGGGGAACATTGGCTACAATGGATAGAGATTTTGGTATTTTGAACTACATTTTTCATCACCTATCCGATGCACATGTGGTTCACCATTTGTTCACCACCATGCCTCATTATCATGTAACGGAGGCCACGAAATATATCAAACCTGTTTTGGGTGAATACTATCAGTTCGATGACGCCCCAATGATCAAAGCTATGTGGAGAGAAGCTACTCAATGCTTTTATGTTGAGACTGATGAAGGTGAAAACAACAAAGGCGTCTATTGGTTCAACAATAAGATGTAAAATTATTGTAATGGCCCCTTGTTTCGATTTGTATTATCAAGCTTTTAAATTTACTATATAATTCAATAATTTTGGGGTTAATATATCCCTTGTTTCAGTGTATTATCAAGCTTTTAAATGTACTATATAATTCACCATCTATATACCACACACTAGTAGCTAGGAAACTTCTATCATGTTATGGCGGCGACAATTTGCAACGCGTTACTCGTTTATGTTAGTTTACCAAACCTCGCGCGATATATTTTATAGTAAACTGGTAATGGTACTGTTTCTAAGGGTGTTCAGAATTTGATTTCCATTCGAAAATTTGAAATTCAACTCGATTCGAATTAGATTATTAAGGTTCGAATTCGAGTCCAGTAATCGAATACAAATTTAGGATTTTCAATTTGATTCGATTTTCAATTCGAATTCAATTTATATATATATATATATATATATATATATATATATATATATATATATATGGGTGAGGTTCCCGTAAAAAGTATATTTATTGTGAGAAGTGTGAGAAGGCATAGAAATACATGTGTAGGCATCATGTTTTGAACTTAGGAATGATGTTTTGGGTTGTTTTGGTAAGAAAAACACCAAACATAACAATTTAAAACACAATGCAACGTATTATGGGCGTAAAATTTAAAACACACTACCTAACACTTAAAACACACTACTTAATGTTCTTGGCATGGCGTTTTAAGTTTTAAGCCTAGAATTCACTGCATTGTGTCTCAAATTGTTATGTTTGGTGTTTTTCTTGCCAAAACAACCCAAAACATTGTCCCCAAGTCCAAAATATGATGTCTACATATGAATTTTTATACCTTCTCACACTTCTCACGAAAAATGTACTTTTTACAGGATCCTAAGACATATATATATATATATATATATATATATATAGAGAGAGAGAGAGAGAGAGAGAGAGAGAGAAAGAGAGAGAGATATACATGCACACATTTAACTTCTAAACTTGGCTAGCGTATGAATTACATCCATAAGTGATACGTTTATTATTAATAACATTATCAAACCTAATGACAAATACTACATACGACTTATTTCTAAATTTTTACCTAACTTAAATCGATACCAGTAACCAACTTGTCTTCTAAATTTTGGTGTTTTGACATATTGATAGTTAATTAATTTTGATGATTATTATTTTATGTTAAATATAATTAGTTTGCAGTAGTTTTAAAAAATGAATGTAAAATAATTTAGTGTTTACGGTGAATTTGAATTCGGTTCGAATTCGATTCGAATTCGAGTTTCAAATATGAATCGAATCGAATACGAATTCAGGAAAAAAATAAAAATTCGAAAAAACTCGATTCGATTAATTCGAAATTTTGTTTTTTAATTCGATGAACACCCCTAATTGTTTCTTCTAATTACCAAAAATGTTAGATATGTTGTTCGGTCGGTATCGGTTCATTTCGTCACAATACCGATATGGTAATAGCACTCATATAACTTACATACAAAAAAAACACACTTTGAATAAAATTCCGTTTTTAACAAAACTAATACCGGAATGTCGGAAAAAAATTTAAACATAGTTGGGTATTTCATGCTATTTTTTTATAAAAGTTAACGAAAACAAGTTATTAAAGATAAATCAAATTGAATAAAAACAAACTGAGCTATGAGCTTATATTATGTATAATATAAGGTTATTATAGGTTTTGATGTTTAAAAATTTTTTTTTACGTGGTTGAAAGGTATAAATAAAACAAATACCAAAAAAAGTGAAACATGTATTTTGGCATCCATTAGTGGACCATTACATACGTTCCTAATTTCCTCCTTAGGCTAAGAGTTTTGTTTACAAAGATCAAATGAGGCAGAATATTACCTAATACCAAAAAAGAAAACACATATTTTGGCATCCATTAGTGGACCATTACGTACGTTTCTAATTTCCTCCTTAGACTACGGGTGTGGAGTGTTGGTTGGGGCGGGGGTTGACAGGCAACGCCTGCTAATCTACACTGGGCCAGCGTTGGTCACGTCATTGCCCCGCTGGCGTGGGTTTGAAGTCTGGCGTGAGGGAGAGGTGAGGTGGCTGACTTGGATTGGCTAGTGAGAGATAACCGTTTGGGCTAGCCGTTGCCAAACAGCTACTTTATTTAAAAAAAAATATTTATTTTTTAAACAATATAAATACTCCTTCTCGCCCACCCGGAAGAGACAAATAAAAAAAAACGGATTCAAAGAGGGAGATCGGGTTCGGCATCTAGTTCGGCCTCGAGTAAAGGGTTGTACACCGATCAGTTGGAAGAAATTGGGACGAAAATCGTTACATTCAATTTCATCCAACAACAAAGGATCGAGATAAGGAAATATATCCAAGCTTCGTACGATAAAAAAAACATCTCTAAAAGAAAAACGCGAAGATATGAAATTTCTCGCCATGCCCATCAATCACCTTACCGGCCAAGAATTGGAATTGACGTTGCAAATGAAACAAGAAATCTTGAAAAAATATGAAATATGACATGGATAGATCATGAAATTTTTAATTTTTTTTAATTTTATGTATCTTTTTTTATTTTATGTAGTTTTTTTTAATTAAATGAAATCTTAAATAGTTAAAAAAAAATCAAAATTCGCATGGCTGGACATGCCAGCCGAAGCCACGCCACCCCCCACCCATTCTTTTGAAGAATTACCTTATGAACTCCATACCCGCCACGTGTCGAGCAATTTCCCTAACCCAGACCCCACATCCCGCAGTCTTAGGCTCACTAAGAGTTTTGTTTATAAAGATCAAATGATACATATAATATTACCAACCAAGTAGTCTGTGAGGAGTACAACACCCCCACCAAGCTACGATATTATGTTGTCTTCTAGTAGTGGGTCGAGTTGGTGGGGTTGGGTTTGATACGTTTGGGGTTGAAATTGGTGAGGTTGAAACGGTGGGACGAACGGTTGGTTTTGATACGTTTGCGATTGAAAGGGTGGATATTGTTGGGTTTGAAAGGGTGGATATTGTTGGGTTTGAAAGGGTGGGACTTGCTCGGGTTCGTCTTGCAACCTAAAGCGCGTTGGCTCGCCAAGATTACCCGAACCTCTTTTTTTAAAACCCTCACCTCTCTTGCTTGAACCTTCCATGTTTCTTGTAAAATTATTTAGATTGGAGAGTTTGTTGTTTTTTTGTATTGAGTGTGAGAATGATTGCGGAGTTTGTTGGTTTTTTGTATTGAGTAGATTGGGTTTTATAAAAAAAAGGGTTAAAAAATATACCCCAAACGGTCAAAAATATACCCCGAACGGTCAAAAATCAACCCCAACGGTCCTTTTCAACGTTCACCTTTTTGAAAATCAGGCGTGATATTTTGTACTCGTTGAAAAAATAACGCGTTAAACTTTAAGGGGCGGTGGTGTGCGTGATGTTATAACTCGTGGCCGGGCGTCCATCACGGACCGCCCCTCCTGGCCTTAGTAGTTAGTGGTTATAACAGGAATAGACCTATAACAAATAGTTATGGGCTTCAGGTTTTCACCATGGTGGGCCGGTTTTTTCTTTGGGTTTGGTTTATTAGTTTTAACTCTGTAGCAACTTACTCCGATTTAATGTGGAACAAAAAACAAGTTGGACCCTGACCAGGATTGACCAAACCCGAACTGGATTGGGTTTGGGCCCAAAACCTGTTTTGTACCCCTCTACTCTGATTCTCTTTCTTTCAGGCCAACATGAAAAAATAGTGCGTTGCTAAATGCACTTTTTTTTCAGTTTTTACTGATTACACTCTCATCTAAAGTTTTTAAATCAGTACAATTAAACCTTTTATTTTGTATTTTTTAATTGCATCTACGTTAAGTTTTAAACAATTCAAAAACATAATTAAATTAGATGGAGAAGGTTCCTGTATAAATAAAGTTAACGTATTAGACGTACGAATAGCATGAAAAAGCAAAAAGGACACGGTGACATTTTTGTAATTATCTGCTTGTAGGGTAATTATCAAAATTACTCTACAAAATGATATCATAGAGTAATTTTGATGCAGAATAATTTTGATACACGTGTAGAGTAATTTTGATAATTACCCTACAAGAACAAAATTACTCTACAAGAACATTTTACAAAATTACTCTACAAAAGATCAAAATTACTCTACATGATCATTTGTAGAGTAATTTTGATAGTTACTGATAATTACGAAAAATGTCACAGCGTTTTTTTGTCTTTTACTTCAGTTCGTACGTTTTGTACATTAAAGTTATTTGTATTTGATCTTTTGTCTAAATTAATAACCAAAGCTTATCTAAAATGTTATACCGAATGAATTTGCATCGATTATTTTTAATAGTGTTGTTACAACCTCGAAAGTGTGGTAACATAAATTAAGCCGCTAAGATAATGAACACACGAATCTTTAATACAGATTTTGACTTAGGAATTAATAAATAATTTAACTTGGATAAACAAATTAACCTAAGGAAATAGAATTAGTCAATTGTTAATCACCAAAGGAATGGAATTAAAAAAAAAATCACGAATTTCTTCTGCCTACGTTCTATAATAGTTCTAAGCTCTTAAACTCAAACTCAGCAATTTCAACTTCTTTTTTTTTTGAACGGCAAATTTTGGATCACTGACGGACCACTGGAGTATCATCGTGCCACCAGCGGAACCACCCGATCATATCCATCTCAACTAGGCATAATGCCTATACACCAATTCAGGAGGAAACCCAATAAATATGGGAAAACCCCCTTGTGGGAATCGAACCCAGAACCTATTGGACCCAAAGCCTTATCACACCCCAAGATGCCACTAGACTATAAAGCCATGGGCAGCAATTTCAACTTCTAATATTAAAAAAAAAACAACGTACAACTGATCATATTTTCTATTTCTGTGAACATTTGAACATCGTACAAGAAAATTATGACAAGAACAAGAACAAGAACAAGAACAAGAGAGATATGATATGAGCACAACCACTTCTTTGTCTCAATCAGTAGCAGATGGACTCATGAAACCAGAAAGTTCCTGACCCAATGGGCCTAACTGTATACCTCTTGCTGAAAACCACCCACTGTTCCCCTCCCTATTATTGAATTGTTGGCCCTATAAAAATGCACAATGTGAACCGGGGGCGGACCTGGTAGAGGGCTGGGTGGGCGGGCGCACCCCTTGAAAACATATTTAGTGTATTTTATAGGGAAAAATCAGGAACGCACTCTTTAAAAATTTGGTTACACCCCTCGTTCACACCCCTAGAAAATAATTCATGTATCCACCAACATGGTTTTCTATCCAAGGTAGCCACTTGCACTTAGGTAACGATCTACC
Organism: Helianthus tuberosus; assembly: GCA_030545235.1. Classification (NCBI taxonomy): domain Eukaryota; kingdom Viridiplantae; phylum Streptophyta; class Magnoliopsida; order Asterales; family Asteraceae; genus Helianthus; species Helianthus tuberosus. Next base: position 172,527,392 of record CM060376.1, on the reverse strand, counting down.
TTCCAACGTTCAATAAATTCTTGCATAAAGAAAATTAAGAAATACATAGACCCATGTCAAGATTACTTGTGGTTTCATGGTGGCTTCGAATCAGGATTTGAAGAAAGAAGATGAGTCGGTGGTTTCGTGGTGGTTTGTTGACACCGAAGAAGAAGGAACCGTATCATCTGTAGTTGGTGTTTTCATGAAGGTCACCATTGTAGATCAAGAAGGTATAAAGAGAGATAATTAAAAATAAGGATTTAGCATTTCTATAGGGATAGAATTTGACAACTTTAAAACTATTTATTTTAGAAAAATGGATGCGAAAAGTAAAAGCGGAATAGCGCTGTAAACGAACTGAACGTTCAGTCAACAATTCGTGAATCGTTCGAGGAGAAATTCGTTTACATTTGTTTGCTTAATTAATGAACGGACATGAACAAGAAATTATGTTCTGTTAGTTAAATGAACGAACACGAACAAATGTCTCGTTCGTTCAATTGGTAAAATGCATTGTTGATAGAAACTTGAACATGACGTAATACGATCATGGTCAAGATTATAAATAAGATGGGATGTGATTACATTGTAGAGTTGGGACGGTACGATCAGATTGACCGCTCGTTTGCGGGTGCTAAGTGGTGCTCGAGAGCCGAAGGATTTGTGCTTGGTTTGCCACAAACCGGGTGCGAAACGTAAGTCAAAATCAGAGACGATGGGAATCGACGCCCCGTGCCTAGTAACTACTTCCTTCAGGTAGATGTTTGCAGGATTTGAAAACTTGTCGGTTTCCTTGACCACGTACTGTTGCGAGCAATTATTTCACCAATGCCTCAGACATGATAAGATAGGATAGGAGCACCTCATAACTTATCTTCCAATTGTTGGAATTGTAAATTCCTGAACATCTTTCTAATGCTAGGTGATACTCTTTCGAGTTTAAGTTGTGAGGGATTGTGTAAGCGATCGAGAAAAGCGGGCTTTGCGACGTCAAAAGTCGCACGTTGAAAACTTAGCGCAAGGCGGTTTGTGTCGTAGAAGTTCAAGGGTAAGGCGTAGGAGTCGTTCGGATTCCTAATGGTTCTCGGAGTAGGTTCAGATGTCTTCGAAGGAAACAAGCGTCGAATTTTTGACAGGGTGGGATAAATTCGAATGTCGTGACAAGGTATTGGTCGTATTGTGTTCGAAGGATAGTGCGTGCGATACCTTTACCTCCGAGGTATCCTTGGCTCGTTGCTCCATTGAGTAACGTTCGCAAAGAGTAGTTCGTCCAAACGAAGATTTGCGCAGAATAAAGTGGGGTAAGAATCATAGAATTCATGAAGCATAACAAGAGTAGTGAAAATATGCAAGAAGGGTAGTCGCAATCGATGCATTCAACTTGAGGCAAAACACAAAGGTTTTGGGGATCGGCAGTAAGGGTTTATCTACTGTCGATAATATAGCTGGTCGTACACAAGTTGTATGGGGTTAGAATAAAGAACGTAGTTTGCTGATAAGAAGTGTTACGTCAATATGGGTGGCACAAAAAGAACTAATGATAGAGAGGGATGGTTGTCGTACGGGTTTGTAGGGTTAAGGTTTACTGAAACGTCTAACAAGATGTTCTGAGCTCGGTCATGTGTGAAAATGAGTTTGTGATTTCCCAAACCGGTAAGTAACCAAATTTGAATGGATTGTTCAAGTCGTGAGGATGAGTCTGACGTAGTGCTTGTGTCGTCGAAAGGCTTCCATGTAAGGTAACAAGAACATGTCTGAAAGATATGATTGAATCACACGTCACAAATTTTTCAGGGTTCAAGAAGTTTATTGACTAGAAGTCGAGCTTGCTGAATTCCCCAAACTAGAGGGAAATCTGGTCAGGGTTTCAGTATGAAGAAGTGAGGACATCGTGGTGTCACGATAGAGGAATGATAGACTCGCCCGAGTTAGTAATAGAGAATAGGCATCGCCTTCGAATCGGTAAAACATCGGTTCGTATGGATGCTCGTGTAACACCCTTGTTATTATTTTAAAGGTTTTCGTATATATAACGAAAATAAACATGTAAGGTTTACAACATAAGGTAATTAAGTTCATCATTTAAAAGTAACAACGAAACGTCGTGCGGAAGCTTGTTCCTTGCTTTTGCCGTCGCGTGGCGCGACGCCCTATTTTGTCCAGAAATGTTTGTTGCTGAACTGCAGATTCCCAGCTCAAAAACTCAAACTTATAATTCACAAAAACGTACATAACTTTTGTTCTACTTATCTGATTCGCGTGATTCTTTTTCTCACGCGATTGTAATTTAATTCTTCATCCTATGGAGTTAAAACCTGATATAAAACTACTTAAAAATTCAGAATTTCAAGCTCTCGGCTTGAAATTCCTGTTTAACACTTTTGACCCAATTCGCTTGTTTAACTATAATCTTATTCATACGTACCTGGCCCGGATCAACACAATGACCCATTTTTAATACCTTGTCTCGCTAAATTGTTATATCATAGCATTGATAAATCGTAAGCTATTTGGTCCTGTAAGCATAAGACTCGACAAACACTTATTAGTCATTATTTGTCAAATGGTATCTACATTACCATTTGACCCGTTTGGTCTAAACGATTTATACACTTTGCGCTTATATTGGAATGGTATCTATTTACCATTTCATTAAATAACTAAATTCAGATTTCTTACCTCCTTAGGTATGTCTCTTAAACCCTTTTTCCTTACGCATTTAGCTCGACATGACTTATGTCGCTTAGTGTTGTTCTATATTTCAACTTTTACCTATTTATTCGTGACTAAATCACCGTTTCCCCCTTTTTGCTCGTTTAGGCTTACTTATAAAGTAGTCGTTCGAAAACCCATTTTTATTCATGTCACTTCATGACCATTTTGCCTCTTTATCATAAAACATAGTTTTTCATCATTAGATATGCTCCGACCCGTATCGTTTCGTGTCGGAGCCATATCTTGAATATCATCTTAATCGTATAAGAAACTTTTAGAACAAACACATATTCTACAAAAAGTGTAAGTTTCACTTACCTTGCATCCGGTTATGCTCTTTTTCCGCGTACTCGATCCGTTTGACCCGCTTCTTTCCCAAGTCTTCATCTAGCTTGTCTAGAGTCAAACTATCATCATCACAATTCGTAAGACGGTTAGATTAGTCATAATCATTTACGACTATTCCATCCTACGGGTTTTATGTCGAATTTATCATTCGTCCATATCAAAATTATCATTCGATCTAATCATTGGTCGGTTTGACTTTTTAAAAGTCAATTGACTTATCAACATATTCAAATGCACATTTGGTTCAATGAACTCACTTAGGCATATTTCATCCGAACTCTTAACGAAATCAAATTTTTACATACTAACTAGTAGGCCGCGATTTCATTTAGGCGTTTCATATCACTGAAAATGGGCTGTTTTTGGTGACTTGTTTAACCTGTTTACAAGTCTTCAAAAATTATGATTTTTTTATGTGGCGTACCTCTCGGTTGGCTAGGCCTTGTGTTAAAATTTCAAGATCTAACTCTTTACCAAAAATTCGTAAAAATTCATTTACTAAGCTGCAATCAGATTCGTCACTTCTGACTGCAACTTACGGAAAAATTCATTAAAAATTCCTCGTTTATCTGATTGACGAAATTCCAATTGGCGATTCTTTTAATCGCTTAAAAATATCTACAGTAAAAATTTGAGATCATACCTAAATTCTTAAATTGAGTTATGACATTCGTAATGGGCTGCAAATTCTGCCAGAAAACGCAGCTTGAACCTTTGATACGGAAAAATTCATAAAACGCTCAATTTTCGTCGAAAAAATGCGATTCCAGTGGGGTTTTAAAGATATTTCCTGGAATTACATTTTAGACTCAAGAAATACATGTTTTGTCAAGTTTTTTCAGGTTACAGCCAATACAAGTCGGCTGTAAATTCTGATCAGGAGCTGTTTGAATTCAGCTTTCAATTTAAGCATGTTCTTGACATCATAACACTAATTTTTAGCAATCAAAACCCTAAACACATCTCATACATGAATTTAGCATCAAAAAATATGAATTTACTTGAGCTTGGCATGATTTCAATATATTCTTGTCTAGGGTTTACTCCTAAACATATTTCCATTACTAATTTCATCTAAACATCAATTAATCATGTTTAGAATTCGATTTCACAAATCATCAAGAATTTGAGATGGAACTAAATGATGAAATTTAGCATACCTTATGATCCCTTCACCGTGGTGATCATGAATTTGTACTTGGATTTCGATTTGGGTTAGATTTCCCCTTTCAATTTGTCAATTTTGAGCTAGTTAGGGTTTGATATGGGGAGCTCCTGTCTTCTCTGGAGTATTTGACCAGAACACACACTTAGAGTGTGTGTTTTGGTGTTAAGTGTTTTATTTAATACAAACTTGTTTCAAGTTTGTCATCTTTGGTCCCTATACTTTACCAAGTTGCATTTAATGTGTTTTAACCAATTTCTTTATTACTACAAGACTTGTAACTAACTAGGTTATTTATTCCTAGTTAGTTTATTTTGTTTATTACCAACATTAAATTTTTAATAAAAATATTTATGTTTTCGGGGTGTCACACCCCGTTACCTCGGGCCTTTTATAAGCTTTATTTCCTCCAAAGTCCTTATTCACTTTTTAGTTAATATTAGGCTTATTTATTTAAATCCTAATATTTACCGGGTTAATTTTACCACTAACGGTAATTTACCCGTTCATAATTATTAACGTGGTTTGATTACCAAACCCGTTTTCAGGGTGTTACAAGTCTACCCCCCTTAAAGAGGTTTCGTCCTCGAAACATTTATCACGTAGCCCATTGTTTTAGACCAAACAAAATTGGTTTCATTTTAAAGTATTCATCCTTCTTCTTTCTTTTTTTGGTCAGTATTTATCATTTATATTGACATGTGTGTCTTTCAAGTATAAGGCCTCGTAGGCCGTTAGTTTCTTCTAATATTCCTCGTTTTTATCACTTTTTATAACGAGTCACCTTTTGGCCACTCGATTATCTGGTGTAAACGACACATTATCCTATGCTAATCTTATCGAGACAAGCGCTTTATTATGTTATAATTACTGTTTTGACCTTAAACGGTTATCCCGTTTAAACTTACTAGCCGCCCGTTACCTTATACCTCGCCATTCGGGTATGTTATAATACTATTATCAGCCTTTTGTGTGTTTATGATTTCATATCTTGTAACTCACGTTACATCATGGTTATATTCTCTATCACTTTTGAGACCGTGTTCACATCACGTCATGTCTAAATTTATGTCAACTCTTCATTACCGAAAATCTTTCTTTCGAATGTATCATTTTACACCTACCGGTGTTAAGACCTATATCCTTTAATATTAACCATTTTCTAATTTCTCTTATATTATCCATATTTGTTAAAACGTTGTTTCCTACTAAAACTGAATTCTAGTTTAACGTTTTCTCTTTATCTCATGTCAATCTCTTATATCGAGGAATTTACACTCAAGGATTTATTCCTTTCCATTGTCATTTCGGTAATGTCTTCGCCCCCCTTTTTTTTTGAAATAACACATTTTAAATAATTGTGAATTCTTTTTGTCATTTTTTCCTGTTTAAATGTTTTAGTGAAATTCTTCACTTTTGTCAACCGGACCTTTCACAATCTCTTCGCTTTAACCCATTCAATTAACTTAGCGAAGCCCATCGCTTTTATACTAACTTTATCTCCCGTTATTATTTTACACGGGGAGTTACAACCAGTTTCCTTGTTTTATACTATTGACCTGTATGTTCTTTCACTTAGCCTCATAGGCTATTTCTTTAGATTTTCACCTTTTTACCTTATTAAGGTGAGACCCTAACAATTCGTTTCTTTCTATTTGTGACACGAAGGTCTTTTTGATCCCGTAGACCTTAACATTATTTATAATCTCGTAGGTTCTGATAATCTCATAGATCATCTTTTATTCGAGTCCGTATTCAACGGTGTATACACATATATCTATAGCGTCAAGGTATCCTTTTTATGTCTAGTATCATTTATTTTCGCATTTGTATTTCATTTAACCTTGATCGTAGTCTAAGTCTACTTTTGTTTTCTTTCGAATTATTCTTCCGACTCTATGACCTCTTCCGTCATTTATACGTTGGTTTGTCCTACGCTTACCGTTACCCGGTTCTTACCAATACTTCCTTACGACCCATCGCCCGGGTTCTTTTATCTATAATGTTTTTAGCTTTCCGGTCTCACCGGTTTCGTTTTCCTTACTTAACTCGTTTGACTTATTTTGGGTGAAAGTTAACCACTTATGAGTGTCAAACTTCGTTCTTTATTCGACCCGTTCGACTTTAAAATAGTTGAATGTAGTTATCAAAATTTCTATTTGCACATTCTCATCGTCTTTTAGTCATGACTCATATTCCGAGTCTTTCGACTTTCTATTTCGCGTTCCCGTCTCTCGGTTTACGCATTCACCCACAATCCTACCCGTCCATCGGGTATCTTTACCGAAGTCATCATCAAGTAACCATTCTTATATGGTTTTAGACATCATCTTAATTTATTTGATCGTCTTAGCGAAATCCATTGCTTTTATTTAGTAAAGTCCTTTATTCTTTTATTCTACCCCTTTGTCTTGTCTGTGTGAATTTCATCACTTTTGACAGTCAAACTTTATCCCCTATGCCTTAGCATTCACATTAGTTGGTTTGTGTTTTCATTTACTTTAATCTTTGTCCCTTCTCTCGGGCTCGTTATTCTAGCGTAATACGCTTCCGTCATCCGACTTGCGTTTACGTTTACTATTAAACATTTTATTTATTTGATTCATTTGGGTACCATTTTAGTTAGTCCCATTCACCCCGCCCTTACTACATCGGACGTAAATGTGTCCATCATAAGAAGCTCATGACATCATGTGTTCACTACTTACTTGGCCAGAGTAAGCGATCAACACCTGACACACATAACCTTTTTATAAGTTTCACTTTACACCCCATGTAAGTAATGCCTCTATTTAGTTTTCTTGGAAATTATATCCTGGATAGGTATTTGATGTGCGGTAAGTGTTATATATATTAGGTGTATATTTGAAGCCCTTTTTAACACTTATTTTTAGCCAAGTTTTAAATTTATAAAACACGATATTTCACTAACACTAAACACACATATGGGCAAGTGCACCCATCGTTGAGCGTAGTATAGTGTTGGTAAGATACCGAGGTCGTCCAAGGACACAAGAGCTTTTAGTACCGGTTTATCCTCAACGTCTAATCAAAATAAAAAGTTTAGAAAAAAAGTTTTAAACTAAGAAAAATAAAAACTAACTAAAATGCTGAAAATAAAAATAAAATAAAAACAGATAGACAAGATGAATCACTTGGTTCCGACTCGTATCTAGTATAACCTTTGATTATTTCCGCACTTTTGCACATAATTAAGAGATTATCTTAGTTATTGTAGTAGGCCCCTCTTTTGAAGGTGACGTTACTGATGTCTGTCGTTAGTGACATGCAAAAACCGAAATAAACTATGTAGATAGAGTAAGTCGGATATCGAACCAGAGGAGGATTGTGGAAAGTGTGTAATGTTAAGTATTTATTAACAACTATAAAAAAATAAACTGATGATTGTTTAATTTGTGGATTAACTAAAAATTACAAACTAAATGTGAGATTTAAATCAATAGAAAGAACAATGGTTCCTCCAGATTTCAGGTTTTATAGCTAGATTCAATTATGTGTTTAATCGAAACACTCACATAGACATAAGTGTTTAACCTAATTCACCAATTGTGATAACCAACGACTAAGTACTCCGGTCAATACATAACGGGAGGTTATCAAATGATTATCAGTTACAATTACAAACCCTAACCCCATGTCAAATATATCCCAATTACTAGAACTCTCGGGAACTGAATGCTTAGAAATTAAGGTTTAAATAAATGCAATTGTTTACAACCAATAAATCAAATCAATGGTGAAAAACATCGAATGCTTAGATCACCGAGTTATACGATTGTCACAAACACATAAAATTATCCAACTTACAAAACCCTCCATCCGGAGGAAACCATAGAAAGACTAGCCGCACATGTTGGTGGGATGATCTTCGTAGGCTTCTCTTCTCTCGTTCCCACCTAGGTCTCGTGTGGTGGCTGTCGAAGTCCCCCTCTGCTCGATGATGATAATACCTGTTTTAATGACTCATATGATTATGTCGGCCCACTTGTTCTCCAAGCCAAGTCCACTATTCGGCCCAAAAAGGAAGTCCATGTGCACGTGGACTTTCAACTGATGATGTATGAGGTTATGTTGTTGTTCACGTGTGTGTCCCCATTATTTCATGTGCGGCCCAATCAAAATAGTCCAAGACTTCCTCATGTGTTGTTGACTGTTTTTTTTCTTTTAATGTTCCTAAAGTCCACGTGATCCTAAGCACCTAGGGTTTGAAACCCTTTTAATTCTTTCACACACCCCACTCCACGTGATGCCTTGGTCCATGTGATTTAGTGTTTGACCCAATAAATGCTCCATATGAAAACACATATATACTTTGCCATTGCTTTCCATAAGCCTGCCGTAGCTTAAGTTTGTTACCGTAGTCTATGCTTACAAACCGTAAGCTACGGTTTGTAAGTTCTGTTTCTTGTTGATTTCCGAGCCGTGAAATGTATCAACCGCAGGTTACGTACGTAAGTTGTAAATTATGTCGCGGGTCTCTTTTCTCCATATTAAGTTGAATTTAACTTTCATATATTGACCGGGAAGCACCTAGACGTCGTTTTATCATGTTGCTCGCGTATCCAAGCCATGTCTTGACCCGGAACATATACCGAACGATGCCATTTCCTATGTTTATCATCTTCGGGCGTTCCACATCATCGTTAAGCACTTTAAATTCGCCATATTACGCGTTTTACCTGTAAAACCACAAACACGCGTAGTTAACATATTCAACGCACATAATTACGTAAACGACAATAAATCACACAAGATAAGCACGTTAACACTCGGGTTTTACACTCTCCATCACATCCCCACACTTAACATTGATTGTCCTCAAGCAACCATTACAAACATTACTCACCTTATTAACAAATCACCATTAAATCCCTTACCGAATCAACAATTTAAGGTCCCAACTCATACCCGTCCCATAGACTGACACAATCGAGATTGACAATCTGACAAATATATGATACGCATTTAAAACAACTTAAGACTTGCCTAACTAAAACTAAGATGCTTATGATACTACACACATGCCACACGCCCCTCACAATGATCACTCCGCTCGGCTCAATCAAGACTAGCGTGTAATGTGCTAGTATCTATTTCACTCAAAACCAAATATGCTACTTTGTAATCATAAGCTTGTATAGCAATCACACCTCCACTATATCAAATAACGTAACACATATCAAAAGGACTTTTTGGGTTTTGGGTTAAGGGTAAAGGTAAGGAAGTATTTTTGGATTTTTATGTTTATATGGTGAACACAAATGAATATACCAAACCATGACAACTTATTCACAATAACTACTAACTTTGGGTTATTTTCGACCCACTTATATAATACGAACATAGTAATAATTTTCGTTTTTCTTTTTCTTTCTTTTCTCTTTTTTTTTTAATTTTTTTTTAATTTTTTTTTCAACAAATATCTAACACACCATTTGTCATTCATGGTTGGTAATCAAACGGTCAACACGGTGTAACAAATGAAGGGTAAAAGGCTCAACATGGTTAACTAAGGTGGGTCGATAAACAATCAACAAATAACACAATGGAAGGGATCCTAATGCCTTTATCATCTATGTGTATACGCTAAAGCACAGCCTCGGCATGTATCAAACCACACAAGTTCTAACACAAAGCAACATATGGCCTACACTCAACAATTGAACAATTATTGCAATTTAACTAACAATCTAGTAGGCTCAAAGATCTCACCGAATAAAAGGAATATGGGTTACCGACATATAGCATGTGTAATTCCTAAAGCATGTTACCCCTAGTTAGGCATCTCTTCTCAATAATTTTTAAAAACATGTCAGAAATACTCTCATGAAACTTAAAGGGACAACCATGACTAGGGATCTAAGTTAGTTTAATATCAGTAGGAACCCTTTAGCGATTGAAAATGTTGGTTTTCATGTAGTTCAAGCATACTTGAGACAAAAATTTTCAAAAATTTTCAATTTTTAGCACAAATTCAACCCTTCAAGCATTTGAGATGATCAACCTACCAACCCTCTCTCGAGTTACCGCAACCGCATCCCCACACTTGGGATACATTGTCCCCAATGTATGGTGTAATTTATAATCTAAACTCGAGAGATACCACCCACAAACCATGAACGGCTAATAACCAACTCGACTAAACACAAGGAAACCACTCCCAACACAAAAATTTTCACACCACCAAGTACACGAAAACAAATAAAACACAGGATAGATAAACACATGCACCTTATCAGAAAACAAGTGAGTGTTTGTAGTGGTGTAGCAGCTGCGATCTAACCGGAACATACGCCCCTCATAGATTCTTTGAGATCTCATCGGGGATGTTGCCAAACATCCCCACACTTGATTCATTACATCCGTGAAGATGGAACGTAGAAACCTGTCAAAACACAAACACACCAAAACGAAACCAAAACAAACTACAAACTCTACATCCTCGGGCTGCCTCCCGAGAGCGCTAAGTTTAAAGGTCTTCAGCCAGACCGTACCTGCTATGCGTTACGGTGGTCTCAATGCACACTTACCCAAAACATTTCCAATGAATGCCCGGAAATTTACATGCCATCCCCATAGGTTTGTCAGTATAATTGGCATGTTCAGACTGCACCTGCGGGTTTCGCTAAGCCACTTCACGAGATATACCTTGATGTCTTGTTGTTTCACCCTTCTCGTCTTCTTCCTCGAACCCTCTTCCCCACACTTATTAATTTGAATGATTGATATGGGGAGAGGTTCGGTACACACATTCATCTCATCAGACTGCTCTGTCTCCTCATCCTCACACACCATCTGATCCACCAGTGACTCTTCATCAGATAAAGGATTCATTGGTGTGGTATTATCCTCCACAACCTCCTCCTCCATGTGAGAATAATCGCTAATATCATCAGGTAATGGCGAGAGACGCTCTTCTATTTCTATCTTCATTTTTAACTTCTGACACTTGGAAACTAGACAGCTGATTCGATCTTCATCGGAAAGGTTGGGTGCTGATAAATACTGCTCGAGTTTGGACAAAGTCACTTCCAACATAGCAAGCTCTTTCTCCTCCTCGGTCTGATAAATATAAACACCCTCGGGCTCAGAATATTCCTCGGGATGATACTGTCGATATCCCTGATACGGTGTTGAAATGTACGCATCCATCATTTTTTTATTCCAGTACTCTGGATTTTCCAAATACACTGCGCACACATCATCATAATAAGAAGTATGGTCACGACCGCAACAGAAACATCGTCCATCATTCCTTGGTTCATAATAAGCATCCTCATCCCGATCCCATCCGTCAGAGTAATAATCATCCTCCACCGTTGTATCAAAATCATAGAAATATGGTGGAGGGGAAGGATTACCATAGCAAGGCATCGATGGTTCTTCCAATTTCGCTCTTTCCCGTTTAAATCGGGCCTCGTGGCAACCGATACACGGGTGAAGTGGTTCCCCGCACAAAATGCATGTAGAAGAGCCGCAAAATATAGTAAGATCTATCATCCTGCACAAACACAGCTCAACTACCCATGTAAATCACGAACAAATAAGATAACAAAATAAAAACAAAAATTCTTTTAGGGTTTTTTTTATAAATTTTTTTATTTTTTATTTTTACTAAAACTTAACACTAAACACTTTGCGCACGCCTCCCCGGCAACGGCGCCATTTTGATGTCTGTCGTTAGTGAGATGCAAAAACCGAAATAAACTATGTAGATAGAGTAAGTCGCATATCGAACCAGAGGAGGATTGTGGAAAGTGTGTAATGTTAAGTATTTATTAACAACTATAAAAAAATAAACTGATGATTGTTTGATTTGTGGATTAACTAAAAATTACAAACTAAATGTGAGATTTAAATCAATAGAAAGAACAATGGTTCCTCCAGATTTCAGGTTTTATAGCTAGATTCAATTATGTGTTTAATCGAAACACTCACATAGACATAAGTGTTTAACCTAATTCACCAATTGTGATAACCAACGACTAAGTACTCCGGTCAATACATAACGGGAGGTTATCAAATGATTATCAGTTACAATTACAAACCCTAACCCCATGTCAAATATATCCCAATTACTAGAACTCTCGGGAACTGAATGCTTAGAAATTAAGGTTTAAATAAATGCAATTGTTTACAACCAATAAATCAAATCAATGGTGAAAAGCATCGAATGCTTAGATCACCGAGTTATACGATTGTCACAAACACATAAAATTATCCAACTTACAAAACCCTCCATCCGGAGGAAACCATAGAAAGACTAGCCGCACATGTTGGTGGGATGATCTTCGTAGGCTTCTCTTCTCTCGTTCCCACCTAGGTCTCGTGTGGTGGCTGTCGAAGTCCCCCTCTGCTCGATGATGATAATACATGTTTTAATGACTCATATGATTATGTCGGCCCACTTGTTCTCCAAGCCAAGTCCACTATTCGGCCCAAAAAGGAAGTCCATGTGCACGTGGGCTTTCAACTGATGATGTATGAGGTTATGTTGCTGTTCACGTGTGTGTCCCCATTATTTCATGTGCGGCCCAATCAAAATAGTCCAAGACTTCCTCATGTGTTGTTGACTGTTTTTTTTTTCTTTTAATGTTCCTAAAGTCCACGTGATCCTAAGCACCTAGGGTTTGAAACCCTTTTAATTCTTTCACACACCCCACTCCACGTGATGCCTTGGTCCATGTGATTTAGTGTTTGACCCAATAAATGCTCCATATGAAAACACATATATACTTTGCCATTGCTTTCCATAAGCCTGCCGTAGCTTAAGTTTGTTACCGTAGTCTATGCTTACAAACCGTAAGCTACGGTTTGTAAGTTCTGTTTCTTGTTGATTTCCGAGCCGTGAAATGTATCAATCGCAGGTTACGTGCGTAAGTTGTAATTTATGTCGCGGGTCTCTTTTCTCCATATTAAGTTGAATTTAACTTTCATATATTGACCAGGAAGCACCTAGACGTCGTTTTATCATGTTGCTCGCATATCCAAGCCATGTCTTGACCCGGAACATATACCGAACGATGCCATTTCCTATGTTTATCATCTTCGGGCGTTCCACATCATCGTTAAGCACTTTAAATTCGCCATATTACGCGTTTTACCTGTAAAACCACAAACACGCGTAGTTAACATATTCAACGCACATAATTACGTAAACGACAATAAATCACACAAGATAAGCACGTTAACACTCGGGTTTTACACTCTCCATCAGTTACCCTCACCCCAGTAGTTTGAGTCAGCAAGGATACAATCCTAAAAGGGTGGATTATTGGAAGATAATGAATTAAGTTATTAATGCAGTATTGTGGTAGGCCCCGCTTTTGGCGGTGACGTTACCCTCGGCTAAGTAGTCTGAGTCAGCAGGGATACAGTCCTAAATAGCCGGGTTATAGTATTAATAGTAGTTAACTTATGAGGGGATCAAAGAGTTTGGACCCCCGCCATCCAATACCGTGAAGTATTGAAGGAGGTCCTACTAAATTTGACCCAGGTCCATTGCAGGACCTCTAAACGCTGAACAATGGCAAGACCTTTACCAAACTGTTCCCTTAACCCCCGACCAGGTAGCCAACATACCACCATATAGACCGTCGAGATATGAATGGTGAAAATCCTTTATTTTATATAGACAGTAAAATAATGCCAAGACACCACGGACAAACGATAAGGAAAGATCACCTTCAACATAAGTAACTAGTTATTAAAGTCATTAATACAAAACCAAATAAAAAGTGCAAAAGATTAGAAATAAAAAGTATTATACTAGACACTTTGTCTTCACCAAGTGATGTAAGAGACTTAGGAAAACATGGCCTTGATTGTCAAGAACTCTTACGATCAATCTTGGATCCCGAGACGACTCACACACTCTACGATGGACAATGGATGATGGTGGTGGATGATGGTGTTGTGATGGTGGTGGGTGGTGGATGAAGTGTGAGAGAGGTGGTGTGCCAAGGGATGAGTTGAAATGAATCCAAGCACTCCTATTTATAGGCTGAACAGAGAGCTGGGCACGGCCCCGTGTCCGCTGGGCACGGCCCCGTGCCTGTCTGACACTCTCTCTCCTCATTAATTGTAATTCGCAATTACAATTAATGCGCCTGTTGTACTTTCGACACGCCCCCGTGTCCGCTGGGCACGGCCCGTGGTGGGCAATAGAAGCTTCTATAGATTTGTCTTTTCTGCTGCTTCTTGGGCACGCCCCCGTGCTGGCTGAGCACGGGGCGTGTTCAGATTTCTGCCTTCTCTATTTTGCTTTGGAAGGTACCGTTGAGGGGTCGGGCAGTCCACTTATGTTCCTTTCCTTGTATTTATGTTGGAATTAGCTGTCTTTTTGCTTCTTTTGTGTTTTTGAGCTCATTTAATCCTGAAAATACAAAAGGAAGACAAAAAAACTCTTTTTCCAATATTAGTACTTAATAAGGGTTAGTTTTATGCCTTATTTAATGTAATTTATATGTTGCATTTTACACACATCAGTATTCTATTCAGGTTTTTCCAAGTTTTTAATCTACATATGCAACGGTCAGTCTCAACGTATTTGTTGCATATTACTATTCGTGCAATAAATTTAAAATGTGCACCTGTAATGCTTGCCCTAACGGCTTTCCTTGCTATACACCTTACTCGCGACTGTTACGCGATTTAGGTCCTTGGCGAGTACGCTCTTCTCGTCATACTTCGGACCATTCCTCCGTCAAATCCGAGATTTGTTACGCTCCCGCTATCTTCATATGCGAGTGTCCTCCAACTAAACATTTACAAAAGTTAGTAATTTCGACATTAACAAACGCTCGTATTGTAATACAAGGCTTTTTACTGTACGTATCAACGCACGTAATTTCGTTAACTATAACATTCATTTTCGTTGGGGTAACATGTATCACACGATAACCCTATGTGTTGTTCACAACACTTTGATCATACTAAACCATTAACATACATGTATTTACCGGATTTGCGATCAAGCCTCGAACCGAACACTTTACCCTTTAACCATGAGCTCTGATTACCAACTTGTAACACCCTTGTTATTATTTTAAAGGTTTTCGTATATATAACGAAAATAAACATGTAATTACGATTAAGGATCCTTAGAAAATACTAGTAATTTAAAACTTTTACAACTTAAAAGTTTACAACATAATGTAATTAAGTTCGTCATTTAAAAGTAACAACGAAACGCCGTGCGGAAGCTTGTTTCTTGATCGTGTTCGGTTCTTCATTTAGCTTGATCGTCCTCCGGTACTAGAAATTTACCTACAACTCATAAAACATGAGTTAGATTAGTCATACGTAGCTTAAAACATATTTAAACGGGTTCGCAATGCCTATAATATTAAAATAAACACTTTTTTAAGAACCCGTCGCGTCGCGCGACGGCTCCTTGCTTTTGCCGTCGCGTGGCGCGACGCCCTGTTTTGTCCAGAATTGTTTGTTGCTGAACTGCAGATTCCCAGCTCAAATACTCAAACTTATAATTCACAAAAACGTGCATAACTTTTGTTCTACTTATCCGATTCGCGTGATTCTTTTTCTCACGCGATCGTAATTTAATTCTTCATCCTATGGAGTTAAAACCTGATATAAAACTACTTAAAAATTCAGAATTTCAAGCTATCGGCTTGAAATTCCTGTTTAACACTTTTGACCCAATTCGCTTGTTTAACTATAATCTTATTCATACGTACCTGGCCCAGATCAACACAATGACCCGTTTTTAATACCTTGTCTCGTTAAATTGTTATATCATAGCATTGATAAATCGTAAGCTGTTTTGTCCTGTAAGCATAAGACTCGACAAACACTTATTAGACATTATTTGTCAAATGGTATCTACATTACCATTTGACCCGTTTGGTCTAAACGATTTAAACACTTTGCGCTGATATTGGAATGGTATCTATTTACCATTTCATTAAATAACTAAATTCATATTTCTCACCTCTTTAGGTATGTCTCTTAAACCCTTTTTCCTTACGCATTTAGCCCGACATGACTTATGTTGCTTAGTGTTGTTCTATATTTCAACTTTTACCTATTTGTTCGTGACTAAATCTCCGTTTCCCCCTTTTTGCTCGTTTAGGCTTACTTATAAAGTAGCCGTTCGAAAACCCATTTTTATCATGTCACTTCATGACCATTTTGCCTCTTTATCATAAAACATAGTTCTTCATCATTAGATATGCTCCGACCCGTATCGTTTCGTGTCGGAGCCATATCTTGAATATCATCTTAATCGTATAAGAAACTTTTAGAACAAACACATATTTTACAAAAAGTGTAACTTTCACTTACCTTGCATCCGGTTATGCTCTTTTTCTGCGCACTCGATCCGTTTGACCAACTTCTTTCCCAAGTCTTCATCTAGCTTGTCTAGAGTCAAACTATCATCATCACAATTCGTAAGACGGTTAGATTAGTCATAATCATTTACGACTATTCCATCCTACGGGTTTTATGTCGAATTTATCATTCGTCCATATCAAAATTATCATTCGATCTAATCATTGGTCAGTTTGACTTTTTAAAAGTCAATTAACTTATCAACATATTCAAATTCACATTTGGTTCAATGAACTCACTTAGGCATATTTCATCCGAACTCTTAACGAAATCAAATTTTTACATACTAACTAGTAGGCCGCGATTTCATATAGGCGTTTCATATCACTGAAAATTGGATGTTTTTGGTGACTTGTTTAACCTGTTTACAAGTCTTCAAAAATTATTATTTTTTTATGTGGCGTACCTCTCGGAGGTTTAGGCCTTGTGTTAAAATTTAAAATCTAACTCTTTACCAAAAATTCGTAAAAAATCATTTACTAAGCTGCAATCAGATTCGTCACTTCTTACTGCAGCTTACGGAAAAATTCATTAAAAATTCCTCGTTTATCCGATTGACGAAATACAACTGGCGATTCTTTTAATCGCTTAGAACTATCTACAGTAAAAATTTGAGATCATAACTAAATTCTTAAATTGAGTAATGACATTCGTAATGGGGCTGCAAATTCTGCCATAAAACGCAGCTTGAACCTTTGATACGGAAAAATTCATAAAACGCTCAATTTTCGTCGAAAAATGCGATTACAGTGGGGTTTTAAAGATATTTCCTGGAATTACATTTTAGACTCAAGAAACACATGTTTTTGTCACGTTTTGTTTAGGTTACAGCCAATACAAGTCGGCTGTAAATTCTGATCAGGAGCTGTTTGAATTCAGCTTTCAATTTAAGCGTGTTCTTGACTTCATAACACTAATTTTTAGCAATCAAAACCCTAAACACATCTCATACATGAATTTAGCATCAAAAAATCTGAATTTACTTGAGCTAGGCATGATTTCAATGTATTCTTGTCTAGGGTTTACTCCTAAACATATTTCCATTACTAATTTCATCTAAACATCAATTAATCATGTTTAGAATTCGATTTCACAAATCATCAAAAATTTGAGATGGAACTAAATGACGAAATTTAGCATACCTTATGATCCCTTCACCGAGGTGATCACGAATTTGTACTTGGATTTCGATTTGGGTTAGATTTCCCCTTTCAATTTGTCAATTTTGAGCTAGTTAGGGTTTGATATGGGGAGCTCCTGTCTTCTCTGGAGTATTCGACCAGAACACACACTTAGAGTGTGTGTTTTGGTGTTAAGTGTTTTATTTAATACAAACTTCTTTCAAGTTTGTCACCTTTGGTCCCTATACTTTACCAAGTTGCATTTAATGTGTTTTAACCAATTTCTTTATTACTACAAGACTTGTAACTAACTAGGTTATTTATTCATAGTTAGTTTATTTTGTTTATTACCAACATTAAATTTTTAATATAAATATTTATGTTTTCGGGGTGTCACACCCGTTACCTCGGGCCTTTTATAAGCTTTATTTCCTCCAAAGCCCTTATTCACTTTTTAGTTAATATTAGGCTTATTTATTTAAATCCTAATATTTACCGGGTTAGTTTTACCACTAACGGTAATTTACCCGTTCATAATTATTAACGTGGTTTGATTACCAAACCCGTTTTCGGGGTGTTACAAGTCTACCCCCCTTAAAGAGGTTTCGTCCTCGAAACCTTTATCACGTAGCCCATTGTTTTAGACCAAACAAAATTGGTTTCATTTTAAAGTATTCATTCTTCTTCTTTCTTTTTTTGGTCAGTATTTATCATTTATATTGACATGTGTGTCTTTCAAGTATAAGGCCTCGTAGGCCGTTAGTTTCTTCTAATATTCCTCGTTTTTATCACTTTTTATAACGAGTCACCTTTTGGCCACTCGATTTTCTGGTGTAAACGAAACATTATCCTATGCTAATCTTATCGAGACAAGCGCTTTATTATGTTATAATTACTGTTTTGACCTTAAACGGTCATCCCGTATAAACTTACTAGCCGCCCGTTACCTTATACCTCGCCATTCAGGTATGTTATAATACTGTTATCAGCCATTTGTGTGTTTATGATTTCATATCTTGTAACTCACGTTACATCATGGTTATATTCTCTATCACTTTTGAGACCGTGTTCACATCACGTCATGTCTAAATTTATGTCAACTCCTCATTACCGAAAATCTTTCTTTCGAATGTATCATTTTACACCTACCGGTGTTAAGACCTATATCCTTTAATATTAACCATTTTCTAATTTCTCTTATATTATCCATATTTGTTAGAACGTTGTTTCCTACTAAAACTGAATTCTAGTTTAACGTTTACTCTTTATCTCATGTCAATCTCTTATATCGAGGAATTTACACTCAAGGATTTATTTCTTTCCATTGTCATTTCGGTAATGTCTTCGCCCCCCCCCCCCTTTTTTTTTGAAATAACACATTTTAAATAATTGTGAATTCTTTTTGTCATTTTTTCCTGTTTAAATGTTTTAGTGAAATTCTTCACTTTTGTCAACCGGACCTTTCACAATCTCTTCGCTTTAACCCATTCAATTAACTTAGCGAAGCCCATCTCTTTTATACTAACTTTATCTCCCATTATTATTTTACGCGGGGAGTTACAACCTGTTTCCTTGTTTTATACTATTGACCTATATGTTCTTTCACTTAGCCTCATAAGCTATTTCTTTAGATTTTCACCTTTTTACCTTATTAAGGTGAGACCCTAACAATTCGTTTCTTTATATTTGTGACACGAAGGTCTTTTTGATCCCGTAGACCTTAACATTATTTATAATCTCGTAGGTTATGATAATCTCGTAGATCATCTTTTATTCGAGTCCGTATTCAACGGTGTATACACATATATCTATAGCGTCAAGGTATCCTTTTTATGTCTAGTATCATTTATTTTCGCATTTGTATTTCATTTGACCTTGATCGTAGTCTAAGTCTACTTTTGTTTTCTTTCGAATTATTCTTCCGACTCTATGACCTCTTCCGTCATTTATACGTTGGTTTGTCCTACGCTTACCGTTACCCGGTTCTTACCTATACTTCCTTACGACCCATCGTCCGGGTTCTTTTATCTTTAATGTTTTTAGCTTTCCGGTCTCACCGGTTTGCGTTTTCCTTACTTAACTCGTTTGACTTATTTTGGGTGAAAGTTAACCACTTATGAGTGTCAAACTTCGTTCTTTATTCGACCCGTTCGACTTTAAAATAGTTGAATGTAGTTATCAAAATTTCTATTTGCACATTCTCATCGTCTTTTAGTCATGACTCATATCCCGAGTCTTTCGACTTTCTATTTCGCGTTCCCGTCTCTCGGTTTACGCATTCACCCACAATCCTACCCGTCCATCGGGTATCTTTACCGACGTCATCATCAAGTAACCATTCTTATATGGTTTTAGACATCATCTTAATTTATTTGACCGTCTTAGCGAAATCCATTGCTTTTAATTAGTCAAGTCCTTTATTCTTTTATTCTACCCCTTTGACTTGTCTGTGTGAATTTCATCACTTTTGACAGTCAAACTTTATCCCCTATGCCTTAGCATTCACATTAGTTGGTTTGTGTTTTCATTTACTTTAATCTTTGTCCCTTCTCTCGGGCTCGTTATTCTAGCGTAATACGCTTCCGTCATCCGACTTGCGTTTACGTTTACTATTAAACATTTTATTTATTTGATTCATTTGGGTACCATTTTAGTTAGCCCCATTCACCCCGCCCTTACTACATCGGACGTAAATGTGTCCATCATAAGAAGTTCATGACATCATGTGTTCACTACTTACTTGGCCAGAGTAAGCGATCAACACCTGACACACATGACCTTTTTATAAGTTATACATTACACCCCATGTAAGTAATGCCTCTATTTAGTTTTCTTGGAAATTATATCCTGGATAGGTATTCTATTCAGGTTTTTCCAAGTTTTTAATCTACATATGCAACGGTCAGTCTCAACGTATTTGTTGCATATTACTATTCATACAATAAATTTAAAAGGTGCACCTGTAATGCTTGCCCTAACGGCTTTCCTTGCTATACACCTTACTCGCGACTGTTACGCGATTTAGGTCCTTGGCGAGTACGCTCTGCTCGTCATACTTCGGACCATTCCTCCGTCAAATCCGAGATTTGTTACGCTCCCGCTATCTTCAGATGCGAGTGTCCTCCAACTAAACATTTACAAAAGTTAGTAATTTCGACATTAACAAACGCTCGTATTGTAATACAAGGCTTTTTACTGTACGTATCAACGCACGTGATTTCGTTAACTATAACATTCATTTTCGTTGGGGTAACATGTATCACACGATAACCCTATGTGTTGTTCACAACACTTTGATCATACTAAACCATTAACATACATGTATTTACCGGATTTGCGATCAAGCCTCGAACCGAACACTTTACCCTTTAACCATGAGCTCTGATTACCAACTTGTAACACCCTTGTTATTATTTTAAAGGTTTTCGTATATATAACGAAAATAAACATGTAATTACGATTAAAGATCCTTAGAAAATACTAGTAATTTAAAACTTTTACAACTTAAAAGTTTACAACATAATGTAATTAAGTTCGTCATTTAAAAGTAACAACGAAACACCGTGCGGAAGCTTGTTTCTTGATCGTTTTCTGTTCTTCATTTAGCTTGATCGTCCTCCGGTACTAGAAATTTACCTACAACTCACAAAACATGAGTTAGATTAGTCATACGTAGCTTAAAACGTATTTAAACGGGTTCGCAATGCGTATAATATTAAAATAAACACTTTTTTTTGGAAACCTGTCGCGTTGCGCGACGGCTCCTTGCTTTTGCCGTCGCGTGGGGCGACGCCCTGTTTTTTCCAGAATTGTTTGTTGCTGAACTGCAGATTCCCAGCTCAAAAACTCAAACTTATAATTCAAAAAAACGTGCATAACTTTTGTTCTACTTATCCGATTCGCGTGATTCTTTTTCTCACGCGATCGTAATTTAATTCTTCATCCTATGGAGTTAAAACCTTATATAAAACTACTTAAAAATTCAGAATTTCAAGCTCTCGGCTTGAAATTCCTGTTTAACACTTTTGACCCAATTCGCTTGTTTAACTATAATCTTATTCATACGTACCTGGCCCGGATCAACACAATGACCCGTTTTTAATACCTTGTTTCGCTAAATTGTTATATCATAGCATTGATAAGTCGTAAGCTGTTTTGTCCTGTAAGCATAAGACTCGACAAACACTTATTAGTCATTATTTGTCAAATGGTATCTACATTACAATTTGACCCGTTTGGTCTAAACGATTTAAACACTTTGCGCTTATATTGGAATGGTATCTATTTACCATTTCATTAAATAACTAAATTCAGATTTCTCACCTCTTTAGCTATGTCTCTTAAACCCTTTTTCCTTACGCATTTAGCCCGACATGACTTATGTCGCTTAGTGTTGTTCTATATTTCAACTTTTACCTATTTGTTCGTGACTAAATCACCGTTTCCCCCTTTTTGCTCGTTTAGGCTTACTTATAAAGTAGTCGTTCGAAAACCCATTTTTATCATGTCACTTCATGACCATTTTGCCTCTTTATCATAAAACATAGTTTTTCATCATTAGATATGCTCCGACCCGTATCGTTTCGTGTCAGAGCCATATCTTGAATATCATCTTAATCGTATAAGAAACTTTTAGAACAAACACATATTCTACAAAAAGTGTAAGTTTCACTTACCTTGCATCCGGTTATGCTCTTTTTCCGCGTACTCGATCCGTTTGACCCGCTTCTTTCCCAAGTCTTCATCTAGCTTGTCTAGAGTCAAACTATAATCATCACAATTCGTAAGACGGTTAGATTAGTCATAATCATTTACGAATATTCCATCCTACGGGTTTTATGTCGAATTTATCATTCGTCCATATCAAAATTATCATTCGATCTAATCATTGGTCGGTTTGACTTTTTAAAAGTCAATTGACTTATCAACATATTCAAATGCACATTTGGTTCAATGAACTCACTTAGGCATATTTCATCCGAACTCTTAACGAAATCAAATTTTTACATACTAACTAGTAGGCCGCGATTTCATTTAGGCGTTTCATATCACTGAAAATGGGATGTTTTTGGTGACTTGTTTAACCTGTTTACAAGTCTTCAAAAATTATGATTTTTTTATGTGGCGTACCTCTCGGAGGGCTAGGCCTTGTGTTAAAATTTCAAGATCTAACTCTTTACCAAAAATTCGTAAAAATTCATATACTAATACGCTTCCGTCATCCGACTTGCGTTTACGTTTACTATTAAACATTTTATTTATTTGATTCATTTGGGTACCATTTTAGTTAGTCCCATTCACCCCGCCCTTACTACATCGGACGTAAATGTGTCCATCATAAGAAGTTCATGACATCATGTGTTCACTACTTACTTGGCCAGAGTAAGCGATCAACACCTGACACACATGACCTTTTTATAAGTTTCACATTACACCCCATGTAAGTAATGCCTCTATTTAGTTTTCTTGGAAATTATATCCTGGATAGGTATTCTATTCAGGTTTTTCCAAGTTTTTAATCTACATATGCAACGGTCAGTCTCAACGTATTTGTTGCATATTACTATTCGTATAATAAATTTAAAACGTGCACCTGTAATGCTTGCCCTAACGGCTTTCCTTGCTATACACCTTACTCGCGACTGTTACGCGATTTAGGTCCTTGGCGAGTACGCTCTGCTCGTCATACTTCGGACCATTCCTCCGTCAAATCCGAGATTTGTTACGCTCCCGCTATCTTCAGATGCGAGTGTCCTCCAACTAAACATTTACAAAAGTTAGTAATTTCGAAATTAATAAACGCTCGTATTGTAATACAAGGCTTTTTACTGTACGTATCAACGCACGTGATTTCGTTAACTATACCATTCGTTTTCGTTGGGGTAACATGTATCACACGATAACCCTGTGTGTTGTTCACAACACTTTAATCATACTAAACCATTAACATACATGTACTTACCGGATTTGCGATCAAGCCTCGAACCGAACAATTTACCCTTCAACCATGAGCTCTGATTACCAACTTGTACCACCCTTGTTATTATTTTAAAGGTTTTCGTATATATAACGAAAATAAACATGTAATTACGATTAAGGATCCTTAGAAAATACTAGTAATTTAAAACTTTTACAACTTAAAAGTTTACAACATAATGTAATTAAGTTCGTCATTTAAAAGTAACAACGAAACGCCGTGCGAAAGCTTGTTTCTTGATCGTTTTCTGTTCTTCATTTAGCTTGATCGTCCTCCGGTACAAGAAATTTACCTACAACTCATAAAACATGAGTTAGATTAGTCATACGTAGCTTAAAACGTATTTAAACGGGTTCGCAATGCGTATAATATTAAAATAAACACTTTTTTTTGGAAACCTGTCGCGTCGCGCGACGGCTCCTTGCTTTTGCCGTCGCGTGGGGCGACGCCCTGTTTTGTCCAGAATTGTTTGTTGCTGAACTGCAGATTCCCAGCTCAAAAACTCAAACTTATAATTCAAAAAAAACGTGCATAACTTTTGTTCTACTTATCCGATTCGCGTGATTCTTTTTCTTACGCGATCGTAATTTAATTCTTCATCCTATGGAGTTAAAACCTTATATAAAACTACTTAAAAATTCAGAATTTCAAGCTCTCGGCTTGAAATTCCTGTTTAACACTTTTGACCCAATTCGCTTGTTTAACTATAATCTTATTCATACGTACCTGGCCCGGATCAACACAATGACCCGTTTTTAATACCTTGTCTCGCTAAATTGTTATATCATAGCATTGATAAATCGTAAGCTGTTTTGTCCTGTAAGCATAAGACTCGACAAACACTTATTAGTCATTATTTGTCAAATGGTATCTACATTACCATTTGACCCGTTTGGTCTAAACGATTTAAACACTTTGCGCTTATATTGGAATGGTATCTATTTACCATTTCATTAAATAACTAAATTCAGGTTTCTCACCTCTTTAGCTATGTCTCTTAAACCCTTTTTCCTTACGCATTTAGCCCGACATGACTTATGTCGCTTAGTGTTGTTCTATATTTCAACTTTTACCTATTTGTTCGTGACTAAATCACCGTTTCCCCATTTTTGCTCGTTTAGGATTACTTATAAAGTAGCTGTTCGAAAACCCATTTTTATCATGTCACTTCATGACCATTTTGCCTCTTTATCATAAAACATAGTTTTTCATCATTAGATATGCTCCGACCCGTATCGTTTCGTGTCGGAGCCATATCTTGAATATCATCTTAATCGTATAAGAAACTTTTAGAACAAACACATATTCTACAAAAAGTGTAAGTTTCACTTACCTTGCATCCGGTTATGCTCTTTTTCCGCGTACTCGATCCGTTTGACCCGCTTCTTTCCCAAGTCTTCATCTAGCTTGTCTAGAGTCAAATTATAATCATCACAATTCGTAAGACGGTTAGATTAGTCATAATCATTTACGAATATTCCATCCTACGGGTTTTATGTCGAATTTATCATTTGTCCATATCAAAATTATCATTCGATCTAATCATTTGTCGGTTTGACTTTTTAAAAGTCAATTGACTTATCAACATATTCAAATGCACATTTGGTTCAATGAACTCACTTAGGCATATTTCATCCGAACTCTTAACGAAATCAATTTTTTACATACTAACGAGTAGGCCGCGATTTCATTTAGGCGTTTCATATCACTGAAAATGGGATGTTTTTGGTGACTTGTTTAATCTGTTTACAAGTCTTCAAAAATTATGATTTTTTTTATGTGGCGTACCTCTCGGAGGGCTAGGCCTTGTGTTAAAATTTCAAGATCTAACTCTTTACCAAAAATTCGTAAAAATTCATATACTAATACGCTTCCGTCATCCGACTTGCGTTTACGTTTACTATTAAACATTTTATTTATTTGATTCATTTGGGTACCATTTTAGTTAGTCCCATTCACCCCGCCCTTACTACATCGGACGTAAATGTGTCCATCATAAGAAGTTCATGACATCATGTGTTCACTACTTACTTGGCCAGAGTAAGCGATCAACACCTGACACACATGACCTTTTTATAAGTTTCACATTACACCCCATGTAAGTAATGCCTCTATTTAGTTTTCTTGGAAATTATATCCTGGATAGGTATTCTATTCAGGTTTTTCCAAGTTTTTAATCTACATATGCAACGGTCAGTCTCAACGTATTTGTTGCATATTACTATTCGTATAATAAATTTAAAACGTACACCTGTAATGCTTGCCCTAACGACTTTCCTTGCTATACACCTTACTCGCCACTGTTACGCGATTTAGGTCCTTGGCGAGTACGCTCTACTCGTCATACTTCGGACCATTCCTCCGTCAAATCCGAGATTTGTTACGCTCCCGCTATCTTCAGATGCGAGTGTCCTGCAACTAAACATTTACAAAAGTTAGTAATTTCGACATTAATAAACGCTCGTATTGTAATACAAGGCTTTTTTACTGTACGTATCAACGCACGTGATTTCGTTAACTATACCATTCGTTTTTGTTGGGGTAACATGTATCACACGATAACCCTATGTGTTGTTCACAACACTTTAATCATACTAAACCATTAACATACATGTACTTACCGGATTTGCGATCAAGCCTCGAACCGAACACTTTACCCTTCAACCATGAGCTCTGATTAGCAACTTGTAACACCCTTGTTATTATTTTAAAGGTTTTCGTATATATAACGAAAATAAACATGTAATTACGATTAAGGATCCTTAGAAAATACTAGTAATTTAAAACTTTTACAACTTAAAAGTTTACAACATAAGGTAATTAAGTTCATCATTTAAAAGTAACAAGGAAACGCGGTGCGGAAGCTTGTTTCTTGATCGTGTTCGGTTCTTCATTTAGCTTGATCATCCTCCGGTACTAGAAATTTACCTACAACTCATAAAACATGAGTTAGATTAGTCATACGTAGCTTAAAACATATTTAAACGGGTTCGCAATGCGTATAATATTAAAATAAACACTTTTTTTGGAACCCGTCGCGTCGCGCGACGGCTCCTTGCTTTTGCCGTCGCGTGGCGCGACGCCCTATTTTGTCCAGAAATGTTTGTTGCTGAACTGCAGATTCCCAGCTCAAAAACTCAAACTTATAATTCACAAAAACGTCACTACAAAAAAAATTCCATTTAGTGACACACAAAAAGTGCCACCAAAAAACTAAAAAGTGCCACTAAAGACCTCTGTAAGAATGAGCGGCACACAAAAAAAGTGCCACTAAAAGCGCTGACGCTAAATCCTTTTAGTGGCACTTTTTCAATATGCCGCACAAAGTTTTTGGGGTTTTAATGGCACTTTTTTAATCTTTTTAGTGGCACTTTTTTGATCTGACGCACAAATTTTTTGGGTTTTTAGTGGCACTTTCTTTTGCCACAATATAAAAGACTTTTGTGCCACAATTTTTGTGCTTTTAAAAAGTAATTATAATTACATATCCATACTAGTTTCAATTATTTCTAGTTAAATATATATACAATTTTTAGTGGCACACAACTTTGCTACAAAAATCACACTATTTACAATATTAAATATAAAATAAAAGTTCGATAAAATTGTAAATGTGGAAATCATACTACGATAACTTCAACAATGAGTTCGATCCAAAACATAATTCAAATGTTAGCAAAACATTGTGTAATAAGTAGCATTCCAAATTCCAAATGTTTACACGATGAGTCTAAACGTTCTTTTTGGTGAGAATTTCAATGTCTTAGAACTTAGCTCCAAAGTTTCTCATGATATCTACCCTACCCTGCCATCATCAACCATATAAACAAGGATTAGTATTGATTCAAAAAATCTAAATTTTTTTAATTTAACAAATTCTTTGTTCTTGATTCAAATGAAAAAAAAACATGTATAAGAAAATGGAAAATTACCTAAACACATTGAACTAGATTATACAACAATTTGGTGGTGGGAAATCATACCTTGGGGTCCTCACGCAATCTTTTTAACAAAACCAGTTGAAACGAATTTATTCTTCCTGTTGATGACAAGGAATGACAACCCTGCTTGTAAAATTTACCAGCCACTTGAAGTATCCAAAATGAATAAGTATCCAATCACGTTTAGTTGGTACACATTAGTATTTATGTAGCTTAACCTGTAGTAATAAGGGAAACAACAAGTCAATTTTCAATTTAAATGAAGCCTAAAGAAGTATGTTTATGGAATATAAGGATTAATTATTCAACATCAGTTAGAAAATGCAAATCCAAATTAAACACTGTAAGGAAATATGTGATAAGCTAAGGGTGCATTTGGTTCGAAGATTCACCTACGCAAATTGGATTCTTTGCTCATAAATATCACCATGCAAGGCTGCAACACATTTCAAACGGGTCAGTTGCAGAACTAAAATTTCATTCTACAGCTGGAATCTATCAAAATATTTAAATGTAAGTAAACAACAATTAATTCGTCAACATAAAGCTATCAAGATTATAACTTTTCAATACCGTTTAAACACTTCAAACTTCGGAACATAACCAATAGCCAGCGAATTAAAAAGTAAATAGAATAAACAGAACTTGAGTCTTCCACATAACTTTCAACATGCAATCTTTAACAAACATGATATTAGGTTAATGAATTATTACTCATATTTTGTTCTTACGGCTTCTAACTTACCCAACCTGATGCTCATACCTCATACAAAAAAAAAAGTTTATAGCATGTCTTTTAAGATTATTGCATTGGCAGGGTTAGGTAATTTTATAGCATGTCTTTTGGTGAAATACAAACTATAGGTTCCATGAAGAGAGAGATAGGTCTAATAGATCTAGCAGTGAAAAATGAGAAAGTTGTGAAGCCATCACCTGCTGTGAAGCCCAGGTTCTCAATTGGAGATATCTTTAAGTCTCAATTGAAGATAACTGGTGACCCATTCAACTTGTCTCCTTTAAACTTCCTAACAGTAGTGAAAGTTGTCACACCCCCAAAATCCACACGCGGAGTATCACCGCTTGGAGGCGTGACTGACCAGGATCAAGCCACCAATCATATTGAACATATAAGTAAATAGTAAATGTCATTCATCAATACGATAGGTGTTCAAAACCAAACATAAACAAGTGTGTAGCGGAAGCAATAATGTAAGAAGCCCAACTTAAGAATTAAGTTGAAATGTTATAAAAGAGTTGTCATAAAATCCACAATCCGTGCCCACAACGACCGCGCCTCCCGTGCAAGCTCCATATGTACCTAAAGTCCTGCAAGGCATGTAACAGAGAGTCAACAACTAGTTGAGCGAGTTCACAGAAAGTAAGTTCGTTACATATCAGTGCGTTATTAACTAAACCGTTTGTATATTCAATAGGTGGGGGCTTCCCATGTTGTATGAACTATTAGTGGGGGCTTCCCTGTTGTATGCACTATCAGTGGGGGCTTCCCATATTTGTATGTACCCTAGACTATTTGTAACCATAAGTGTTCTTCTTAACTCGAGAACAGTAGTACGTACAAGCTTTACGTAGGTTTTACGTAAGTGTCCTTCTTTACCCGAGGACAGTGGTACGCGTGGGGTTTACGTAGGTTTTACGTAAGTGTCCTTCCTGACTCCGGAAGACAGTAGCATGTGTGAGTTACGTAGGTTTTACGTAAGTGTCCTTCCTGACTCCGGAAGACAGTAATATGTACTTGTTTACGTAGGTTTTACGTAAGTGTCCTGCTTAACCAGAGGACCATGGTAGATAGTCTAGGAGCCGTGTGAGTACGAGTAATTGTTCAATCCCATCATTCAACCCATTCCCAATTCCCCGGGAATCCCATCATTCAACCCATTCCCAATCCCCGGGAATCCCATGCCTTGGTAAGAGTGTGAACTCACCTTGGTTTGCTCGGTATGCTAAAGGAATACACACGCTCACAATTAATCAATCACGACCGAACTAGGTATGGTTAAACACAAGGAATCTGGCTTCAGATGTAGAGAGAGTTGGATGGAAAGAGAGTTGCCGTCGTACACAGAGAGACTCTAGGGTTTCTATCAGTTATCGGTTTCACATAAAGGTTTAAAGAAAAAAAATACATTACATATCGCTACTGGGCCACAGGCCCATTCTTGTTTTCATTGGATCCATGTTGGACGAAAACACCTTTGTGTTTTCGTGGATGAGTGTTTTCGGCTAAGGTGATTTCGAGTGGGGTTGTTTTAGACAAGATTCCAACATTTGTTTTATTTTCAAATCATAAATTAATACCACCACGTAATAACATATACTCAAATATAAACTATAATGTACACCAATTATATAAATCACACATTGCAAATAAGTACTAGGTTAGGTCAAGTAGAGACCTTGGAAACTCGGGTTGTCACATTATCCCCAACTTGAAAGAAATTTCGTCCCGAAATTTAGTACGTGGTCACTGAGGAAGCTAGTTGTGTAGTATAATTTACTGGTTTTCCTGGGGTGTCACATCATCCCCCCGTTGATTTGGAATTTCGTCCCGAAATTCTGTAGTAGCTTCAGCCTCAGTAGTAGTTGTATTGTTTCCGAACAACTGGGGATATTTGAGTTTCATATGATCTTCGCGTTCCCAGGTAAACTCTGGGCCACGACGGGAGTTCCAACGAACTCGAACAAGAGGTATTCTGGTGTTCTTGAGGACCATAACATCCCGGTCCGTGATTTCAACAGGTTCCTCGACGAATCGTAACTGTTCGTCGATAGTGAGTTCCTTCAAAGGAACTGTGAGGGTCTCATCTGACAGACATTTCTTCAGATTTGACACGTGAAAGACGTTGTGAACTGCACTGAGTTCAACTGGTAAATTCAGTCTGTAGGCTACCTTGCCTATTTTCTCAATGATTTCAAATGGTCCGACATATCGCGGATTGAGCTTGCCTCGTTTGCCAAAACGAACCACACCTTTCCAGGGTGAAACTTTGAGTAGCACTCGATCCCCAACCTGGAACTCGAGTGGTTTCCTGTCTTTATCAGCGTATGCTTTCTGACGGTCACGAGCTACCGCCATGCGTTGTCGTATTTGAGCAATCTTTTCAGTAGTATCAACTACCATTTCTGGACCTGTGATTCGACTATCACCCACCTCCGCCCAACAAAG
The DNA here is from genome assembly GCA_030545235.1 of Helianthus tuberosus. Classification (NCBI taxonomy): domain Eukaryota; kingdom Viridiplantae; phylum Streptophyta; class Magnoliopsida; order Asterales; family Asteraceae; genus Helianthus; species Helianthus tuberosus. The sequence goes on along the minus strand of CM060376.1, from coordinate 172,496,584 downwards.
AGGTGACCGGCATTTACGTCCGTACAATGCCTCGAATGGAGCGGCTTTGATGCTGGTGTGGTAGCTGTTATTGTACGAAAATTCCACAAGTGGCAGATGTTTTTCCCAGCCATTGCCAAAGTCAATTACGCACGCCCGAAGCATGTCTTCTAGAGTTTGAATAGTGCGCTCAGACTGCCCATCCGTCTGAGGGTGATAAACTGTGCTCATGTCTAATCGTGAGCCGAAAGATTTGTGCATCGCTTGCCAAAGTTCTGAAGTGAGACGTGCGTCACGATCGGAAATAATAGAGGTGGGCACCCCGTGCCTCGAAACCACTTCTTTTAAGTAGATGTCTGCTAAGGTAGAGAACTTGTCTGTTTCCTTAATAGCCAGGAAGTGTGCAGACTTAGTGAGTCGATCCACGATCACCCAAATAGTATCATTCCCACGTTGAGATCTAGGCAGGCCAGTAACAAAATCCATGGAAATTTGCTCCCATTTCCATTGTGGTATCTCAGGTTGCTGGAGGGGGCCTGAATGTTTCTGATATTCCGCTTTGACTCTCGCACAAGTCAAACACTTGCTAACGTAAGTTGCTATGTGAGCTTTCATGCTAGGCCACCAATATGTAGTTCTGAGGTCGTGGTACATCTTATCCGAACCAGGATGTACTGAGTAGCGAGACTTATGAGCTTCATCCATTACAAGCTCACGTAAGTTACCATAGAGTGGGACCCAGATGCGTCCTGTTACATAGTAGGCGTCGTCTGCCTTTTGTTCTAACCGTTGCCTTGAGCCGCGTAGGGCTTCAGCCCTGACGTTTTCTGGTTTCAATGCTTCTACCTGAGCATCTCGTATCTGAGAAGGAAGACTAGACTGTATAGTAAGTTGCAATGCTCGTACACGCCTAGGCGTAGTATCCTTTCGACTGAGGGCGTCGGCCACCACATTGGCTTTGCCCGGATGGTACTTTATAGCACATTCGTAATCGTTCAGTAGTTCAACCCATCTACGTTGTCGCATGTTCAACTCTTTCTGCTTGAAAATATGTTCGAGACTCCTGTGATCAGTGTATATAGTGCACTTGGTACCGTACAGGTAATGTCGCCATATCTTGAGTGAAAAAACAACGGCTCCCAGCTCTAAATCATGTGTAGTGTAATTCCGTTCGTGAATCTTGAGTTGGCGCGAAGCATAAGCAATAACTTTATCCCGTTGCATCAATACACATCCAAGACCTTGGATGGATGCGTCGCAGTAGACTATCAAATTGTCTGTGCCTTCAGGCAATGAGAGGATAGGTGCGCTACAAAGTCTATTCTTTAAGTGCTGAAATACCGTTTCCTATGTATTACCCCAACGGTAAGCAACACCTTTCTGTGTCAGTAGTGTAAGCGGTTGTGCAATCTTTGAGAAGTCTTTGATGAACCGTCTGTAATAACCCGCCAAACCCAAGAATTGGCGTATTTCGGTTGGTGTGCGGGGTGCAGGCCAGTTCTTGATCGAATCTACCTTGGATGGATCGACATGAATCCCATCCTTGTCTACCACGTGGCCTAGGAAGTGGACTTCACGAAGCCAGAAGTCGCATTTTGAAAACTTAGCGAACAGCTGTTCCGTTCGAAGGAGTTCCAAAATAATTCGTAAATGTTGCTCGTGTTCCTCCTGACTCTTCGAATAGATCAGGATGTCGTCGCTGAAAACAATGACGAACTTGTCAAGATAAGGTTTGCACACCCTGTTCATAAGATCCATGAATGCTGTTTTTGAGACGTCCTCATCCCGGACTCTCAGTTGGTGATACCCTGACCTCAGGTCAATCTTCGAGTAATAGCTCGACCCTTGCAACTGGTCGAATAAGTCGTCGATGCGTGGAAGAGGATATCGATTCTTCACGGTCGCTGGCTGAGATGCTTCGTATTGTGCTATGGCAGCTGCAATGACTTGCTGTAGCTCTGCCTCATTAGTAGGCATTGGAGTTGGGCGTTTCGGCGGCATCTTCTAAAAGATGTGTTCACATTGGTCAGGTCATAGCAAGTGAAGTGTACGTATGCATTCACCAATACCAACACATAACATCTCATGCTATCAATAAATCAATCACATAACATCTTATGTCATAAATCAATCACCCATATTGATAGCCCCTGCAATGGTTGAGGGCCTTGAGGTAGTAACCATACCCCTGATCTGGGGTGCAAGTGTCCAAATGAATCATTCAATCCTTTTGAACTCCGGTTTGACTAAGTAGGGGGGTGACCCTAGATAAGTCGTGCGATTGCTGGACAAGTTCAGGAATTTCTGGTTCGTCCATTTTCAAATTCCTGAATTCCACCTCAAGCTTCCAAATCCCAGTCCTAAAACAACATTTCTTCTCAATCGTTTCCTTGAGCTCGTCCCAGCTCAGTGCATAAGTAGCGTCTGTGCCAAGGGTCTGAACCTGGAGGTTCCATTAAGAGAGGGTGCCATCTAGAAATATCCCCGAGATGTAGGTAGCACTCGGTTGGGGCGGTCAATTACTCATCCTTAGAATGGGGTTGGTCTGTTCGGACCAACGAACAAATGCAACGGTGCCTCCTGTTTTATCAAAGTTCAAAGGCTTGCAGTTCAGGAACTGTTTATAGGTGCAGCCAGTTGGATGGTTATTTCCAGTAATGCCATCGTTGTACTTAGAGCGGAGGGCTTCATGTCGTGCATTTATTGGTGAGATGCGTTCTTGCAGCTCGGCTTCTGTCCTTGGCAACGTACTGGTGTTTGTGTCATGTCTAGGTGACATTCCCTTTTGTCGAAGTGGTGTGAAGCGGGTTAGACCATGTTTCAATTGTCTATGAGGTATATAGCAACATAAGCTATCATGTAATCACCCAATTTCACACGCAAATATACTCACTGTATGAGTGGGGAGTAAATTTCCGAGCCTTCACCTAGGCTTGCCAATTTGGCTTGTTGCTCGTAATAGAATGAACTCGAGGCTACATCGCCTAGGTCATTCGTGTTTAAGTTATTTCCTGCTGCATTGGTTATCATTAGCTTGACCTGCAGAGTCCACCAGGATTCCTGTGCACTACAAATCGTTATTACGTGGGCCCCCGTAATAATAAATTGTCTTGCACAGTTACCCCAAATTTTCTCTCATCCAAGCAGATGATCAATCAAGGAGCAACAGCAGGTGCATCGGCATGAACAGGGTCATGTTCCAATGCGGGGTCAGGAGCAACGCCTGGCTCAGGGGCCACGGCTAGCTCCGAATCAAAAACTCCATCTCAAAATCAGCTGGATCATCAAACACAGGGGTTACAAGATCCTCCAAAGGCTGGTCTAAGTGTATGAACTCGATGTCATGGTCTGGATCAAAACCAGGTGGAAAAACAGTATCGTCCTCAATATCGTGATCAAGCTCAAAGCTGTGGGCGGGATCCGGTGCAGCTGATGATGCCATATCAGGGTCGGCGTCGTGTGAGTGGTGCTGCATCCCCTGTATGTGCGAAGATGCGGATGTCAGGAACTCAAATGAGTCTGGGATAGGGGAATGGACATGAGTTTCCCCTACAGGAGCGTCCGCATGCAGTAGTCTAATACCAGCAGCAATAGGGCCTTGCCCTCGAATGGGTCCTCCTCTTAATAGTTCGACATCGTCTTCAGAGACAACGTCGGGGGCATATCAACAACGAGATAAGTGGGAAGGGGCACAGGAGCAGGGATCACCGCAAGTGGCAAGTTCCCAACAAGATGGCCATCAGTAGGCTCTGCTACGACTTCAGGCAGCGCAAAAGGGCTGAAAGTCGTCATTGTCTGTGCCGGTAGTACCGGAAATGTACACCTCGTGCTTCGATGAAACTATGTCGTCTGATACTATGGCCATGGGTTTCGTAGTGTCCATCTGTCTAGTACTTGATGAAAGCATAACGTTTGTAACACAAACACATATACGCATAATAATCAATCATATAATCAGTTAATCACATAGTCACCAAGTAAGCATTCAAATCATTCTACTAGTCTTACTAGCCAATTTCATCCAGTCTATAAGACTGCTCTATCCTCCACCTTGATCACTTAGATCGATCCTCGGTCTCCTTGACCGAGCATTCAGTCGTCATGACTGAGCCTACTCTTCCTAGCCTTGCTAGACCACTACCTTGGTCACCTAGACCAAACCTCGATCCTCCAGACCGAGCCTTATAACAAACCAACGTGCTTAACTACTTCGATCACCTCGATCCTCCAGACCGATCCTCAGCCCTCCAAGCTGAGCCTATAATTAATAAAATGTGCTCAACATTCGTTTGTAAAAAGTTTTGGATCTGGACTTAAGTGGTATGCAGAAAAATGTTTTCGTGAGAGCCCTAGTGATCATAGTCTAGACTCGAGAAAGAATCCTAGTTCGCTATGATCAGAGCTCTGATACCAAGCTGTCACACCCTGGCTTTGCGGAAGCGTGGTTAATTTTGGTGTGACTTCTTAATACCATAGCTTAATCATACCAAAGCTATATGAGTTAAAAACATGCAAGATCATCCATTAAGTTTTGAAAACCAAACACAATACCATTGTTTTAACATACCCTGACAACCATAATCTTGTTCAACAAACATTACAAACTGAAACATATCATAAACATGGTTTAAGGACTGTGTCTTGTCCAGGAAAGAGACACATCCCCTAAACCCCGGATGACCTCGGAAACTAGTGCAGCGGAAAACATGCCATACCGTGCCAGATCTCGTTAATTTCCTGAAATACATGTAAGTTGAAAAATCAACAATAATGTTGAGCGAGTTCATGTGCAAGTGAGTAAGTAAAACACTTGTAAGTATAAAAGTTTCCTGGTATGTAGCAGTGTAAGAGGACTTGTGATCACCAATGGTTTGCAAGGCCATTAGCATGTTGTGAAATGCAAGTAGGAAGACACAACCCTAGCCGATTTTTGCGTTGGGCAACCAAGTCACTCCAGGTCCGTTCTGTTGGTCCTCAGAGAGGTCCGTTCTGTTGGGCCTAGAGCTGGGCTCGCTACACCCAGATAGATCTACCGCTTAAGTCCCTCGGTGTTCTAACTACCCATTCACATGATCTAAACCTCCTTACGTTAATCATACCATGTATAAAGTACTTGTAAACAAAGTAACATGTATTTCACCCCCGCAGTTAAGAAAACTGAAAACAGTTAGAGAAAAGGGGGACATGAACTCACAGTCGGTGCGTCTCTACCAAGTGTCTCCAAATCTGAAAGCTGTGCGACGACCTACAAGTGCTAATTCTATTAGACGGACGGCCGTGCCTTAGCTTTATAGTTTAAGTTCTTTGGGAAATAGTTAGACAACTATTTCGTGTGTTTGTTCTGTATATACTTGGTAGTTAAACTCCTTCCCAAGGATGGGGGATACAATACATGTGCGTAAGTTACGTTTTATCAATCTTGTGGTAATGTAATTACCGGTGTAACTTATATATTCATGGTGAGAGCGTTCGCAAAGTTTTGGGATCATTAACGCTTGTAAATATTATTTTCACTCTAAAATAATATTTATGTAATTTCACAAAATAATCATAAACAGTGTTGCGACAAAACATTTTTTTATCACGTTAACTTAGTGAAAATCCCACCTCCGAATATTTAGTAAAATATAGTTCTGGCGAAATTTATGTTTCGAAAATATGTCAAAAATAGTTCTAACACTTGTTGTGTAAATAATTCTAAGTGTTAGGTTTTTAGAAAATTTCTCCAGAGTTTCCTCTGTAACTGGAGGTGGCCACGCTTTCAAGCGTATCATTTTCTTTTAACAAATCAATTCAACAACTTCTTTATCCAATCAAACAATTTCCGACACATCAAACTAGTCGATAAGTATGTAAATCGCATAATCGCATGAACTTGTAGTTTTTCCGCATCTATAATGTAAATCCCATTATATTTTGTAGATCTTTATATAAAGTAACCTTAATCTCATAAAAACCTCGTGTTTAGAGAAATCCGTCTTTACAACTTCTAGTAACAAGTGACAAAGCTAGTCCTTTGTCGGATCTTTTTGTTTCACAAGTGTTTACACACTTGTGGTTTATAAAAATATCATATTTGTTAGTGTAAGATCCTTTCTTTAAAATACATGGTTTCTTAAATGTGTGGTTCTTTGAAAATACCACTTGCAGATACGTAGATCCGCTAGTTTTAAACACTACCGTACAAATTAAATCACTTTTACACAAGTAAAATATTTTTACACAAGTTCATGTCTCGTGTGTGGTAGAGTTTCACCTTTTAACCCTTGTGTTAACTAAAAACGAGCTTATGTGAAGATCCATGATCTTACAAAGTCGGGTTAAACGATGATCCGAGCTACCACATCATAGATCGGGTCTCAAAAATCACAAATCCCAAATACTACAACTTTTACACATGTTACAAGCTATTAACCACCATCTTTATAGTTTTTACTAGACTTTAATGCTTCAAAATGTATGTCATCGATATTTAACCGACACGAACCCTTTTAACCACTTTAGACAAGTGTAAAAACGAGTTTTAATGTTATACCTCTAGCTCGGGGCTAGGGAAGATTCTTGATGAAAAACGCGTGGATAAAAGCTAACGGAAGTGGTCCTTCGTGTTCCGCTTGCTCCGAGGCTCCTAATACGTAACCTTTAACACTTGAATGATGGTGGAATGTGGTGATCAAGAGCCGAAAGTATGGTGGTGGGGTGTGGGGTGTTCGGCCGAAGGTTAGAGAGCAAGAGAGAGGTGAGTGAAGTGGTGTTTGATTATGACAAAACCTCATGTGTTTAAGTGTGTATTTATAGGCAAAACTTTAGGGTTAATATCCATTGGTAATTATGTCTCATAGATACTAAACACACCCTAATATAATATTCAACTTTGTACTTGCTTGTTCCCCATGGTTAGGCCGATCTCATTAGGGGGGGGGGGGTATCTAGTTCGGTTGTAACTAGGTAATTAGGATGGAGTTTAGGTTAAATAGGTTAGTTAAGTATTAAACTCCGTTAGTAATATAAAGCGTGTTATGACGGGTGTTAGGGTAATCAGGGACCCTAACTGGCTCAGAAAAATATAATTAGTGAAAATAGTAATATTTTCATGTTCCGGGTAAAGTCCGGTTGTTCGGTTAGATAGTAATCCGTTAAAGCGTTACAAATGCTTTAAAGTGTCGTTATTGTTATTTTTAGTGACACATTTTGTTTCCACACTTCAGAAAGTGTCTAGTAGTATTTTCCCCATGCTTTGGCACTTTACTAGTCAGCTAGAAGCTGGATTATTTATTAAAGTGCTGTGTTTTGTACTTAAAGTATGTTTTTGGCACATCCAATCAGTGTATCTTATCCCTAGAGACGCAGTTCCACAACCCTTATAACCCTACACTCACTACCAGTGTAGTCAGATATTTGAGGCTCTTAACAGGCCTTAGAGGCAGTGTCTGCCTGATGCTGGTTATATCAGCATGTTCACTGTGTATCCGTTTAGTGCTACTGTGCTTTTTGTGCATCATGTTTGTCACCAAGGTTCAGCATGTAAATATTGTAGTGACAGTAAGCAAGTATGATGCAAGTAAGTTCATGTATCAGTATGCAGGTAGCAGTTTATCAGCAATTTCAGTTAAGCACAGTAATTTAGCAGTAATTAATCATTAATTAAGTTGTACGGATACCTGGTTTAGTGCGGGTTGTCACAGCGATAAGGTGCTCGAGCTATAGGTGCTGCTCCAGGAGCTTGTTACTATGAGTTACCAAAGGTTCTTAACCAGCACGAGGAACGCGGATGATCTTTTCTTTGCAGAGAGTCTTTGCTCGATGTTGAGGTAGCCAATCCATACCAATATCGATGTCGAAACCATCACAACGTTGGGGTCATTCCTAGTATCACCCTGACCAATCACGAACACTCGACCCCTGGCACCATTGCCGTCGTTATTACCCCCGTTGTTGTCTCCATTATTGTTCCTGTTTCCTTGGTTGTGGTTCTGATTCTGGTTCTGGTTCTGGTTCTGGTTCAACTGTGGGCAGTGTCTTTTGAAGTGACCTTTAGCACCACCTGATAACCTCCCTTGTTACCCTGCTGCTGCTGCTGATTCTATAGATCTTGTGGCTGTTGTTGTTGGTTCCGGTTCGCAGAACGTGAGTTTCTACCATCTTTGGCTCCATGACCAAGCTTGTTGCATCATTGACAATGATTTCGGTTGCACTGCCAGCTGTGGTGCAAGTTACATCGTTTGCACTTAGGGTGGTTTCCCCTGTATCCACCATGCCCTTGACTACTAAAAGGTTGCTGACCAGGACTTTGGTTGTCATCGATCTTTCGCTGCTGTGCCTGGGACGGAACCGTAGTCGAACCCTTGCTAGGGGTTCCATCCCACTTTCGTTTGTTGTCACTGGGGGTAGCAGAAGTAGTTGAAGTAGTAGTAGTAGTAGTAGTAGTAGTAGTAGCGCTGATACGTTTAGGCAGCCCGCCCTGTTCTACTGCCTGATCGATGAGGCGATGAGGCGATGAGCTAGCTTGACGATCTGTTGAATGGTGCCAAGATTCGCTGAGGTTACATGACTTTGAATCTCTGGCACTAGTCCCTTGAAATACAGTTCAATACGCTTGATTGGAGGGTCCGCCATAGTTGAACACAAGATGGCCAGCTCGTTTGACCGTTTCGTATATGTTTCAATTTCCGATCCCGTCATCTGTAAATTGTAGAACTCTACCTCCAGCTTGTGAATGTCATCACGGCTATAGTATTTCTCTTGATCATTTCTTTGAAATCGTTCCAGGGTGTGGCGTTAGCAACTGCCAACCCTAACATCTGAACTTGCGCCTTCCACCAAGTCAGCGCAATGCCTTCTAGAGTACCAGTGGCGTACTTCACCCTGCGAGCCTCAGGGCATTCACATATCTCAAATACTGACTCAAGCTTTTCAAACCAATGGAGGAGTCCAACTGCTCCCTCCGTGCCACCGAATGTAGTAGGACGACAGTCCATGAAAGTTTTGAAGGTGCACACAGGTGAATGAGCGTTCTGACCTGTCGTGTGCGTAAGAGTAAACATACTTGAGCACGAGTGTTGGTTTACGAGAGTAGGATCTAAAGATCCTAGAGTAAGTGGTGATGGCAGGTTACACCTCCTGCCTGGGCAGCTGCGAGTGCTGCAGTAACTTGTTCACTGATCGAAGCCGCCAACTGGACTTGAGTTAGGTTAACGCGTCCACTCATGATCTTGATAGCAAATGTAACATAGGTGAGAGAGGTTCGCGAGTAGTGCGATGACAGAAGAGAGTAAGCACACAAATGTTCTCATGCAATAGTGTTACGTTAATCTAAGCATACCCTGAGCAAAGTTCTATGCAATTCTAGCAAGTAGGCAATAAAACATGTACCATATTACCTAGAGTGTTGAGTCTTGCACGTGGAGCGAAGCGTCGTTGTGGATCGTTGAGCACTGTTCTGGTTATAGTATGGTTTTAATAAAAACGTTTTCCCCTTATTAAAACCGAGTTCTCTATAACCAATGGCTCTGATACCAATCTGTCACACCCCCAAAATCCACACGCGGAGTATCACCGCTTGGAGGCGTGACTGACCAGGATCAAGCCACCAATCATATTGAACATATAAGTAAATAGTAAATGTCATTCATCAATACGATAGGTGTTCAAAACCAAACATAAACAAGTGTGTAGCGGAAGCAATAATGTAAGAAGCCCAACTTAAGAATTAAGTTGAAATGTTATAAAAGAGTTGTCATAAAATCCACAATCCGTGCCCACAACGACCGCGCCTCCCGTGCAAGCTCCATATGTACCTAAAGTCCTGCAAGGCATGTAACAGAGAGTCAACAACTAGTTGAGCGAGTTCACAGAAAGTAAGTTCGTTACATATCAGTGCGTTATTAACTAAACCGTTTGTATATTCAATAGGTGGGGGCTTCCCATGTTGTATGAACTATTAGTGGGGGCTTCCCTGTTGTATGCACTATCAGTGGGGGCTTCCCATATTTGTATGTACCCTAGACTATTTGTAACCATAAGTGTTCTTCTTAACTCGAGAACAGTAGTACGTACAAGCTTTACGTAGGTTTTACGTAAGTGTCCTTCTTTACCCGAGGACAGTGGTACGCGTGGGGTTTACGTAGGTTTTACGTAAGTGTCCTTCCTGACTCCGGAAGACAGTAGCATGTGTGAGTTACGTAGGTTTTACGTAAGTGTCCTTCCTGACTCCGGAAGACAGTAATATGTACTTGTTTACGTAGGTTTTACGTAAGTGTCCTGCTTAACCCGAGGACCATGGTAGATAGTCTAGTAGCCGTGTAAGTACGAGTAATTGTTCAATCCCATCATTCAACCCATTCCCAATTCCCCGGGAATCCCATCATTCAACCCATTCCCAATCCCCGGGAATCCCATGCCTTGGTAAGAGTGTGAACTCACCTTGGTTTGCTCGGTATGCTAAAGGAATACACACGCTCACAATTAATCAATCACGACCGAACTAGGTATGGTTAAACACAAGGAATCTGGCTTCAGATGTAGAGAGAGTTGGATGGAAAGAGAGTTGCCGTCGTACACAGAGAGACTCTAGGGTTTCTATCAGTTATCGGTTTCACATAAAGGTTTAAAGAAAAAAAATACATTACATATCGCTACTGGGCAACAGGCCCATTCTTGTTTTCATTGGATCCATGTTGGACGAAAACACCTTTGTGTTTTCGTGGATGAGTGTTTTCGGCTAAGGTGATTTCGAGTGGGGTTGTTTTAGACAAGATTCCAACATTTGTTTTATTTTCAAATCATAAATTAATACCACCACGTAATAACATATACTCAAATATAAACTATAATGTACACCAATTATATAAATCACACATTGCAAATAAGTACTAGGTTAGGTCAAGTAGAGACCTTGGAAACTCGGGTTGTCAGAAAAGTGTTCCTGCAAAAAAGACTTATCAAATTACCCGTTCGTAATACTTTAGTCAGGTCTCTTAGTCAAAACATGGAACGACATGTCCGAACTATCCAAACTAATAAATCCGAACCAGCCAAGATATATTCAAACTGGCTATAAAGCAGAACAAAATGGGTAAAACACATTTCTTGAATTTAACTAATAAAAGAGATTATATGATAAAGTAACTAGATTTATTTGTGAGAAAGACATGGAAGCATCATGGAACCACCAACATGATGACACGAACACAAAACAGCCTAACTGTTTTCCATCAACACATTTTCACATATTCAATAATAAGGATGTTTAGAAACATTACCAATGTTAAACCTCTATAAGTTGTAGCAGGGGGATGGGTATTACTGAAGTAGCAATGACACCTATCGAAAACAGGTCGAAATATTAAATTTCTGCCGCAAATTTTTATACCAACATTGGCGCAGGTTAGAAGGGGCAGCGGGGGGGGGGGGACCCCGAACCTTTTCGCTCAGCAGTGTTATATATGTAGTTTTCGTATTGAAGTCAAGATCAATAACCACTATAGATACAAAGACTAAATATACCAATGTCCAAAAGAAGTGATACTTGTCACTAAAAAATTCATAGCATCAGATCTGCAGCCTCATTGAAAGAATTAGCAGCCCTATGAAACAAACTTTGGACCATCAAATGACTCATTTGGTATACATATTGATGAGTAATGAAAAAAAAATAATTAGCATCTAAAGCAAGACTAAAACAAAGAAAACGAGGAGATGAAACTGAAACTAGCAAATGCATTTTAATTCACCTCTTGTTTTTCTTTAGCTTTTACCAGCAGCTGCTCTCGTTTCTTCAAACTAAACAAAAGTTCACCATCTAACATAAGAACTACTTCAGTAGAAAAATAAATGAAAAATAGTTTTCATGTATACCAACAAAGCATATCAATCTTAAAGTGCTCTTTGAAGGTTGCAGCTCACACTATGCATAGACAGATGAACTACAACATTGATGTAACTTGTTGATCATAAATTGGTGTGTGGTAAAACTAGCACTAGCATGGTTCTTAACTAGTCTGTATTCATATTGATGAGTTACCTATTGATGAATTAACTAACTGGACACATAGCAAACACAAACCTAACCTCAAAAGGCATAACATAATTCCAATGTCCAGCAAAACCTCTTAATGGGTTAGACATTATAATATATTTTCAACAACCAGCTGTTATAGAGATAGATATGGGCATGAACAAAGTGATAACATGACAGTGATTAAAAATCCCAAGATTGATTCTATTTTAAACTAGGTTGTTTTGACCCGAACCCAATTTGGTCAAATTCTGTTTTGAACCGGTACCCAACCCAACCCAACCCGACCTAACCTGTTTTGCCAAGCTTAACTTCATGTATTATATATTGCATGCTTTAAATACGTTAATCCACTTTGGGACCAATATTAAGAAAAACGTTTGCTTACCAATTACTACTTTCACATGATCTCTAGATTGCTCACACAAGGCTATTAAAAACTGGTTGAAGCTACTTAATAGAATAATCATCCATGATTATGTAAACACATAGCCAGAATATAAAAAATAATTTATTTAAATGTATACCAGTACCATTTGAACTTCATCTCATTCTTTGATGATGAATTTGACCATCAGGTTAACTTTTATTTCTAAGTAGACAAACAAGTACAACCTTATACATTTCCTTTTGTAACCTGGTATACAATGTCAGCAAATAAAAAAATACACGAAACTGTACATCTTCTTCAATGTCAGCAAAATTAAAAAACAAAACAAAACATGAAGCTGTATCATTTTTTTTTTCACTTGTAATTTTCATTAGAGATTATAAACAGTCGTATTCCATCTGTAAGTAGGGGTGAGCATATTTTGGTCCGGCCCGATAAAAACTGAGAACTGAACCGAAAAAAATACCCAAACCGAACGACCCGATGTAGGTAGGTCCACAGGTCGGTTCCAATAATTTGAATTAAATCAGGTTAGGGTCGGTTTGGTCCGGTCCAAGACCCGAGGAAAACCCGACATTAAGTATGGACCGATTTCTTGCTATAGCTGTTACATCAGCTCGAATATGGACTGGGATTAGGGGTGGCCCATTTGATGTTTTATCATCTTAACAACCTAAGTTATAAAATCTACGCCGGAAAACTTGTTCTATTCCATCTTTTATTCATTCAAATTAATTGATTCACTAACCGTGATTAATGATTAATTCTTGGCTGCTACTTTGTTGAAATCGTCAATTGACGGCTACGTTGACGAGGTACAACACATTGTCTTATCTTCAAGAGTTCTATGTGCATAAGAGGTACGCAGCTATGTTGGTTATGTGACTAGTTGTGTAACAGATTTTGGTTTAATAAAGAATCTGCCTTGTTAGAAGCGTTCATATAAAAACAAACCTTTTAGGATGTTTTCTGGAACCTTGACAATTGGTTTCTACCCAGTAGAACATGCAGCCAAATAACACAGTTTCCAAACTTCAACTTTAGCATACTATTCGGGTAGTTCAGTTTGCTCACCCCTATGTAGGTTACCACAGTACCACCAACATAAATACCAACTAATTTTAATTAACTGTAAGAAGATCTAGCAATATAGATGAAATGAGTTGCTTCTCAAGTTAAAGTAGAATGTTGGATCTAATTAGGGCTCATATGTTCAAGATAAACACTACATCTATTAATTACAACAACAGTTAAGCACAATTATGATCATTCAAAGACAAAGAATGAATAATTCAGTAATCAGTTTTAGAGAAATGTCAAAGTCAACCTGATATTCCCAGTCAGAAGCAAAGGCTTTTGCAAGGGAGATAGTGGAGCACTTGAGAGGCCTCTTGGAAGGGGTTTTGTGCCCTGTAATCAAGCATAACAAATGTACCGATTCTGCCGTCGGCAAGTCTGATAGTTACTTGCTTATAGAATCTCTTACCGACTATCAATCTGGTCACGAACAACATAAGCATGGTAACTGATATGGAAGGCGAATATTTCCGAACATTGATGTATATTTCATCGCCAATGGTGGTATAAGATAGGGATCGAATGATTATATTGCTAGGGTTTTCTTGAGAATAATTAATTTAGGGTTCTCTTAAGAGGATGGGGAAAGGGGAACCGCTCTTCATTTAGAAGATTTGGAAGTTGTTGAGATTGACAGAGAGACGCAGAACCATTCGATTTTGGGGTCAGGGATTTGAGGGGAGGGAAGGCCACGGTTAGGGTTTAGAATCAACATAGGAGGGAAAATAAATTTTGGGGTGAAAATAATAACCGAGTAGTGGAGGGAACAAATTTTGAAGGGTTTTTAGGTGGGAAATTTTCAGTGATACACTCAAGTGCCATTAAATCTGGATTGGTAGGAATATTTTGGGAGGGAATATTTTGGTAAAATTTGAAGGCGATACGAAATTTCTAGAGGGAATGAAATTTGGGAGTGAAAATAACTGATTGCACAAGTAAAATGAATGTTTTGGGTGAAGTTTTTAGTGGCACAAAATGTAAATACCATTAAAAGCACACTAAAAGTGCCGTTAAAAACATAAAATAGTGGCAAAACACTAAATGCCATAAAAAGTGTGTGGTAAGCAAATATGGAATACACAAAGTGCCACTAAAAACCTAAATTAGTGGCATAAAAATTAAATACCATTAAAAGTGTATGCCACTAAATGGCATTTTTTTTGTAGTGCGTACATAACTTTTGTTCTACTTATCTGATTCGCGTGATTCTTTTTCTCACGCGATTGTAATTTAATTCTTCATCCTATGGAGTTAAAACCTGATATAAAACTACTTAAAAATTCAGAATTTCAAGCTCTCGGCTTGAAATTCCTGTTTAACACTTTTGACCCAATTCGCTTGTTTAACTATAATCTTATTCATACGTACCTGGCCCGGATCAACACAATGACCCATTTTTAATACCTTGTCTCGCTAAATTGTTATATCATAGCATTGATAAATCGTAAGCTATTTGGTCCTGTAAGCATAAGACTCGACAAACACTTATTAGTCATTATTTGTCAAATGGTATCTACATTACCATTTGACCCGTTTGGTCTAAACGATTTATACACTTTGCGCTTATATTGGAATGGTATCTATTTACCATTTCGTTAAATAACTAAATTCAGATTTCTCACCTCTTTAGGTATGTCTCTTAAACCCTTTTTCCTTACGCATTTAGCCCGACATGACTTATGTCGCTTAGTGTTGTTCTATATTTCAACTTTTACCTATTTATTCGTGACTAAATCACCGTTTCCCCCTTTTTGCTCGTTTAGGCTTACTTATAAATTAGTCGTTCGAAAACCCATTTTTATTCATGACCATTTTGCCTCTTTATCATAAAACATAGTTTTTCATCATTAGATATGCTCTGACCCATATCGTTTCGTGTCGGAGCCATATCTTGAATATCATCTTAATCGTATAAGAAACTTTTAGAACAAACACATATTCTACAAAAAGTGTAAGTTTCACTTACCTTGCATCCGGTTATGCTCTTTTTCCGCGTACTCGATCCGTTTGACCCGCTTCTTTCCCAAGTCTTCATCTAGCTTGTCTAGAGTCAAACTATCATCATCACAATTCGTAAGACGGTTAGATTAGTCATAATCATTTACGACTATTCCATCCTACGGGTTTTATGTCAAATTTATTATTCGTCCATATCAAAATTATCATTCGATCTAAACATTGGTGGGTTTGACTTTTTAAAAGTCAATTGAATTATCAACATATTCAAATGCACATTTGGTTCAATGAACTCACTTAGGCATATTTCATCCGAACTCTTAACGAAATCAAATTTTTACATACTAACTAGTAGGCCGCGATTTCATTTAGGCGTTTCATATCACTGAAAATGAGCTGTTTTTTGTGACTTGTTTAACCTGTTTACAAGTCTTCAAAAATTATGATTTTTTTTATGTGGCGTACCTCTCGGATGGCTAGGCCTTGTGTTAAAATTTCAAGATCTAACTCTTTACCAAAAATTCGTAAAAATTCATATACTAAGATGCAATCAGATTCGTCACTTCTGACTGCAGCTTACGGAAAAATTCATTAAAAATTCCTCGTTAATCCGATTGACGAAATTCTAATTGGCGATTCTTTTAGTTGCTTAAAACTATCTACAGTAAAAATTTGAGATTATAACTAAATTCTTAAATTGAGTTATGACATTCGTAATGGGCTGCAAATTCTGCCAGAAAATGCAGCTTGAACCTTTGATACGGAAAAATTCATAAAACGCTCAATTTTCGTCGAAAAAATGCGATTCCAGTGGGGTTTTAAAGATATTTCCTGGAATTACATTTTAGACTCAAGAAACACATGTTTTTGTCATGTTTTGTTCAGGTTACAGCCAATACAAGTCGGCTGTAAATTCTGATCAGGAGTTGTTTGAATTCAGCTTTCAATTTAAGTCGGCTGTATTGTCACACCCCGATATTTCCACGTATTACCGGTGGGCCCGGTGGGGAGTATCGTGACGTAGTTGATATCATCATAGTCAAACAACACAATATATAAATGCACCGCGAAAGCAAAAGATAAATATATTACAATCCGAATATAAAGTAATATCAGAGTATTACAACGGAAAGTAAAGGATCCACAGGCGGATCAAATAAAAGAAAAACTGTTCAACAGACTTCAGGCATCTAGAACTTGCAATATTCCTTATTAACGCCCTGAGCTTCCAGCCAATTACGTTCAGTACCTGTCACTTAACCTTTTTGGAAAATACGTCAGTTTACACTGGTAAATACAATTAACTGACTCATTTTGGAAAAGAGTTTGAAAATTGATTTGAATGCACGAGGCACAAAATATCTTTTATAACTTGGGACAATCTTATTAATAAAAATCTTGTATCCGATTTACATGTTTGTCCAACATTTAGGGCCGGTGATTATACAATACAAGCCGGTCAAGATTAATCGACACACCATAAATATAACTCACAAGAAGACACCTTACGAGTGAGTATATCTTTTACATACGCAACAGGAGGTGTTATGCCTACACCTTGTGCTTAAGTTATGGCCATTCACTTTTTAAATGAGCCAAGGATATCCAGGACACGGTCATTAACCCCTAATGTTATTTGTTATCAATCAATACAGATTAAAACGGGATTATGCAATTTAATCATCTCCGATCAAAAGGTTTCTACACCCGACCAAGCGGTATTTTTATAATACCGTATCCCAAGCCCGTATAAGGGAAAATAAGTTAAAAGTATTTACCTGAGCTAGCAAATGCAATTTATACTCAGCTGTATATTCTAATCAGCAAACACAAGTACTTCTACTGGGGCTCTCAATCTGGAACGAAGGTTTTATTAACCTATTAGATTCCTAACGGGTCTTATTTAAGTCGTAACTTAGACCGGTTAGTTTTAAGGAAAGGTTTACGGTTCAAAACGCATGATTAAGCGAAGACCGGAATAGGATGTGATTTAGACCCAACAAGTTTGGAGACTTGTATAATATGGGTAAACTAAACACATTCTGGATTTTGAGATAAAAACGATAACGTTTGACCCGTTTCGGCTAATTTATGCAAACTAGTTACATCAACCGAACCGAACGCGAATAACGCATGACGGGTAATCATAAGAGTCATATACAGGTTTCCTAAGTTAATATGCCTTAAATATGTTGTGATATCAGTAGGATACCTTCCATTATGCCCAAAACGAGTTTAAACTCAAAATAAGCTATTTTGGTCATTTTAAAGGTTATAAAATAGATTTAATGAACTTCTGAGGTTCGGGTCTGAATACATCAGTAAAATGACTTATTTTAACAGGGTATATCAATTGGTAATAAGTCTTATGTGACAAAATGGTTTTAAACCCAAACTATGCGTTTAATACGCGTAAAAAGCTATTTTAAGCGATTTCCGGGTTATACAGGAAATCTGAGTTTTCTGATCAGGTTATAAAGTTCAAAATACTTTATTTATTATATAAAATCAGTAGCAATTGGATTGGTATCAAAAGGGCTTGTAAAACTCATTTTATGGCCTAAAAGGGTATAATCGGTATTTACCGAATTAAGGCGATAGCCTTAGGTTATGATCATTTTAAAAATAATTAAAAATCTTTAAAAATCTCAAAATATTATATCACATCAGTGGGTAAAAGGTTTGGTATTAAAAATTGGGTTTAGATAGGCTATATTGCTAATTATGTCGTTTAATTAATAAAAAGCTTTTTAATTACGCTATTGAGCATAACTCCTAATCTAGATCTCCAACTGATGTCAAATTTTAGGGACACGTTTATATATCAGTAATAAAGGTTTCTATTCTTTCACATTTTCAAAAATATCATTTCATGGTCAAAAGGGCATAACGGTCAACATTTAGGCATATAACGGAAACACGCATGAACTAGGATTTCTATGGAACCAAGTTGTATAACCTTGGAGGGTTATACTAACTTATAATATGGTCCTAATGGAATCCTAAGGCATATCTAAACTAAGCTAAATCGGGTCAGAACTGAAAGTCAAAGCAAAAGTCAACTTTTGCGACTATCGGTTCCAAACCGGGCCTATACTTAGAATTGTCGGGTTGAATCATGCTTAGGCATGTTCAACTAATATTTACCAAGTTATTAAAGTGAGAAAAATGATTTTATATTAATAGTTATGTATTTTATTTAAAACTAACCCGTTTGACTTTTATTTGACCCGACAATTTAACTAAGTAATCGTGGTAACTAGGAGGTGCCCTTTTGTGGGTTAAACACCTACCTAATTACGGTCACGTAGCCATGTTCGTTGCGAACCATGGCTCAACCGTTTAAAAGTCAAAGCGTTTGTTGCTAACGCTTGACTTTTCGGTTTTTAAACGCTAAACCAATAAACTAAGCATGAAGGGATTACTTACAAGAGTCCAAAGGACTGAAAGAGGTTCTCATGAGCTCAAGACCCTCAAAGAATTCAGAGAAATCAGAAAGAATGAATGGTGCAAGTGAAACCCAAAATCAAAGGGGGTATTTATAGGATTTTCGGAACCGTTAAGATCGTTCATCGATAAACGTGATCAAATCTGGACCGTACACATTTACCCACTGTTTTATAATACAATGGGCAGCCCCTAGGATTGAAAATACCATGAGCAAAGGCTGGAAACAAGCTGGAACAAGCTGGCAACAGCTGGAACTGATGTTTGCTGATCTGCAGAACCCACGCGGCCCGCGTAAGAAACACAGCCATCCTACGCGGCCCGCCTGGCAGTCCAGAATTGCACAGCATGTTTCAAAAATGACATATTTGGTCCCTGTGAGCATAAAAGGTCATTCTAGGCACGTTTAAGGCTCGTTAACTTCATTTTAAGGCTTCACTATGGTGTTTAAAGATAGGGGACACGAAACAAGTTCAAAAACATGTCGGATGTCGGTTCGTTTGGCCGTACGGTCACGTTGTGCGTCGAATTACGACAAAACACGGACGGACGTTAAAAATGGTCCAAATCACGCGACGAGTGGAATTTTATCAAGGAGATCACTAAAATGAAATATTTTAGTGCTTACATAAATTTTTGGGTGTCCGAAGATATTCGGAATGTGAGATATGTGCGAAAATGCAAACTTGTGCACTTTTTGACACTTTTAGTCCCTGCATGACATAAAAGTTTATTTTTGCGCACGAAACACCTCTAAGCTTATATCTAAGCTATATAAAGAATAAATAAGGTATTTTTAACTCATGGACATATTCCGGAAGGTCCGTTACCATATGAATCGTCCTACTTTTGCAGTTTGACGCAATTAGTCCTTTAATTGCGCAAAGTAGCGCGAAATGTCGTTTAATGATATCTAAGCCATCCATGGCCCATAATGATCATTCCCAAGCATATACATACATGTTACTACGCTCCCGTTCGCTTAAAAGGTCACCGAAAGGCGTAGATTCAAAAGTTGACGCTTTAGGTCCCTCTATTGCGCAAACTTGCGCATCTCATCATCTAATAGCATTTGAAGCCTCATCTAACCCATAATAGGCATTCTTGAAAGTATTATTAATCATCACGAAGCTTCGGGTTTGCTAAAAGGTCACTCAGAGGTAAGAATTAACATGTTGACACTTTTAACCCTTTATTGCGCAAACTTTCAATTAATTATGCAAACGGCTATACTCGATCAACAAGTGGCTCGTTTGTGAATATAATCATCGTGAGAGGTTATTTAAAAATTTATTTTAGGTATGCTATCACTTCCAGTCCTTTCATAATCATATTTTTTCGATTTTTCGAAAAATTAGTCCCTTAAATTCAATGTTTGACTTCGTTAGGGTTTATTACACGTGTCAATACTTCATTGGACGTGATTTTACGAAGTGTTACATGTATATTCTAGTCTAGGGTTTACTCCTAAACACATTTCCATTACTAATTTCATCTAAACATCAATTAATCATGTTTAGAATTCAATTTCACAAATCATCAAGAATTTGAGATGGAACTAAATGATGAAATTTAGCATACCTTATGATCCCTTCACCGAGGTGATCACGAATTTGTACTTGGATTTTGATTTGGGTTAGATTTCCCCTTTCAATTTGTCAATTTTGAGCTAGTTAGGGTTTGATATGGGGAGCTCCTGTCTTCTCTGGAGTATTCGACCAGAACACACACTTAGAGTGTGTGTTTTGGTGTTAAGTGTTTTATTTAATACAAACTTGTTTCAAGTTTGTCACCTTTGGTCCTTATACTTTACCAAGTTGCATTTAATGTGTTTTAACCAATTTCTTTATTACTACAAGACTTGTAACTAACTAGGTTATTTATTCCTAGTTAGTTTATTTTGTTTATTACCAACATTAAATTTTTAATATAAATATTTATGTTTTCGGGGTGTCACACCCCATTACCTCGGGCCTTTTATAAGCTTTATTTCCTCCAAAGCCCTTATTCACTTTTTAGTTAATATTAGGCTTATTTATTCAAATCCTAATATTTACCGGGTTAATTTTACCACTAACGGTAATTTACCCGTTCATAATTATTAACGTGGTTTGATTACCAAACCCGTTTTCGGGGTGTTACAGCTCGCGAAGAGATTCACATAACCAAAGAGCTATCATAACATAACAGTTATTGCAAACAAGGGATAAGGTAAACGTCTGGATTATCATATTGGTCGGTAAGTTAACTGATCCGTGTCTTCGTTCTCCTATATCTCTGAATCCGTCGATTCGATTTAGAAAGATAGCAATTTGCTAAGCTAGAGTATGCGGAGGTACAAGGTTAGGTCCGCCTAAGAATTATCCATGTAGCAGGGAATTCTAAGAAATAGCTTCGTGATCGATGGGAATGTGATGCGATTGTTAGTACTGCCATGATAAGTATATACCACGTACGCTTTTCGTATTCGAGGCATGCAAATAAGGAATAGAGTAGTGTGGACTTACTAGGACGCTTCCAGACAGTTGTCAAGAATCCAGGTTATTAGTTGGATGAGGGAACGAGCCTCACCACTTAAGTTGGAGAAAGGAGGTGCATAAATTAAAAGGATGTGGATGTCGTCGTCGACCCTTCTAATCCTTGTTAGTTGCTTCATGTCCTGCTTCTTACTCTTGGTTTTGCACGTGGATGCTGTAACAACCCTCGGTAAAATCAATACCCTCATAATATTCCGACTCTCTAAATATAAAATGTCTCAATATGTTTTATATTATACCCCGTATGTGAAAACCGAGCCCTAGTTATGTTATAATTATTAAATAAAATAAAAACAAGAAAAATAGAGCTGAGGCGGGCCGCGTAGGATCCCACCTCAAGCTCACGCGGGCCGTATTAAGACTAGATTGGACTCCGCTGACTTCTTTAGTTCATGCGGGCCGCTTTAACTTAAGCTTACAACAACGCGGGCCGCGAGAGACCTGTACACGCGATTGCACCAGAGGCCGACATGTGTCGACATCGTGGCGGACCTACTCAACGACTCAGCTAAGCTAGTGCGTTGACCAGCTTTGACGCGGGCCGCGTAAGCCCTGCTTGTCTTTCACGCGGGCCGCGACAGAACCCAATTTCACAAGTATAAATAGAAGGCATCAGTTTACGAATTCCGTCGCTCACATTTCATTCTCAATCTCGAAATCTCTGATATTGGAAGTAATATTTTGAGTATTATACCCCTAATTAGCGAGGTTCTGCTCCATTGTAAGTATTATAACCCCAGTTTCATAATAGTTACGTTGCCCGATTGATTTAGGGTTCCGTAACAACTGTCGTGGTTCTGCCCAACGTAGTTGTTGGAATGCCGTCTCGGGGAGGGTATTATTAATAATTTCAAAGGGTTATGGTACTAATCAATGTACATTTGTATAAATTATAGATTATAGCCAGGAAACCCTTACGAAAAGCCTAAGACAGCAATGTGAGTTATCCTCTTTTTGATAATGTTTTTGGTAATGTTTTACCAAACCTTAAAAGTTTTACTATGAAAATTAGCAGTGATTGAGTCTTTGTAGTTATTCAATTACTGTCGGTATGTTGGGGTTTTGTATACAAAATTTTGTACTACTTGCGAGTAGTAAGTCGGGATGACAATACGTTACCATTGGACAATGAGTTAGCCAATGGGTAATATGACCCACAAGTCAGGATTGATAGTACCAATTGGAGTAATTGTATAGATATAAACAATGTGATCGCTCTCAATACTGTTCACTGTGACTTTAAACTTGATTAAACTGGGATTCACTCACCAGTATTTCCCGCTGACAAATATTTTTAAAACATGTTTCAGGTAACCCAATGTGAAAGCAAATTAGTAAAAAGCCAGCTGGAGAGCACTGAAGGCTTGGGAAAATGTGGCTATAAAAGTTACCTAATAAACGATGTTTTAAATTTATAGGGTTTATCCCTATAATGTATTGTAATAAGAAACTTGGGTTTTCCCATGTTATTATTAATATGAAAGAAGGTGGTTTTACTCTGATAAACATTTCCTAACTACGGTCCTGATATAAATTCCGCTGCGAGACTAACTAAACAACCTGATACCACCAGACTCTGTGATCACGTCCGCCCGTTCCCGGGGAACAGGGATCGGGGGTTGTGACAGAAGGTGGTATCAGAGCCTAGCCACTGGTCTAAGCCAAAGAAGTGTTCTGCTGACACTTAAATTTTGAATTAATGTTAGGAAATAAAATAAGGAAATATATGCATAACTGTAATTATGTGTTATGTGTTATTTGACTATTTGTTAGTTTTCAGTATGAGTGATCAAGGGCCATCAGATGTGAATCGTCAGTTAGCTGATTCACCTAGGAGTGAAGGTACATCATCACAGCCTGCCCTCTCGGGGTATGTTGCTGATCAGGAAGACGGGATATTTGCTTTTAGAGCTCAATCTGAAGAACCATTTCCTACTAAGAAACGAGGATGGTTCAGTAAAGAAGCTTTTGCTCGTAGGAAAAGAATGAGGAAATTGCAACAGCAAAGGGCTTTAGCAGCTATTAAGAGAGAGACAGATGCCCAAACTCAAGAAATACTTAATAGAAGCTTAGCAAATTTCCATATCTTAGCTACGACTGCTGTTGACCCAGGTCTAGAACAACTAGTAGCCTCACAACCACAAAACCCAGAACAGCCCATGGAAATAGAAAATCAGGAAAACCAAGAAGAAATGTACAACTTTCACCCAGAAGAAATCCCTAGAGTGCCTGCACCAAACCCATAGACCCGAATTATGACCCCTGGTGGGACGACAATAGAGACTTTGTGCAACGTTACCCTATCCAGGATTATCCACCCATACAGAACATAGAAGCTTACCCAGGTATGGACCCTTTAGATCCCTATTATCAAAATGACTATATTATGGAAATATTAGAGGATCCTTACCAATTTCAGGAAATGTCACCCCTATATCAGGAACCTGTACCCCAGATTCCAAACCCAGTCCGAGAACCTGCACCCCCAATGAGTGCAGAAAACGTGCAAGAACTTAGGACTTTCGGGGAGGAAATCTTAGAAAGCAGTGAGAGGATGCGTCAGGTGGGAGAGCGTCTCGTATGGAAATACGATGAGCGCAATATGGATTTCTGGATAAATCCATATCCATGAATGTTAGAATGGAGGAAGCAGTAGTAATAATAATATAATAAAATAAAATAAGATATGTGTGTACGGATGCATATTATTATTTTATTTCTGTTGGTATTGTAATTTCATTTCTGTACTAGTGTGTATTAGACGCATAAGTATATGAAAAGAGTAAAAGTAGCAATGATCTACGCTTTTGACAAAACTGCGTGTCATGTGATTAATTATATTAATATATTATTCGTGATATTAATATGGGATAAATGTTAAAAAAATTCAGATGTCAGATCAAGGAAATCAAGTCAATTTGGATAATAACCCGGAAATCCAGAATGATAATATTCAGAATGATGATAATCTGAATAATGGGAACCCGAACAACAATAACAATGGGAACCAGATGGATAATAGTGCTATTCAACACATTGTAGCACAAGGAATAATAGATGCAATGCCATTTATTCTTCAAACTGTTAAGGATGCTGATAATAAAAGTAGGCATAGCAGTAAGAGACCACTTGAACCAGAAAACAGCGTGAACAATGGACCTGTACTTCAAATGCCTATTCCTAAAAGAAGAAGAACCATGCCTTATGGTTGTTCTTATAAAGAATTTTGGTCTTGTAAACCAATGGAATTCTCGGGCAATGAAGGGGCCATTGCAACCTTACGTTGGATAGAGAAGACTGAGGCAGTCTTAAGAATAAGTAAGTGTGCTGAAGAAGATAAGATACTGTTTGCTTCTAATCTGTTTAAGAACGCAGCACTAGAATGGTGGAACACTATTCTCCAAACAAAAGGAAGTGATAGAACCTATAATATGACATGGGAAGAATTTAAGGATAAGGTAGAAAGGAAATTCTGCCCATCCAATGAGAAGGAACAAATAGCAAACAAATTGCTAAACCTTAGGATGACTGGTGTAGATAGCAAAGGGTACACAAAGCTATTTTTCGAATATGCTAGGATAGTGCCAACTCTTGCTTCACCAGAACCAGTGTTAATCTCTCGTTATATTTGGGGAATAATTGGGGAGATTAGACACATAGTCAAGGCAGCTAGACCTCAAACCATAGAAGAAGCTGTAGAATTAACAAATACCTTGACTGATGAATTAGTCCGTACTAGAGAAGAAGACCAGAGAAGGAACCTAACCCAAAGGCTTACTCAAGAATTCCGTTCGAGGAATTTCAATCGTAGGAATATGGGTTCTACCTCTGCAACATACTGCAGAAATTGCAAGAAAAAGCATTCAGGAAAATGTTCCATTCTCTGCAATCATTGTAAGATGCCAGGACACAAGGAAGAAAATTGCAGGAAGAAAACCAGTAATGGATTATGCTACAACTATGGAGAAAAAGGTCATATCAGGCCAAATTGTCCAAAATTAGCTCCAGCCACAGATAACAAGAATACTAGAAATGTTAGAGCATTTGTTCTGACTGCAGAAGAAGCCAAGATGATCCCAGATGTTATAGCTGGTACGTTTTTAGTTAATGATGTTTTTGCTAAAGTATTATTTGACTCTGGTGCAAACCAAAGTTTTATTAATACATCGTTTTGCAAATTTTTGAATCAGTCATTAACTAAACTACCACATGAATGCTTAGTAGAAACAGCCAATGGAGAAACTATTAGAATTTCTGAAATATTGCAGGGAGCAAGCATAGAAATATTAAATCAGAAATTTAGTGCAAATCTTTATCCCATGAATCTAGTAGGATTTGATGTTGTTCTAGGAATGGATTGGTTAATAGCCAATAAAGCTAGTATTTTATGTGATCAAAAGTTAATCCAAGTAAAATCACCAAAAGGTAAAACGATCACAATTAAAGGAGATAAGCCCTTTAGATCTACTAAATTCATTTCTGCAATGAAAACTGCAAGTTGTATGAGAAAAGGTTCTATAGTGTATTTGATTTCTATAATCACTAACACTAAAGGGAAAGAACTAAAAGATATTCCAGTAGTATCTCAGTTTTCAGATGTCTTTCCAGAAGAATTACCAGGACTACCTTCAGACAGAGAAGTTGAATTCAGAATTCACTTATTACCAGGAACATCACCAATTGCCAAAGCACCTTACCGTTTGGCACCTGCAGAAATGCAAGAATTGAAGAAACAACTAGACGAATTGTTAGAAAAAGGATTTATACAGCCAAGTTCTTCGCCATGGGGAGCGCCGATATTGTTTGTTAAAAAGAAGGACGGATCAATGCGTATGTGCATTGATTACCGTGAATTAAACAAGATCACAATTAAGAATCGGTACCCATTACCGAGAATTGATGATTTGTTTGATCAATTGCAAGGAGCTAGATTTTTCTCTAAGATCGATGTAAGGTCAGGATATCATCAATTAAAGGTACAGGAAGAAGATATTCCTAAGACCGCATTTAGAACAAGGTATGGCCATTATGAATTTACTGTCATGCCATTTGGTTTAACCAATGCCCAGCTGCATTTATGGACATGATGAACCGAATATGTAAGCCATATTTGGATAAATTCATAATTGTATTCATAGATGATATTCTAATTTATTCTAACAATAAAGAAGATCATGCAAGACATTTGCACATACTTTTAAGTTTGTTAAGAAAGGAAAAGCTTTATGCTAAGTTTTCTAAGTGTGAATTTTGGTTAGAACAGGTACAATTTCTTGGACACCTAATTAATCATGAAGGAATTCATGTAGACCCAACCAAAATCGAGGCAATTACCAAATGGAAAACCCCTGAATCACCAACCGAGGTTAGAAGTTTCTTAGGATTGGCCGGTTATTATAGAAGATTTATTAAAGATTTCTCTAGAATAGCCATTCCCTTAACTAAGTTAACTTGTAAATCTGTTAGAATTCTTAAGCAAAGATTGACCCATACACCTATATTAGCATTACCAGAAGGAACTGAAGACTTTGTAGTCTATTGTGATGCTTCTAAATTAGGTTATGGATGTATATTGATGCAACGTCAGAAAGTTATAGCTTATGCATCTAGACAACTTAAGAATCATGAAGAGAATTATTCAACCCATGATTTAGAATTAGGAGCTATAATTTTTGCTCTTAAGATTTGGAGACATTACCTTTATGGTAGTAAGTTTACCATATTCACTGATCATAAAAGTTTAAGGTATGTTTTCAGACAGAAAGAGTTAAATATGAGACAAAGACGTTGGATGGAATTTCTTAGTGACTATGATTGTGATATCCAGTATCATGAAGGAAAAGCAAATGTAGTGGCAGATGCTTTAAGCCGAAAGTATCATGAAAAGCCAAAAAGGGTACGTTCTCTTAAATTAAATCTGCAAGTAGATTTAAATGATCAGATAAGAGAAGCACAAGAATCAGTAATCAAGGATGATTCTGAAAAATTAAAAGGTATGTTAAAAGAATTAAAACAAGGAATAGATGGGATATGGAGATTCCATGAAAAGAGAATATGGATACCTAAATTAGGAAATCTACGTAATTGTATATTAGAAGAAGCCCATAAATCTAAGTATACAATGCATCCAGGAAGTGATAAAATGTACCAGGATTTAAGGAAAAATTTCTGGTGGATAGGAATGAAAAAGGACATAGCAACCTATGTTTCTAAATGTTTAACTTGTTCACAAGTTAAAGCTGAACATCAGAAACCCTCAGGTTTGTTACAGCAATTAGAAATGCCAGTTTGGAAATGGGAATTAATAACAATGGATTTTGTTACTAAATTACCCAAAACTAGGAAAGGAAATAATACAATCAGGGTGATTGTAGATAGACTAACTAAGTCAGCTCATTTTCTACCAATGAAGGAAACAATTAGCATGGAACAATTAGCTAGATTGTATGTAAATGAAATTGTTTCTTTACATGGCATTCCTTTATCAATTGTTTCTGATAGAGATAGTAGATTTACCTCTCGTTTTTGGTCAAGTTTCCAAAAAGCAATGGGAACCAAGTTAAGGTTAAGTACAGCTTATCATCCTCAAACAGATGGACAAAGTGAAAGGACAATTCAGACAATGGAAGATATGCTTAGAGCTTGTGTAATTGATTTTGGAGGTAATTGGGACGATCACTTACCTTTAATAGAATTTTCTTATAATAATAGTTATCACACAAGTATCAATGCTGCACAATTTGAAGCACTTTATGGAAGAAAGTGTCGAACCCCAGTCTGTTGGGCAGAAATTGGGGAACAACACTTATCTGGACCTGAGATAGTGCAAGAAACAACTGACAAAATTATTCAAGTCAAGGAACGATTGAAAGCTGCACGTGATCGACAAAAGAGTTATGCTGATAACCGATGCAAGCCGTTAGAATTTCAAGTAGGAGATAAAGTGTTGTTGAAAGTCTCTCCTTGGAAAGGAGTGGTAAGATTCATCAAACGAGGGAAGTTAAGTCCCAGGTATGTTGGACCTTTTAAGATTATCAGAAGAATAGGACCTGTAGCCTATCAGCTACAATTGCCAGAGGAAATGGCAGGAATACATGATGTGTTTCATGTATCTAATCTTAAAAAGTGCTTAGCTGATGAATCATTGATAGTGCCTCTTAAGGATATAGAGGTAAATGAACAACTCAAATTTGTAGAAAGACCTCTACAAATTGAAGACAGGAAAATCAAGAATCTCAAACATAAAAGACTAGTTCTAGTCAAAGTGAAGTGGGATTCCAAAAGAGGACCTGAGTATACATGGGAACTCGAATCAGAAATGAAAAGGAAATATCCACACTTATTTCAGTAGATCTCGAGGACGAGCTCTAAACAAGGTGGGGAGAATGTAACAACCCTCGGTAAAATCAATACCCTCATAATATTCCGACTCTCTAAATATAAAATGTCTCAATATGTTTTATATTATACCCCGTATGTGAAAACCGAGCCCTAGTTATGTTATAATTATTAAATAAAAAAAACAAGAAAAATATAGCTGAGGCGGGCCGCGTAGGATCCCACCTCAAGCTCACGCGGGCCGTATTAAGACTAGATTGGACTCCGCTGACTTCTTTAGTTCATGCGGGCCGCTTTAACTTAAGCTTACAACAACGCGGGCGGCGAGAGACCTGTACACGCGATTGCACCAGAGGCCGACACGTGTCGACATCGTGGCGGACCTACTCAACGACTCAGCTAAGCTGGTCCGTTGACCAGCTTTGACGCGGGCCGCGTAAGCCCTGCTTGTCTTTCACGCGGGCCGCGACAGAACCCAATTTCACAAGTATAAATAGAAGGCATCAGTTTACGAATTCCGTCGCTCACATTTCATTCTCAATCTCGAAATCTCTGATATTGGAAGTAATATTTTGAGTATTATACCCCTAATTAGCGAGGTTCTGCTCCATTGTAAGTATTATAACCCCGGTTTCATAATACTTACGCTGCCCGATTGATTTAGGGTTCCGTAACAACTGTCGTGGTTCTGCCCGACGTAGTTGTTGGAATGCCGTCTCGGGGAGGGTATTATTAATAATTTCAAAGGGTTATGGTACTAATCAATGTACATTTGTATAAATTATAGATTATAGCCAGGAAACCCTTACGAAAAGCCTAAGACAGCAATGTGAGTTATCCTCTTTTTGATAATGTTTTTGGTAATGTTTTACCAAACCTTAAAAGTTTTACTATGAAAATTAGCAGTGATTGAGTCTTTGTAGTTATTCAATTACTGTCGGTATGTTGGGGTTTTGTATACAAAATTTTGTACTACTTGCGAGTAGTAAGTCGGGATGACAATACGTTACCATTGGACAATGAGTTAGCCAATGGGTAATATGACCCACAAGTCAGGATTGATAGTACCAATTGGAGTAATTGTATAGATATAAACAATGTGATCGCTCTCAATACTGTTCACTGTGACTTTAAACTTGATTAAACTGGGATTCACTCACCAGTATTTCCCGCTGACAAATATTTTTAAAACATGTTTCAGGTAACCCAATGTGAAAGCAAATTAGTAAAAAGCCAGCTGGAGAGCACTGAAGGCTTGGGAAAATGTGGCTATAAAAGTTACCTAATAAACGATGTTTTAAATTTATAGGGTTTATCCCTATAATGTATTGTAATAAGAAACTTGGGTTTTCCCATGTTATTATTAATATGAAAGAAGGTGGTTTTACTCTGATAAACATTTCCTAACTACGGTCCTGATATAAATTCCGCTGCGAGACTAACTAAACAACCTGATACCACCAGACTCTGTGATCACGTCCGCCCGTTCCCGGGGAACAGGGATCGGGGGTTGTGACAGATGCATTGTAAATTGCTCCGCATTTCGAGCACCAGTGCCTTTAGCTGCTTCATATGTGGAACCAAGTCGTCGTTCTGTTGTGCCATAACAGCTTGTTCCTCCAATAACCCGTGGTTTAGGATTGGCGCTCCTTCTTCGATTCACCCTCGTGACTTATTTCTAGGATCCGCAGCGGGCTCCTAAACGTTAATCGCGTCGGTTTGTTCTAGCCCAGAAATGAAACCGAAAAAAATATGTGGGCGAGAGTTTAGGAATAACTGGTTCCTTGCCCTCAGCGTGTCGTAGTTTCGTGCTAGGGTTAGGAGAATTCACTCCTTCTTGACACATATCATATTTGCATAGTTTTTAGTTCACGTAAGAATCACAGTGTTGGTTATTAACTATACACGTTCGTATCTACACATATATGCTATATATATACACATACACATACATGTTACGCACAAGTAAATGGCAATAATTACGACTACCATGTGGGTACCTGAATATGAAGAACCTTGCAATCCGGAGTGTGGTGTTGTTGTGGTTGCTAGTTCACTATAACCAATGGCTCTGATACCAATCTGTTACACCCACAAAATCCACACGCGGAGTATTACCGCGAGGCGTGTGACTGACCAGGATCTAGCCACTAATCATGATGAACCATATTCGTAAGTTAAATTTTTTTTTCCAATTAACACGATTAGTGTTCAAGGTTTAAATGTCCAAAAACGCAATTTAATCCAGCACAAATTAATCTAGCAGCGGAAATGTAAGGAAAACCCATCGTAATTTAAAACACAAGTTTGTTAATTACACGTTATTCATGAAACTTACAAACCACACACTCCAACCGATTGCAATGTTCGTCCTAAGCTATAACGAGCAACCTGCAAAGCATGCAGTAGGGTGTCAACATAAATTGGCGGGTTCACAGTTTTAGTTTTATTGTAAAAACAAGTTCATTTAAATACTTTAATAGTATTCCAATCCAGGAATATAAAGTGGTCCCAATCCAGGGATAGTAGTATTCCAATCCAGGAATATAAAGCGATCCCAATCCAGGGATAGTAGTATTCCAATCCAGGAATATAAAGCGATCCCATTCCAGGGATAGTAGTGGTTCCCAATACCCGGGAATGTGCACTACTCCACCTCCAGTGGATAGTATGTTTCAGTATTTCCGAACCAGGAACGCATGTGTAGCCCCAAACCAGGGGTACCGTATGTATTTCCCAAACCAGAGAAATAAGTGTGTTGTCCCAAACCAGGGACGCATGCTTTTGGTAAAAAGTTGTGAACTCACATTTACTTTGCTCGGCAGACCATTTTACTTGTGTTACGTTGGTCAACTACACCCGGTAAGTTTATGAAGCGGATGGGTGTGTGTGTCTGCCATCACCGTGATGGGCCTGCATCGGAGCTTCGGCGCTCGCCGCCGCTGTCGGTTACTGTCGCCGTTGTCATGGGGTTCCACCACCACTGATTACCCTTGAACCACACCTCAACCATTGCCATTCCTTACACCCTCATCTTTATCTCGTCGTTCTTCACCGGTGATCTTTACCACGGCTAGTTCTTCAATCAGCATCACCATTTCAATCATATGGTAGCTTTCGTCATCATCATCGTTATTCCAGCCCACCACCACCTTCTGTCAACACGTTTTTGCGGCTAGTGCTGTTGTGCGCCGCCACCAGTGGATGGCGGTCGGCCGATACTTCATCAGAGAGAGAGAGAAAACGAGAGCTGAAAAGGAGAGAGATGAAAGGTTCGATGTTGGGTGAGTCTCACCGGAAAGGCGGCGTCGGAAGGGTCGTCGGAACCCTAATCCGGTGGCCGAAGGTTAAGGGAGGAGGGAGTAGAGAAAGATATGGCTGAAATTTTTGTTGAATGTTATGTAAGGTTTGTTTTTAGAATGGTATGTTATATAGGTTAGGGTTTTTGGGTGTGAAATTGAGTTGGGCTTGGGCCATGAGCATAAACCGGTTTAAATTAACAATTAGATGTAGCAGTTATTATATATAAGAAGACAAAACTCATCCCTCCCCCTCTCTCACACACCTATACGGCTATACATACAATATATACATATACATTTTAGGTCCATCTCACCATTTCCATACCTCATTCCTCTTTACCCCATCCTCACACCATTCTACGTGACAGATCATCCTTCAAGGAGGACCATCACCATACCGCATAGCCTAATATATAAAAAATATGGAGTCTAGAGTCAAGTGTAAAAAAAGGTAATTATCCAATGATTATGTAAAGTGCTGCCTGTCGACCCAAATGATTATGATAGATTACGACACAGCCACACACTATAAAAAAGTTCCCAATGGTCGGTTTAAAAAAACACGACCATGATTGGCTGACCACATCTGGACGGTTCTAACACTGCACCCACTCTCAATCGACGATCAAAATTCCTCCCTTATTTCCACGTGGCAACATCTACACAACTTGGAGGCGCCTTGTACGTATGATGGAATATAGGGCCCAATCCCAAACCGGCTACCGGGTCGCAACCGGATGTTTTTATACCCTAACGTTGCAGGGTACACCTCTATATATATATAATAGTCACAAACACAAGTGCAGTGCGAGCATATTAAAGAACACACTACAAATTTAACATAAGTTAAAAACCAAAAGTGTACAAAGATGCCAATTTCCAGTATTTCCATCGGTACACCAGAAGATACCCGGTCACCAGATGCCCTAAAAGCCGCCCTTGCTGAGTTCATTTCAATGCTCATTTTTGTTTTCGCGGGTGAAGGCGCTGGCATGGCTTTCGGTGAGTCATTGTCGCATTTTTTTTAAACAGTAACATGTTATTAACCACGACTAGCAAGCAACTAGACCGAAAAACAAAGTCATCGTCCCACTTAGGAGACATATATTACATTATCACTTTTTATGAAATGTATAATGATTTTTTTTTTTTCAGCCAAGCTGACTGATGGTGGAGCAGCGACACCGGCAGGACTTATTTCAGCATCAATATCACATGCTTTTGCACTATTTGTTGCGGTTTCGGTTGGTGCTAACATATCAGGTGGTCATGTGAACCCAGCTGTGACATTCGGATTGTTTGTAGGTGGCCACATTTCGTTGTTGAGGAGTGTTTTGTATTGGATTGCTCAGTTGCTTGGCTCTGTGGTTGCTTGTGTGCTTCTAAAAATTGCAACTGGTGGTCTGGTAAGTTGGTTAACAAATGATATTCAGTTAGTTTCAGTAGAAACATCTAAAATAACGGATTTATTTGGCTATATTTGTGTAGGAAACATCAGCTTTTGCTCTATCATCGGGTGTGAGTGAATGGAATGCAGTGGTGTTTGAGATAGTTATGACTTTTGGACTGGTGTATACTGTGTATGCAACAGCAGTTGATCCAAAGAAAGGTGATTTAGGAACTATTGCTCCAATAGCAATTGGTTTTATAGTGGGTGCAAATATCTTAGCTGGTGGTGCATTTGATGGTGCATCCATGAACCCTGCAGTGTCCTTTGGCCCAGCTGTGGTTAGCTGGACATGGAACAGCCACTGGGTGTACTGGCTCGGCCCGTTTTTGGGTGCGGGTTTAGCTGGACTTGTCTATGAAGTCATCTTTATTGGGTCAAGTTCTCATGAACGTCTCCCAACCACAGATTACTAAGAATTAGATGCAGGTGTTGAATTGTATTTGATGTTTGTTGGGTGTTTTTGCTTTCAAGTCTGGTGGGAAGCCTTTTGGCTATGTACTCAATTGAATGTTTTTCTTTGAATCAAGTTGTGAATTTTATTCATTTTGGATTTTTGGGTTATTAATATTAATCTATTAATAATTATGCTCCTTTACCCAATCTGTTACAAGAGGACTAACATGAACAAACCTTAGTGGGCTGGCCAGAATTGGACTGAGCCAGTGAGCCCTAATCATAGCTTCCCATGAATCTGGTCAATACACTTTTGTTTCATTCACATATAACATGAAGTTAAAGAAATAACATATAAGTTCACTCCTAACCATCTAAAAGAAAGTTTGGTCAAGTGGCCCATTGCCCCTAATAAAATTTTGATCCGGGTGTTTTAAGAAAAAACCAAAAAAGGAGTCCTTAACAGAGATCAAAAGTGCTTGACTATAAACACTAGCATAAATTAGAAAGTTTACCTTAATGCAACACCAAGCAACAAATGTAATAAAAACTTGAACTACTTGATGAAAAAGAAAGAACAATATGCAAACAATCAAAAGAAGAAGTTTTAGCACAAAGAGAACCAAATATTGGAAGGTAAACAAAATTTTAGTATTATTTATGTCATTACTCATTAGTATTAGTACTAGTAGGGAACCCGCGCGTTGCGGCGGGGTCGACATTCACAACAATGATTTATAAAACGGTTTTTCTATTCTATTTGTTTATCAATCCTGGTATGATATATTATATAGTACTTTTCTTAGCTTTCTTATTAATAGCGTTTGTGTAGTATATCTATGCCTTTTAGACACTCGGGGCTCGGCTCGCTTATAAACGAAGATGAAAATCGAAGCTCGAGCTCGGCTTGATTTTAAAAAGAATAATTATTAAATATCTTTCAAAATTCAATCGTCTAAAAAATATCAATTTCAAAAGAACATATTCAAAATAAGTTCAACTAATACAATACAAACCAAAATCAAATTCAACCAAACGCAAAATAAATTTTAAATTTCAATGAAATACAATATCAATTTATTAGCATGGTAATCAACCCCTAAACACGCCACAACCAAACGCAAAATAAATTTTAAATTTCAATGAAATACAATATCAATTTATTAGCATGGTAATCAACCCCTAAACACGCCACATTTATCCATTTGCACTCTTAATGAATACAAATAATAATTGTTTTTTAATATATAACATATATAAAAATAACATGTTTTAAAATAAATAATCTAACCTAGCCCAAGCGAAGCTAACGAGTAAGCCAATCCGGCTCATTACAAGACGAGCCGAGCCAGGCTCACTTTCTAATCGAGCCGAGCGGACTCGGTTCAGTTTCAAACCGAGCCATATCGACTGAGCTTTTTCCGAGCTAAATCCAAGCAAGCTCCAAGCCGCAAGCTTTTTGGACAACCCTATCTAGACCCGTGTGTTAAACCGAGTTGTATAATTCTATAATCTGTTAAAAAAGTTATATTAGTTTTTGTTAATTGATTATACTCATCTTCAAAGTACCATGATTAATTTCTAAAAATATAAAATAAATACATCATAAAGAGATGCATTAAATATGTATTAATATATGAAAAAGAATGTTGCTATCCATAATGAACTAAAGCATGACAATTGAAACTGCAACGGAAACTACATGATGTACACACTTTTATTACAGGTATGTCATTTGAAATTTAAAAGCTAAATAATGAGCTTCCACAAAATCTAGTATTATCTTTTTCTTTTAAGATTGATTCCTAATAAATTTCATAAAAATAAATGAATATTTTTAAAGAATGCCCCGCAATATTGTACACTCCAAATAAGCTCAAGTCTTTCACTCACTGCTTGAGTTCAAAACATATTCTTGAAGACTGCCCCGAGTAGTTCCACTTTCCAACTTTACATGGCCATTGGTAATTGTTGTAGGTGCTTGATGAAAACATAACAAAAACTCTTCAAATGGTTTTTATACAACACAAGAAAATAAATAATACACACTTGACCAGAAACTCTTCTACAAGTTCATAATGAACCTCTGCAGACACAAGACGCATACAATCGAATGTAAATCAGGGACTTATATGCACTTACCTCAGCAAGTAGCTGATGAAGAAGTAGCCCACCAGAAGACCAACCATATATGTTGCAGCCCACAGCAAGATCTGATCACCGCCCAAATACTTCAGCCAGCTACACGTCCAGCGCCCAGCGCTCCGCAACTTTATTAGTTCCAAGACCAGCAGATAAATGATATTCACATGAAACAAAGGAAATAAAAATAAGTACTAAACCATAAATAAATAACAAATTGTAATTTTGACAGCAAATTGGTTGATTATCTACAAATTATTTGGGCAGCAAGATGATAAAGTGATCAAGTTGTATTTTTGACAACCAAATACTACATATCGAAAGTGATCAAGTTGTATTTTTGACAACCAAATACTACATATCGAATCAAATGAGAAATACAGTAACAGGTTGGGTGTTAAAGTTCAAGTTATTAAAGTTCAAGTTGTATTTAAACACACTTCTTGTGTTACAGTCAACAAATGGGTGTTAAAGTTCAAGTTAATAAAGTAAATAAACATCCTAAAACTCTATCCAATCAACCAACAATCCTGAGTAACAACAAAATAGGTGATGCAACTGAGTATTCATCACATGGAACTTACAAGAAGGTCAGAGGGCAAAGCTAAAAGAACCTTTGACATTTCTGCTGCAACTGTTGAATCTATGCCTATGTGTATGCAACAGAAAATTCACTAATTTGGAAAAGAAACAAGTTTTATCTTTACATTATTCATAATTGAAAAGCACCTGTCATAAAAAACAAGAGAATATAACCCAGGCTAACATCAAGTTCTTTTGACATGTCTTCTAACCCAGGTAGGCGTAACTGTGAGCCATCGAAAGATGTAGCTGCAAAAAAGATGCGATTAAAGGATAGTGGAAACCCAAATAAAGTTTTCTTGAAAGACAAGCGTATAATGATATAAGTCACCGAATTTGGCCACATAAACGGCTTGTAATCCTAACGATCCTCAAAAGATCTGTTCATAACCTCAACTGCTGAATCCATAAACTGCACCACAATGACAAAAAGTAAACTTTACATCAAAAAATAATATCGTTGCGATGTTCATAGGATGATGGGAATATTCGTTATGCTCTACCAAGGACCAAATAAATAAAATAAAAATTCATATTTAGGGTATAAAAAATGGAATTTACCTTTCCAAGAACAGAAATATGGCAGCCGATGATCAACCAAATAAAAACCGAAAAAACATTAACTCATACGATACTCGATGGTTTATTTGAAGGTATAACTGTATAAAGAATGCACCTTTAGTCTAAGAAGTTTTACTGGTGTAATCTTTCCAGGAACAACACACTCTGGCCCTGCTGCTTCCACTATAGCTTCCGTCCCTAACCCATATCCAATCGGATCCGGGTGCTGCAAAAAAAAAACCCACCCAAAACCCAAAAAGATTCAATAAAACCAGAAACAGTTTCCAACCACAAGAACCCTAATTCCAAACCATCATGTAGTAACAGTAACACACATACAAGTAAAACAACCAAAACCCATGTTCATATATCAATTCACATCCCTTTTCAACCAGCTAAAACCCTAACAAATTTGCAAACAACCCGAATTACCTTGATGAGAGAGAGAGCATAATCTGTGTGGGGGTTTTGAGGGAGAGATAAAAGAGGGGAAAGGTGGATTTTGGGGAGGGGTTTGGTGGCATTTGAAGAAGCTGCCCTCCATGGTGCATCTTGCCCTTGCATCTTTTCTATAGCAACCAAACAATCGGAGTAACCGTTGTACTCTCCGAAAACAACCCTACCACTCTTGTAACCATCTTGCATCCGCTTTCTTTGGGTTTTGAAGAGGGATATTGAACGGTTCGTTCTCAAGATTTCATTACATATTCATTGGAATGAAGGTGAAGAAGGGGTGGTGCTGGGTTTCAATAATCAAGGATGAGGGGGCGATTGATTGCTCCCATGTCATTCAATATTACGTTTGATTATGAGATGTCTTTTACACTCTGTTCCCGAGTCTCATTTAACAGGGGAGGGGAAAGAGATGAAAATATGAAAAACCATGTTCCCGAGTTTCATTTAACAGGGGGAAGGAAGGGAAAAGGGAAGAAAATATGACCAAATATTCATCCTCCCAAATTGGAGAGATTAGGAGAGAAAATTTTCCTTCCCCTCCTCTCCCTCACCTCCCCCTGTTAAATGACTCGGGAACATAGTGTTAGGTTTCTTGAGGGCACAAAAGGAAATAATTTTGGGGGTCTGAGTATGGGGCGAAGGTGGATTTACTCTTATACCCTCTCAGTGTCTTAAAATTCCCTAATTTTTACAATTTCACCCTTATAAAATAAGCATTGTTTAGTTGTACATATTGCATAAAATGATGGACGCCATGTAAAATTACATGTGTGTACATCACTTCTCCTTTTTATAATAGTATAGATAAGGGATCATAGTGTCATATCGTAACTAGTGGGGTTAGATGTAATTAATGCCCTGCTTGCGGTGTGTACATATAATTTATATATGTGTGGGCCCTCATGAGTCAAAAGTGATATTGCGCTAATTTTAACGTTATTTTACTAATTTCGTGAAAATAACGTTAAAAACGGCTTAGCGGCGGACGACTAATCATGCATCATGTGGTGTCATTGATAGCTGAAAGACAAGGGGGTACATGCACAAATCGGCATTTGTCCCGATTGCTGAGTGTTATGTGACTCATGTCCAAGGCTTGATACAAAACTACTATTGAGCCGGGGGTCTCATTGGAAGCAGCCTCTCTATTCCTACGGGGTAGAGGTAAGGGTAGTCGGTGTGATTCACCGAATGCATGCGGGAAGTGGTTTTCACCGAACGGTGAATTGATGCCGCCCCATTTTCGGTGATCGGGTAGTGGGTAAATCGGTGTATACTCACCGATGCGGGAAGAGGAGGGAAGGAAGAGAGGGGAGAGTTTAATTGTGGGTCCCAACCCCTTTCAACCAATCAAAAATTTTCTTTTCTTAATTGAGTGGGTGTTTGAATCACTCCTAATGTTTGAGTAGAAAATAGGGAGTGATGGGGGGACTTGACATGGCATGATATCCTTGGGTAAATAATGACTCAAACACCCTAAGGTGTTTGAATCATACCCTCCACCCTAAGGCTGTCTACATCTTACCCTCCTCAGACCCTACCTTAGCTTTGCTATTGGTGGGATTTACTGCGTATGATGATAATGATGATGATGATGATTATGATGAGGTTATACCAGTTGATTCTAAACGATGTATTGCTTAGACGTGCCAGTTCATGGGTATAAATGTACATGTTATAAATCCCAGGAGACCATGAATTCAACCCATCAATCAAGAACAAAATAACAATCGAACAAAGAACAAGAAGAGGGGGATTAACCCTAATACACAATCGTATTAATAAATTGAGAAATTGAATCGGATTGTTTCAAGGTACAAAAAAACAAACTGAAACCCTAATCCTATTTATGCATATTGAATGGTTACGTCTTGAACCATCGCGTCTCCTCACGAACGGTTATGTCTCTTAAATATGTGGCTGAGATTGTTGTTGAAGAGGTGTGTCTCTTGATTCCTTCCTTGATGCCATCGATCAAAGGGTGCGTCTCCAGGAGACATGTCTTTCCCTTAAGTGTAGGTTACAATCTTTCAACTTGTCTTCTTTAGTCCTTGTACTTTATAACTACCCAATCTAAACATAACATAAACTTATCTATTAACTAATTACACTTATGACACGTATATTCTCTTTCTAACCTGATCAACAAGACTTAGACAATTAAAGTCTAACAATTCCCCCCTAATTGTTTAAGTCTTGTTCTTCCAATCTTCGTGCTCCTTCCTGGGCAATCTCTGAACCCGGTGTCTTTAACCATATGCGACTTCGGGATCAACTTCTTGGGAGACTTGTAAATTGGTGATTTCTATGAACGAGGATGGCTTCCCCTGCGTGTACTGTTTACCTTTTCCGCTGCCCTTGCCGCTATTTCCTCCATTTAGACCAGCACCAATATGCTCGGTTCGCCCGATGATTTCCTGCCTTCCCTCAGATGATTCTTCCAAACCGCGAAACCCTTGCCTTGAGTGAAGAAATGAACCCACGATCTTGATTCTTTGAGCCTTGGCTCTGATACCAATATAGATCCCAGGAGACCATGAATTCAACCTATCCATCAAGAACAAAATAACAATCAAACAAAGAACAAGAAGAGAGGGATTAACCCTAATACACAATCGTATTAGTAAACTGAGCAATTGAATCTGATTGTTTCAAGGTATAAAAAAATAAACTGAAACCCTAATCCTATTTATACATATTGAACGGTTATTATTTTACTCGTTTAGTCCTTTGACTTAAGATCTCCACCAAACAACTCCCTAGTTGGTGTTGTAATTTTATCATATTAGAAGTTAAACTATATCTTAGTATTACCTGTCATTAGCATCACTATAAGGGGTCGTTGTGTTGTAATGTATTTAGTGGTGGTTAATGTAATTAAGTCACTTAGGTTATACCGGTTGATTCTAAACGACATATTGTTTAGACACACCGATTCACGAGGTATAAATGTATAATGATATTAATACGGTACAATCAAGATTCCCGTAGATGTGTTAATTTGTTCTTGATTTCACCTTTTGATTTCCAACACAAAGGTAATTTTATACCAAAAACAAGAAACTACATCTACCTACAAGGCTTCAACTAAACAACATAATTTTACAAATGTTGGTGGTTAAAATGCTAGGTTGCAACTTATGCATCATCACTGTTGCAACTATTGAAAATCTAACTAGGAGAGGGGTTGGGTTTTTCTACATTTGATTTGTGAAGGGTTAATCTTGATAAGTTGTGAGAGTACAATGGTTGTAGTTACAAAACGGCAAAAGGATTTTAAAAGAGTCCGATATATAAGTTTTAGTTTATTTTGTTTAAGTTTATTTAAAAGGAGTTTGAATTAGAATTTCTTTAATAGTTGTTTTACTATTTATTCTTAGGGAGTTTATGTGATAGTGGGATTATATTTGGGTTACCTATTCATTAGGTTCGTTTAGCTTAAACAGGAGACTTGTATGGTTTCTAGCGCGACTTTGCTTTTCTTGGTTTCTTAATAAAAGTGTCACGGTAAGTTTCCACTATCTTCATTTTGATCTTCTTTAATCAACCACCTTTGTTTGTGTGTGTAACTCTAGGCCAATAGTTGGTATCAGAGCTTGGCATAGCTCACACCATGAAGAACGAGGCTACTAGAGAAGCCGCGCATGTGAGATGATCAAGAATGAAGATTTTATCGTGTGAAATGATCAAGATCAAGGTTGGAAAGTCAAGGGTGTAAAACGATAAAAGCATAGGTGAAGCTCGTCATCGAAGAATAAAAGACCCCACCATTCTAGTGGTCAAGATCAGAAGTATTTGGTAATTATGAAGAAACTGAAGAACAATATATCAGCATCCGTTTCTGTAAAGTTTTTACCAGGGTGTTAATCTGCATGACAAACGAACTAGGAGAGATTTTGGGAATAGCAATAGAGAAACAAACAATAGTAGACCGAGAACAAGTCTTTTTCTGCTCTCTCTTTGCGTAACAAAGTAGCCAACATGAAGGTTATATTTTTTTCATAGCTCCCAACATTAAAAATCAAGGAAGATTCGTATCCGTGAAGGATCAAGAAGTTGTGAAAGTGGATCACAAAATGTGATTAAGAAAGTGGTTGGGAAGGTTGAGTGAAGCAACCAAGTTAGTTATGAAATTAGGTTCGAGAAGAAATGATCAGTGCTCAAAG
Source organism: Helianthus tuberosus (assembly GCA_030545235.1). NCBI lineage: Eukaryota > Viridiplantae > Streptophyta > Magnoliopsida > Asterales > Asteraceae > Helianthus > Helianthus tuberosus. The sequence goes on along the minus strand of CM060376.1, from coordinate 172,454,791 downwards.
CATAAGGATCCAATGGACGTGTTGGATGCACTACTTGTTAGGTATTTAGGAACCAAGAGGGTTCAAAAGGTTCACTTGCAAACACTTCGAAGCGAGGTGGAGATATTGAAGATGAAAGAGACGGAAACAACTAATGAATTTGGAAAATTATTAAGTGGGCTACAGTCAAAGTAGAAAAGTCTTGGGTCTTCACTTGAGTACGAGGTTATGGTGAGAAAATGTCTTAACTCTATGTGAAAAACTACTTGCCAATCATTATTTCAATTGATTAATACTCAAAGATCGAGATTATGGTGTTTGAAGAAGTTGTGGGTCGATTGAGCTTATGAAGAGCGATTGTTACCCCAAGATGAAATTGAAGACATGCAAGGAAAGTTGATTTTCACTTGTGATGAGGAACACATTAAGCAAAGAAACAAACGTGATTATAGTTAACAAGGTTGTGAAAGTCATGGGGGTTAATCATGATGGTAGAGATCGCCGTTGAGGCCGGGATTAGGGAAGAGGAAGGGGTCATGAGAATAGACCAGGTTCAAGTTCAAGTAATGACTAACAGGAATCGAAGGATGAAACAAGTCAATAATTCAATGTTACCGATGTGGAGTTTTTGGTAATTTTTCATATGAATGTACGAGCCGGCAACCGAAAGAGAAAGAGGTGAATTTGGTTCAAGATGATGAACCACCACTACTTTGAAAAGATAACGGATTAATATCAAGATTAAGGGGGGGAAATAAGGGGTTAATCTTCATAAGCTGTGAGAGTTAAAGGATTAAAGTTGTGAAATTACTAAAGAAGTTTAAACAGGGGTAGACCTACCCACAATGGTGGGTGGGCGGCCGCACCCCTTGAAAAAAAATTAAGTGCTAATTTTCGTCGAAAATCACAACCACACCCCTTGAAAATTTTCAACCGGCCTCCTCAGCAAAAAAAATATTATGAATTTATAAAAAAAAAAATTAAACACTAATTGTTATGAAGGATAGGGTTCTAGAGTGAACACTAGTGTATTTGGTGAATTGAGTGAACAAATCCTTGCCATTGATTTAGATCATCAAATTGAAAAATACACTAGTGTATTTTCATCATCAAATCCTGATCAAATCCTGGCCATTGATTTACACTTGTGTATTGATAATCAAGGGCCATGATTAGTTCACTATCAAGGGGGTCGTTTACAAATGAACCTAACCCTTATTATGAATATATAAGTATATAACACAATTTGTATAATTATTCTTTAACCACTTATTCACTTTACTTAACCCAATCTACAATTTAATTTTATTAACCCAGCTACCCAACCCAAAGATTTATCCGTTTTTATTAATTGTTTTTTTTTATGTGGTGATTAGGATAAAATATAGATGTATAATGGTTTGATCTTTTTATGTTTTTTGATGTTTTTTTAGTTGTTATAGATTTGTAGTTAATTATTTTGTTGTTTTATTTTAAGCTTTGTTAATTATTTTGTTGTTTTATTTTAAGCTTTGTTATATGATTCCTAATCAACATTTAAAACTAGAGCTTCAATGTTTGAAAATTAAAATTGAAAATTATGGACTATGCAGGGGCGCAAGATTTAAGGGGCGGGGAGGGGAGGGGCGCCTGACCCCCCCGAACTTTTCAGTCTGTAGTGTTATATATGTATGTTTCGTATAGGGTTTTGTAGGTATATACGTTTTCGACCCCCCTCCCCGGTTTTATAAAAAAATTAGGTATATTCATTTTCAACCCTCCGGTTTTAGTTTTTTTATTTTTATAGCCCAGATAAATTATTTAATTAGTGCAAATATTATAGCCCAAATCATTATATTTGGTAAAATACTAGAATGTATATTATATAACCCAAATCAAATCATTATACAGCCCAACTTAAAAGCCCACACTGTCAAAAAAAAAAACAAAATTCGTTTACTTTGGGACATCGACCAGAAGAACAGAAGCCACAAGTCAGAACTGCAGAAAGAGGGAAAAAAGCATATTCCAGAACTGTTCGACTTCAGCTTCTTGTTCGAGAACAGAAGCCAAAACATTGCTCGTTGTTGTGGTCTTGTACTCTTGTTCGACTTCTTCAATCTTCATAAGCTTAAAGGTATGTGTTTTTTATCTTTATGTTTAATTTAGGACTGCAATTTATATGATTTAGGTTGAAATTAGGGGTGAAATTAGCCCGAATTTTTATCCTAAACTTGTTGAATATTTCTGTAACTATGTCTAATTTTATTTGTTTAATCTTATTGTGATTTGATTTAGATAGAAATTAGAGTTTGAAATTTAGGGTGATTTGTTAACTTGTTTTGTTATTAGATTATGCTATGGGGAAGAATAAAATTAAAATTGACCCAACCCGACCCAATCTGATCCGATCCGCGAAACTTTGTTTGTTTATGTTTACTTGTTTTACATGACCTGACCCTATGCTATGAACCGATTTTTTTTATATAGCTAGGGGCCTAAAATTTTTAAATTTTTCCGTACCCTCAGCAAAAAATTTATGGATCCGCCACCAAGTTTAAATGAGTTGATGGATAAGCTTTAACTAGTTTATAACTTGCGTTTATTTTAGGGAGTTTGAATTAGAGCAAATTTATTAGTTGTTTTAGTTAATTCCTTAGAGAAGTCTGAGTTATACAAGGATTACATTTCGGTTAGTAATTCATCAGGTTTGTTTAGTTTAAAAAGGAGGGTTGTAATCGGTTTCTAGCATGACTTTGTTAAAAAAAAAAAAAAAAAAGGTGTCGTGGTGTGTTTCCACAATATGGGGTTTCGATCTTCTTAAATCAATCATCCTTGTTTAAGGCCAATAGTATGTGTAAATCTAGGCCAACAATTTGAAAAGTAAGGCGACTTAAGTGTCATAAGATTTCTAGAATTTAATCGTAGAGAGAGAACTTTTCATAATTAAACAAGCATTCTATTTACTTATTTACTTATTTTGAGACACTGTTTCCCTAAGAAAATAATCCTGAAAATAAGAATCATACAGATTTTTTGCTTACAGTATTAGGAATGATGTAGTTCAACATATATGTACACCCACAACTATAAAGTTATGCGAATCTATATAGATCAAACAAAAGAAAGAATTTCATATATATATATATACCGTTAAAACTAACTGAATCTATTTACTGTATAATAAAAGAAACCATTTGAGAGACACTTGTTATCATATTATGCTATGTCTTATAGATAATTATTGTTTTAGTTTAATCTCTTCTAATTAATTATAAATAACCCTCGTACTAAATATTATTTAGTTTAATATCTTATGGATAATTTTCATTTAGTTTAATCTCTTCTAATTAATTATATATAACTCTCCTACTAAATATTATTAATTTAATATATTTTTAAATAACCAAATTACTTATCACCCAAACCAAACTTTGTATTAATATATTATTTATTTTTATTTTCATTATTAAAAAAATATTATATTGATTTTATTACATAATTTTTAACAAATTGCATATAACTTTCAATATTACTTTATATATAAAATTAGATTTAATACGGGTTTTTTAAATATAATTTATATTTTATTTATCACTCAAATGGCTGCTTATTTGCTTCTTGAATAACATGTTTGACCATTGTATCTTCTTTTCAATAATTATCTTCGCAATCACCATATCTATCGCGTACCAGGTATATCCATTAGTTTTTTTAAATATAATTTTCTTTATTTAGTATATAAAATCATATTTATTCAAGCCGTGTAATACACGAGGGTTTTTAAATATATAAGTTTTTTTATTATTTGGTAAACAATATTACATTTATTCAACCTGTGTAATAGACGTGGTTTTAAAGATATAACTTTTTTTATTATTTAGTATATAAAATTAAATTTATTCAACCCATACAATATGTTTCTTATAGATACAACTTTTTATTACTTAACATTTAAAAATGATATTTATTCAATCCGTGCAATCAAGGAGCTTTTTAAAGATATATTGTTTTATTATTTAGTATATAATTTATTCAATCCGTATAATACAGAGGGTTATAACCTAGTATCTTACTAGTGGGAAACCCGCGCGTTGCGGCGGGATCGTAAATTTTTGTTAGTTTATTAATTATATCATTTTATGTTATGTTAGGAAATGATTTCTTGAAAAATCGAATGGAGGAACATGGTTACCATGGTTTAATCCATACAAACCATGATGGATCATGCAAGGGGGTGGTATAGCCTTTGAATGGTCCTACGTGGCGAATCATGTCTCAACCATGATCTCCACACCCTTTAGCCTTAATAAAAGAAATCAGTTCATACGGTGAGTGTTTAATTCTCGTGGTGAACAAAAAAATGTGTAGTTTAATAGTGGAATTTGTGTGAATTGGCATTTATAAAAAAGAAAAAAAGAACATGATTGATATTATAACGTTGACCATCAATCATGTTTTGTCAGCGTCCTTCCATATCAAGCTAACAGCATATATCCGCTCCAAAACTTGCAAGACTTCTTTACTTGACGGTCTATCGTTACGTTTGTTCGCAACACATTTTATTGCGAGTGCCCTGCATTCAAATGCACTTTCAAGAGGGTAATTCTGTTCAAGACGCGGATCAATTATTTCCTTTAGATTTCTTTTGTTTGCTAGGATTTGACGTGCCCACTCTACCAAACTATACTGCTCATCAGGCGTATTTTCACCTATTGCCGGTAGGGCTGTTAGAATTTCTATCAATAGCACTCCAAACCAATAGATGTCACTCATCATATGACCTGTAACAATATAAGTTTTGTTGTTATAAACACAAAATCTCATCTTTTTGCAGTTCAGACATCCATAGTCTCTCCCAGTTCAGGTTCCAACATAGTGGCATTGAATTTTGTATGAACAAGTACATTAATATCAGTTCTAATGTGTATAAATAATTTCTTATTTATTGCAAGAGTCATGAGATGTTTTTATAAAATATATATTAAAAGTTTTGAAAGTTAATCAGTAGTCTTTTATAAAATAATCTACAAATGTTATGTAGATAAAGTTTATGGTAACATGCCTGTGCTCATATACTCAGGGTCTACCTGTTCGCTCAAATTCAAGGCAAGATTTCTCCAACCCAAAATCTAGCAATTTTGCATTGTTCCTGAAATTAGAAATATTATGTATAGTTGGTTTAATCTAGATCCATGAAACGTAAAGTAATAAAGTAATTGATCACTGGCATAAAGCACAAAAATAAAGAGTACTTGATCTAGAAGTATATCGGAACTCTGAACACCATGGCATACAATTTGATCTTTTGACGAATGCAAATATGTTAGTCCACGGGCCACTCCTATCATTATCCACTCCTATCCTTAACCTGTTACCCGTTTAACTATATCCTTTGATTCGACCCGTTTGAGATAGAACATAACCTCAATTCGACCCGTTCTGTTATGTTTAAAACAGGTCGAATCAAATGATATAGCTAAATGAGTAACATGTACAATATCACTACAAAGTCTACTCATGCATACAACCGGCCTATATTGACCCGTTAACCCAAAATCAACCATGATAAGTTAAGTAATACTTACATCATCGGCGACGATATCGAAGAGGTTGGACCATTCTTTATTCTATAAACATTGCTTGCCGGATTCTGTTGCTTTTCCATCATCTCAGCCCGCAGAAAATAAACAATGTCATCATCATACTTTCAACATTCAAAATTCTTACAAGAATCAGTTTTGTAATTTCATTTTATAGTAGTTTAACAACGCTATCAAGTTGGTACGGTTCTAAATTAATCTTTTTCAGAGAAAAAAGAAGCATTTTTTTACCTTTCTTTTCAATTCTTGATTCTGTTCTTTCAGTTTGGCCACTTCGGCTTCCAGTTCCATAGTGTATGCCTACGAAAAGCCGAAAAAAGTAACATTTGATACTCCTGTGAAGAATAAAACAACACCGTAAAGAGAACATTTGATACTCCTGTGAAGAATAAAACAACACCGTAAAGAGAACATTAGCGATTTGATATGCTTTCCCAAAGAATACATAAAAAATGCGAAAAGTACCAAAAACACTCACCAATGCCCAATGTTAGCAGCATTTTTACAGAGGTTGGATGAATTTGTCTGGATTTCATGTGCTTTCATCCTCCCAATCAATATAGAATTATAATCTCCTTTAGAAAACTATCAATGTAAGAGGTATTTGATATAACGCATGTTTCCTAGCAAGTTAACCAGTTGTTCAAGCGGCCAAAGATAAAGATCAGTAACATTTGATACTCCTGTGAAGAATAAAACAACACCTTAAAGAGAACATTAGCGATTTGATATGCCTTCCTAAAGAATACATAAAAAATGCGAAACGTACCAAAAACACTCACCAATGCCCCATGTTACCAGCATTTTTACAGAGGTTGGATGAATCTGTATGGATTTCATGTACTTTCCACCTCCCAATCAATGTTTGTTTCAATGAGGTTTGCTTCAATTTAAAGCTTTGAAGGCCAGGCCCCGGGTATTGATGACCGACCGACATCCTTTATAAGCTTTGAAAGCCAGTCTTCAAAGCTTCAATTTCAACAAAGTAAACCCATTGAAAACCAAAATTTCTCAATTATCAACATACAATTCGATCCATTACGACATAAAAAAAACACATCAACATGATTTATCAAATATTGAATGAGAAACAAAAAATAAAACAAGCAAATTAAGCTTGTAAGACGAAGCACCTAGGGTTACGGGTTACCTGTTTCTGAATCTTCGTAGGTGGATCTCAAATCAACTTGATTCTTTCGTTTTCACCTTGCGGTTTTGACATCGAACCCTTGATTTTTTGAACAATCTCACAAGATCTGGTCGATTGATAGAAGCTTTAAGATTCGGTTAGAGGGAAGATGAGATTCTTCGCCATTGATGACCTAGGTTTTCACCGGTCTTTCATACCTTCATCTCATGATTACTTTAACCCTGCTACATATATCCCTTTCATTTCATTTCGAGCGTTTCCACTATAATCAAACTAATTTCATCAAATCACAAACTAAAATCTAGCAATGGCCAAAAACATATTATTAAACTGAGTATATATTACTATAACAAACTAAATATGCTCCACACAAGGTATAAACTTAAATATATCAAACACAAAAACAATAATTATGATAAAACAAACACATACCTTTCATTAATCTTGTTCCTTCTATGTTGGTCCGTCACCGAATGCTTGGACGGCCTAGTAGCATCACTATTCTTCCCATCTGCAATATCCCCAATTCAATCAACACCCAAAATTACAACAATTTCACAAAAATCAATCAAACTGAAAGGAAAAAAACATGCCTTTTGAAGATGGGTTATTTATGCCGTAATTAAAATTAAATGACCAGATTAGATGCAACTCAAAACCCATTCAGTGTAATGCAGTTTCACCGGAATCATGTTCGTTTCAGATTGAAACCAATATAGACCCTAAAGGATTAATACTCCAGAAGTTTAAACATGATCTATAAATCAGTAAATCACACAACTAATAACATACTATAAGATACATCAGAATATGAGGATAAATTTCTCTTACTTTAGTGCAGGCGACAATTGGCTCCGGCTAGGGTTGTAGTAAGCATGAAGCAGCAGTTTCCAGAATCCAGATCTATTATAAAAAGCAAGAAAAAAAACAACAAATCATCAATCAAAACCCTAACGATTGAAATTAGAGTTACCTACGTTGGGATGTTGAGATGAAAGAATCAAACACGGTGGCAAATAGAAGGAGAGCACAGACTCCATAGCTGGTGGCTTCAGATATTCCGGTTATTGCTGTGTTTTGTTCGAGTTCAACTCAAAATATGGCATGAACAACCAGGGGATGGGATTAAAAAGACCAGGGGTGATGAGATTACTTCTTTAATACCGAAATCGAATTGAAGGCATGCTCCATTGAATAAATTGAAGTCCAATTTGCTTGATTTCCCTGTGGTTTGCCGAATTGAATGGTTTAAGTGAAGTCGGAGGGGTTGAAGACTTAAAGGTATGAATTGAAAAGACCAGGGGTGATGAGATTACTTCTTTAATACCGAAATCGAATTGAAGGCATGCTCCATTGAATAAATTGAAGTCCAATTTGCTTGATTTCCCTGTGGTTTGCCGAATTGAATGGTTTAAGTGAAGTCGGAGGGGTTGAAGACTTAAAGGTATGAATTGAATTGCGCATTGAAGAAGGTGATTACTGATTATCAATTTAGACGGTTTCAGTTTGATCATAGGTTAGAATTGATGAAAGAATGTTAAGAGGGGTATAATGGGAAGAAAAAGGTAAAAATATTTGGGATTTTAACTACCTTTTCATATGCCATCTTAAAATTAGGGATGGAAATTACCATCATATCCATAGGAGATGCTTTATATAGTTATATATAGATATACCAAAACCAATTTAATTTAATATCATATCTACCTAGCTATGAAAACTTACCAAATACCGTATAGACTATTCTTTAATAATTAAAACTAGTAATAAGACCCGCGCTCTTTGCGGCGCGGGTACTTCGCAAATATCGAACGGATTAGTCCAAGCGTTATGTGATATGTTAACCATATGAAAACGCACGTTTTGACGTATCTGATTGAACTCAATGTATCCTATAGTTGCATTGCGATTGGATCAAAACGTAACGTAAATCAAATTTATATCGTACAATCATAACGTATTATACGCGATCCGACTAACTCGAATTTATATCGTCAAGCCAAAAACTCTCGAGGGGGTCAAAGTGGCATTTACAAAGTTCATAAAAAGTTAAGTGGTTAAAAATTGCATTTCTTAAACTTAAGGGCTAAGAGAGGGTAAAGATAAAATTTGATAAAGTTTTGGGGTAAGAAGTAAACTATAACAAAGTTGGGGCTGAAAAGTAAACTACGACAAAGTTGGGGTGTCAAAAGCAAAGTATTTGTAAAACGGAGTAGTAGTTTAGGGACTAAATTTGCAACTTTATTAAAATTAGAAGGTTTCAAAGTCAAGGGGCTAAAATTGCAAAATCGTAAAAGTATGGGGGAGGAGGCAAAGCCGGTGGGTTTTCCACCAACTTTGTCTTTTAAGTTATAGTAGAATAGTAAAAAGGCCCGCACGCATTGCGGCGCGTGTATATCGCAACCATCGAATGAATTAGTCCAAGCGTTATGTAATGCGTCAATTATAAGAAAACGTGTGTTATGACGTATCCGATACAATTTAATGTAACCTATATTAGCATTACGGTTGGATTAAAAAGTAAAGTAAATCCATTTATACCGTATAAAAGAAACCGAATCGAAATTGGGTTGGTTCGTTTAGTGGGGTTCCACCCAATCACTACACCACCCTTACATTTGCGTCAAGATTTAGCGACGTCAAAACGTACGATAACCTGTACGTTGAAACGTAGAACAACTGAAAACGTACACAAAATAAGCATAAAAACGTATTATATAAGACCTGACTCATTTCCAGGAAAAAACTTTTGTTGAAACGTGAATTATACCGTTTACGTCCAAACTTGAATTTATTCCGACACGTATAGGTCAATTTGTAAAATGAAGTAGTAGCCTAAGGGGCAAAATTACCATTTCTGAAAGTTTAGGAGTAAGTAAAATGAAGTAGTGGTCTTGGGGGGTAAATATGAACTTTGAAAAAGTTGAGAGGTAAAAGAGTAATGTCAAATGTAGCCTCACGCTTCATGGTGGGAAACATACATTAAACTTAACGGTTGAGGAGGTGACACTAACATGGGTGAGTAAAAAAGAAATTTATAAAATTAACGTTGCGGCGTAAAGAGGATAAAAGACAATTATGTGATGGAATCGATGTTTTTTAGTCGGTGTTGATCTCATTTTTCACGGTCCCCACGCATTGCGACTGGGAGATACGATTAAAAAAAAAGGTGTATGAAGTTCCGACATGTTGGTTACTAAGACTAAAACATATATATAAAAAATTATCAAGCTTGAATGTTGTAGTATGAGAATTTGAGAAAAGTAATTTAATAGAACACATTATAAGAAAAGAAAAAAAAGAAGAAAAATATAGACAAAATAATGAAATATAGGCATTATAAGAAAAGGAAAAAAAATGATAAGAAAAGGAGAAAAGAAAAAACATAAACATGATATGAAAAGAAAAAAGAAAAAAAATTGATGCAACAGGGAGGGTCGAGCCCAAGATCTGTTAGAGATCTACCACCAACACATTACCACAATACCAGCTCCACTACCCAGCTTTTAGTGCAAAATGTTAGAAGAAAACGTATTTAATACTCACAATTTCGGTGGGGAAATCCCACCGACTTTGTGCTTTAAGTAGTAGAGTATAGTATAATATCATATTTACTCATTTTAAGTTAAAAAAAAAAACAATTTGTTAGGATATATATGACATTTATATTTTTATTTTTTAAAAACTTTGAATCCTTATAACTATGCCAACTTGACAAGCCTGATGAATCTAATAAATTCTATTAATGAGGTTCAGACGCAACCAAAGTTTTATCTCCAGATATTGTTGTGATGTTTGGAAATTTTCATATATACCTTAACCTTCTTAACTAAAATTTCAAAAGTTGATCTCTATAATTATAGAGATCAAACCATTGGATATTTGATTTAATGGTAGGGATATGGTAAAAAGTGTCTAAAATGTAGGAAGGGTAAGAAGTGTTTTAAACCATTGGATATTTGATCTAATGGTTGAGATCAATAGGGTATAAAATGTAAATTGTGTTTTAATTAGAAGGACCTTATGTAAAAATTGAAGGGCAATAGTGACTTTTCCAACATTTCAAATATGGTAACCGTTTGAAAACCACCCATCAATCTCCTAAAGATCAGCGAATTATATGGTAACCGTCATCAATCTCCAAAAAATCAGCGAATTTCTTCATACTTTATCATAAATAGCTCTATAATCAGATTCATGGCGTAGTGTTTTATCAAATACAAAACATTCCCAGATTTAAAACACCATGACTATGATTCAAGTCATGGTGTTTTATCTGGAGACATTGTTCATGGCGTGGTGTTTTAAAACATCTATGATTCAAGTCATGGTGTTTTATCAGGAGACATTGTTCATGGCGTGGTGTTTTATCAATACAAAAACATTCCCAGATTTTTAAAACACCATGACTATGATTCAAGTCATGGTGTTTTATTTGTAGACATTGTTCATGCTGTGGTGTTTTAAACATCTATGATTCAAGTCATGGTGTTTTATCAGGAGACATTGTTCATGGCGTGGTGTTTTATCAAAACAAAAACATTCCCAGATTTTAAAACACCATGACTATGATTCAAGTCATGGTGTTTTATCTGTAGACATTGTTCATGGTGTGGTGTTTTAAACACACAGAACTAATAACAGCTGCAGATCCACAAGACGGATCTAATACAACAAAACCTGAGATCCACACTGGATCATCAACAATAATAGCAGTCGGCAACTACAGAAATAACAACCGCAACTACTGGAACAAACTCGAACAGATCTTGAACAACTTGGAGAGGGTTGCGATTAAGATGATGAAGAAATGATACGTAGGTTAAAATCGAATTGGATCTTGCAAAAAAATAGGACAGCTGTTTTTTTTTCAGTTATCTTGAAAGTCAATTAATTGATAAGAAATGTAAATTACTAATATACCCTTTTGAATTAATTAAGATAGAGGACACTTGTCATCACCAAATTATTTCTCACACTTCTTACAAAAGTATGATTTTGTACAGGATCCTTTACCTATATATATATATATATAGAGAGAGAGAGAGAGAGAGGCCGGTTATCATACAAATAACCTAATCGTACATTATGTACGCTTCATCCACAACCGTCGGATCATCTCGCTTAAACAACGTGTTTTTCTATTAAATTTATCAAATTAGGATTAATAAAAAAGAAACCGCCAAGGTTAAAATTGTCAAATTTAAGATCAAAACACCTGATAAACGGCAAACAAAACCTCAAAAATCATAACGTAAGATCCTAAAATCAAAACCAAAAACGAAATTATAACAATTAATCAAAAATCGATCGATTCCTATTCACCAAATTCTTCTGTGAAAATAAACTTCTGATGAATTTAAAAATTTTGTACTAAAACAAATCGATGGACTGACTATCGAAGAAGATGATGGAGAATGTGATATCATGTGCGAATTAATGGACAAATGCAAATGCGATTTCAATAAAAAAATTGTTTGAAATTTCATATAGTTTGTGAATTCATGGACAATGCAATGCGAATTCATGACATGCACATGCGATTTCAGTAAAAAGTTAAGTATTCTATTAGATTTCATATAGTTTGCGAATTCATGATAATGCACATGCGATTTCATAAAAATTTAAGAACACTTTGAATTTTCATATAGTGTGCGATTTCAATATTTTTACACATGCGATATCAGAAAAAGGGATATTTATATGTTGTTTTTCTTACAATTTGCGAATTTGTTCGAATCAAGTGCGATTTTGAATAAAAACACTGCAAAAAAAACTTTAAAAATACTTTGCCATAAAAATGCAAAAAAAAAAAAACAAACTACCAATCTTAAAAACAAAAAATAGTATTATTTTATATAAAAAAACTTAATTTATTAACGATGTGACTGTAATTTGACATGTAATGATGAATTTTACAATAAATACTACTGAACTTACAACCCTACCTATATAATAAATTTACTATATTAATATAAAAAACCTAGATATAACTACCTTCCATATTAAGATATATAATACGAAATAAAGACACACAACAAACAGACCAACAAAAAATGGCATCTGAAGAATCAGAAAAAATCAAAAACATTGCTATCAAAGAGCTATTGTCAACTAGAACGTTGACAGAAATAAGCACTGATGTCACCTCTTCTCATCTGATTCTTGATGTGCAAGGAAAAATTCTTGAACAAATCAAGAAAAATCAAGATGTATGGGAACAGCTACTTCAAGAACAACCATCAAGCTTCAAAGACAGGGCTTTGGATCACATACAAGGGCAATCTCAAGCTGATGACTTAGCATTCTCTTTCCTGACAGATGCTCTGAACACTGTGAAGGAAAAGATGGAGTTCAGCTCTTCTGAACGTGACAAAATATTTGCTCCAAGTAACTAGAATCTATTTTTTAATCGTTTTGTGGTTGTGGCTGTGTTAGACATTAACTATTATTGTATTTTTGGTACATGTTTTGAACACATATTATGTTTGCTATATAAGATATTAAATCGCATGAATGATATAGCCATCATTGTCACATAACAAAACAAAAAGATAACTCATATATCGCATGTAATAAAAGTGAAATCGCATGTACGAATGATTATACACTGAAACTTATACAAATCGCATGTTTTAAACTATAAATCGCATGATAAAAATGATATAAACAGATGAATATAAAATCGCATGTGTTTAGTATAATTCGCATGTGCATTTTTAAAAACCTACTCATCCTCGTCATCTTCTGACACCTCTTCCCACTGATCTTCTTCTTCAGATCCATCATCACTACTGTAATCTTCAAAGTCATCTTCATCGTCTTCGACCTCATTGTCTTTGTCTCTCACAACATTTTCAATCTGGACACCCTTCATCTTCTTTTTTTCCTGTTTACCTTGTTGTTTGGCTTTAAGCTCGTCGCAAGTCCGAATGTCATGACCTTTTTCATTGCATACGCTACATGTCCTTGACCTTTTCCCTTTGCGGCTGATCATTTGTTCCTTCTTAGATTTAATCCTTCTATGCGAGTCGCGGCCTTTGTTTCTTATACCAGCCGGCACACGGACAGTAGGGGGAGCATTAGTTACTGGTTGTTGATAACCAATCAACTTTGAAAATTGGTCAAATTTTGGATCAAGTTGCTTGGTTATACGACTCTGATCAACTCTCTCTTTAAGCTGCATCATTTGATCCCTCACTAAAACAAGTTGATCAAGGTCGGAAATCAAATTACTAACCAAATACTCCCCTGTGTGGATGATTTCACGAGCAATCTGTTTAGCCTTATGTTGCACATCCTTGCCACCAACATTTAGATTGTACTTCACATTTAACTCATTCGGCACCACATCCTTCGTCCATCTCTTCGTAACATATTTGTTTGGTATTTATTTAACACCAAACATCTTGAAAAGAAAATAGATGTGTTTGCATAGCAGCCCATACTGCTCAAAACGCAAACAGCTACACTGTGCAGTTACATCATTTTCAAGATTCTTGAACCACACCTAGGAATGAACAAAATAGAAAATAAAATTTAAAATCGCATGTATACAATAACAATTTCGCATGTATAAAAAATTATGTAAATGAATAAAATAAAATCGCATATGTAACGTAACAAATTCGCATGTCTAAAAGACATGTAAAATACCTCCAATAAACCATCTCCATGTGCTTTAAAGTCCTTCAACAATATTCTGATATGTGGACCCTCGACTTTGGTGTCCATCGACAAACATTCGGAAATTGTTCCATGAATCTCTAATTGCTGATCAAAAAATATAGACCTGGTGTAGATCTTAGCAGCATCTTTTTCCAAGGTAGTTTCACTCCAATAAGCTGGCTCAGTATATCTTGAAATATGATCATTCTTTCTATGATTGAACCTTTGTACATCCATTGCACCATCAAAATGATTCATAAACTCTACGAGAGTGAGTTGTGAATTAGACACCTGGCAAAAAAAATGGTTCTCACTCTCTGATCTTGAAGTTGTTCTCATAAGACCCGACATTGGCTCATGCCGGCAAAAAGCCGGAATCCACATGGATCTCATCCCAAACATATCATCAATCCATTTGTTTTCAGTGAGACCGAACTCAATCATCACCAACTTCCACTGTCTCTCAAATTCTTCGGGCTCAATCGAATCAGTCCAAACAATGTCGCACATCCTCCTTTTAAACTCATCATTATTACACAAATCGTGTCCAACCTATAACAATAAATGCTTTTTATATCAACCTATAACAAAAAAAAAAATAAAAAAAAAATAACCCTAACAAAAGACAAAAATATTGCATGAAATACCTTATCTGCCACTTTTTTCATTATGTGCCACATGCACAATCTGTGTCTGCTAATAGGGAAAACCTCCTCAATAGCCTGTTTCAAAGCAGGGTCTTGATCCGTCACTACAACATTTGGTTGCCGACCAAATGACTTTAAAAATGAATTCAGAAGCCATTTATATGATTCAATACTCTCAGATGCCATCAAACCAGCTGAAACTGTTACATTTCGACAGTGGTTGTCAATGCCAGTGAACGAAACAAACACCATCTTGTACCTGAACAACACATGCGAAATCACGTTTAGTATATGCGAATTATTAAAAATTACATGCGAAAACCAGAAGTATGGCATGCGATATATTCATCACACTTTGTTTGTCTATACATGCAATATTAAAATCTCATTAACAAACAAACATGCGAAAATAAGTAACAAACATGTTTGTCTTGAAACACTTACCTGTTTGTCTTGAAAGTTGCATCGAACGATATCACATCCCCAAATTCAATATAGTTAAGCTTGCATAAACCATCAGCCCAGAACAATCCAGTTAACCGTTTGCCATCATCAACAGAATATTCAAAAGAATAATCAGCTAAATACTGTTTTTTGTCAGTCATTCTATTAATCACCATATCAGCATCATATTCTCCTATATAGCTATTAATTCGCTTCCTAAAATTTTTGCAATCATCAACCGTGGCACTAACGTTCTCAAAACCACCAAAACGTTTCCTCATTATATGGAAAGCTTTGACAGGACCAAGGTTTAAAGTACCTAGTTCCCATACCATCTCCTCCTGGACATCTGACAATTGTCTGTAAGCTGGCAGCATGTGAATATCATTTTGACATACAAACTTATGATTATGGCCATCAACAAATCTCTTTACTGTATATAATCTACCATCCACAGTGCAAATCATAAGTTGAGCTTTGCATCCAGTTCTATTAGTCCCCCTGTTCCTTGTTTTGAATTGCTTTTTTGACTTCGAATGATCATCAATACACAGAGGCTTATGTCCCTCTTTAGAACAAACAAAATACTTAGTTTTGATTATACCACCACTGTGTACTTCACCACCTTTCCGAATAGAAAAACCAACTAACTTAGCATATGATTGATAAAACGCATATGCTTGTTCAATAGAGATAAATTGCATTCCAACAACAGGTGTAGCTGATGCTTGAACCTCTGGAGTGTAAACCCTTTCATCTACATGAATCAAAATCAGAAACATAAAACGTCATAAAAAAACACATGCGAAATGTATGAACAAAACATGCGAAATGATGATATTGATTAATCTGAATTACATATGCGATTTATTATACAATAACATGCGAAAATGCATAAAAAAATAAAATCAAATGCGAATTGTTAGAGTAATAACATGCGAAATTTCAAAATGTTGCTTTCAATATAAAATTATAATCAATATTCAACCTTCAAAAAAACATTGCTACGATTAAAACAAAAAACAATTATACGAACAATTTAGATATCTGAATTAACCTAATTACCGTTAGAACACTCGTTTGCAGCACTTGTACTTGAAATTGGAATTGGAATTGGATTTGCAGGTCGCGGATTTAAAACATCCTCAATCGAAACTCTCTGATAAGCAGATAATTGAGCATGATCACCGATCGGTCGATTTTCTTCAAAATCAACATCTGTTCGTCCAGTGCTACTCTGTGGATCCATCAAAATAAACAAATTGAATGAAACCCTAACACAGAAGAACGAAAACTGCAAATTGAGTATTATGGAAAATTTGAAACTGATTTGAATAATAATTACCGGGATATCAGTGTAACGAACTTCTCGCTGAATGAATGAAGAGACGAATTTGCCCTCTGATGATTAGGTTAATTTTCTGATTTAACCTTATTAAACCGAAAATGAATCAGGACACGTGTATGGCTCAAAATATAGCGTATGTAATGTACGATAACCATATTTGTACCATACTCTTTACCTATATATATATATATATATTGTTAGTGAATTGAAGGATGATGAATAGTGATTTTAATTTTATAATAATATATAGCTTTTTATTATTTTTTATTTTTAATAACATATTTTTATTTTTTTTCTTTTTTTAAAACCATATATTTCCTATACCAATTTTTTAATGATTCTCTTTTCTTTTTAGAACATATATTATCGATTAATTTGATAATTCTTTAATATTATACGTTTATAACTTTTTTCTTAAAACTTAAGTACGTAGTTATGATTGATTTTTTCCCGGACATTCCGTTATAAATTTTGTTAAAAACGAAATTTTACTTATAATAAAGTATTTATTTGGTATCATAAAACAGTACGATGATAAACTAAACCGTTCTAATGGTTTAGCTTTTTAAACAACATGCTTTATTTTCAAATCATGTTTGTTTTACATTATTATTTGCTCGGTTTCGCCGCAACGCGCGACGGCAAAAAAAACTAGTTATATTTAATCAGGTTATCACTTGATAACGTTTTATGTAACTTTTTTTTTAATTCCTATTGTTTATGTGAATTATATAAATAGTGACATGCTTCTTTAGATAAAAACATGTTTTTTTTTACTTAGAAAAATAGTACTTTTGTTTCTTGAAGTCTAAGATTTACTATTTTTTATTATTTAAATAAAAATTGTATTTTTAGTTGATTCTTTTTAACTCAGAATTCAAAACTGTGCTGCACTCAAACACAATTGATGATTTGGTTCAATTATTGTATACTATTGTATACTGTTAATAGAGAAACTAAATGAATAGTAATAGTAATTATTTGTTTTAAGTAATTATTTGTTTTAAATGTTTTTTATATGTGTTGTTTAGTGGTTTTTTATATGTATTATGTGGTTTTTTTTATATATCTTATATATAACTTGCGTTTGTTTTTTATCCATTTAAATCACGTGTCGGTATTTTTTGGTCATATTAAGATTTTTTCTCGATGAGTTGTTGTAACGAGTGTAGGTGGCGTAACAAAAACACCAATACCGATCAAATTCCCGTTGTGTTGGTATATTTTTGGTCATATCATGATTTTTTTTCTCTATTGGTTGCTATAACAAGTGTCAGTACTGAAGTTAAACGAAATAATACCCACCCACGGCGCAACGCGAGAATTTCCGGCGCAACGCACGGATTTAATAGCACTAGTTATGGTTAAAAAACATACAGAAAATCATGAATCCACTTCTTTTAAAGAATTTTATTTATGAATACCAAGTTTTGAAACAATTCTAGTGGGATTGGGATTCAATTGTATGTGATGTGATGGGAATTCGGTCTCGGTCAGTATTTGTTTGGTTCGTCATGGCATCACTATATCAAATTTGAAAACAACTCCATGGTATCAGCACTCAATACAACAACCGAATGAAACTGATAAGATAAAGTTGTGATATGCCTAAATGGATACCGACACGTATCTTACATCAATCAAAAACCATAAACAGAATATTGGTTTTGATAATGACGATATCGATTCGTTACGATACCGACAATCGTCATATTTTTAAGATATTAAAATAATAATAATAATAGTATATTTAGAATACAACTTAGTTTTCGACGAAATTCATTCTGGAATGTTAAGAAAAAAGTTTAAACCTCGCATTTAACTATTTTTATAAAAAATTAACGGAAGCAAATTATTAGAGAAAGTTTTTTTTTTTTTTTTTTTTTTTTTTTTGAGAATTAAATAGAGTAAAACAAATATATTTAGTTAGGGTGTCCGGAGTGGTAAACGGAAACATGCGGCAAAGTAGTTTACCACTCGGTAAACACCATCGCCAACACTAGTTTGCCACTCAAAGTTTACCAAATCGGTGGTGGCTTGACGATTCGGTGAAGGGAGGAAGGAGAGAGAGAGGGGGTATTGTGGGTGGGGTCCATTCCTATCTCAAACAATCACACATTTTTCTTTTTTTTTTTTAAAAAAATAGTTTACCACTTCACCAAGTGTCTAAACCATTGCCAACACTTTTCACCAAAGTTTAAACACTTTTGACTGATTGACATGACGCGCTCTGATTGGTCGGTTTTTTTGTTTGTCACTCAAAGTGTTTAACCACTCCCTACACCCTTACTATTTATAGCTTATGCAAGTTAATACAACCTTATGAATAGTACTTTTTATATTAAGTTGGATAAGTCTGGTGTCAACCGGCACTGGTATCGAAGATACTGGTACGCCCCGGTTCGGTATTAAAGGCATTTGGCATTTGGTGTTCTTGAGCTGAAAATCATTCCTCCATTTTTGTATCGATGTTTCTTCATCAAGTATTTTCTTACTCATTTTTATGGTGATTTTATCAATCCAACAAAAAAGGATAACATGATCAGTTGATGTAAAAACCTACATATACATGGCCAAAATGTCAAATCGTGGACCGACCAAAGTTCCAAACGATTCTTGATTTTCGAAATGGATCTTAGTGCAAAATTAATGTTGAAACGGATCGAAGAAATTAAAATGCAAATCTCGGATTCTAGAAATTAACATGCGAAAAAAAAAGATCAAAGAGTTTTCTGGGCACGGTTTTTTCTTAGCGAGATTACAAGGATTGTGGGGCGCTGAAGTTTCTCTATAAAAATAAGCAAAATGTCCTTCATTCTAATTAGTTTGACGAGGTATGATCCAGATCGGCTAACCCGACCCAGTTATTACCTATTATTTTATTATAAATACTTATTTACACATGTTTATTCTAAAATGTTTCATTCTCCATAGATAAACCTCGTAACCAAATCCCAAAACTTTTGGGAAGATCATGCAAATCCCTAACTTATCGGAGCTCATCCTAAGTTAGGGGAAACCCTAATAGTAAACTATAAATAGAGGTGAACCTCAAAGGTATGAATTCATTCCGCTCTCGTTTACTCTCTCTCTCTCTCTCTACACATATTCTTTACTCTCAAAACCGAGAGTTATTCTCACGCCGGAGGGTGGTTACATGAATAACCTCATTCCTGTAACGAGTCCTAACGGTGTTCTGTTTTGCAGCCAGCTGTTCAGATCGCCAAAGAGTTGAAGTCCTAGCCGGAGCTTACCTATAAGGACAGTGTTTCTTCATTGGCGACATCTGTGGGACCCTTCGGTAACACCAGCAAGATTAAAACCAATGGCAAGCGACCAGAACACGGCTATGACACCAAACCAAGCAGTGATAACCAGCAACCCGTTGTTGGTAACGAATTCTGTGGCCACTACTATGCCGGCCACACCCGCTGTAACCAGGTCTCTTGCCCTGGAGTTTGAAGCAGAAGCACCACCACCGGGGTTTGCTAACGCCTCCGCTACCCCTTCGAGGACAACAGCAGCAGACCCTCTCATACACCTCCTGGCAGGTACGACCGATGGTGCCAACCACGACAACCACCGTTGTCTCCACTCCAGCATCGATAACAAGTGCACAGACTATATGTCATAGCACTATGCCTGTTATAACATCCGCGGGCCCAAGTGTCACTACGCAGCAGACGAGCATGGCTCAATACTATCAGCCGCCGGCCACATATGCCATGTCGCCGCTATATTCAGCGGCACTTACTGCATCATTATCCACGCCACCCCACCAGCCAGTGATCATGCTCGTGGGAGTTATGAATGCCCCGGTCACATCGGGGAACCAAGCTTAATTTCTAGGATACTACTATGCTCCTCCTTACGGGTACATGCCTCCATACAACAACCAGACGTATTCACCTCAGATGATAGCACAGAGTTATGCCCAGCAGCCATACGCGGCCTATATGGCCTTCCCGACATCACAACCGACTGCAGACAATTCCCGCCTACGGCGGAGCCAGTTTACGACAGAGGAAACTGTCACACCCCGATATTTCCACGTTTGACCGGTGGGCCCGGTGGGGAGTATCGTGATGTAGTTGATATCATCATAGTCAAACAACACAATATATAAATGCACAGCGGAAGCAAAAGATAAATATATTACAATCCGAATATAAAGTAATATCAAGTATTACAACGGAAAGTAAAGGATCCACAGGCGGATCTTAAAACATAAACATTGTTCAACAGACTTTAGACGCCTAGAACTTGCAAGATTCCTTATTAGCGCCCTGAGCTTCCAGCCAATTACGTTCAGTACCTGTCACTTAACCTTCTTGGAAAATACGTCAGTTTTCACTGGTAAATACACTCAACCGACTCATTTGAAAAGAGTTTACGAAAATTGATTTAGATGCACCAGGCACAAAATATTTTGACACTTTGATTAAAATGCACAAAGCAAAATTAATCTTTTATAACTTTGGACAATTATATTTATAATCTTGTATACAGATTTACATGTTCGTTGTACGTTCAGGGCCCGATGTAGAAACCGAGTCAAAATTAACAGACACACCACAAGTATAGGCCCACAAAAGAGTGAGATACCATTTTCCTTATGCACTGTCAGGTGTATGCCTACATCCCGTGCATAAGTCGTGGCCATTTTATAATACAATGATGTCAAGGATATCCGGGACATGGTCATTAACCCCTAAAGGCTTTTATTTCAAACAATACAGATTAAAGCGGGTTACCTCAATAATTTAACCACAATAAGATTAAACATTCAATACCCAACCAAGCGGTATTATTATAATACCGTATCCCAAGCCCGTATAGGGAAAATAAGTTAAGAGTATTTACCTGAGCTAAATATAAATTCAATCCCAGCCGTATATCAATTCAGCAAGCACAAGTACTTCTACTGGGGCTCTTAATCTGGAACGAAGGTTTTTAATAACCAATTAGATTTCTAACGGGTCTTTAATTAAGCCTATGCTTAGACCGGTTAGTTTTAAAGAGGAAGATACGGTTCAAACGCATGATAAGGCGAAGACCGGTTTAGAGTGTGGTTTTAACCCGACAAGCTTGTATGCTTGTTTAATATGGGTAACTTAAACACACTCTGGATTTTGGGACCAAAAAGATATGGTTTGACCCGTTTCGGCTAATTTATGCAAACTAGTCACATAAGCCGATCCGAACGCAACAAGCGCGTAACGAGTAACCATAAGAGTCATATACAGGTTTACTAAGTTAATATGCCTTAAATATGTTGTAATATCAGTAGGATACCTTCCATTATGGCCAAAACGAGTTTAATCTCAATATAGGTCCCGAAGGGGTATTTTGGTCATTTACCTAAGGCGTATATACTACCTATCATACAACTAACTAAACGTTGCGACCATAAGGTATAACCTCGGAAGGTTATACAACTATGGTTACCTAATGTGTTTGGTCGGATCCTAATGATCGACCAAACGGGTCGGGTTCGAAAGTATAAGCGATTGATTAGATCGCTTATCTTTACGACCCTAGACAAACACAAAACTAAAAGTGACGAGCTAAGCACGTTAAAACATGCTTAACTAAGTTAGAAAACAAGTTTGGTATCAAAACAAACGGTTTTGATACCCATAAGTAGTTTGGTTACAAAATACGCAAGAATACGTATTCTGCCCGAAACTACGGCTCGTCACTGAGCCTAGATAACGTGGTAATCAGTAGGTATAGTCACTAGGGACTATAACCATCGTGATTACGCTCACGTTATGAAGTTCAAACGAACTTCGCATTGACCATAAGCTGGTCAACGCAGAAAGTCAAACAAAGTTTAACTTTTAACGCTAAAAGAATAAAAAGAACGAATGAACACTTACAAAGAGTCCAAGAACGGAAGGTTTGAATCCAAACACTCTCAGGTATGAAGTGTTAAACAAAACAACTTAGAGAGCAAGTTCAGATTTCAAAGGTGTGGGTTTTTGCAAATGAAAAGGGTTGGGTATTTATAGGATTTTCCATATAGAATATTCCTATCATATTCCAAGCATATTCCTGGCATATTCCTTAGCATATACCTTAGCATATTCATGGCATATGGCTAAAACGGGTATTTAACTGGGTACCGGGTATTTTATCTAGCGTTTAAATCCCGGTTTATGGCGTTCTAAATTATTTTTATTACTCTATAAAAATAAACTCACCAAGATATTACTGAAATAAATTTAAGTTGCCAGGACTGGCTGCGTTGTCTGCGTTTTGCAGTAGAAGCACTGCGCAGAAACACACGGTACGCGCTTAAACTTTGAAAGATAACGTTTTTAGGCGTTTTAATTTATTTTTCAACACGGACCTGATTAAAATACGATTTTAATCATAACAGAATATTTTTGGGATTTAAATATTATCCGGTCGGTCACCAACGTACGTTTGGTCGTACGATCGCGATGTTCGCTTAATTACGACGACATGCGCATAAGTGCGAAAAACGATCCAAATTGCGTGACGAATGGGTTTTTCTTATGCCAAACACTAAAATAAAATATTTTAGTGCTTACATAAATTTTTGGATGTCCGGGTGTATTCAGAACGTAAGTTATGCGCGAAAATGCAAACTTATGCACTTTTTGACGCTTTTAGTCCCTGATCCTTCTACACTTGATCTTAACATGATTTCTTGCACTTTGAGCCCTCTAACTTGACTTTTAAGGGCCTTAAGACATAACTAAACTTTGTTAAGTCCTTGGGTAACTTTATGGCTACCCGAAAAGTCATAAATTTCAACGTTGACGCTTTTAACCCCTCGTATACGAATATTGTCATAACTTTCTCATATGATAGCGAAACTTGGTGAAATTTTTATCATGTATTCTAGTGAGCATAATTGACCATTACAAAGCTTAGGGTTTGCTAAAAGGTCACTCAGAGGTATACTTTAAACATGCTGACACATTTAACCCCTGTAGTTTGTAATCTCTCACTTTCTTTCACAATTAGCTTCGTATGATCAATGAATCATTCGTTTAAGGGTATAAACATCATGTAGGGATATTTTAGGGTATATTTATCCATTGTTGACATTTTGAACCCTTATATTCACATATTTTCCATGTTTGTCAACTTTAGTCCTTCTAGAGTATTCTTTCACACGTTCAAAGCTTATGACACGTGTCAATACATTATAGGACGTGAATTTTCGAGGTGTTACATCCTCACCCCCTTAAAAGAAATCTCGACCTCGATATTTGTTAAAATGCTGGAAGTATGTTTTTTCGCATAATGGACTTAACTTCTATAACATATCTAGAGTCCTTCTAAGCTCCCAAAGTGACCCCTATATTAGGTGCATGTATCCTTTTGGAGCTTATTAACCTGTCGATCCTTAATCGATACAGGATGCTCATCACATCATAAATCTGCATATCATTATGTGATAGTGCTCCTTGACTTATTGGTGAAACACATCCTTCTGTCACTAGTGTGCAATGTATTGCGAGCTCCGCCAAGCTCCTTAAATAGGTTTTAGCTTATGAGCTACTTGATCTTGATACATTCGATTTCCTCCGAATGATTCTATATATTCAGAGCTTAACTAGCCTGATAATTTAACAATTTGGCACACCCTTCCTGGGTGATATCTTTTGTTGAACCTTATTCCTTATCAGGAATTTAGGAGGGTTGCTACTTTCATTAATTCTTGATTTTCTGCCGAATACTGGCAACTTATAAATGATTAGGGATTTGTATGATCTTATTTGTTGTTTCCAATGCAACTTTCAGATCCTGATAATTGGACTTACCAGTCTATTGTCCTAACAATAGATGTTTAACATTCCATCTATACAAGGTCTCCAAAGGAGCAGCATTGATGCTTATAAATCAACTATTATGGAAAAGCTTATCTTAAGGTGAGATGGTTATTTCAACCACTACTTAACTAATTTTAAGGAATAGTTAATCCTTGTCGTTAGTCGAACAAATCGACGATCCTGGGCAGCTGATGGCAAATTCTTAATTGTTGCCTAAATGGGGTTGTGGTAATCACTGCATAAGCAAAATGAATCGTCTTTCATAATTAACTATACCGAGTTCTCAGGATACTGAGTTAGGCTATATGAATCTATATCTTAAAACTTACTTAACCAGGGTTTTCGATTCTTCCAATAATGGTACTAGTTGTCTTGGAGATTTCATAATAATGCAACCCTAAATGGGATATAAACCTTAACTCTACCTGCCTCTTAGGGGTAAACAGGGAAATATTAGGAGAAAATCAAGGTACAAGGAGGTTGTAGAGGTTTTCCATATCTCAGGCTCCAATTCATCCACCATTGCTTGTGTCAAATGAGTGACACCTTTATGTTATGAGTCCACGGGTTCCTTTTACCAGGAAACATTTATTTGGAAAAATTCTATTTTCTAGATATCTTCTTTGAATGCCATGAGCTGACTTTAGTACCATATGATCATTGGGATATCTTTGTGGTTCCATGCATTAAACCTCCATACTGATCAGGCATGGAAGCAATCTATGGAACATACTAAGATACACCAATCCTCATGTGGCGCTTTTGTCATACCATCTGGTATTCGCAATCGATAGAGATCGAGAGATATCAATTACTTATGATGATGTACTTCATCTGGAGAAAGGGTATGCTAGAATTTTATGACTGACGATTTCTGACAGAAACAGAAGAAATGGTTCCTATGATTTTGTCGGTAAGTTTTACCTTACACTTAATATCTAGGGTTCTCATGATAGATTTTTAAAAGTCTAATATACTTACAATTTATGAAGAATTTATTGGTATCTGAATTAAAACAGAATTCTTAGCATTTATACTTAAAGAACGTACCCAACGTTATCATTGATATAAACTACTCCTGACACTCTTTAGGAGAGTTTAAGCGCTATTAATCTTAGGCTTTCTATCCTTAGCCGTATTCCCTTTGCAGATTTGGGGCACGTAGCATTTGGTTCCTTGAACTTTTTCACGACCTTCTTCACAGCTTTTTTTTTTTCCAACAGCTGCTTCTATCATAGTTTGAAGAACATCTTTGGAAATTTTAAGGTTTACAATTGTAGCATCATTAGCATGCGTCGCATCATCAATGGCACGATTGACTGTTGTCTTATCCGAGTTTGTCATACTCAAGATTTGGTTCCTATTACCAATTGAATCATTTACTTAGTTGCAATTCAACCATTGCTATTCATCACCCTGATGGCCTTAACATGTACTAACCATGGTTTCATTAAACTATCCAGGCCAATATGGCAATAACATTCTTAATGAACGTTATTTTTAAAATATATCAATATCACTTAGCCTAGGTCACAAAAGGCCATCAATGGCATTTAAGGGTTGGACCTAGTCCATCACCTTTTAGACAGGGGATCAAAACGTCACATCTGTCTTTATTATATTGATGAATTTGGATAGCTTGA
Source organism: Helianthus tuberosus (assembly GCA_030545235.1). Classification (NCBI taxonomy): domain Eukaryota; kingdom Viridiplantae; phylum Streptophyta; class Magnoliopsida; order Asterales; family Asteraceae; genus Helianthus; species Helianthus tuberosus. The sequence continues at coordinate 172,428,519 of CM060376.1, read as the reverse complement.
AAGCTTGCCATAAGGATATCAGAAAAGAGTGATTCCTAATAGATATAAAATATCAATCTAAGATTTGTTGGAGCATTTTCTAAAGTATCATCGGTCAATTTCTACCTCGCATTAAATGACCGGAGTCCTAATCAGCGGTGACAACAGTTCTCAACATTTATTGTTCATTATAGAATCATATGTGCCAGTATCAAATAAATTTCTGCATAAGCTGCTTGATAAAGAAAGGTACCTGCTATATAGTTATCATTCTGCACCATCTCCTGGGCGTTCATCTGGAAGACTTATGCGTTTGCTTTCTTGGCCTCTTCGGGCTTCTTCTGATTCCTAGGGCAGTTGGTCCTGATATGCCCCTTCTCGTTGCAACCATAACAGGTTGCGTCTTTCAACTTCTTGCAATCCAAGGTTTTATGTTCCTTAGTCTTGCAAATCCCACAAGGTAGAGGTTGGGATTCAAATCTGCATTTCCCGAGGTGGTATTTCCGACAGGTTTTGCACCTGGTCTTCTCACCTGACTGCTGGCTGTCTTTCTCAAATCTGGAGCTCTTCTTATCCTCAGAGTTCCTCTTTTTCTTTCTATCGGAGCGATGAGAATTCTCATCCTCCCTTTTACGCTTTCCATCTTCAGAGGCTTTGGCAGCCTTGTTTCTGACCACATCGAGTGTGAGAGATAGCGACAGATCTGCCGCTGACCTGAATGTAGTAGGTCTTGATGCTTTCACACTGGCCTTTATTTCTGGGGCTAAACCCCCAATAAAGCGAGCTATTCGCTTTGGTTCCGGTGTGATCAAGTAAGGAACCAATCGAGACATGGTATTGAAACTTGTAAGGTATGCTTGACAATCTAAGTTCTCCATGACTAATATCAAGAATTCAGTCTCAATTTTCTCAACTTCATGTTGAGGACAATAATTTTCTTTGATAAGAGCGACGAACTGATCCCAAGTCATGTTGTACAAAGGGATCTTCCCTGTAGCTTGGATCAGTGACCTCCACCAAGCTAGAGCTTCTCCTTTAAAAGATTGTGAAACAAATTTCACAACATCTTGTTCTGCACAACCGCTGATGTCCACAACAGTGTCCATTTCCTCGAGCCATGTCATGCAATCGATGGCTCCCTCTTCTCCTGTAAAGTTTATGGGCTTGCAGGAGACAAAATATTTATACGAACAGGTTTTAACATGTGGCTCTTGATTAAGCACAACCTGTCCAGACGGAACACTCCTCTGATTGGACGAGTTATGAACATCGTCCTCCTTCGACTCGTGTGATTTAGAAGGGGGCTTACTACGAGCCACTGATAGAGTCTTAGAGTGTGTATCACCTGATTCATCATACTGTCTGTCGAGGGCTCGTGTAACGGTATCATCTATTAATGGCTGCAGTTCCGCACCAGTTATATTAACTCTGGTAGCATCATTGTTCTCCCTCGGGTGACTGTTAACCTGATCTGATCCAGCCATGTAGTTTGATTGCTACATACATATTGACAATTATTTATTCAGAGGTTATTATGGAATCATCATTTTTGACGATTCATCAACCATGGTAATATAAACCATATTGGTTAATTTGTTAGTTATATTTAATTAGCATTTTCATTATAATTTACCCTAGTTATAAAACATTAAGGATATAAAAGTGGCGCAAAAGGCCTAGTCACAAGGACAGTTTAATTTATAAGCCATGATTTCAGAGAATCGAGGCATTAAGGTTTGAATCAAAGTTCATTACCTTTTCTTGACAGAGAGTCAAAGACATCAACTGTCTTTTGTCCCTTAGGACAATAAGTATGGCCCGTAGGCATTTCATCACTTATGGATGTTTATAATATGATCATCTTCATTTAATGATATTAGTCAGGATCGCACTGATCATACAAACTATTATGCTTGGACGTAGTCCAACATCTTTAGACGGGGGCCAGAGACCACCACGGTCGTTGTCTTATCGGACAACAAGTTTGGCCCGTAGACACTTCATCACTAAGGGATGATTATTTCAAATAAGGGAATTTAGATTAACCCCCTTTTTAAAGATGGCATGTGTGACTTTAACGATTCACAGTTTACCAAAAATGTTAACATACTTACAGATGTTAACATGGATTGGAATCTTTTAGATAAGTTTTACCGTCTTGGCCATGTCTACAATGACATTTAGGCTAGGTTTTACTTTTAAGATTCTTTTAATATTTAACGCAGAACAATCCTAACTTGAAATGTTAACACGGATCTGAATCTAATTGTGGAACTACCGTCTTGGCCCTGTCTTAAAATGACACATGAGCTAGGTCTTGTCCTTTTTAGATATTGCCATTTTATTATAACGGTAGATCTTATAATATAGGAATGATATTTTAAATATAAATGTTCCATAAAAATTAAACAAGTATATGGTTGCCCTAAACGGGACTTCTACAGAAAATGACTTGCCCATGCAAGGGCTAATCAGAAAATAACAAAGGAACCAAATAAGGACAAAATAAAACGAATTTGGATTTGTCCTATGTTCTTGTCTAGACTCAAGAATGTGCATCTGTGTAACTGAGATTAAACACAAAAGGCTAGCGTTTAATTCACTCAGTGTTGGCTCTGATACCAACCTGTCACACCCCGATATTTCCACGTTTGACCGGTGGGCCCGGTGGGGAGTATCGTGACGTAGTTGATATCATCATAGTCAAACAACACAATATATAAATGCACAGCGGAAGCAAAAGATAAATATATTACAATCCGAATATAAAGTAATATAAAGTATTACAACGGAAAGTAAAGGATCCACAGGCGGATCTTAAAACATAAACATTGTTCAACAGACTTTAGACGCCTAGAACTTGCAAGATTCCTTATTAGCGCCCTGAGCTTCCAGCCAATTACGTTCAGTACCTGTCACTTAACCTTCTTGGAAAATACGTCAGTTTTCACTGGTAAATACACTCAACCGACTCATTTGAAAAGAGTTTAAGAAAATTGATTTAGATGCACCAGGCACAAAATATTTTGACACTTTGATTAAAATGCACAAAGCAAAATTAATCTTTTATAACTTGGGACAATTATATTTATAATCTTGTATACAGATTTACATGTTCGTTGTACGTTCAGGGCCCGATGTAGAAACCGAGTCAAAATTAACAGACACACCACAAGTATAGGCCCACAAAAGAGTGAGATACCATTTTCCTTATGCACTGTCAGGTGTATGCCTACATCCCGTGCATAAGTCGTGGCCATTTTATAATACAATGATGTCAAGGATATCCGGGACATGGTCATTAACCCCTAAAGGCTTTTATTTCAAACAATACAGATTAAAGCGGGTTACCTCAATAATTTAACCACAATAAGATTAAACATTCAATACCCAACCAAGCGGTATTATTATAATACCGTATCCCAAGCCCGTATAGGGAAAATAAGTTAAGAGTATTTACCTGAGCTAAATATAAATTCAATCCCAGCCGTATATCAATTCAGCAAGCACAAGTACTTCTACTGGGGCTCTTAATCTGGAACGAAGGTTTTTAATAACCAATTAGATTTCTAACGGGTCTTTAATTAAGCCTATGCTTAGACCGGTTAGTTTTAAAGAGGAAGATACGGTTCAAACGCATGATAAGGCGAAGACCGGTTTAGAGTGTGGTTTTAACCCGACAAGCTTGTATGCTTGTTTAATATGGGTAACTTAAACACACTCTGGATTTTGGGACCAAAAAGATATGGTTTGACCCGTTTCGGCTAATTTATGCAAACTAGTCACATAAGCCGATCCGAACGCAACAAGCGCGTAACGAGTAACCATAAGAGTCATATACAGGTTTACTAAGTTAATATGCCTTAAATATGTTGTAATATCAGTAGGATACCTTCCATTATGGCCAAAACGAGTTTAATCTCAATATAGGCCCCGAAGGGGTATTTTGGTCATTTACCTAAGGCATATATACTACCTATCATACAACTAACTAAACGTTGCGACCATAAGGTATAACCTCGGAAGGTTATACAACTATGGTTACCTAATGTGTTTGGTCGGATCCTAATGATCGACCAAACGGGTCGGGTTCGAAAGTATAAGCGATTGATTAGATCGCTTACCTTTACGACCCAAGACAAACACAAAACTAAAAGTGACGAGCTAAGCACGTTAAAACATGCTTAACTAAGTTAGAAAACAAGTTTGGTATCAAAACAAACGGTTTTGATACCCATAAGTAGTTTGGTTACAAAATACGCAAGAATACGTATTCTGCCCGAAACTACGGCTCGTCACTGAGCCTAGATAACGTGGTAATCAGTAGGTATAGTCGCTAGGGACTATAACCATCGTGATTACGCTCACGTTATGAAGTTCAAACGAACTTCGCATTGACCATAAGCTGGTCAACGCAGAAAGTCAAACAAAGTTTGACTTTTAACGCTAAAAGAATAAAAAGAACGAAGGAACACTTACAAAGAGTCCAAGAACGGAAGGTTTGAATCCGAACACTCTCAGGTATGAAGTGTTAAACAAAACAACTTAGAGAGCAAGTTCAGATTTCAAAGGTGTGGGTTTTTGCAAATGAAAAGGGTTGGGTATTTATAGGATTTTCCATATAGAATATTCCAAGCATATTCCTGGCATATTCCTTAGCATATACCTTAGCATATTCATGGCATATGGCTAAAACGGGTATTTAACTGGGTACCGGGTATTTTATCTAGCGTTTAAATCCCGGTTTATGGCGTTCTAAATTATTTTTATTACTCTATAAAAAAAACTCACCAAGATATTACTGAAATAAATTTAAGTTGCCAGGACTGGCTGCATTGTCTGCGTTTTGCAGTAGAAGCACTGCGCAGAAACACACGGTACGCGCTTAAACTTTGAAAGATAACGTTTTTAGGCGTTTTAATTTATTTTTCAACACGGACCTGATTAAAATACGATTTTAATCATAACAGAATATTTGTGGTATTTAAATATTATCCGGTCGGTCACCAACGTACGTTTGGTCGTACGATCGCGATGTTCGCTTAATTACGACGACATGCGCATAAGTGCGAAAAACGATCCAAATTGCGTGACGAATGGGTTTTTTCTTATGCCAAACACTAAAATAAAATATTTTAGTGCTTACATAAATTTTTGGATGTCCGGGTGTATTCAGAACGTAAGTTATGCGCGAAAATGCAAACTTATGCACTTTTTGACGCTTTTAGTCCCTGATCCTTCTACACTTGATCTTAACATGATTTCTTGCACTTTGAGCCCTCTAACTTGACTTTTAAGGGCCTTAAGACATAACTAAACTTTGTTAAGTCCTTGGGTAACTTTATGGCTACCCGAAAACTCATAAATTTCAACGTTGACGCTTTTAACCCCTCGTATACGAATATTGTCATAACTTTCTCATATGATAGCGAAACTTGGTGAAATTTTTATCATGTATTCTAGTGAGCATAATTGACCGTTACAAAGCTTCGGGTTTGCTAAAAGGTCACTCAGAGGTATACTTTAAACATGCTGACACATTTAACCCCTGTAGTTTGTAATCTCTCACTTTCTTTCACAATTAGCTTCGTATGGTGGCCAATGCCTCTTTGGTGCAAGTTGTTCGTCCAAACGTTGGTAGGGGCAGCGCGAGTATGGTGGGATAGCCTACCTATTGGGGAAATCGATAGTTTTGAAGACTTAGAGTCCAAATTCACGTTGCAATTCAGTCAACAGAGACAACACACAAAGGATCGAAACGAACTCCTTCACATTCGTCGGCGAGACAATTAAACAGTGGAAAGTTTTATCGTTAGATTTAACAAAGAAAGCCTGGCAATCCCAGGTATTACAAACGATCTGGCTTGCGGTGCTTTCCTGCAAGTAGTAAACGATGATAAGTTATTAAGGACACTTTATGGAAGGGATGGCGTGCCCTCCACCATAGATGAAATCCTGAGGATAGCCAAGGTGTACGTCACACAAGAAAAGACTGTGGCAGCCAGTCACATGGCTAATAGAAAAAAGGAAGCCTAGAAAAACCAAGACGATAGAGAGCAGCGGAACTCTAAGGGTAAAGGTAGAGGAGACAAGTACCAAAAAAGTGACAGATCAGACTCACGGTATGACAGGTCCAGGAGTTCATATTCAAGAAACGAATCATCCTCCAAGCCAAGGTCTGATTACCCTAATTTGAGTAAAACACCGGCAGAAATCCTGGCCTCCGAAAACCTAAAATTTAACCCCCCCCCCCCCAAGCCATTAAAGGATGCCCCCAACAAAGACACCAGCAAATACTGTGAATATCACAAGGGCAGCGGCCATGATACCAACGATTGCTATCAGTTAAAGAAGCAAATTGAATACTTTGTAAAGGCGGGTAAATTGGCTCACCTGGTTCGAGACATAAAGCAGGGCCCGCCCCACAACAAAGAAGATGCTGACAAAGGGGCGGGAAGAGACAACGGGAGCTAAATATGGTATACGCCGATAAAGCAAAGGGAGCGAAACGGAGTTTCTCCACACTCGAACCCTGGATGCTGGCAACCATGACAGTTGAACCACACGTAGAGGATTTACACCTCACCACTGACCCCCTAATCATATCCGCCGCAGTGGACAACTATAATATGAGAAGAATCCTGGTAGACACCGGGAGTTCTGAAGACATAATTTATGAGCACTGTTTCAACAGGATGCAACCAGAAGACGGAAAATTGCTTGAATCGGTACACGCCCCCATTGAGGGGTTCACCGGAGAGAAGGTGGATCTGATCGGCCAAACTACCTTTCCAGTAACATTCGGACACACCCCCTGGGAAAGGACCATACTCCTCACATTCCTTGTGGTACGCGCCGAATCTTACCACAATGTAATCACTGGAAGGTTCACCCTGGGAAAACTAAACGCTGTAGTTTCCACGGCGCGTGGGTTCATTAAGTTCCTCACCCCGCGGGGGATTGCAACGGTATACCGGGACAAGCTAGGAGAGGTTTTGGATACTAAAAGATGCATCAAGGACTGGCCGGGGCCATTGGCCGAGAAAGGTGGGCTTTAAGCACGCGCCACCCGGAGCAAACAGTTACAATATGAGATAGTCTTTCTCTTGAAGTTAAGAATAATTTGAAAAAAATTGTTAAGGAGAAACGTTGATATCTTCGATTTTGAACACTCATACATGACCGGGATCCCCCGGGACAAGGCAGAACACAAGTTGGCCACGCTCTCAGGCACTAAGCCAGTCGCCCAGGGAAAGCTTAGTATGGCTCCTGATCGGAAGGCAGTAGTAGTAAAAGAAGTACGAAAGTTGGTCGACGCTGGAATCCTCAGAGAAACCAAATATCATACATGGGTATCAAATCCTGTAATGGTTAAGAAGCCAGATGGCACATGGCGGATGTGCATTGACTTCAAAGATTTGAACAAGGCTTGCCCTAAAGATGCTTATCCACTCCCGGAAATAGATTTCAAATTTGACTCTCTGGTTCCTTATAGGTACAAGTGTTTTTAGACGCCAATAAGGGCTACCACCAGATCAAAATGTCAAGAGAAGACGAAGAGAAAACGGCGTTTCACACTGACGTAGGCATTTTTTGCTATACCAAAATGCCTTTTGGCCTACGAAACGCCGGGGCCACTTATTAGCGCCTCATGGACAAGGCTTTTGAGAAACAAATTGACAGAAACCTGTAAGTGTATGTCGACGACTTAGTGATCAAAAGCAGAGAGGAAAAACAGATGCTCGAAGACATCGAAGAAACCTTACAGAAGCTAAGAGAATATAACATCAAGCTCAACCCCAAGAAGTGTTCATTCGGGGTAGAAGAAGGCAAGTTTTTGGGGGTAGCAGTTACCCGGGACGGTTTTAAAGCTAACCCGGAAAGATAGCCGCTATAGCGCGAATGCCCTCCCCCAGGACTTTAAAAGAAGCACAGGCATTGAATGGGCGTTTAGTGGCCATAAACAGATTCTTGGCAAGACACGCCGAGAGGTCTCTGCCGTTTATAAAAACATTGAAGGATTGCCTTAACAAGAAAAACTTCAAGTGGACCAGCGAAGCGGAGGAGGCCCTGCAAGACATGAAGCGGTTCATTGAAAAGCTACCTATGCTGACAGCGCCATACCCAGAAGAACTCTTAAAGATGTACCTGGCAGTAGCCCACAACGCTGTAAGCGCAGTACTCATGGTAGAAAGGGATGGCAAACAAATGCCTATATATTACATTAGCCGGGTACATGCGGGACCCGAAACGCGATATCCAACACTTGAAAAACTGGTACTTGCTTTGGTCCACGCTACACGGTGTCTCCGAAGATACTTTCAAGGGCACCACGTACAAGTCTTAATGAATTATCCCCTACAGCAAATCTTACACAAACCAGAAATTTCTGGAAGATTAGCCAAATGGGCGATCGAGTTGGGAGCCCTAGATATTGAATATAGAAAGCGAACAACAATCAAGGGGCAGGTGATCGCCAATTTCTTAGCTGAGATCCCTGATGGAGAGGTAATACAAGACCACGTGATCAAAGACATACCCGAGTCTAGCACAGCTAGGCAAACCTGGAAGTTATACACTAATGGATCTTCCAGTGGGAAAGGATCCGGAGCGGGCCTCATGCTGATAAGTCCATATGAAATAAGGTTAATGTACATCATGCGTTTTGATTTTGAAAGCTCCAATAACGAAGCAGAATACGAAGCGCTACTAGCGGGCCTGAGAGTTGCCCAATCTATTGGAGCAACAAGGGTCGATGCATATGTCGACTCTCTATTAGTCAATAACCAGGTCAACGAGACCTATGAAGCCAAGGATGAAACGATGGCAAGATACTTGGCTAAGACCAAGGAGCTCATAGCTTCTTTTGACAGCGTAACACTTAATCATGTCCACCGTGGAAAAAATCAAATAGCTGACGCCCTGAGCAAGCTAGCCACCTCGGGCATGGAAAAGGAAGTAAAGGTGGAAACGCTGCAAGAACCTTCAATAGAACCCCGGGAGGTGTCCGCCATCACAGCAGAAGAGCCCTGCTGGTACACTCTGATTCTAAAGTTTCTCACAAAAGGGGAATTACCCCCCGCCAGAGGCGAAGCCCAGAAGATACAAACCAAGGCGTTGCAATATGAAGTAAACAACGACGTCCTATACAGGAAGTCATATTTGGGACCACTACTACGGTGTGTATCCCCAGCGGAAGCAAAGTACCTGATCCAGGAAATACACGCTGGCATATGTGGCATTCACGCTAGACCCCGAGCAGTTGTCGCCAAAATCCAAAACGTCGGATACTATTGGCCCGGGATCCACGAAGACACGGTAGAAGAACTCAGAAAATGCCGCAGTTGCCAAAAGTTTGCTCCTCAAATGCTCCGCCCTAAAAACAACTTAATTCCTGTTACGGCGGCCTGGCCTTTTCAAAAGTGGGCAGTCGATATCGTGGGGCCATTCCCGCTGGCCCCCGGGAAGCTAAAGTACCTAATTGTGGCGATTGATTGTTTCACCAAGTGAGTTGAAGCAAAGCCCTTGGCTAAAATAACCGCTGAAAACGCTAAGAAATTCCTATGGGAACATATAGTGTGCCGATTTAGATTACCGCTATACCTGGTGAGCGAAAATGGAACCCAATTCACAGACAGGGTCTTACAAGATTGGTGTGAAGAATTTCAGATTCAAGAAATCTTTACATCGGTCGCACACCCCCAAGGAAACGTCCAAGTGGAGCGGGCAAATATGAGTTTGCTTGATGGAATCAAAAGAACGTTATGTTACGAGGGGAGCTCTTGGGTAGAGGAATTGCCAAATGTTCTCTGGGCACATCGAACCATGCCCGAAACAAGCAACAATGAAACCCTTTCAGCCTAACCTACGGCACAGAGGCAATGATACCCACGGAAGTCGGATTACTATCACTAAGGTGCCTAACTACTAATGATGATAATGACAGGCTCCTTAGGGAAGGCCTAGACCTCCTAGAAGAACGGCGCGAGGCCGCCACCATTAGCGAGGTAAAGTACAAGAAAACCTTAGAGAAATACTATAACCAGCGTGTGGCTCAACAAACTTTCAAGGAAGGCGAGTATGTCAAGCGGGATAATGAGGCCAGCAGAGCGGAACCCTCAGGCAAATTGGGACCCAACTGGGAAGGCCCCTACATCGTCCAAGAAGACTTAGGCAAAGGGGCCTATCGCCTATCCCGACTCGATGGTACAGCGGTTCCACGCAGCTGGAACGCCGCTCAGTTGAAGAAACGTTACATGTAGATCCCCGCCCCTAACGGCGGGACTGGTTATTTTCATTCTATGAACAAGTGTAATTCATCATTAACGATGTCTCTCTTTTTTTACATTGAGTTATTGAGTTAATAAAAGTCGTTTTTTATTATTCTCTCTCATTACTTACATGCACAACATCAACTACCATCGCATTTACACTGCACTTTACGGTACAAAAATTACCATCACATTTCACACTGCATATAATGGTAAAAAGTACATAGACACGAAATATTTTTCATATATAAGTCAGAGGATCAAAACTATACAGTGTTAAGAGTGGGTATCTTGGTAATAGATACATTAACCACTACAGAAAAAGATAGGTAGTTTGGTAATAAATACATACAACTATCTTTCAAAACCAAGTACTTGTCCCTGTTGCTAATAACCAACATATGGGAACCAAAAAACGAACATGTTCTACTTATCTAAACATTGGGGAACATTGCCCTCACCTCTGTAGGGGTGTACAATGCTTCACCGTAATACGCCAATGGGTGAGGATCGACGATTAGGTTATCAACATTCACCTCACCAACCGGAGAAGCTGTTATCCTCCGATCACCAACAGGGCCGGCATACCGACTACCACTCCGACGTCGTTCATACACTGCCCTACAATGTTGGACATACTCGGGGGGGGGGGGGGAATGCTTGCATCAGAGTGTCGGCCGATAAAGGAGCCAAACCCATTTCAACTTTAGAAGAGTTATCACCTTCGATGCTCTTGCAAGACCTGTCCACCCAGGGTATTGCATCACCGGAGTCAATCTCCTTACCTTTAATCATCTCCTCTGTCACCGGATCCTGAAGACGGACTAGACCGTCTGCTCCATCCAAACGTCGAAGTATGTCAGAAATTCTCCGATTATAGCACCTACGCTCCATTTCTTCATTTACCAAATTTGGAAAAGAGTGACATAATTTATAGAGGGATTAAGAGGTCTGATAACAATGACGATAGCAAAATTATTAAAAAAGACATCAGTACATGTCAAATCTCCACACTTAAGCAAACGGTGGTGTCATCATCATAATCGCATTAATTATCTGACAGACAATCAAGTGCTTACACGCACCCCAAGCAAAACAGTATTTTACAAAATATCTAAGGAACAGTGCGCATAACAAAAAATAAAAACACTCACTCCTCTTCAAATTCCTCCGCCACGTCCAGCATCTGGCGTAAGGAATCCACGCCATCTTCGGCCACCTTGTCCATCAGCTCTGCATACACATGTAGCGGATCATTACAAGCCGCCTCAAGAGCATCAGCCATCTCCTCCTGCAGTTTGCCTCTGTTCTCTTGGAACGTAGGAGTAATCTTATCAGTTCGCTGACAATCAAAGTAGCCATGGTAAACAGCATCATGATGCCCAGATTGGTAGGCAGCAACAGAAAGGTGGTAAAAAAGAGTCACAAAGGACTCTGACTGGTGTAGATACTCAAACGTCCCAACCAGGCCATTGGTTATCAACCAATTCCGGTCACCCTGTAAACCAACCAGGCGGTTGGTCAAGCTATCCACCTCGGCGTTCGATTGGTCTAGTGCATTTTCCGCCTCTTTAAGGCGCGCCTGGTGGGTGGTGGAAGACAGAATAAGTTGGTTCTTTTCGGAGACAAGGGAGGCACATACTTGCTGAAGTTTCCTAAGTTGTTCCTCTCGCTCCTCTAACTTAGCCTGTTTGGCTTGGACCTTGGCATTGGATGCCTCCAGCTCCACAGTTAGACCTTGATACCGCTCCTGCATCTGAGACACAAAATCAGTGTCAATACGAAACTTTTCCATCTTAGCAGACAGCTCAGACCTCACCTTTTGAGCCTCGGTGACAGCTTTATGTTTTAACTTCTCTTGAACAGTTTTTGCATGAGCAAGGACTCGATCCTTATCCGCTATATCGCGGGCCCACAATATTCTCTCTTCGGCAAGATGGGTTGTCACACGCTTCAGATCATCCTCTGCCTTGTTTTTCTCAGAGACAAACCTGCTCTCCCTCAGACCGGCAGCTTGGAGTTGACTTTTCAAGCGATACTTTTCATCCATCAGCTCCTGAATAGCAACCCGCGCCTGGTGGAGCTCATTGTTATCATGCATCCACCGGCGTCGGATTTCTGCTAGCCTCCAGGGCTGACTGACGGCGTCTACCATCGTGGCATTCATCAAATTCTCATTGTTTAATCCCTCTACATAGGCTGACTCAGCCGGGGGATACGCCCGCTCAACCCAGTGATGCACCACCGGAGGGAAGATCCACCTGGACGATTCCGCTATCTTCCACTTAGGTTGATAGCGTTTATCCTGAGCATTTAGATCGCAATAAATGGTGGGCAGATAGAGATCATCGCCCAAATGAGCCCCATCATCAACAAAGCCACTGCTAGACCCCCCAGTGTCACTTACGGTAGCATCTTTGACACTGGTCGACTCACCAGCAACAGACGTTGTAGGCATCTCCTTCTTAGAAGCGGTAGAAACGCCAATAGGAGAATCGAACAGGGACACGGGGGTAGCACTAGAAAACAGCAACGTAGAAACAGGGTTGGTGGCCACAGACACAGCAGATGTAAACACGGGCAGCGGCATTGAAGAGCTGACAGCAACAATAGTCACCTGCAATGTGAGGTCTGAAAGGCTCGACCGGCCTGAAGCGGAAGACACAACATCCACAAATGTCAAGGGCATAGAGGACACACCCTCAACTTGGACCTCAGCAACGGAACCTGCATCAAGTCAGGTATTCAGCACAACAGCATAAACAGGGAACGCCTATATCCACAAATAAAGTCACTTACCAGTAGGTAGGGCGTGAGCAACTTGGATTGCTTGAAACGAAGTCAAAGAGGGCAATATCGTGCGTTTTTTCTGAACACGCGGTGGACTCGTCAAACTGACAGCAGTGGAAGTAACATGCATACCCCCTGGGGCCACAGAGACACCAACCGCCACAGGTGAAGTGGTAACCCCCGCGGCCATGTATTTCCTCCCGGTGATTTTCACCCGGGTAGGCCTTTTTGTCTCTATAGCAGAGATGCTACTCCCTCCGCTGGGGGGAGGCTGAGATATATAAGCAGCTGGATCTGCCGGCACGGCGGGCAACAGAACCTGCTCGAGATGAATCTTCAATACGTTAGGTTCCTGCTCACCAATCACGTGGTCCGCGACCCTCAAAGCAGCATTCCGAGGGGGATCCACAAAATCAAACAAGCTCCACTTGCCTATTTGACACTTATACGTGTTAATACAAATACAATAGGTAGAGTAAATTCAAAGCAAAAGGCGACATACCTTCATCATCCCTTTGGAAGGAAGGGTACAACCTGATATCACGCCATAGCAAACTCATCCCCGCCATCCCAGGGCCCCCTCCGGGATCACTGTGCACTCGGAGGGGCATTGACACACCCTCTTAAACATAGCATTTTGAATATAAGCATTAGCAGGGAGACCGTCGTCCTTGAACTTGTCCTTGGTTCCCATTTCCCTCCACTGCATTTCCCCGGGGATAACAGTGGCGTCAATATGGAAGAACTTTTTCTTCCATTCCTTATCCCTGGCACTGGTAGGGCCGTAGGGATGTCTCTCAAACAAGACACACTGCTGTCACGCCTATCAAAGGTGAAAAATGGGGATTTCCAAACAAGAACGAAAAAAGCCCTGAAAACAATAATTTCAGGGATATGACCGAGGGTTATGCAAGTGAACTCAAAATGACGAAGCTTGACCAACCCTAAGGGATGAAATTGGGAGATATGAATGGGATAATGGTCAAGAACAGACTTACAAAACTTGGTGATGGGCAAACGGAAATTGCAAAATTTGAAAAAATCACTGAACAGAATGATTTTACCCTATTTCAACGGAAACGCCATGTCTGTCTTTGACGGCAGTACCGGGTTCCATTCCGGCCTAATGTTCTACTCTTGTACAAGATTGTTGAACGACACAGGTCCCCATTTGCAGTATAATACATCGGAACCTGTTTGGGCAGATGAAGATTCGCCAGCTTTGGATGCCATTTTTGAAATCAATAAGTTGAAGAAGGAAGTGGTTGTGAACAAAGACGGAAATAGAATTCAAACCCGTAAACGGAAAACCTATTTATAAGGGATTACAACCTTTCGAATTCAAAAAGGCAAACAGATGGGAACGCGTGTCAAGACAGGGGAGGTACAACTGTCACCCCAATGATGACCTAACTGTCACATCTGTTCCCATCGCCGCCATTTTTCAAAAAAGTAACGGTACCCCACTCGAGAAACTTACACTTAAAAGGGAATTTTGACTTTTCCTTTTTTTAGTCTGATCTCATGAACTTCATTTCATAACTTCGGACTGGGGGGACATGACGAGGTATGACCCAGATCGGCTAACCCGACCCAGTTATTATATATTATTTTATTATAAATACTTATTTACACTTGTTTATTCTAGAATGTTCCATTCTGTATGGATAAACCTCGTAACCAAATCCCCAAACTTTTGGGAAGATCATGCAAATCCCTAACTTATCGGAGCCCATCCTAAGTTAGGGGAAACCCTAATAGTAAACTATAAATAGAGGTGAACATCAAAGGTATGAATTCATTCTGCTCTCGTTTACTCTCTCTCTCTCTCTCTACACATATTCTTTACTCCCAAAACCGAGACTTATTCTCACGCCGGAGGGTGGTTACAGGAATAACCCCATTCATGTAACGAGTCCTAACGGTGTTCTATTTTGCAGCCAGCGGTTCAGATCGTCAAAGAGTTGAAGTCCTAGCCGGAGCTTACCTATAAGGTCAGTGTTTCTTCATTATATACAATTCTTAATTCATGGGGTGTCATCAATATCCCTAGTTTATGGACGCCAGATTTATTCTTACTGTTTTTCACATTCAACACTATAATTTGTGTCTGATCTCACCTTATAATATATAAAGAAACGAGAATTTAGGACCCACGCGTTGCGGTGAGATTGTTAAACTAAACAAAACAAAGACGTAAAAACGTTTAACCACGCAAGCGTGTCACAGACAGTTATGTAAGCAAAACGATAGCATTGGTTCATTACGATACAATTACTCAATGCAACAACCAAAAGAGAAATTCAAATCCCAAAAAGAATTTACATCGATAAAAAAAAAAAAAACATCATTACCGATACATATTATAAGCGATATTTAAATAAATTGATTTTGTTAAAATAAATGATTTTGATATAACGTAATAGCTTGATTCATATAAGTATTAAAGTATTAAAGTAATTTACAAAGAAAATAGATAATTATTATTATTATTTAATTAAATAACAAATTAGTTCATACAAATATTTAAAGTTATTAATCTACGGTAACCTATGTGCTCTAAGTATAGACATCTCTCATATCTCTGTCATAATCTCTTTTTTTTGCCATCAAAAAGAACTTTCATTCGTAAAGAAAACACATTAATTAACCTTGATTGCACCGCCACCAATCACCGTAGCACCACCACCAGCATCACTGCCAACACCACCACCGCATAACCACTAATGCAGCAACACCACCACAACTCTTTATATCTCCTGTCTCATATCTCTATCTCTAAACCTAAACTCTTTATATCTCTATAGGATCACCACCTCACCACCACCACCACCACCACCACCACGTACCGTGACCTTTTTCCTTTCTATCTAAAAAACCAAACCCACCGCCTCAGACAACCATCAACACATGATGGCCGCAACCACCACCCAACACCACCACCGCATAACCACTAATGCAGCAACACCACCACAACTCTTTATATCTCGTGTCTCATATCTCTATCTCTAAACCTAAACTCTTTATATCTCTATAGGATCACCACCACAACACCACCACCACCACCACGTACCGTGACCTTTTTCCTTTCTATCTAAAAAACCAAACCCACCGCCTCAGACAACCATCAACACATGACGGCCGCAACCACCACGACAACCACCCGCTACATCGCCGACCACCATCACCTTCTATCCTCTCTCTCAAAAAATCCTAACTTCTACATTTTCTCCCTAAAAACCAACTGTATATCCCCTGCCATCTTAGGCACCGCAACCTTATGTAGCCAGATATGGTATTAATTAGCATTTGAACAATGGATTTTAACAAAATTAAAAGCAAATGATGGTTGCTGTGGTGTTATGTGTATCTGGAGAGAGTATGAGTAAGAAAGAGGTGTATATAGAGTGTAGTGATGTGATGACCAACCAAAAGCAGCAATGTATAATAGTGACCAATAAGATCCAAAAGAAAATTGAACAGTAAAATGAGAGGAGCAAACAAAGTTGCAAATTAATATAGGGAAAATTACAAAATGGGGTCCTATAAAGCCCTTGTAGCAGGCCCATTGGGCCGACCCTACTTTACTTTAAAGTTGTAATCTGTCAAGGGACCTGCTAATATGGTTGCAAAAGTCGCTAGGCGCTCCCTAGTCGGATTCGGGAGTACTCGGGAAGCACTCGGCTTAGGCGGAGATTACTCGGGGAGTAATTGGTCTGGAAGACCAGTACTCGTGCCTCGGCAGCCTACCCTGTAGCGAGTACTCGGGGAGTACTCGGAGCCTTGGCGGACTTTTACGCCTGCTAATCTTTGAGACTTCGAGTTGTGATTGTAGCTGCTTCTTTGATATCTTAAGAACCAATTATTAAGTCACGTTTTACTTGGGTGACAATGTGACATGACATTTCAAAAACTTCATTTTAGTGATTAGTATTGATCAGTAGTAGATGTTTCCTACCCTTTATGCATCCGACAAATAAATATGCGCGACTATTAATCCCACCAATCATTGGATTTTTTTTTAGTCGGCAGTAGAAAGTTCTAGCTAGTACTAGTAATACTAATTATAATGAAGAAGATCAGCAAGTTGCAAACAGGTAACTCAAGCTTGAGAAAATGACAAACACAATTTCTACTTCTCAATGCTGATGCAATAGTTCTCCAGGTTGGTTTCCCGTGTGGTTCTTAGGAATCCGGTGTTCGGTTCTTGTAGTTTTAGGGGCTGTTTGTCAACTTTTGAATGAGTACGTGCTGAACCAGTAAGAGATCTGAACCATTAAGTGCTGAACCAGTAAGAAGTCTGAACCATTAAGAGTTAGTATAATGCTTAATAGTTCAGAGACAAATATCTGACCAATTCAGATAAGAGGTCTTAACCATTTAGACTCGGTATAATGCTTAACAATTAGAGTCAAATGTCTGAATCATTCAAATATCTGCTCGCGAAACAAACAGTCTGAACCATTAATTGCTGAGCCAGTAAGAGATCTCAACCATTAAGAGGCTCATTAAGAGCTAAACAAACAGCCCCTTACTATTTCGGTCTTCGGTAAAACCTGCGCTGGGCCGGGCCGGGCCGAACTCCTGTCGTGTACACACCCCTACCTAAACAAATAAAACATAATACAATGCAATACCTGAATGAGGGTATGTTGCTGGATGTTTATGTTTAAGGGTCATGCTATTTTAACACGGTGAAAATTATTTTCACACCCCAAAGCGCCGCGCTATGGCCATAGCGGGGCGCTTTGGTTGACAAAAGTTGATTTGACTGACGTTGGAAACATAAGTTGCAGAGACATAAAGGTGATACGATGTTGCAGTGTCCCGTGAACCCTAAGCGCCGCGCTATGGCCAAAGCGCGGCGCTTCGACCCCAAATTTTCATTATTTAAACCTGCATAGACAGAACATTTAGCATTCGAGGGTATTCAGTGATTTTGTTGTTTGTCGATTTTCTTTGCTCTATTAGTTACATGTCTTGAAAAAACGATGTCGTGGTTAAGCAACTATCTTTTCGGTCAATATTCTAACGAGTCAGTTGTTCCTGATTCTTACGAGGGGACCGCTATTTCTGACTCGTATGAGAAACTAGTCTTGTCCAACTTGAGGGAGGCAGAGGTTGTATCTGGCATTCGTTATCATGATAACACGGTGAAGCTGGATTTGAATACCCCTGTGGAGGACCCTTACGCACAACAAGGTTATTCGAATTTCAGTTACGGTGGCGAGCAAAGCTTTGTACAGCAGGAGTGTTATCCAAACCACAGTTACGGTTGTGAACAGAGCTTTGAACATCAAGTCTATTCGAACCTCGGTGACGATGGTGAGCCGGAGGATGTGTCTGTTGACGAGGAAGGCTGTTACCCGGTTACATTTTCGTTTGATACAACGCAGACCTTTTCATCACGTAAAGAGTTGGTGCGTTGGGTACAAGACACGGCAAAAGACAATGGTTACCTCATTGTGATTAAGAGGTCGAATAAAAGAGGAGAGAATTACAAGATTTGGTTTCAATGTACTTTTGGTGGGGAGCATAAGAGTATAGCTACACAGAGGAAAACGGGTAGCAAGAAAATAGGCTGCCCGTTCGAGATGATCGGGTTTTCGAAATCATCCGGAAGTGTTTGGAGGATCGAGGTGACGAAGGCGATGCATAACCACACTCCTATTGAAAACTTAGAGGGTCACGCGTATGCGAGAAGGCTTTCTTCGGAGGATAAAAAACTGGTTAAGGAGCTGGCAGAGCAAGATATTCCTAACCAAAGTATCTGGCGAACGCTGACAAAAAACAATCCAGCTAGAAAGCTTATTCCGAAAGATATACACAACGTTGTTCAGAAGATCAACGCCGAAAAAAATGTCAGTAAGTCTCCGATGCAAAAACTTGAAAACATTCTTCTCGAAAAAGATTACACTTATTACATGCGCACGAATGAGATATCGAACGAAGTTGAAGATGTCTTCTTTGTTCACGAAAAATCATTCACTATGTGGTGTGCCTTCCCGCATGTGCTAATGATTGACGCCACCTACAAAACGAACATGTACAACCTGCCATTTGTTCAGGTCGTAGGCATGACGTCGACAAACAAATCGTTTACGGCTGCTTGTGCGGTAATTTCCGCTGAGAAGTCAGAGAACTACCTATGGGTGTTGCAGAGGATCAAGTCTATGCTGGTAGGATGTATGGAACCGCGCGTGATTTTAACAGACAGGGATTTTGCGCTAATGAACGCGTGTGAACAAGTTTTTCCAAAAGCGCATAAGTATCTTTGTCGGTTCCATATTCAATAAAATATTAGTAAGAACAGCAAGAAGAAATTCTCTGACAAGGAGTGGAAAGAATTCGTACGTACATTTTGGACATTGTGCGAGTCTACGACCGAGAAAATATACAGGTATAACTTGGAAAACCTTGAAGCACAGCTGAAAGAAGATGACCGTGAACGTGGGTATTTCTTACATAATTATGTTCAAATTTTATATAATAACAAAAACTGACTATTTACGTTTTTTAATTTTAGAGGTTTTTGATTATTTGAAGAAATCCTGGTTGGATCTGTACCGTGAAAAGTTTGTATCTTGCTGGATTAACAAAACTATCAACTTTCACCAAACTACGACCAACAGGGTTGAGGGCGTGCATGCAACACTAAAAAGTCACTTTCCAAGTCATCGCAACACACTGGATAAACTTGTACTGTATGTTGATCATGTTGTTGATAGACAATACGCCGAGATTAGAAGTAGCTTTGAAGCAAGCCTCCGAAAAGTGATGACGCACCACAAGAATCAGCCCATGCTTGCATATATTCTCAGAAAGGTTTCAATATATGCGATTGAGCTTTTGAGTATGGAACTAAAACGTAAGGAAGACGGGTTGAGAGCCTACGGTGCAAGCTGTGGTTGCCAACTTTTTACCAGCTGTGGTTTGCCATGTGCCTGTCGTTTGGAAAAGTTGGAAAATAACGGTAATTAATATCTTTGACCTTTCTCGTTATGATTTTGCCACCTAATTTGTTTTCATCCACAGGTCAGCAACTCCGGATCACACACATAGACGTGTTCTGGAAGAAGCTTGACTTCAAGCCTGCAAAGAATAAAATAGAAGATATCGATGTAGACGCGGAATTTGAAAAATTGAAACAACAGATCGATCCAACACCCCCTCAAGTGAAAAGGAGCTTCTTTGAAAAGTTTCAGCAAATCCTCGATGCCTGAGACGGGGTTTCTTATTGCCCAATGATACGGTGTGATTGTTCACACCTTCGACATTCGTGGGAGCGATACAATTTTCCCTCTGCTGGGCGAGCAGAACAGAGCGCGCAGCAGCCTGGAATACTTTATACAGGGATCAGATCAACGCGTACGAAATGCTTACGTATCGTGCCCCTGACCTTAATGTAACCCCATATGTTCACGATGTATGTTAAATGTGTTTAATAATAATCACGTTTGTGTTTGTTCAATATATGCGTTACATCACGTTAAAAACCGAATGTCACCGACACGACCCAATCAGATTCAATACGCACTTGTACGACCCAAAATGACAATATACATCATAATACTACAATTAATGAAAAAATACGTCATGTTCACGTACGGTAGGCGGCTGATACACATAACAGTTCTCACAGGAGTACTTGTGCTTTCAAACCAAAATGATACGATATAACGGAATAAGACATCACACGTAACCGATTTGATCCGGAACTTGCAGTATAGTCCATATATATTAAAAAATGATGTATAATGGAAAAAATGTAAAATTTAGACTATTATCGACGCGTTTGTGAATTAAAAACAATTTTAAAAAATTTAAAAAAGGCCCAAAGCGCCCCGCTTAGGCCATAACGCAGCGCTTTGGCCCCGAAGCGCCCCGCTTAGGCCATAGCGTAGCGCTTTGGCCCCTCGTTATACCTGAAGCGGGGCAGCCTTCTCCCCCATTTCATCAACAAACAAAACACACACACAAAGGTGCGATTACACACACTAGGGCGAAGATCTTCTTTTTCCAGATTTCAAACGCTATTAGGTACGATCGAACTTCATTTATTGTTTTGGTTCAAGTTATATGTTTGATTTTGATTTGATTTGGGCGGATTTGATCGAGTTGCTGGGCCTGTTCTTCATAACGAAGAACCAAAGCGCCGCGCCGAGGCCATAGCGGGGCGCTGTGGTTCATGTTTATTTTTTTTATATTATTTGTTTATTTAATATTATTTGTTTATTATTATTATTTGTTTATTTTATATTATTTTTATATTATTTGTTTATTATATTATATGTTTATTATTATTATTTGTTTATTTAATATTATTTGTTTATTATTTTATATTTAATATTATTTGTTTATTATTTAAATTGTTTAATAATATTATTTGTTTATTATTTTATATTTAATATTATTTGTTTATTATCTTTTATTTAAATTGTTTAATAATATTATTTATTTATTATTTTATATTTAATATTATTTGTTTATTATTTAAATTGTTTAATAATATTATTTGTTTATTGTTTTATATTTAATATTATTTGTTTATTATTTAAATTATTTAAATAATATTATTTATTTATTATCTTTTCAACGTGCAGGGATGGATTCCTCCGATGACGAGATTGAGCATATGGAGGCTGAGGGAGAGGTGGGAGATGAGGGAGAGCCGGCATGTCCGTACCTGCAGTTTCCGCAGGGGTCACGGGCGAGGAGGAGATGCCCTAGGTTGCGCACCGTGGAGATTGGGGGGCATGTAGGGATAGACTGGGACCTGCTGGAGACCGTGGGAGAGGCCGCGCAGACGCGTGATATAGTTGGACTAGATACTCCTCGGTCGCGCCTATTTCAGATAGCGATGGAGGACTCGTACCATGAGCTTACGGTCGAGTTTCTTTCTACGTTTACATACAGGCCGCATCCGGCGGATTACGTGGAGGACCCGGATTTTCCAGTCCACGAGGTTACATTCCGTCTCGCCGGTCAGCAGTTTCAGATGAGTGTGCGGGAGTTTGCTGTCCATACAGGTTTGTACACAGAGCCCGAGCTTGATACTGATTTATATACGCAGGCGGTTAGGGCGATGGACAGGCAGACGCTTATCAGTTTCTGGAGGGCCATTTCCAGGGTTCCCTTTGGGAAATCCTGGCAAAAGGCCACCACCATTAGAGACCCCTTGTACCGATACCCGCACCATGTTATCGCGTAATCTATCGTGCCGCGGGGTACCAGCAGGGAGAAGGTCAACCTCAGTGACCTTTTCTTTCTATACTGCCTACTTCGCGGCCAGCCCTGCGATCTAGCAGCCTGCCTGGCAGATTACTTTGCCAGTGCATACCACCGGCAGCTCCGCGGCTAGCTGCACACTTGCTCAT
Organism: Helianthus tuberosus; assembly: GCA_030545235.1. Classification (NCBI taxonomy): domain Eukaryota; kingdom Viridiplantae; phylum Streptophyta; class Magnoliopsida; order Asterales; family Asteraceae; genus Helianthus; species Helianthus tuberosus. Next base: position 172,406,102 of record CM060376.1, on the reverse strand, counting down.
TCATCACCGCCATTGCACGCTCGCTCGGGCTCGTACCCGAGAATGATCTGGAGCTGTCCGATCCGATCCCGTCATCCAGGTTGGGCCACGCGTCAGTATCTAGCATGCAGATCACCCGTACCTTTGATGTTGGTCTGAGGTTTAAGGGCAGTGACGGGCTGATTTGGCATCCGGAGGTGGTGCCGGAGGTCATCCCGGTTGTTATTGAGTTGAGGCCTGGAGTGTTAGCCCCTCCTCATGTTCAGGAGGCCGCTCGGCAGGCTCAGCTACAGGCTCTGGGCCTCGATCAGTACCCGGGCCAGCCTCAGGATCAGGCTCAGGCTCAGCCTGTTTTCAAGGATCCGGCTCAGGAGGAGCATGTCGAGGAGATCCCGGTACCACCAGTTCAGCCAGCTCCTGAGCCGCCACAGTACCCGCAGCACGTTTACGCTGACCTGCCTCCGGTAGCGCGTGAGGTAGCTCGGGACTTCGACCGGCGCCTCAGACGCCAGGGCGCACGCATTGACTGGATCGTCGAGACGCTCGTTGCTCTACGAGAGCTCGCTGGGTTGCCTCCACTTCCCCTCCCACTGTCCCCACCGCACGAGGATTAGTACCTTAGTTTGTTTGTATAGTGTTTTGTTATGTATTATGTACTCAGCTGTACCTTTTTGTTTTGTATGTACAAACTGATATATATATATATATATATATATATAGGGAGCCGCTAGAATGAGAACCACCACGAGTTATGAGAACCACGAGAACCGCGCCCCGCGGGTGGCCGTCGGCGACGAAATTTTTTTTACACCTAGATCCGTATATTTTAGTGGGGGGTTTAAATTTTCGGTTCAAACGGCGCGCCCGAGGGGGTAGTTTTTTACGCCCAAAGTTTGGTAAAAAAAAAAGAAAAATTAAAAAAACCCAAACTTTGGGCGTAAAAACTACCCCCTCGGGCGCGCCGTTTGAACCGAAAATTTAAACCCCCCACTAAAATATACGGATCTAGGTGTAAAAAAAATTTCATCGCCGACGGCCACCCGCGGGGCGCGGTTCTCGTGGTTCTCATAACTCGTGGTGGTTCTCATTCTAGCGATCCCCTATATATATATATATATATATATATATATATATATATATATATATATATATATATATATATATTGCAGTTAATCTTCTGTTTACATCACGTTGGTTTTGGATTGTTTACGTTTAATTCTTATGGCTTTCTGTACATTTTATTTAACGTGTTCGTTTAATTTAACAAAATAAACTAGGTTAACAGTTTATAAAGACGCACTTATATTATATACGTTCTATAAAAATAATGACGTAAAAAAACGTAATTATAAAACAACTATGAATTATATGTAACTAATATTTTATAATAATAATAAAACTCAAATACAATTTTTTACTCCAAAAAACACTACCAAACTAACCCACATCCCACCTATTTCAAAAAAAAAAAAAAACAACACAAACTCCACTGCACACGGGCTTTGTCTTTTTGCACACCTAAAGCGCCCCGCTTTGGCCATAGCGGGGCGCTTTAGGTGTGCAAAAAGACAAAGCCCGTGTGCGAATAGACCAAGCCATGTTTAATGACATTCAAAATCACCACATCTTCGATTATACGATGCCAAAACGCACCAGGAGATGCTATAAACGGATGGGTATATGTCATTGTCTTTTCAGGTCATCAAGTGGTACAGCTTTACATTTAAACTTACTTTCTCTTTTTATATTAAAGCATGCAAGTTTAAATTCTTTATCTATTTATATTAACAAATATATAGTACTATTACTAGCTTTATTGAATAAACAGTGTGAAGGCTTTTTCCATAACGTTTATTACATTACATTACAACATTACAAATTACAAAAAGTAAACAGTTTTGAATAGTATTATAGACAACCCTGAAAACATATTAGACTTTTCTATTGATATATTATTGTCTTGATAATCATCATTATCAAAGTAATAATAATAATAATAATAATAATAATAATAATAATAATAAAGCTCATTGTACAAATGGTATCCCTAAATAAAATATGAGGATACCCCTAACTAAAAAATAGGATACTTGATATTACTAAAATCTCATTTTTTTACAAGCCCAAACATTTTACAACCCGAAAAGTTGTAGAATAATTAAGTCTGAATGATAAAACAAGCCAAAATTTTAATAATAATAGAAAAAGGAAGCCCTAAATATAATTGATAAAGTTAGCAAAAGACCCAAACAATAATCTATTAAGTATTTGTTTTGCTTTATTTATCATCGTTTTTTATTATTATATGATTGAACGGTAAAAAAAAATCGGGATACCTCTAAATTAATGGGCTAGCTCCGCCACTGCTACCGACATGTTAGTCACCTCTAATTTAATTGGTAATTTTTGTGTTTTTCCATATTATGATAAGTTTCAACACTTATTATCAATAAGATGATGTGGGTGTTTATTTTTTTTATTTTTTTGCAAAAAAGTAAGGTAATTTAGTAACTTCAAAAGTAGAAGGCACCATGAATGCTTGTAAATCTGTATGCACATAGATGTCTTGTCACCTTTTTTTCTTCTTTTGGGGGGTTGGTTACTTTTGTGGAGAATAAACAAAAGTTTCAACCATGTTTTTTGTCCATATAAACTCATAATATTTAGACGGAAAAAGTAAAAGATAGCAATATATATCAATTGAAACCATCCATAAAAAGATAAAATCGTTGAAAGTTGCGCCCCTGTTCAAGGGGGCGAAGCCCACTGAACAAGGGGGTATGGAAGAGCACCCCTGATAATGAATGAAGATTAGTGATGAAAATGGTCTTTGGCACCAATTTTGTTCATCGACATCAAATTTGTATAGTAGCATTAAGTTTGTGCAGCAGTAGCAAACTTGAACATCAAGAACAACTAAAGCATCAATAGCAAAATAGAGGTCGGTATTTTTGTCACAACTGATGTATTAACTTTTACTAAGGTAACTACGAATTGACAACTATAACTGCCGATTGTTTATTGCACCATATCTAGAAATGGATTTAGCTACCGAATTCTTAACGGATTTCACACTTGTTTTTAATACCTCTTAGAATTATCTAACTGAATATTCATAAGTACCAACAAAATAATTAATTTGAAATGTTTACGTGATTTTTTTAGAAATAACCAAGTTATCACGAATTACAAAATCAACATAAATTATTATTTGAACTATGTTTTAAAATACATGCATGCATGCGAACATACACACACATATATATATATAGGGTCGGGATTTAGATAAAACGATCAAAAGTGTGAGAACGGTAAGAACGCTTAACGATCGTCCGATCAAAACAATCTATGGACTAGATTGGCGCGGTGGCGTTTTCGTAAATAACATGAATTTTATTACGTGGACGCGCTTCATTAAGGGTAAAAGGGTCTTTTGACTACTCCACATAAAACGCCAAATCATGAAATAAAACGCCAAAAACAAAAATCACAGACTATTCTAAGTAAAACGCCATTAAATATAAAACGCCAAACTTAATTATAGTAAAATCCCGCCTTAAAAAACCGCCAAAAAAATCCTATATATACAACATCTCACACCTTCAGTTAAAACACACACACAAAAACCCAAACGCCATATTTCATATAACCCATTCGCCTTAGAAACGCCAAAAAACCCAAACATCAAATATCTTTAACCCCAAAAACGTTTTTTTTTTTTTAAATTCAGTTTGGCTGTCAGTAAAGATTTCGCTCAATGAAATAGACAAAATCCTAAAGTGAGGATATAGTCCATTTCATTTAGAAAAATCTCATTTACTTATCCTAAACTTCCATCAAATTTATAACGCCAAAACATACAAAAACATTATTGAGGTTTGTTGTCAATAAAGTTTAGCTGTATGGGGTGGACAACATTGTCAGTTATCTTTCTTAACCGAGGATTAACAATGTTGTCCATCTCATACAACAAAACATTATTGATTTTAGCATGATCAAAATTTGAGGTTTAAGGTGATCTTATTCGTGGCGTTCTTTTTTCGGTAAAACGACAAAAAAAGTTAAAAATCAAACATCGTTGATTGAAAAAATTCAAGATTGTTGGCTGAAGTATATAAACTCAATAACATTTTGCTGCATGAGATTGACAAATATTCAAGAAAAAGATGATGATGTCAGACTAGACCATGTGCTTCTAAACAACAACACAAAAAACTACTTGAAAAACAAAAAAACAAAATGAATCATATGAAAGTCTAACCAGCCAGTTAACATGATTCAAAAAAGAGAAAGAAAGAGGCTGGAGACATAGAAGATTTGGAAGATCAATTGTTTATGTATTTTTTTTTTTTTTTCCTTTTCAGTTAATTGTTATATAATAAAAACGCCATATATAATAAAAACGCCAAAACAGCCAAAATGCTTGTTTAAAACGATATCATCCAGTTAAACGCTACCAAAAATCTGTCAAACTATAATAAAATTACTTTGAAAAATTATTAGAAAAAACCCAAATAAAAATAAATAAAAATAAGAAAAAAATTAAAATAAGAAAAAAAGCAAACTTGAAAATCTAACTAGAAACAGTAAATACAAAATCATTAAATACTGAAGAATCAAAAACGCCAAACTTGAAAGATGGGATGTGTTACAGACTTCAGAGATAAAAGCTTATCAAAAACATTAATTACAAAAACAGCAACTAAAAAAACAAAATACTTTATTATAATAATGCACCGCCTAATTTAGGCGCCAAAAGACATCCAATAAAATGATACATCTGAGCAACTTCCATTTGATTAAACAAAAAAAAACGCCAAATACTACTAAATACCACCCACTGTAAAACACCAACAAATAAACTGAATGAATTGTTATCAGAGGGAAGTACCTCAGAAAAGATTTTGCAGCATGAGATGGACAAAATTTCAGGAAAAGGATACTGATGCTAGTCATATGGCATTTTGTATTTTTTGTTCTTGAAGAAGGTTTGGATCAGGAGAATAGGTCAATGACACTGAAGAGTGCGTTCACTATAAAGATGAAGATCCAGATAAAGGAAAAGCGAAAAACCCACTCACACGCCATAGATCTATGTCCCGAAACATCCACACAAAAACACAGTTCAACAGACGAGCAGGCAAAAAAATCAAACCCATGGGTTTGTTAAGTTTTACGTAAAACGCCATATATTTGATGACAGTTCTTGTACAATTAAAGAAGAGAGAGACTGATGACACTGAAGATTGGGAAAAGAGATCCGATTATGATTTTTAATTTATTTCTTCCTTCCCTTGTATTTTTTTTCATGTGGTTGAAATATAATTTAACAATAGTAAAACGCCAAGATACCACAAACGCCGAAATGTTTATAAAAAATAACAGATTAATAGGCCAACTTGTTTAAACGCATTGGAAAACGCCATTCAAAATAGATTTCCTGCCCCCTGGGTTCCATTGGCATACGATGTGAATAACGCCATAAATGCCAAAATGTTGATACAATGGAACCATTATAACGCCATTAATTATTGAATTTGGTGAACGCCAAAAATCTCAAAAACCAAAAATTAAAACAACATTGGGAAAAAGCGGAAGAGGAAAAGCAGAAGATGAAAGGACCAAAAAGCTCCTTCGTCCTTTTCTAAGCGCCGTGACACGTGTTGGGTCAGGAAGCGTTCTCACACTTTTGAGCGTTTTCTCCCGATCCCGTTTCTCTCTCTCTCTCTCTCTCTATATATATATATATATATATATATATATATATATATATATACTACTTTAATAAGCATATAGGAAGGACAGAAATGGTCATTTGCCACTTTACAACCATTTGAAGCCCATTGTACAACCTTTAAAGCATGAAGGTGTTGAAAAATCCTTCAACACGCGGAGCAGCTCATATAAACTAACCGGATCTCTTTGACCCGGTTTACTTAAATGGATCCAATATATACTTTCTTTCACTCAATCTAAACCCTAATTCATTTCATTCACATCCGCCCCCATGCTTCTTCTCTCTCTCTCTCTCTCTCTCTCACCAGACGCGGTGTCTGCATGCGACGGATTTCACCATCCTTCTTCTCAGGTACCGTATTTTTAACGTTATCGGCATTTTTTGTGAAATTTTAGGGTTTGACTTAGATCTGTGAAATTTTAGGGTTTCTTTCTCCGGCGATTCCGACATCAGATCTACCGGGTTCAACTTCTTTTAGGGTTTCTTTCTCCGGCGATTTAAAAAGATCCAGGTACTTTTTTTTGGCCAAATGTTTTCTTAGATCTATCGTACCACCGTCGACTTAGAGGTTGTTTTGTTTGTTCTGTTATAGATGAAGATGGAGCGGTGGAGATACCGTCGACTTAGATCTACCTTACCACCGTCGAGCCAGGTAATTTTTTCTGCTGAAATTTTTCTCAGATCTACCGTCATTTTTTGAGGATTTTTGATGAATATTGACAGATCTGAGGTTACACGACTTGCAGATCTGAGTTGTTAGAGGAATATTGACAGCCCGGATCTGGTATGTTTGTAGCTGATTATGTTTGTAGCTGATTATGTTTGTTACAGATCTGGTATGTTTGTAGCTGATTTACATGCTTATGTTACTGATTATGTTTGTTACAGATCCGGTATGTTTGTAGCTGATTTACATGCTTATGTTACTGATTATGTTTGTTACAGATCTGGTATGGTAGAAGTTGATTTACATGCTTATGTTACTGATTATGTTTGTTACAGATCTGGTATGTTTGTACCTGATTATGTTTGTTACAGATCTGGTATGTTTGTAGCTGATTTAGATGCTTATGTTACTGATTATGTTTGTTACAGATCTGGTATGTTTGTAGCTGATTTAGATGCTTGTGTTACTGATTATGTTTGTTACAGATCTGGTATGTTTGTAGCTGATTATCTTTGTTATAGATCTAATGTTACTGATTAAATATGTGTACTTTTTGTGCCCGGATCTGGTATATATTTGTAGCTGATTATGTTTGTTACAGATCTGGTATGTTTGTAGCTGATTTACATGCTTATGTTACTGATTATGTTTGTTACAGATCTGGTATGGTTGTAGCTGATTATGTTTGTTATAGATCTAATGTTACTAATTAAATATGTGTACTTTTTGTAACATTTTATGATATGGGTCTCGCAATATGTGGTGTATTTTGGTCCATTTTATGAAATTACGAATGGGTGGTTCAAGATTTTAATAGATTTCATTATCAGGGTAAAAAGATAATTGTTTGGATTATAAGTAATAGTTGGTTTTAGATAAAATTGTTCATATAAAATATATATATCTGTTAGTATAGTCTTATGTTTATCGTGTTTTGGTCAATTTTCATGTCACAAAATGTTAGCGGTTTGTGGTGGGATGGAATGGGAGATTCAGTTTGACCAGATTCTAGATCCTGTTTGGTTGCACTTTTTGATGGATGGAGTTTCTTCTTTTTATCACATTTTTTTGTTTGTTTAGTTGAAAATAATGATAATAATTATAATATCGAGTCACGAGGGTTGGATCCTGTGAGTCTAAAGCCTCTATTCTATTATATGGGTTTTTGTTTTAAGTTTGCTTGATTATGTATGTTTTAGACTTCATTTAAGCTGTTAGACAAAGCAATTGATTCTAGAATCAACTTCTTTAATTCGGCTGAAATGTAAGTTTTTAGTGAATAATGAATAATTTGGTTTGAGATTTGTTAAGGTATCCGGTGCCGTAGCGGGCGGAAAGTTATGGATGCAGTGAAGAGTATCATGTTGGCTGGAGATAGTTAATTTCAGCAGTTGCAGGTAAATTTATCATTGTTTGGTTTTGTTGATGTGATCAACTGTTTGATTCTTTATTAATATTTCCTAGAACTTGATATATATCCTGATCAGCATAACAATTACAAATAGATTTTTGGCTACACTTCAGTTAGCGACATTGGTTTTGTTGTTAGTACGACTTTTAAATCAGTGACAACTGACTTCAAGTCTCATGTTTCTTATGTAATCAGGTAAGATCAATCAGGATGGGCGGCTCCTATGCATTGGGTCTCTGTGGGGTTGCATGTGGAAGGAATGATCTATTTTATGAGATCGGGATTGGTGGTCCTTGGTATGGAACTCCTTTTTTGTTTCCGTTTATTGAAATGGCAATTTTAACCAGATCGTTTTCGAAAGGGTAGATTCCGGTTATGTTTTATCTTCAACGAGTCAATTGGGTAACATAAAAAAAGTGTATCTAAAACGGAAGTCAGCAAATGGCTCAAGAGTCGCTCAAATTGTATTTTCATTTTTCGATGCATAAGGTCCTAAATCGTCTTTTAAAAGGGATCAGATAGTTATTGAAATAATATATTTTTGCAATCATATTTTCATATTTGACACCAATTATTTTTATAAAATTTTTATGTTCTTTGACAAAGGTGTTTCAGGTCAACCCCATCCATACAAAAAAAATTACCCTTTTGACCAGTAACTCAACTAACTCATTTTGACACATCTAACATTTGTCCTTTTACATTGCTATTTTCTTTGCATTTTAGGGAAAACTATGAGCAACTCAAGCAAACCCTGATGTTTTCTTTGCATTTTAAGGGGAACATGGGTGCTTCTCTCCCAGGGCATACAAAACTCAGGTTATTGGCGGCCGCTCGCCATATTTAACATATAAAAAAACTTTATATTTTGTTGATAAAAACTAACAAATAACGAGTATCGCATTACAAATTGGTCCCGTCCCGTTCATATTTTGTTGTTTTCGGGTCCCAATCGAATAATGAGCTGTTTAAAACACGATAATTAACTGATGATCCGAACTTCCATTTCTTTTGGTAAAAAAAAATATAAATCCAGCAAACATTTTAGTTAACTTTGATGTTAAAATTGTTACAATAAAAATTGTATTTTTCAGTTTACAGAATCCTTATGTTTGAGTTTACTTTGATGTTAAGTTTTAACATGGTAAGAAAATTGATCTTTATATCCAATAAAAATTGTATGTTTCAGTTTACACAATCCTTTTTTTATATTTAACCAAACTTTTTTTATTTCCTTTAAAATTGATCTTTATATCCATCAAAATTGTATTTTTCAGTTTACAAATCACTCCAAACACATATCAATTGAGAGGTATGGGTGGTGGTTATCCAATTCCCGTTGAACCACTAGGATCAAAAAACCATGGACGATCATCCCATCGCCATTTAAACCTTCCTGATTCAAACCCTCTAACTTCAAACCCTGAAGTTAGAAACCCTTTTCGTCCGGTGGCAAACCCACCTCCGGTGTCAACCCCACCTCCGGTTTCAACCCCACCTCCAGTGGCAAACCCTCATCCGGTGACAAACCCTGAACATGATGATCCATTTGGTTGGACGGACGAAGAGTTGAATTGGGCGTATGACTATACCTTCGCTCAACTACAATTTGGTGGACTACAAATTGAGGAGGGGTGCCATCTTCCTGTGGCAAACACTCCTATACTGCCTATGCATCCTCCACCTTCAAACCCCCCTTATGTGGAAAACCATAGTCAAACACAAGAACTACCGACCTGGGCTAAAGGGTACGAAACTGACCCTGGGGCGGTTTACGAACCACCATTGGATGAAGAAATGGTTTGGGAACCTTAGAACAACTTTGATGATGACTGTAGTTTTTTTTTCTCGAATTAGTTTGAATCTTAATTATGTAACTTTTAATTATGTATTAGTTTAAATTTAAATTTGTTGTTGATTAATTTTAATCATGTTTTAGTTTAAATTTAAGTTTCTGGAGTTTTATTTTTTTAGTTAACTAACATTGAACACTTAATAGGATATGTCTGATCATTTTTTCCGTTGAAGAATTTTCATCATTGAGAAATGATAGAGCATGATATAATATAATCTTTGTTAAGGTGGAGTTTATTTGGCATGACATCGATGAAAAGAGATTAGTGGTTATTTTTCTTGATCAACACATAAGAACATTATTTTAATTTACTTTGTGTTATACGAGTAAGCGTTTTTCCACCACTAAATTTCTTTTCTTTTTAGAGACAAAAAATTGTTGCGTTCGTCCCACAACATTTGATACACATATATAATGACGCGACATTGATGTGTGGTTTTTTTTCCTTGAATCATTTCCAAATTGAGAATCTCAACTATCATGAGTACCCAAAGTACCAGAATTACGTGTTAGTTTGGTCCGAGAAAAAAATTGTCATCAGCGAATATACAAAGCTTTCTTCACTTATGCTTACGATTCCAAGGGGTGCTTCTTTATATCCATTGGTCCCTTCCATTACAGAATTGAAGCATGACAGGAGACCTCAAATGGATATTGTTGGTACATATAAATTCTCTATCTATATTTTTTATTAAATATATAAAACTTTATATATGTATGTATAATATGGTGTATACGATTTGACTGATTTTGTTTTAGATGTGGTTGGGAGAATAATAGAAGGCAAACGTGATCGATGTTGTTTTGAACTTTCTCTTCAAGATAAGTCGTAAGTTATTATTTATTATTAACATATTACAAACATAATATTTACATTATATGTAAGAAAATATTATTATTAGAAGAACTTTAACCCAAAATCGTAATATACAGTGGTCACACAATACAATTGTTTTTGTCTGCCCTGAAGCCTTCCGATGTTATACGTTCCATTCGAGCCGTGCAACAAAGGTCTATCATATATGTATCACATGTCAAGTTGGTTCATCTACCAGATAGTATGTTATGCTTTACACATGAACAGTCTAAAAATTAGTTAGATTTAATGGCTCATGTAATTTAATAAAAGTTATATTTTATTTGTTATTTCAGTTAATATTTTGACGTCTACGGAGTTGAGTACGATTACGTACGAACCAGATATGGTCGAGGCACGGGATATTTAAATTATGGATCGTTATCCAAGTTTGTGTTTAAGTTAGAAACATTTGGTGTTGTTATATGTTTAGTTGTTGAATATTAAAGTCTCTCTTGGTGTTTCGTGTTTTGCTTTTTGTTTCCCTCATATTGAAGTAATTGTAGAAGTATACTTTACTTTGTTATTACTAGTATGTTATATTACTTGATTTACATGTAATGGTTACACCTATTTTTCACCAAACTATAATCTTCTTAGATTGGACAACTAAATAATCATTATCTGTGTTAAACGAAGGTATAACCATGACTGACCTTCCTGTTCATACAATCGTGTTTGAGATATTAACGAGGGTGCCAGCGAACGATGTAGGTCGTTCTAAGAGTGTATGTAAGCAATGGTATGCGTTACTGTCAACACAAGATTTCGTAAGGATACATTGTTCTCGCTCATTAGTTTCATCTAACCAGAGAGTTCTACTAATTGACGACCTAACATGCTCTGTTCATCCGATCATCTCTAAATCCAATGACTATGGGCCAAGCTCCATAGATACCGAGGTCGTCCAAGGACACAAGAGCTTTTAGTACCGGTTTATCCTCAACGTCTAATCAAAATAAAAAGTTTAGAAAAACGTTTTAAACAAAGAAAAATAAAAACTAACTAAAAATGCTGAAAAATAAAATAAAAAGAAAAACAGATAGACAAGATGAATCACTTGGTTCCGACTCGTATCTAGTGTAACCTTTGATTATTTCCGCACTTTTGCACTATTTTAAGAGATTATCTTAGTTATTGTAGTAGGCCCCTCTTTTGAAGGTGACGTTACCCTCACCCCAGTAGTTTGAGTCAGCAAGGATACAATCCTAAAAGGGTGGATTATTGGAAGATAATTAATTAAGTTATTAATGCAAATTATGGTAGGCCCCTCTTTTGGAGGTGACGTTACCCTCGACTAAGTAGTCTGAGTCAGCAAGGATACAGTCCTAAATAGCCGGGTTATAATATTAATAGCAGTTAACTTATGAGGGGATCAAAGAGTTTGGACCCCCGCCATCCAATACCGTTAAGTATTGAAGGGGGTCCTACTAAATTTGACCCAGGTCCATTGCAGGACCTCTAAACGCTGAACAATGGCAAGACCTTTACCAAACCGTTCCCTTAACCCCCGACCAGGTAGCCAACATACCTCCATATAGATCGTGGAGATATGAATGGTGAAAATCTTTTATTTTATATAGACAGTAAAATAATGCCAAGACACCACGGACAAACGATAAGGAAAGATCACCTTCAACATAAGCAACTAGTTATTAAAGTCATTAATACAAAACCAAATAAAAAGTGCAAAAGATTAGAAATAAAAAGTATTAAACTAGACACTTTGTCTTCACCAAGTGATGTAAGAGACTTAGGCAAACATGGCCTTGATTGTCAAGAACTCTTACGATCAATCTTGGATCCCGAGACGACTCACACACTCTACGATGGACAATGGATGATGGTGGTGGATGATGGTGTTATGGTGGTGGTGGGTGGTGGGTGGTGGGTGAAGTGTGAGAGAGGTGGTGTGCCAAGGGATGGTTTGAACTTGAGCCAAGCACTCCTATTTATAGGCTGAACAGAAGCCTGGACACGGCCCCGTGTCCGCTGGACATGGCCCCGTGTCCACCCTTTTCTCTTTCTTCATTAATACAGTTTGTCTTTATTAGCTCCACACGCCCTCGTGTCCGCTGGGCACGGCCCCGTGCTCAAAAGCATATCTGTACTATCAGATTTGGCAAGATTCTGCGCATCTTTGCGTTGATCACGGCCCCGTGTCCGCTGGGCACGGCCCCGTGGTGGGCAATAGAAGCTTCTACAGGTTTGTCTTTTGTGCCAGGGCTGACCATCCTGGACACGGCCCCGTGCTGAGCTGGGCACGCCCCGTGTTGAGCTGGGCACGCCCCGTGTTGAGCTGGGCACACCCCGTGCTCAGCTGGGCATAGCCCCATGCTCAACTTTCTTCTTGTTTTTTGCTTTGGGAGATGCTGTCGAGGGGGGTCGGGCATGTCACGTCTTGTTCCTTTTCTTGTATTTATGTTAGATTTTGATGTCTTTTTGCTTCTTTTGTTAATTTGAGCTCATTTAATCCTGAAAATACAAAAGGAAGACAAAAGCACACTTTTTCCAACATTAGTACTAAAAAAAGGGTTAGTTTTATGCCACAATTGAAGAAATTTATATGTTGCATTTTGCACACATCAGTTACATTTCCATTCCATCACCAAAATAATGATGTCTCAATACTTTCACATTTGAATGGATTGTTGTGTGTTTGCTTGAATCATACATACGAGCTGCTTCTTTGGAATCCAACAACTACTGCTTTCAAGCGTTTGTCAACTCCTGATTCTCATGGATTCTATATAAATAACCTTGATGCCGTTGGTTTGTACGTTGACACTGACGATGATTACAAGGTCTTGCATATAAAGCGTAGGAGTGGTGTACTTGGTGTCTATGTTTATTCTAGGGAAGTAGACTCTTGGAGAAATATTCCTTTCATAACAAGACAAGAGTACCTAATCCCTCATTTCAATTGGTCAGCTGGCACATTTTGTGGTGGTACTCTATATTTCACTGTTTGCGAATGTTGGCTTGGAGGTACGAATGTGGTGATTTGTTTTGATGTTAATTCGGAGCAGTTCAAGGAGATAAGCTTTCCACCCGTTCCTTCTATAGGAATGGTTGAAGGTGTTTTAGTGAATGTAAAAAATGAGCTTCACATGTTTGCTAGCACTGGCATGTTTGAGATGACAATTGACCTATGGACGCTACAAGGGGATTACTGGATTAAGGTCTTATCATGTCCTCCGATCCCCCCGATATCATTGTCATTGTGGTGCGATATAACACATTATGTGACAAATGGTAATTGGTTTGTGATGACTAAATTAGGGAAGTTGTTTACATTTGAAATGGATATGAAGCCCTTCGAATGTTTTTATCCCGTTTCTTGGTTTCGAGGTTTTAAGGGTGCGGTGTTTGTGGAGACCATTGTTTCACCAAGTATTTAGATTGGCTTTCACTTAATGTTATCATTATGTATGTCAATGTTTTAAGGATTTGTGTTTTTTTTCTGTAAGTCACTATATTCGGTTTAAGTCATGTATTTTAATGTTATCATTATGTATTTCATTGTTATCATTCGGTTTGTTTTTCTCTAAGTTATGTGTTGGAATGTTGTAATGATTTGAGAATTTCATCATCTATGATAACTCTCTTTTATTTAATTTGCAAGGTATTTGTCACTTTATCAATTTACAATGACTAATGGACAACCAAACCCTCGTAATCATGCTTCTAGCTCGAGTGCATCTACTAAAGTTGAAAAACGAAAAGAGTATTAAAAAAGATACTATGCTGCACGCAAAGAAAATAACAAAGTATCCAAATTTGGGAGTGGTGATGCCTCCCAAAGTGCTTCATCAATATCTTTAATGAGTAATAGGTCAACAGAAAGGACACCGTTAAGAAGTTTACAAACTAATATTACTCAAATTACACAAACAACAAATGAGAACGCCTCAAGTGTTTCTACTATAAAACGCAAGGAGTACAATAAAGGATGTTCTAATACACGAAACGATAATGGAATGCGTATTTCAAATGGCAGTCAAGTCAACCAAACCCTGATAGATGATGTTACGCCAACAACCACATTCCCATCTGTAATTGACGTAGTCAGGCATAAAACATCACGAGGTTTCTATTTATTTAACAATGATTTCTTTTTCGAACTTGACATCTTTTACAACCTTCATTACTTAATACAACAATTTTTTTAGGTATTCGAATTCATCCGCGTACTTTATTACCCCAATTTGCTGAAGTAGTTGATCAACCTTCCTTCCAAGATGAGAGCGTAGATGATGATCCTTATAATTTTGTTTACAATGGTGTACCTGGAGAGCATCGTGTTTTAAAGGAACGAGGTGCATGTCCTAATTGTGGAGCAAAACGATTTCAATTTGAATTTGCTACCTTTTGTTGTATGAGTGGGAAAACTGTGTTAGCAAACTTAGAAATTCCAGAGGAATTGTACCGACTTTTCACGTCTCAAGATGAAATTGGAGATATGTTTAGGCAAAACATCCGTGCTTATAACACCAATTTTTCTTTTGCCTCAATGGGTGTGACATTGGATGATACATTGGACAATATGAGAGACGGCGTATATACTTTTCGTGCACATAAAGGAATATATCACAGAATCGACCAATTAGTTCCGAGGGATGGGACCCCTAGGTACTTGCAGTTGTATTTTTACGATCCTGATACTGAGTTAGATCACAGACTCCGATGGCCAAATCTTGATCGGCGTATTACTCAGATTTTAACACGCGTTCTTTCTACAAACCCACATGTCGATACATTTAGAAGACTTGCGGAACTAGGACCTCTGGACAACTATAGAGTCACTTTGAATACTTCGGTTGAACTTGACCAAAGGGTGTACAACCGACCAATGACATTAGAGGTATATATAATATTATATTAATTGCAATTATTTAATAGTATTGCTTATTTTACTTACTTATAGTTCACAATTATATAGGTTGCTGGTATTTGGGTTGAAGGTAATGACAATATCAATTCGTATAAACGAAGTATTGTTGTGTACGGTAGGTCTGAATATAGACAAACTATTCAGCCGTACTTCAGTTGTTACGATCCATTGTCGTATCCTCTATTTTTTCCTGATGGTGAGTCGGGTTGGCATGCTAACATACCACGTCACGTAGTATCAATCAATGAGGTTCGCAGCAATGACAACATCGAAGGAGAAATGGAAGGTACCAACAATTTGTTATCCTTTTTAAGTGAAGATCATAAAAATAGTGTAATGCGTTTTATTTTTATTAACTGTTTGTTTTTAATAAATCTTCAATGTTCAGAGGCTAACACACGAAGTGGTAGAACAACCGTGGCTATGCGAGAGTACTACTGTTACAAGTTCCAGATTCGATCTACCGAAAATGTGCTTTTGTTCGGTGGTAGGATGCTACAGCAGTTTGTGGTTGATGTTTACATAAAAATTGAGACGTCACGCTTAGAATTTTTTGAGAGAAACCAGGCTAAGATTCGGGCCGAATTGTACCAAGGTATTGTGGATTGCGTCAATACTGGTGAGGTTCATGCAAACAGAGTCGGGAAAAGAATTGTGTTGCCTGCATCTTTCATCGGGGGGCCTCGCGACATGCGACGTCGGTTTCTAGATGCGATGACTTTAGTTCAAGATGACGGCAAGCCTGATGTATTCCTTACAATGACATGTAATCCTAAGTGGCCTGAGATATGTGATAATTTACATTTTGGTCAAACTGCACAAGATCGTCCAGACCTTGTTTCAAGAGTGTTCTGGGCTAAATTAGAAGATCTTAAGGATCAACTCTTCAAGAAACATGTCCTCAGGGAAGTTAAGGCATACGTCTATGTCATCGAATTTCAAAAGCGGGGTTTGCCGCACGCACATTTTCTCCTAATCATGTACCCGCAACACAAGATCAATAACGCGGACCATTAGGATAAGGTTGTGTGTGTGCTGAAATTCCTAACAAACTAAGACATCCCAGATTGCATGAGATGGTTGTCAAGCACATGATTCACGGTCCTTGCGGCAATTTACGATCAAGCAGTCCTTGTATGCAGGGTGATCCTAAAATTTGTCGTTTTCGCTATCCTAGACAATTTAATGAACAGACGACACAAGGAGAAGATTCGTATCCGTTGTATCGAAGGAGAGACATCGAGATAGAAGTGGACCTACGAGGACAAACACTTGATAATAGATGGGTGGTCCCACATAACCCAAGGCTTTTGATGATGTTTAACTGCCACATGAATGTTGAAGTTTTCTCAAGTATAAAATCTGTGAAATATCTTTTTAAATATGTTTATAAAGGACATGACAAACAGGTTATTCAAGTCGATCAAAGTGAGCCAGGGGTTGTTATTAATGAGATAAAAAGATTTCAAGATGCACGCTACATATCGCCCCCATAGGCTATGTGGCGCATTTTTTCCTTCTCTCTTTCTCAAATCTTTCCTGCTGTTCTAGCCTTACAACTTCATCTCCCAAATAATCAGATGGTTAGATTTAGAGATGATGACATAATGCCTAATATTGTTGATAGGGAAAGGGATAAGAGAACCATGCTAACAACATTTTTTGAGATAAATAGAAACGATGAAACAGTCAGGGTACATTTGTATAAAGATTTTCCAAAACACTTTACGTGGAATGGAAGCACACGCCGTTGGAGTCGTCGTTTCGGTAAAAAACAAAGAGGTCGTATCGTTTCCGCTAATCCATCAGAAGGAGAAACGTACTACTTACGCCTACTTTTGTCAAATGTCAGAGGGCCTACTTCTTTTGAACATCTTTGCACAGTTAATGGTCAACGGTGTGAGACATTTCGGAAAGCAGCTCTTGAGTTAGGCTTAATAGAAGACGATGAATATCTATCACAATGTCTCGAAGAAGCCTCTACGTTTCAGTTTCCCAATGCTCTTCGAAGGTTATTTGCGACCATAATGATTTTTTGCCAACCTGGAGATATTCGAAAGTTATGGAATGACCACTTTGAATCACTGTCTGAAGATCATCGGTTACACTATCAAAGTATAGAACGAGTTCAAAATATGGTTCTTACCGAAATTAGTGTCTTGGTACAATCCATGGGTAAAAATATCAATGAATTCGACCTTCCTAAGATAACAGACGATGTTAACTTACAAGATGCAGGTTATCGTGAGTTACAAGAAGAGTATATGATTGTTTTGGAACCTGAACACTTGAGTGCCAAAGATTCACTTAATCCGGACCAAAAAAAACGTGTTTGATGAGATCATGATGCATGTTGATAATGATCTTCCAGGCGTGTTCTTTATTGATGGCCCAGGTGGAACTGGAAAAACATTTTTGTACATTGCATTGCTTGCTGAAATTCGGTCACGTGGTCTTATTGCTCTCGCAACAGCTTCATCAGGTGCAGCAACTAATAATATGCCAGGAGGTAGAACGGCTCACTCAAGATTCAAGATTCCTCTTAATCTTGAAAATAATTCAATGTGCAATATCAAAAAACAGAGTGGGGCCGCTAAACTGTTTCGGTCTGCCAAAATAATCATATGGGATGAAGCGTCGATGGCTAAACGACAAGCGATAGAGGCAGTCGATCGTACATTCCAAGACATTATAGGCATTCGTCTCCTATTTGGTGGGAAGATAATGGTTATGGGATGTGACTTTAGACAGGTGTTGCCGGTTATTAAACGTGGCACTCGAGCACAGATTGTAGACTCCAGCGTACGAATGTCACCTCTTTGGTCTTTGACTAAGAAGATGCGGTTGACCATAAATATGAGAGCGCTAAAAGATCCATGGTTTTCTAAATTTCTTTTAAGAGTCGGCGATGGAACTGAAGAACCAATCGAAGGAAACTATATTCGCATACCCGATGACATGACAATTCAGTGCAACAACAGAGAAAACGCTATAAAAGAATTGATCCATGCCATCTTTCCATCAATTGAAGATAATGTATATTCTTCAGATTATATAATCTCTAGAGCAATATTGTCCACTAAAAATGAGAGTGTTGACAAGATTAATAATCAAATGATTGAAATTTTTCAAGGGGAGGAAAAAGTTTATTACAGTTTTGATGAAGCTGAAGACGATCAGCGTAACTTCTATCCGGTCGAGTTCTTAAACTCGCTAAATGTTAGTGGTTTGCCGCCTCATAAGCTTCGTTTAAAAATTGGCTGCCCAATAATATTGTTACGTAATATCGATCCATCACATGGCCTGTGTAATGGCACGCGGTTGATATGTAAGGGTTTCATGCGAAATGTTATTGATGCGGAAATTGCAGTCGGTCAACATGCCAGAAAAAGAGTTTTTTTTGCCAAGAATCCCTCTAACCCTTTCTGAAGATGACATGTTACCATTCAAGCTGAAAAGAAAACAATTTCCAACTTGACTTAGCTTTTCCATGACGATTAATAAAGCTCAAGGTCAAACAATTCCGAACGTTGGTATTTATCTACCGGATTCTATATTTTCACATGGACAACTTTATGTCGCGTTATCAAGAGGGATTTCAAGACAAAGTACGAAGGTGTTGGTACATCTCGCCAAAGAATTCAAACAACGCGGAGTTTACACATCAAATGTTGTCTACCAGGAAGTGTTGCGTGATTAATTAATCGCATCCGTATCAAAAAGAAGGTAAGTTAGTAGATTTTGTGCCTTATTTGCTTCCGGAAATTACCTTTTAATTACTATTTTAAATCACCTGTAAGCGTCTAACATTTTTTTATGTGTCGAAATCTGGTACAGTAGAGGAGAAGATACAAGAAAGTCATAAGCGGACAGATGTATTGGTAAAACAGGAAGAGATACAAGAGACTCCCTGCATTTTGTTTTTATTGTTTTGTCCAGCTACTTGACTGTTTTGAACTCTTCTTGTTTTTAATTACATCTACTTCCTTGTTTTGTACTCTTCTTGTAGAAGATCACCAAAGAATCGATAAACTTACAGAAAAACCAGTGCCATCATATCACGAATAAGAAAACTAACTTAAGTACTATACAATATATCACGAGACGACGGATAAACTAACGGTAAACAATTATACTATTGTAAATTGCCACTCCCGCCGCATCGCGCGGGTAAGTGACTAGTATATATATATAGGTAAAGTTATTGTAAAAAAGTGTTTTATGTGAGAAGGGTAAGAAAGAATCTACACAATTAGATCTTTAATCTAATGGTTCATATTTAGATGGCAATATTGTAATTAAAATGGTGGTATTTTATGACTGATTTGACTACATGTGGGTAAAATAGGGCTTTCACAATGATTCAAAATCAAAAACTGTATCAACTTAACTCCTAAACCTCCAGGATTGCGATCACTTCGCATGAAAAATCAAGGTGTTCTTCATCAGAGATTTTATCCACAATCGATCATAATGAGCCCTAAAGTCGAGTCATCTATACTCGTAAAAATTAGGGGTGTTCTTCATCAAAGATTTTGCGAAACAGGACGAAGAAGATAATGGATGATCCTACTGCACGTCGGAAAAACACTACAAGTGGACGGATGAAACTACCGACGATTAAGAAAACAAAAGCTCCAACTGTGAAACGAAAAGGTTCGTCATTTTTTGTTTGTGATTTTAGCAGTATAATGGTGTTTTGTTTTTGTTTAAGAGTGTTTCATTAATCCAAACCAAACCGAACTGAATAAGTGTTGTATACGTTTTTAAATCTAGGGTTTGGAAAAATGGGTGTATTATAATGATGTCTTCTGCTTGTAATTAGTGGATGTTTTTATTATGATGTTTATGGTGTTTTTTGTTCAACATAATGTTTTCTAAGATTGTGTTTTTATTGATGAACACTGTGTTTTATTAGATAGGGTGTTATATATGTTGTTTTTGCAGTTAGGGTGTTATTTATGTTGTTGTATGGTGCTATTATTATGTTAGTAGATGCATTTCTTGTTATATTGGTATATGGTGTTATATCCTGTTACATGGTGGTATATGGTGCTAACATCCTATTATATGGTGTTTTCTTGTAGATAGGGTGTTATATATGTTGTTTTTTTTGCATATAGGCTGTTATTTGTGTTGTTATATGGTGTTATATCCTGTTACACAGTGGTATATGGTTCTAACATCATGTTATATGATGTTTTTTTTGTAGATAGGGTGTTTAATATGTTAGTAGATAACTGTTTTTTGGTTATGTTGTTATTTGGTGCTAACATCCTGTTACATGGTGGTATATGGTGCTAACATCCTGTTATATGGTGTTTTTTTTTGTAGATAGGATGTTGTGTATGTTGTTTTTTTTGCAGATAGGCTGTTATTTGTGTTGTTATATGGTGTTATATAATGTTACATGGTGTTATGGTTCTAAGATCCTGTTATATGGTGTTTTTTTGTAGCTAGGGTGTTCAATATGTTAGTAGATAACTGTTTTTTGGTTATGTTGTTATTTGGTTCTAACATCCTGTTACATGGTGTTATATGGTGCTATGATCCTGTTACATGATGGTTTTTGTAGATAGGGAGTTGTATATGTTGTTTTTTTTTTGTAGATAGGGTGTCATTTATGTTGCTATATGGTGTTATTCTGTTACATGATGGTTCTTGTAGTTTTAGGTGTTATACATTATGGTATTATATGGTGTTTTTTGTAGATAGGGTGTTATATATGTTATTTTTTTTGCAGATAGGCTGTTATTTGTGTTGTTATATGGTGTTATATCCTGTTACATAGTGGTATATGGTTCTAACATCATGTTATATGATGTTTTTTTGTAGATAGGGTGTTCAATATGTTAGTAGATAACTGTTTTTTGGTTATGTTGTTATTTGGTGCTAACATCCTGTTACATGGTGGTATATGGTGCTAACATCCTGTTATATGGTGTTTTTTTTTGTAGATAGGGTGTTGTGTATGTTGTTTTTTTTGCAGATAGGTTGTTATTTGTGTTGTTATATGGTGTTATATAATGTTACATGGTGATATATGGTTCTAAGATCCTGTTATATGGTGTTTTTTTTGTAGATAGGGTGTTCAATATGTTAGTAGATAGCTGCTTTTTTGGTTATGTTGTTATTTGGTGCTAACATCCTGTTACATGGTGTTATATGGTGCTAAGATCCTGTTACATGATGGTTTTTGTAGATAGGGAGTGGTATATGTTGTTTTTTTGTAGATAGGGTGTCATTTTTGTTGCTATATGGTGTTATTCTGTTACATACATATATATATATATATATATATATATATATAGGGTAAAGTTATTGTAAAAAAGTGTTTTCTGTGAGAAGGGTAAGAAAGAATCTACACAATTAGATCTTTAATCTAATGGTTCATATTCAGATGGCAATATTGTAATTAAAATGGTGGTATTTTATGACTGATTTGACTACATGTGGGTAAAATAGGGCTTTCACAATGATTCAAAGTCAAAAACCGTATCAACTTAACTCCTAAACCTCTAGGATTACGATTATTTCGCACGAAAAATCAAGGTGTTCTTCATCAGAGATTTTATCCACAATCAATCATAATGAGCCCTAAAGTCAAAGTCGTCTATACTCGTAAAAATCAGGGGTGTTCTTCATCAGAGATTTTTGTGAAACAGGACGAAAAAGATAATGGATGATCCTACTGCACGTCGTAAAAAACACTACAAGTGGACGGATGAAACTACTGACGATTAAGAAAACAAAAGCTCCAACTGCGAAACGAAAAGGTTCGTCATTTTTTGTTTGTGATTTGAGCAGTATAATGGTGTTTTGTGTTTGTTTAAGAGTGTTTCATTAATCCAAACCAAACCGAACTGAATAAGTGTTGTATACATTTTTAAATCTAGGGTTTGGTAAAATGGGTGTATTATAATGGTGTCTTCTGCTTGTAATTAATTGATGTTTTTATTATGACGTTTATGGAGTTTTTTTGTTTAACATAATGTTTTCTAAGATTATGTTTTTATTGATGAACATTGTGTTTTATTAGATAGGGTGTTATATATGTTGTTTTTGCAGTTAGGGTGTTATTTATGTTGTTGTATGGTGCTATTATTATGTTAGTAGATGCATTTCTTGTTATATTGTTATATGGTGTTATATCCTGTTACATGGTGATATATAGTGCTAACATCCTATTAGATGGTGTTTTTTTGTGGATAGGGTGTTATATATATTGTTTTTTTTTGCAGATAGGCTGTTATTTGTGTTGTTATATGGTGTTAAATCCTGTTACACGGTGGTATATGGTTCTAACATCATGTTATATGATGTTTTTTTTTTTTTTAGATAGGGTGTTCAATATGTTAGTAGATAACTGTTTTTTGGTTATGTTGTTATTTGGTGCTAACATCCTGTTACATGGGGGTATATGGTGCTAACATCCCGTGATATGGTGTTTTTTTGTTGATAGGGTGTTGTGTATGTTGTTTTTTTTGCAGATAGGCTGTTATTTGTGTTGTTATATGGTGTTATATAATGTTACATGGTGTTATATGGTTCTAAGATCCTGTTATATGGTGTTTTTTGTAGATTGGGTGTTCAATATGTTAGTAGATAACTGTTTTTTTGGTTATGTTGTTATTTGGTGCTAACATCCTGTTACATGGCGTTATATGGTGCTAAGATCCTGTTACATGATGGTTTTTGTAGATAGGGAGTTGTATATGTTGTTTTTTTGAAGATAGGGTGTCATTTATGTTGCTATATGGTGTTATTTTGTTGGTAGATGACTCTTTTTTAGTTATGTTGGTGTATGGTCCTAACATCCTGTTACATGGTTTTGTTAAAAGGTTTGAAAAATGATTTAGGATAATTGTATTAGTTGTAGTTGTTTAAATATAGTGTTTGAGTGTTTTCTATAGTCAGGTCAAGCCAACGGCTTAAAGGGAAAATGTACAAATCCCGGTTCAAAAACACATATGAAACACCGTTGGTATGTAGCGACTCAGAAACATCAAATAGTGAGGACAAAGGTATTTTTAATGTAGTAAAAAGTAGAATTGTAATTAAATATATTAATAATGGTTGCATAAAATTCTATGACCGATATGTTGGGTGTAGTAAGTAATATGTTTTATTCTTCAGTAGTTACTTTGCCAATGTGTAGAAAATCCTAGTTACTTTGCCAATGTGTAGAAAATCCTGGAATGTCCACGCATACTGTACAATGGTCTAATAACATCAATGGTAAACAAACAAAAACACTACATTATGCTAATTATCCCAGATGTGAATCTCTATTTTTTTATTGAGTTTTTTATATGATAAACATTGCTTTAGATTAAACAGATGGTGCTGCTGGTGTAATTCCTGGATATGAACGACAAATGGAATTGGAATATAGATGAGTCTGATTGCTTCTTAGTTGCATCTATGAAACATGTGTTATTTAAAGCGATTAAAGAAGTTGACCCATTCACATGGAAATGGAATTCATAGGTCCGAAGAAAGTAAACTCATTAACATGGAAAAGGAAACATGATCGGTTCTCGTCTTTATTGGCTTTTAGTAAAAGAAATGTTAATGTAACTTCTGTACAAGGCAAACTTTGTGGCGACGATGAAGAAAGTTTCATGCATCTCTTAATGGCTTGTCAAGTGGCAAGTGTTATATGGTAATTCATTAGCGGATGGTGTGATATACCTAAGATATTCGCCTTCTCAGTTAGAGACCTCATCAACATTCATAGGTTTTCTAACTTGGATAAAAGAAAGAAAAAAGTGCTGCAAGCGATCATTTTTATGGCGGCTTGGTTCATTTGTGTAACACCTCGCAAAATCATGTCCAATATAATAAAGACACGTGTCATGAAGACTTATCGTGTGATGAATTGGTTTCGAGGGACTAAAATTATCAAACAATGTAATTATGTAAGTAAAAGGATCCAAAGTGTCAACATGCCATTCTTATGCCTCTGATTGACCTCACACGACGTTCGTTTTCTTTAATGAATAATTTGTCGGACATAGAAAGTCGTTTGTGCTTAAATTAAGGATCTTACGAAACATAGGGGTTAAAAGTGTCAACATGTTAAATGTTACCTCTGAGTGACCTTTTAACGATCCCGAAAGCATTGTAATAATTGTATATTTTGTTCTCAAGAATATTGGATAGTAATTTCATAGAGTTTCGATGAAAACAAGAATTTTATGGTGATCTCATAACTAACCGGGAGCTTAACGGAGTTAATTTGTGACCCAAGACCCTTAAAAGTTAACTATGGGGGTCATAAGTAAAATAAAAGAAAGTTAAATAAACTTAAAATGGACCAGGGACTGAAATTGCAAAGTTTGGAAACTTTTTACCAGAATAAGAGGTTCTCGCGGGCCGCGTAGACTCCCTCTAATTTGTTCAGTGCGGTTTGCCTCGTATTGGGTGATAGCTGCGGAGATCCTTTCCTCCAGTAGGGAGTTCAGTTCTTCAGCGGTCCTCGGCAGAAGAGGAGGAAGGGTTGATCAGAATCCTGATTGTTCATAGTTTTCCTAGGTGCCATGTTCTGTCAGAACACAACGCACAGGGTTAGACATTTGTTTGATATCGTCTTACGAGACAGTAGTAGTATATATACACAGGCATATACCACATAAGTGACATCAAACAATCCGCCAAACGTATAAATCAATTCATACAACAACAAGCATGCATAAATAGATAAATACTGATGTGTCATAAGATATTCACCGAGTCTTTACACATATCAGGACAACTTGTTACTTTATTGTTTGCGAAGTAAACAAAATGCATAAGGGTTACATCTCCCCAAAGTACAAGTTTAATATGTGTAAAGGACAAAATATCTTTCTTCACATTGGCGGTTCTTGTCTTTATACCCTACATCAATACTCCAATAGAGTATTTAATAGGTTGGGGGAAAGGTGGGGTGTTCACGTTTGGCCTTCTCTTGTATTGAAGGAATCTCATTTGATACGTGACAAAACTTGTTGTGGTTTCTGTGCACTGAATTCCATAATTATGTATGCATCCATAATTACATAAGTCCTTGCACAGTCCGCACAGTTCGTTTCATCGTCGGATCACTTCCTTCAGATAGGCCACTGCTTTTAGGTGAAGACACATGTACATGTGATATTCTATTTCTAATATATGTATATATTAATTATCACACATAGTTGCAAGTAATTTCTAGTCAAAGACTAGTGCAATGAAAACTGTTTCAGGCAGTGGATATTAATTATCTCGTAGTGTCCTTACTTGATCCTTTGAAAACTGTTTCAGGCAGTGGATGTCGCAGAAAGATTTATGCAATGAAAACTTTTGAGAAATTGTTTTCGTGAGAGGATCCTATAGATTGTAGTCTAGACTCAAGAAGGAATCCTGGTTCACTACAATCGCAACTCTGATACCAATCTGTCACACCCCTTTCTAAGGCGGAAGTAAGAGGTGTGATCTTGAAAGGTTCTCATTGCATACGAATGGTAAACATACTACATGCTCCTAAAAATAACTCCAAATGCCAATAACATTACGTAATTAAAAACATAGGTTAAGTTTAGTGTTTACATCACCGCATAAAACATTGTCTGAAAAGTTTACAACATTATTCAAAGACAAAGATAAAGGTTTTGGTCCTTATATCACCACGCGGAGTGGGACATAATAACCAAACCCAGCAAAACGGCATAGGAGTCTTGACACACATAGCTAACAACATAAACAACATCCAAGAGTAAGACTAAAACCGCGAGCACATCCACTTTAGTTACTTGAAATACATGTGAGTTTTTGGAAAATCGTAAACATAATGTTGGTATGAATTCATGCAGTTTTTGTATTGAACGTTTGTATACTTAAATGAAAACATGGTATGTAATTTGTATGAAACAAGTATTTCTGTAAATATAAGGAAATCGAGATCGCTAATGGTTTGCAAGGCCATTAACATGTGACACGACATAGGAAGCATCCAAACCATAGGCATTTTTAACTGTCGAATCCAAGACTGTCGATTCACGACTAGAGATACAAAAGCACTGCTTGGTACTAGCATCACCAAGAGTGTGGTTGCCTGAAACCCATTAGATCTAACCTTTTGTTCCTCGGTCTTGGTATGTAACTGATTAATGGTGCTTATGGTACCCAATTCGTGACATGATCTAAAGTATCATTCCTTAGTTTTTGTATTCAACATACCATAACACATGTATTTTCCCCAAGTTTAAAAAAAACATGTAAAAGTTTAAAAGTGGGGACATGAACTCACAACTTTGTGTTTCCTGTGCCGTAAACTTCACCGGGTTTGCTTATATAGCGTCGTGACGCATGTTTAATTCCTTCTTATGGTACTTAATCTCACAGTCATAATCGTGACGCATGTTTAAAAATGCGCAGGCTTCTTCCTACTTATTACCCCAGTCGTACTTCTTGTCTTTCTACGTAAGGGTATTCAGCGGTTGAGCTATCTTGGAGAAATTCTCGATAAATCGCCGGTAATAGCCTGCTAAGCCCAAAAATTGTCGAACTTCAGTTGGGGTTTTGGGGGCTTCCCAATTCTTTATCGCTTCTATCTTGGATGGGTCTACATGAATGCCCTTCTCGTTCATAACGTGACCAAGAAACTGTACTTCGCGTATCCAAAATTCGCACTTGGAGAACTTTGCATAAAGTTTCTCTTTCTTCAGTAGTTCCAAAATGGTCCTGAGGTGTTGCTCGTGCTCTTCTCTTGTTCGGGAGTAAATCAGGATATCATCGATAAATACAATCACGAATTTATCGAGATATGGTTTGCAAACGCGGTTCATCAGATCCATAAATACCGCTGGCGCGTTCGTCATTCCGAATGTCATCACAAGGAATTCGTAATGTCCATAACGTGTTCGGAATGCAGTCTTTGGTACCCTTTCCTCTTGGATCCTTAACTGATGCTATCCAGATCGAAGGTCGATCTTGGAATAGTAGCTTGATCCTTGCAACTGATCAAATAAGTCATCAATCCTCGGTAGTGGGTACCGATTCTTGACAGTGAGCTTGTTCAGTTCTCTATAATCGATACACATCCGCAGTGTTCCATCCTTCTTCTTCACGAACAATACTGGAGCTCCCCAAGGCGAGAAGCTTGGCCTTATGAATCCTTTATCCAACAACTCATGGAGTTTTGTAGATAATTCTTGCATCTCGGATGGTGCAAGACGATAGGGTGCCTTGCTACAGGAGCTGCTCTTGGAACCAAGTCTATATGGAATTCGACTTGTCGTTTCGGAGGTAGTCCTGGCAGATCTTCATGAAAAACATTAGGGAATTCCTTCACCGCAGGAATGTCCTCGAGTTTCGGCTCCTCAGCCTTCTTATCTACAACGTGCGCCAGGAAAGCAACACATCCTTTCCTTAAAAACTTCTGCGCCTTCATGCAACTGATGATTCGCAGAGGCGCGTATCGTTTTTCTCCATGCACGATGAGGGTTTCATCATTCGCCAGAGGGATGCGAATAATTTTCTCGTGACAAACAACTTCAGCTTTGTTCTTGGACAACCAGTCCATTCCGACCACTACATCGAAGCTACCCAATTGAATAGGTAAGAGGTCGATGCTAAATCTTCGCTCACCAAGTTCTAATGTACAACCCCTAACAACTTTGCCCGATTCAACAAGTTTACCATTGGCTAGTTCTATGGAATAAGGAATATCTAATCTACTAGATTCTATTCCAAGCATACGTTTAAATTCCACAGACATGAAGCTATAATCGGCACCAGTGTCAAATAGTATGGATGCAAAGTGATTGTTAACGAGAAAAGTACCGGTGACCACATTAGGGTCCTCGCGTGCGTTTGATGCAGGCCCAAGTGTTGAGGAACGGGCCATTTTGTATTTAGAGGCCCAAGATCGCGTGACAAAAGGGGCTTCACTAAAATGGCTCTAACTTGGGCTACAGGTGTCCGTTTTGGGCGTGCGACCAGGCGAAACGATCGTGAGAACGAAGCCCATCTTTCCACAAACAACCATAGGTGGTTTGGGTCAACGTCTAGGCCCAAAATCGCTTATTTCTATGAGTTATTTACATTTTTATGTTTTTAGTGCTTTTCGTGGACTTTTATTTGGTTCTAGCTTTTGGCCCAAGTGTGTTTTGAGACCCGTTTTGAATTTACGTTGTTATTTATATGGATGTAATGGGAGGAAGATAATCAGTTTTGAAGTTTATGAAAAGTCATTTTTCTCTCCCAATTCACTTGTGAGTGTCTTGAGTGTGAAACCCCCAATTTTCGGTATTCCACAAGAATCAACGAATTTTGGAAGAATTGTTCCTGGTATTCTGTGTGAATCAACAGGTCCAATTTCATATCCTATTTTCAAGTCTACATCAGCGTTCCTAGCTCCAATCACGAATGCTCGAGCCTGAGCATTGTTCTCCCTTGGGCAATCTTTCTTGAAGTGGTCCTTGCTTCCACAACCAAAGCATCCTTGGTTCTGCCCAGCTCCATTACCATACCGGTTACCGTTACCATCGCCATTGCCATTTCCACAACTGTTTCCATTACCAGCACCGTTATGGTTTCCATTCCCGTTCCTATTACCACTTCCATTCCTATTAGCGCCTCCATTTCCTCTTCCCCAACAATCTTCTGTTTGGTGACCCAACCTACCATATTTGTCGCATCTTGGAATGCGACAAGCTCCTTCATGATGATACCTACATTTTTGGCATTTAGGCAGGGTGCCTTGGTATCCTTTGGCTACAATATCATTTGCCGCTGCAAAGGTTTTCGCCTCCTTAGGTGGGTTAGTATCACGCTTCTTGTTGTTTGAACCCTTGTTGTTGCTGCGGGCTGCTTGATTCAGATTTGAATGCTTCCTTTTCTTGTCACCCGACGACTCAGCATGCGTCTCGATCTTTTCAGTTGGGTTCAGTGATAACTTCTTCATACGAACAACATCCTCAGTAAGACTGACAGCCAGAGTTACAGCCTGAGTGATCGTTTCAGGTTTAGCCGAAGTTACGATGCTGCGAAACTCTGGAGCCAATCCCCAGATGTAGCGCTCAACACGCTTAAATTCAGGGTCACCATGTAGGGGATCACTCTTGATAAATCGTGGAACCTTCGGGTATAACCAGTAATGTCTGCACCTTACATGGTCAAGTGCCAGAACTTAGTATCCAACCTTTGGAGTTCAGCACGAGAGCAATACTTCTCTCTCATTCGTTCCTTTAGCTCATCCCACGTCATGTCGTACGCAACATCATCACCCAGAGTCTGGACTTGCAAATTCCACCAAGTCAACGCCTCATCAACAAATAACCCAGTAACAAAAGTGACCTGTTGATCCGCGGTACACTTGCTCATACGGTTAGTAGAATCAGTCTTCTCCGTCCAGCGCACAAAAGCCACTGCACCACCAGTGCCGTCGTAATTCAGTGGCTTGCAGTCGAGAAACTGCTTGAAAGTGCAGCCATGAGCTGTGTTTCCTCCAGATGTATCTCCCTGTCCATTACGTCTAGCATTGCTTGGTGCTCCACTTTGTTCGGTGCGGCTTGCCTCGTATTGGGCGATAGCTACGGAGATCCTTTTCCTCCAGTAGGGAGTTCAGTACTTTAGCGGTCCTCGGCAGAAGAGGAGGAGGGGGTTGATCAGAATCCTGATTGTTCATAGTTCTCCTAGGTGCCATGTTCTGTCAAAACACAACGCACAGGGTTAGACATTTGTTTGATATCGTCTTACGAGACAGTAGTAGTATATAAACACAGGCATATACCACATAAGTGACATCAAACAATCCGCCAAACGTATAAATCAATTCATACAGCAACAAGCATGCATAAATAGATAAATACTGATGTGTCATAAGATATTCACCGAGTCTTTACACATATCAGGACAACTTGTTACATTATTGTTTACGAAGTAAACAAAATGCATAAGGGTTACATCTCCCCAAAGTACAAGTTTAATATGTGTAAAGGACAAAATATCTTTCTTCACGTTGGCGGTTCTTGTCTTTATACCCTACATCAATACTCCAATAGAGTATTTAATAGGTTGGGGGAAAGGTGGGGTGTTCACGTTTGGCCTTCTCTTGTATTGAAGGAATCTCATTTGATACGTGACAAAACTTGCTGTGGTTTCTGTGCACTGAATTCCATAATTATGTATGGATCCATAATTACATAAGTCCTTGCACAGTCCGCACAGTTCGTTTCATCGTCGGATCACTTCCTTCAGATAGGCCACTGCTTTTAGGTGAAGACACATGTACATGTGATATTCTATTTCTAATATATGTATATATTAATTATCACACATAGTTGCAAGTAATTTCTAGTCAAAGACTAGTGCTACTCCAGTGCACCCTAAGTCTCGTAGTGTCCTTATTTGATCCTTTGAAAACTGTTTCAGGCAGTGGATGTCGCGGAAAGTTTTATGCAATGAAAACTTTTGAGAAATTGTTTTCGTGAGAGGATCCTAGAGATTGTAGTCTAGACTCGAGAAGGAATCCTGGTTCACTACAATCGCAGCTCTGATACCAATCTGTCGCACCCCTTTCTAAGGCGGAAGCACGAGGTGTGATCTTGAAAGGTTCTCATTGCATACGAATGGTAAACATACTACATGCTCGTAAAAATAACTCCAAATGCCAATAACATTACGTAATTAAAAACATAGGTTAAGTTTAGTGTTTACATCACCGCATAAAACATTGTCTGAAAAGTTTACAACATTATTCAAAGACAAACATAAAGGTTTTGGTCCTTATATCACCACGCGGAGTGGGACATAATAACCAAACCCAGCAAAACGGCATAGGAGTCTTGACACACATAGCTAACAACATAAACAACATCCAAGAGCAAGAGTAAAACCGCGTGCACATCCACTTTCGTTACCTGAAATACATGTGAGTTTTTGGAAAATCGTAAACATAATGTTGGTGTGAATTCATGCAGTTTCTGTATTGAACGTTTGTATACTTAAATGAAAACATGGTATGTAATTTGTATGAAACAAGTATTTCTGTAAATATAAGGAAATCGAGATCGTGAATGGTTTGCAAGGCCATTAACATGTGACACGATATAGGAAGCATCCAAACCATAGGCATTTTCAACTATTGAATCCACGACTGTCGATTCACGACTAGAGACACAAAAGCACTGTTTGGTACTAGCATCACCAAGAGTGTGGCTGCCTGAAACCCATTAGATCTAACCTTTTGTTCCGCGGTCTTGGTATGTAACTGATTAATGGTGCTTATGGTACCATATCCGTGACATGATCTAAAGTATCATTCCTTAGTTTTTGTATTCAATATACCATAACACATGTATTTCCCCAAGTTTAAAAAAAAGCATGTAAAAGTTTAAAAGTGGGGACATGAACTCACAACTTTGCATTTTCTTGCGCCGTAAACTTCACCGGGTTTGCTTATATAGCGTCGTGACCATGGTTGTAGAAATCGCTAGTCGCTAGTCGGTCGGTGAGGTGGGGACTAGCGATTAATCGGGATTAACCGGGGATTAATTGGATATAATCAGGATTAATTGTAATTAATCGAGATTAATCGATGATTAATCGGGGATTAATCGGTGTCTAGTCGGGATTTTTACAACCATGGTCATGACCTATACGCATTTTATTAACGTTAGTCACTAGACTTGTATCGCACAAGTACAAGTCACCATCTTTTATGTATGTGTTCTTTGTTGTTAAAAATAATTTATATTTTTAACTATGTATCTTACTTATATTATTTTCTAAAAGAGTTAACTGCCATTTTCGTCCCTGTGGTTTGGTCACTTTGGCCATTTCAGTCCATTTTTCAAAAATGCGCCATTTTCGTCCCCCACGTTCTGGAAAGGTGCCATTTCAGTCCAAAAATCATAACCCAGTTAAGTCAGTTAGTAAATAAGGACTGATTGTGTAAATTTGTAACATAAAGGACCATTTAAGTAAATATTAAACACCACCACCACTAGCCCTGCCACCACCACCACTCCGCTGCCACCACCACCGCCACCACAGCCCTGCCACCACCACCACTCCGCTGCCACCACCACCACCGCCACCGCCACCATAGCCCTGCCACCACCACCACAGCCCTGCCACCACCACCACAGCCCTGCCACCACAGCCCTGCCACCACCACCACAGCCCTGCCACCACCACCACAGCCCTGCCACCACCGCCACCACAGCCGGTTCATCAACATATCAGACGAGAGAGGGAGAAAGTCGGCTTGGTTCGAGCTTTGTTTTCAAGGCTCGAGCTAGGCTCGCCGGCTCGGGCTCGATAAGGCTCGACTCGTTTCGAGCTGTTTCTCGAGCCGATCTCGAGTAGTTGGCAAGCCACTCGGCTCGTTTGCACCCCTAGTGAAAAGATCACATACCTCAAATCAGAGACGGTTTGTGATTGCCTCAATAATCCCAACTCGCTTGCTGCGGTGGACGTAGACTTCTCATCGTGTACAAATCTTTGGTTCCACAGAAATCTACCTTTGAGCAATACCTACAGCAGGATCATAAGTTACCTCAAACAATTAAAGCCATCGTATATGTTTATAGGTAACAAAATAATAATAAATTCGATAACTTAGAAAAGATTTCCATATTTAAATCAATAATATCATCTGTGCTACCGAATTATACACGACAATATGTTATACCTAATATATATGCAACAGATGGTGAGAGTGCATAGAAAATGAACAAACCTGAATCCGTTTTCGATGAGCAAAAGTTGATACGGGTCGACTTTCAAGCAAACTCTGCATCTCTTTTTTCCTTTCCATTTCAAACCTCGTTAGCAAGTCAAGTAGAGCATGTCTACCGTATCGCAAACGAACAGGTCTTTGTGCACCGACACTAGTGTGACCGACACCTGATCCATCTTGTTCTTCAATCAGAGATTGGCCAGTTTCCGCTTGCTGAGAGCTTGACTCTAACCGCTCGTCTGATATGATGATGAACCGGCTGTGGTGGCGGTGGTGGCAGGGCTGTGGTGGTGGTGGCAGGGCTGTGGTGGCGGTGGTGGCAGCGGAGTGGTGGTGGTGGCAGGGCTGTGGTGGCGGTGGTGGTGGTGGTGGCAGCGGAGTGGTGGTGGTGGCAGGGCTGTGGTGGCGGTGGTGGCGGTGGTGGTGGCAGCGAAGTGGTGGTGGTGGCAGGGCTAGTGGTGGTGGTGTTTAATATTTACTTAAATGGTCCTTTATGTTACAAATTTACACAATCAGTCCTTATTTACTAACTGACTTAACTGGGTTATGATTTTTGGACTGAAATGGCACCTTTCCAGAACGTGGGGGACGAAAATGGCGCATTTTTGAAAAATGGACTGAAATGGCCAAAGTGACCAAACCACAGGGACGAAAATGGCAGTTAACTCTTTCTAAAAAATAAATATAAGTATCTCGTATTTTTCACCCGAGTTATGTATTTTTGTCCAAAAATACATTTTAAGTTCACAACTTGTCCAAGTTAAGTAATGTGTTAAGAAGTATATTTTCATAAATATATTTTCTTGTATTTGTCTAAGCATGTTGTATGTGTATTTTTGTATTTTTACTCCTTAGGAGTATTTAGTGTATTTTCAAGTCCTAATACACTATTACATACATATTACATACACTTAGCACAAAATTTGATGACCAATAAATATATATATTTTCCTTAAAAATATACATACTTAATATCACTTTTTATCTTGAAGAAATCATCATATCTTAATCTTGAAATTTACACCAAAATTAGGGAAACCTGGGTAAATATTTTTAGGTGAATTTTTAGTCTTGAAGAAATCATCATATCTTAATCTTGAAATTTACACCAAAATTAGGGAAACCTTGGTAAATATTTTTAGGTGAATTTTTAGGGAATAAGTTTCACCAAAATTTATATTTTTCTAAGTGTCAAAATTTTATAGAAATTTTGACATAGTTTCCCCTAAAAATGGAGGTTTCCCATGTTTTCAAAACATGTGTTTATTTTCTTTTAAAATCATCACAAACAATCAATAACCCATTCAACACTTTCCGAGTGCCAAAATCAAGTAAATTACTCTACATCATGAATTTGAAGTTTTTGTAAGAACTTGTAGTAACTTACCATGTTAATTAATAGGTTTAGTTACCCTTTAAAACATTGTTATTTGTTTGCAAATCACATTCTTGAAAGATTTAGTCATTTACAACTTGTAAGATGATTTTTCTAAACAAATATTTCTTTTGTATTTTTCTTGTTACAATCATGTTCCTAGTCTTGATTTAACACTAAAAATGTGATTAGTTTACTTAGAAACCATGAATTTGTAAATCTTATAAATAAACTTGGTTTCTTGAGAAAATTATTTTTGTAATCATCTATTTACAAGATTTGTATTTTGTTTAAATCATCCTTACATATGAAAACCAATTTCATCATTCAAGCTCATGAAGACATAAAGCATGATGATCTATGATGATCTTGGTCTTTCACAAGATCACCACCTTAACTTACTAGATCATGTGTTTAATCACAATCTAGTAGGTTTCTTATGATGTCTAGCATCACTAACACAAACCATCAATCACCAAGAAGCAAATCAACACAAACATGTATTCTTATACTATTAAGCTTATGTTAAAGTATCATGATCATGTTCTTTAGTGTTCTTCAAGATTAACAATGTTTATCATCTTTTAACCATCAAAATATGAAGTAACAAGAGATCATAAGGGTCTTACTACTAGCACAAGGCTAGGGAAGAACACTTGATGTTGTAGATGACAAATGAGTTGGATAAAAGCAATCGGGAGAGGTCCTTCAAGATCCACAAGCTACAAGCTTCCTTAATCACCTTCTTACGTCTTAGGATGGTCTTGGAATGGATGGGATTGAGTTGGAAATAATGGTGGTGGTGGTGCTTGCTCACGGCCGAGAGGGAGGGAGAGAGGAGGAGAGGTGTGGTGTGATGAAGATGAAGTGAGCTCATGTATTCTTATAACCAAATTTAGCTATTACCCAAAGGTTTATGTGTTCCCTAAGTACATGTCCAAATCTTTAAGCAAATCAAGCAAGATCAATAGAGGATTTAGCAAGATCTTGAGAAGATTATGGTGGGGTCACTTGTGACCATCCACCATGGGTGGGGGGGGGGGGGGGGGTCTTGGTTTGGTTTAAATGGTAAGTTAGATTATATTGTTGGAAGTTAAGTGTATTAGTTGGTGTTTATGTGTATGATGTGTTATATAGTGTGTTAGGGTGTTCGGGGATCATAACTAGCTCAGAAATATTAAGACAATCTTTCTAGTATAATTTTGGTGTTTCGGGTAATGTCCGGTTGTTCAATTAGATACCGGTTCGTTAAAGTGTCAAACTATTCCGTTTAGTGATCTTTAAGTACCCTTTTGTGATACTTTTAATTCCCGACACTTAGGAAGGTATTCTGGATAATAAAACATGAATTCTGCATGATAATTATGTGTTAAAAAGCTGATTATAGCTGATTTATTGCTGATTTGTGCAGAATTCTGCATTTAAGGTGCGTTTCAGGTGCTTTTTAGTGCATATTCTAGCTTCCAGAAAGTCTATATGTTAACCCTTGTATCCGTACTTGGGTTTTAATGTATTTTAGATGTTGGACCTACTCCTGGGCCCCGATTCTATCATCTGACTGCTTTCTGCAGAGTTGCTGATACAGCGTGTCTTACCAGTGAGTTTGCTAGTCTTTCTGACGCAACGCTAATCATTAAAGCATAAAGCCATATTTGAAGTATAAAACATGCATGAATTCACAAGTATAGCATGTAATCTGACAATGTTGACATTTAAGCACATAATTGCCGATATTAAATAAAACTTAAACTGTACGGAAATTACCGGTTTGGCGCCGGTTGTCACACAAACATATAAATCTGTATACAAGATTATTTTTAAATAATTGTCCCAAGTTATAAAAGATTTTATGCCTTGTGCATCCAAACTAATTTTATTAATGCTTTCAAAAGAGTCGATTAATTGTATTTACTAGTGTAAACTGACGTATTTTCAAAACGATTAAGTGCAGGTACTACGCGTAATGGGCTGGCTACTTCTAGTATCAAATAAAGAGTCTTGCAATCTTTAGATACTTAGAATCTGTTGAACAATATTTATTTCTATTTTAGATCTGCCTGTGGATCCATTTACAATCCGTTGTGTAATATTTTATTGTACTTTTAAATCGGTTTGTATAAATTACTTTTAGACTTCCACTGTGCATTAAACTATGATTAAATGACCATGATGATATCAACTACGTCACGATACTCCCCACCGGGCCCACCGGTAATACGTGGAAATATCAGGGTGTGACAGGTTGATATCAGAGCCAACATTGAGTGAATTAAA
The DNA here is from genome assembly GCA_030545235.1 of Helianthus tuberosus. Taxonomy (NCBI): domain Eukaryota; kingdom Viridiplantae; phylum Streptophyta; class Magnoliopsida; order Asterales; family Asteraceae; genus Helianthus; species Helianthus tuberosus. Next base: position 172,369,344 of record CM060376.1, on the reverse strand, counting down.
CACTAGCCTTTTGTGTTTAATCTCAATGACACAGTTTGCACATTCCTTGACTTCCGAGTCTAGTCAAATGACTTAGGACTAATCCTAATCTTATTGTTTTCTTTTGTTGGTTTCTTTTGTTTGTTTTGGCAGGAACAAAGACAATGCCGCCACGTTTTAGAGGTAGAGGTGGAAGAGGCAAGGCACCAATAACTGCTAGGAATGACCATGAGGTCGGGCCATCACACCGACGAACTCCTTCAGCGACCTTTAGCTCTAGTCCCCAGGAGGATTGGATAACTTATCTGGAGCCAGCGAGACGCTCAGTCTCCCTCAGTTCCTCCCTGTCTTATCATCACTCTTTTAGACCTCATCAAGACGAGGAGCACAACGATTCGTACCATTCCTTCATACCGCTGCAACGGTCGAGTTCACACCGGGCCTTCCAGGACCGACCCTATACTTCCAAAGCAGGTTCAATCCAATGAACCAGATTCAAGAACCAGAGGGTCCAAACCCTTTGGGGCCAGCTAACCACTATCCTGAAGTGCAGGAAATGGAGATGGATGAAGATCCAGATCCTGAGATGCTACCAACTGGGACGCCGACGCATCCCATCGAGATATCCAGCAGATCATCATTTCATCGTTCGCCTTACAGAGGCCCAAACTGTTTTGCTGAAAGATGGGCCACATACCACTGGGAGTTCACTCCCCCTTTCAACCCACCTCCACAATAGCAGCAGGATCCCTCAGAGGATTCGCGTTTTCAAGCGGTCACGCCACCGCCACCGCCAGAATAGCAACTGCCTCCAGAACCACCGAGGCGAAGAAAAACAGGTGCATGGATGTCCGTGTGAGGGGGATTTCATTTCAGCACCCCCAACACTCCAGTGGCAGCCACTACCCGCCACTGTATGAAGACCCGCAAATGGGTGGGCCTTCAAACCCAGCTTCGGAAGTCGACTCTACTCCAGTCACACCATCACCGCCCATGGGTTATGATAACCCAATCCCTTCCTACGCCGGTGCAGCAGCGTATAACCCATTTGAGAATCAGGCATTTTAGGGTTACAATTACTACAATGCCCCTGCCATCGACCCGTACCTTGAAGCGGCCAACTACAATGCTCTCCACCCTGAAGGGCCCAACGCAGCTTCATACCAAACTGGGTACCCAGCATATGGGTATCAATACCCACCACCTCCTCAACCGCAGCAGCAGCAGCAGCCGCCGCAGCCGCCTCAGATCCGGCCGCCACAGCAGCAGTAATCCTTCAACGGTTGCACGAGTTGGAGCAACAGGTACAGGAGGAGCGTAGGAGCCGTCGAGGTCTGCTTAAGGGTTTGGCAAACCTGATAAAGGGGAAGAAGAAAAGGGATTATTGAAAATTCCTTATTTATTTTGTTTTGTAATTTTTATTTCAATTAAGTCCCTATGTGGACATTTTAGTTATGTACTTGGTCCCTGCGTGGACTTGTCTTTTTATTTATGTCCCTGCGAGGACAATGTTATTTGTTTAAAAGTCTCGTTTAGGGAAATTATGTACTTCTCTTTATTTATAGAATGTCTTAATTTAAATTTCATTTGTCATTATATGTATGAATATATCATAAATCAAATTATCATTCCATTTTAAAAATTGATCTGCCATTTAATATTAAAGGAAATCTTGAAAGTATAACCTAGCCCATATGTCATTTTAGACATGGCCCTGATGGTAAAACCTTTTTAAGATTCAAATCCTTGTTAACATCTGAAAACATGTTAGCACTCCTGGCAAATGTGATTCGATAAAATCACACTAGTCATCTTTGTATTGGATTTTTCCAATTCCTTATTCTCACTAAATTTAAAATATTTATTAGTGATAAAGTGCTTGTGGGCCATATTCATTGTCTAATAAGACAAAAGACAGTTGTAGTCTATGACTCCCTATCAAGAAAAGGTGAAGAACTATGTTCAAACCTTAATGGCTTGATCTTATAAGATCATGGCTTATAATTTTAAAACTGTCCTTGTGACTGGGCCTTTTGTGCCACTCTAATACCTTTAATGGTTTATAACCAAGGATAAATTATTATAAAAATCCTAAATAAATATGACTAACAAATTAACCAATATGGTTTATAGTCACCATGGTTAATGAATCATCAAAAATGACGATTCCAAAATAAACCTCTGAATAAATTACTGTCATGTTTTATAGGAATCAAGCCTCAGCATGTCTGAATCTGAAGAGGTTAACAGTCATCCCACAGAGAGAAATGATAACACCCGAATGAATGTAACGGGTGCAGAATTGCAAGCAATGATAGATAATGCGGTAACTCGAGCCATTGATCGACAATTTAAAGAACCAAGTAATACTCGCTCAAAGACTCTATCTGTGGCTCATAGTAAGCCCCCTTCTAAATCACACCAGTCGAAGAAGGACGATTCTCATCATTCGTCAAATCAGAAAAGTGTTCCATCCAAGCGTATTGTGCTCAATCAAGAGCCACGTATTAAGACCTGCTCCTATAAATACTTCGTCTCTTGTAAGCCAAGGGACTTCACAGGAGAGAGAGGAGCCATTGATTGCATGACATGGTTAGATGAGATGGATACTGTGGTTGATATTAGTGGTTGTGCAGAGCAAGATATTGTGAAGTTTGTTTCACAAACATTTAAAGGTGAAGCTTTAGCTTGGTGGAGGTCGTTAATCCAAGCTACAGGAAAGATTCCGTTGTATAACTTATCTTGGGATCAGTTTGTTGGATTGATTAGGGAAAATTTATGCCCTCGGCATGAGGTGGAAAGGATTGAAACCAACTTCTTGACTCTGGTCATGAAGAACTTGGATTGTCAGGTATACCTAACAAGTTTCAACACCATGTCCCGATTGGTTCCTTATTTGGTCACACCGGAACCGAAGCGCATAGCTCATTTTATTGGAGGTCTAGCTCCGGAAATCAAGGAAAATGTGAAAGCATCCAGACCTACCACCTTTAGGTCAGTGGTTGATCTGTCTTTATCTCTTAATCTCGATGCAGTTAGGCAGAGGTCGCTCAAGAATTCTGATGAAGGAAAGAGGAAACGTGAGGATGAGAACTCACGTCGTTCTGATAAGAAACGTAAGGGGAACTCTGAGCATAAGAAGAGTTCTGGATTCAGAAAGGATAACCAACAGTTAGGTGAAAAGCCCAAGTGCAAGGTCTGCAAGAAAAACCATTTTGGAAAATGCAGATTTGAGTCACAGTCGCAGTCGCAGCCTAGAGTTTGTGGAATCTGCAAGTCTAAGGAGTATAAGACCCTAGATTGCAAGAAAATGAAGGACGCAACTTGTTACAACTGTAACGAGAAGGGTCATATCAAGACCAATTGCAACAAATTTGCAAAGAACCCGGAAGAAGTTAAGAAGACTAATGCTCGAGTCTTTCAAATGAATGCTCAGGAGGCCATTCAGAACGACAATGTGATAATAGGTACCTTTCTTATCAATGATGTTTATGCTAGAGTATTGTTTGATTCAGGTGCATACAAGTTTTTTGTAGACAATAAATTTTGTAAATTGTTAAATCTGCCTGTTAAAACTCTAAGCATAAAATATGAAGTAAAATTAGCCGATGGTACTATAGAGACTGCCTCAACAGTTCTCGATGGATGTTTTATATCCATTAGGAATCACTCTTTTCTGCTATCCTTGCTTCCATTGAAATTGGCAGGATTCGACATAGTGATAGGCATGGATTGGTTATCTCATAACCAAGCCCAAATTGTATGTGATAAGAAGCAAGTGGTTATCAAAACTCCTTATGGTGAGCCATTAACAATTCAAGGAGATACGCAGTACGGGTTACCCAATCAAGTGTCTATGCTTAAAGCATCAAGGTGTTTGAAGAAAGGTTGTGTCATTTATATGGCACAGGTAATCATTGATGAACCAAAGCCCAAGATTGAAGACATCCCCGTTATTTCTGAATATCCAGACGTTTTCCCTGAAGAACTACCTGGTTTACCTTCGGATAGGCAAGTGGAGTTCATAATCGATATCATTCCTGGAGCAGCACCAATTGCAAGAGCACCTTATCGATTGGCACCAACTGAGATGAAAGAATTGAGAACACAGTTGGATGATTTGTTGGAAAAGGGTTTTATTCGACCTAGCTCGTCCCCTTGGGGAGCACTGATTCTCTTTGTGAAGAAGAAGGATGGCTCAATGCGTTTATGCATTGATTATCGTGAGTTAAACAAGGTTACAATCAAGAATAGGTATCTGTTACCCAGGATCGATGATTTATTCGATCAGCTTAAAGGAGCAAGTTACTTTTCAAAGATCGATCAAAGATCAGGTTATCACCAGTTGAAGGTCAGAGATGATGACGTACTCAAAACCGCATTCAGAACTTGATATGGACGCTACGAGTTCTTAGTGATGCCTTACGGGCTCAATAATGCACCTGCAGCATTCATGGATCTCATGAATCGCGTTTGCAAGTCGTATTTAGACAAGTTTGTCATTATCTTCATTGATGACATCCTCATTTACTCAAAGAGTCAAGCCGATCATGAAAAACATCACCGATGCATCCTTAAACTGCTACAGCAAGAGAAGCTCTACGCCAAGTTTTCCAAATGTGAGTTTTGGCTTCGGGAAGTCCAATTTCTTGGACATGTGGTAAGTGAGCGTGGTATCCAGGTGGATCCCGCTAAGATTGAAGCGATTATGAATTGGCAAGCGCCTAAGACTCCTACAGAAATTCGCAGCTTCTTGGGCCTAGCAGGATACTACAGACATTTCATTGAACACTTTTCAAGGATTGTCGCGCCTCTAACATCGCTAACTCGCAAGAATATCAAGTTCGACTGGGTCCCAAGCAACAAGAATCCTTTGATATTCTTAAGCAGAAATTAAGCAATGCACCTGTGTTGACATTGTCGGAAGGAATTGAAGAATTTGTGGTTTATCGCGACGCATCGTACACAGGTATGGGATGTGTGCTTATGCAGAAGGGCAAAGTTATTGTATATGCTTCCCGTCAATTAAAGGTGCACGAGAAGAATTACACCACCCACGATTTGGAATTGGGTGCCGTTGTATTTGCGCTGAAGCTTTGGAGGCATTATCTTTATGGGACTAAGTGTGTGATCTATTCTGATCATAAGAGCCTTCAGCATCTATTTAATCAGAAAGATCTTAACAGGAGGCCACGCCGATGGATGGAAACATTAAACGATTATGATTGTGAAATCAGGTATTATCCAAGCAAAGCGAATGTAGTCGTGGATGCTTTGAGCAGGAAGGAAATGGTTAAGCCCATTAGGATCAATGCCAAAAACATCAAATTAAATAACAGCTTAAATGAAAGGTTGTTAGCCGCTCAAAAGGAAGCTGTATTAGAAGCTAACTATCCGAATGAGAATTTAGGAGTGACTACCGATCAATTGTCATATGGCAAGGATGGAATCTTAAGATTGAATAGTCGAATATGGGTTCCAATTTATGGAGGACTTCGAGAGGTGATTCTTCAAGAAGCTCATAGCTCCAAATATTCAGTTCATCCTGGCCGTGATAAGATGTACCAGGATTTAAAGGCAAATTACTGATGGATAGGTTTGAAGAAATCTATAGCCACTTATGTGGCTAAATGTCTGACGTGCGCACAAGTTAAAGCAGAGCATCAAAAGTCGTCAGGTTTGCTACAACAGCCTGAACTTCCCACATGGAAATGGGAAATGGTAACCATGGATTTTATCACTAAGTTACCAAAGACAAAGCACGGAAATGATACTATTTGGGTTATAGTCGACAGGTTGACCAAGTCAGCCCACTTCTTGCCAATTAATGAAATGCACAGCTTCGATAAGCTAGCTCAATTGTACGTGGATAAGATAGTATCTCTCCACTGTATGCCAGTATCTATTATCTCTGATAGGGATACAAGATATGCATCTCATTTTTGGAAAAGCTTTTAGCAATCTTTAGGCACTCGATTAAATTTCAGCACTGCTTATCATCCGCATACAGATGGCCAAAGCGAATGTATAATTCAAACACTCGAGGATATGCTAAGGGATTGTTTTATTGATCTAGGAGGAAGTTGGGATGACCACCTTCCTTTAATTGAATTCTCGTATAATAATAGTTATCATTCGAACATTCAAGCAGCACCTTTTGAAGCATTGTGCGGAAGGAAGTGTACAACGCCAGTTTGTTGGGAGGAAGTTGGAGAAACCCAACTGTCAGGACCTGATATAGTCCTGGAGACGATGGACAATATTGTTCAGATCCGTGATCGTCTCAAAGCTGCTAGGGATAGGCAGAAAAGCTACGCGGATAAAAGGCGTAAACCTCTGAAATTCGAGGTAGGTGATAAAGTATTGCTCAAAGTATCACCCTGGAAAGGGGTGATGCATTTTGGCAAAAAGGGCAAGCTAAGCCCAAGGTACATAGGACCATTCGAGATCATCGAATGTGTCGAAACTGTGGCTTACAAGCTAAACATGCCAGAGGAGCTTAGTGGAATTCATAATGTATTCCACATCTGCAACTTAAAGAAATGTCTAGCCGACGAGTCGCTAGCAATGTCGCATAAGGACGTGCAGATAGATGAGAGCTTGAAGTTCGTTGAAAAACCCTTGTCGATCGAGGATCGACAGGTTAAGCAGCTTCGAAGAAAGCATGTGGCGATTGTGAAAGTAAAATGGGATGCCCGTAGAGGCCCAGAATACACGTGGGAGGTTGAATCCACAATGAAACAGAAATACCCTCATTTATTTCAGTAAATCTCGAGGTCGAGATTTCTTTTAAGGGGGTGAGGACGTAACACCTCGCAAAATCATTTCCAATATAATAAAGACACGTGTCACGAAGATTTATCGTGTAATGAATTGGTTTCGAGGGACTAAAATTATCAAACAATGTAATTATGTAAGTAGAAGGATCCAAAGTGTCAACATGCCATACTTATGCCTCTTATTGACCTCACACGACGTTCATTTTCTTTAATGAATAATTTGTTGGACATAGAAAGTCGTTTGTGCTTAAATTAAGGATCTTACGAAACATAGGGGTTAAAACTGTCAACATGTTAAATGTTACCTCTGAGTGACCTTTTAACGATCCCGAAAGCATTGTAATAATTGTATATTTTGCTCTCAAGAATATTGGATAGTAATTTCATGGAGTTTCGATGAAAACAAGACTTTTCGGGTGATCTCATAACTAACCGGGAGCTTAACGGAGTTAATTTGTGACCCAAGACCTTTAAAAGTTAACTATGGGGGTCATAAGTGAAATAAAAGAAAGTTAAATAAACTTAAAATGGACCAGGGACTGAAATTGCAAAGTTTGGAAACTTTTTACCAGAATAAGAGGTTCTCGCGATCCGCGTAGACTCCCTCTAAAGTCTACGCAGGCCGCGACAGAAGTGCCAGCGACAGAAGAATAGGACAGTTGCATGTTGCAGCCTGCCCACCGCCATTGCATGCTAGTTTTACGATACCAGGGTCTGTGCAACTAGTTTTACTACCCTAGGGACACTTGTAAACATCTGAATTACCTCTAGGAGCATGTGGATTGATCTTGGAAGCCTTGAATTCCTATATAAGGGGTCCTTGTTTGCATTAGAACTTGCATACTTTCAAAATATTCACTCAAACACTTCTCTGGAGCCTCCTAGAGCTAAAGGAAGCTTTCTTCCGTTCTAAACTCGTGCTAAGGACCCTAATAAGTGTTCTTAGGTTCCTTAGTTAATATTTTATTAGCTTAATGACCGAAAGTCAAAGTTTGCGTAATTAAGCTTTGACTTATTGATTAATCACAAACGGTCCAGCTATTATTCGAATTGAAAGTGGCTATGTGTTGGTAATTATGGAGGTGTTAAACCCTTAAAAGGGCACCTTCAAATTATCACGTTATCTTAGTCAATTGTCGGGTCAAACTTATTAATAAAAAGTCAAACGGGTCAGTTTTTACAAATTAATTCATAACTGATAATGCAGAGGTTATGGAACATGTTTTAACACTTAAATAACTTGGTAAATAATATAAGAACATGTCTAGGCATGTTCAACCCGATAATTCTGAGTTTAGGCTCGGTTCGGAACCGAAAGTCGCAAAAGTAGACTTTTGCTTTGACTTTCAGTTCTGACCCGATTTAGCTTAGTTTATATATGCCTTAGGGTTCCTTTAGGACCATATTACATGTTAGTATAACCCTCTAAGATTATACTATATGGTTCCTTTGAAATCTGAATCATTTGCATGTTCCCGTTAAATGCTTAAAAGTTGACCATTATGCCCCTTTTATATAAAACGAGATTTTTGAAAATGTGAGAGGATAAAAACCTTTATTACTAATTTATAAGAATGTCCTAAAAATTTGACATCAGTTCATGGTCTAAAATAGGAGTTATGCTCGATATCGTAAAACAAAAGCTTTTTTGTTAATTAAATGGCATTTTTGGCATAAATCATATTTAAACCCAAATTTTGACACCAAACTTTCTACCCACTAATGTAATATAATATTTAAGGATTTTTAGAATTTTTTTCCAAATTTTATACTGATTATATTATAGAGTTCTAGTGTAAATTCGGTATTGACGAAATTGCCCTTTTCTTTGATAAAATGGATTTTACATAACATTTTTATACCAAACCTTTTCCTACTGATTTCATATGTTAAATAAAATATTTTAAATAGTTGAGACTGATCAAAATCTCAAATTTCCTTAAATAACCCGAAAATCGTCAAATACCGACTTTTATGCGATTTAGGCGCATAGTATGGTTTAAAACTATATTTAACACCTAAGACTTATTACCTACTGATATTAAAAGTAAATTTTCGTACTTTAACAGTAAGTAAAAGTTTTGAACTCAGATTTCCAAATTTGACCCTTATAACATATGTGAAATGACCAAAATGCCCCTACGGTGCATAGTTTGGCCATAAATGATAACCTCACATATATAAGATATCTTACTGATGTAGGGGAAGGTTCAAATGAAAACCACTAGCTATTGTGAAAACTCGAAAACTAATTAAAAACCACTAAAAAGAAGGGGGGGGGGAGACTTTTAATGAAGGAGGGGTAAAATTGGAAAAAAATATGTAACTTTTCAAACATTTTCCATTTCTCCATACGTTATCATTTTAAAACAAAAATGACACCATAAGATCACAAATTTTTGTATCTTTCATTCAAGTATATTCGAGCATATTTTTTATGACATAAAAAAAGATTTATGGTGTCGTCTTGTTTTCAATACTATTATTATAGTAGTGCACATGTGCAATATAACATGTACTAAAATTGCATTACATGCTTAAAATTAGCTTTTTGAGTCTAGTTTAGCTTTTAGGGTTAGTTGTTTTGGAGGTTTATGATTAGGATTAGGTTTAGGTTTTTGGGTGTGGGGGGGGGGGGGGGAGGGGGTTTAGGTTTTTGGGGGGTGGGGGTGGGGGGTTTAGGTTTTTTTCGGGTTTATGTTTAGGGTTTAGTTTTAGATTTTCGGGAGGGTGGGGGGGTTTAGGTTTTTGGGGGGTGGGGGGTTAGGCTTTTGGTGGGAGGGTGAATTTAGGTTTTTGGGGGGTGGGGGGTTTAGGTTTTTGGGGGGTGTCGGTGGGGGGTTGGTTAAGTGGTTTAGGCTTTCCGTATTAGTGTACTATACATGTGCATTACAACCCAAAAAAAAAAAAAATTTGAAATTTTTTTTTCATATATAAAAACCAGCGAAATTTATAAAAAAAATTGAAATTTTTTTTTTTTTTTGTGTGTGTTTTAGGCTTTTTTTAGTTAGTTTTCGAGTTTTCACAATAAAAGTGGTTTTCATTTTGAACCATCCCCTACTGATGTAACTTGTTAAAATAAATATTTTTAACGATTATTTTAGATCAGAACCTCAGATTGCTATTTAACTTCTTTTATAAACTTTAAAATGACTAAAATACCCTTAACGGGCTTAATTTGGTTTTAAATTTGTTTTGGGCATAATGGAAGGTATCCTACTGATATCATAACATATTTTAAGCATATTAACTTATGGAACCTGTACATGACTCATTTGGTTACCCGTTATGCATATTCGCGTTCGATACGGCTTATATAACTAGTTTGCATAAATTAACCGAAACGAGTCAAACCTTATCATTTTTACTTCAAAATCTAGAATGTGTTTTGTTTACCCACTTTATACAAGTATTCATACTTTTCGGGTCTAAATCACATTCTAATCCGGTCTTCACTTAATCTTGCGTTTTGAACCGTAAACCTTTCATTAAAACTAACCGGTCTAAGTTTAAACTTAAGTAAGAACCGTTAGGAATCTAATAGGTTATTAAAACCTTTGTTCCAGATTTAGGAGCCTAGTAAAAGCTACTTTTACTCGCTGATTGATATACGGCTGAGAATAAAATTATAATTTTTGCTCAGGTAAATACTTTTAACTTATTTTCCCTTATACGAGCTTGGGATATGGTAAATTATTACCGCTTGGTCGGGTATTGAATCTTTAATCGATTATTGGTTAAATCATTGAGATAACCCGTTTTAATCTGTATTGTTTGATGCAATGCCTTTGGGGGGTTAATGACCGTGTCCTGGATATCCTTGGCTCATTCATTGGAATGGCCACGACTTAAGCACGGGGTGTAGGCATACACCTGACAGTTGCGTATGTAAAAGATATAACCACTTGTTGAGGATAACTCGCCGTGGGATTATATTAGTGGTGTGTCTATTAATCTTAAACATGGTACTTCTAACCCGGGCTAATAAATGGACGACAAACATATAAATCTGTATACAAGATTATTTTTAAATAATTGTCCCAAGTTATAAAAGATTTTATGCATTGTGCATCCAAACTAATTTTATAATTGCTTTCAAAAGAGTCGGTTAATTGTATTTACCAGTGTAAACTAACGTATTTTCAAAAAGATTAAGTGCAGGTACTACGCGTAATGGGTTGGCTACTCCTAGTATCAAATAAAGAGTCTTTCTACTACGCGTAATGGGATGCCTATGGATCCATTTACAATCCGTGGTGTAATATTGTATTGTACTTTCAAATCGTTTGTATAAATTACTTTTAGACTTCCGTTGTACATTAAACTGTGATTAAATGACCATGATGATATCAACTACGCCACGTTACTCCCCACCGGGCCCACCGGTAATACGTGGAAATATCGGGGTGTGACAATTTGGAAAGCGAGAAATAATATGGTGTTTAGTAAAATAAAAGTCTCGATCAGCAAAATTAAAGAGGATATCAAATCGGTGGGCTTCCTTTGGATTAAACATATATCATCCTTTAAAAAGATTGGATGGGAGGGTTGGTGTAATTTTATTTTCTAGTCTTCTTTGTTTGTTGTTGTAGTGTGGCGCTAGCGTTTTGCTAGTTTCCGTTTGTTAATGAAAGTAGTCGTTCCCAAAAAAAACTATAATTAGTTTAAAGACTAATAATTTTTTGTTTAATTAACTAATCAAAAACATTTTATCCTACACGTATCGAAACAAACATTAGTCATCTATCATCTGTTTTAGAAAAAATGTTGAAAGTAATCTTACACATATAAAAAATTATCATGCATCGAACTTATCCTACAAATAGTCATACACATATGGAAACAAACATTAATCATCTATAATTTCTATAGAAAATAATTATACCCTACAATTAACTGTCTACTTTTTCAATCATCTCTAGATCAAGTGGTGGAAGACTTACATTTCTTTTGGGAGGTGCATGTTTAACTCTCACTTGGTGCAGAGTGAGGCACTGGTGTGCAGTGATCGGAGACACAGAGAAAGTTGGGTTCGATCCTTGAGCCAAACGGGTTTTACCAGTAATCTCACTATCATGCCTATGGGCGGGTAGGTTACCGGGTTTTCTCCAGAATGGATGGTGGACTCGGATTACTCTCAAAGTACTCCTTTTAATCCAGTAGGTGCCCCGAGAGTGCTCGGGATTGATTCTTTTGGCTGTTCAAAAAAAAATAAAACTGTTTAATTTTAATTAGCTAAGTTATACGATATCAATAAATTAATCAAGAGTTAATTGCCATTTTAGTCCCTGTGGTTTGGGCCATTTTGCCAGTTTAGTCCAAAGGTTTCATTTTTAACATCTGGATCCAAAAAGGTTTTATCGTTGCCATTTTGGTCCAACTGACTTAACCCCATCCATACTCCTCAGTTAGTCAAGGGGCATTTTTGTCATTTCCCCTATTATTTTATAATTAAGGCTTTTATTAAAGTGCCATTTTAGGGTTTTGTTATTTATTATCCCTGTTCTATCATCATCATCATATCACCTCCAACCCCACCATCAACACATCTCAGCCGGCCACCACCTTAACCCCACCAGAACCCCGCAGCTGAAACTCCAGCGATATAAACTCTACAACTCTACAACGAAACACCCAACTTTACAGCAAAACTCAAGCGACAAGAACCCCAAAACCGAATCGAAACCCCTAAATCTGATAGCGTTGAACTCTGTTTCGAAACCCCCAATTGAATAATCAGCAAAACACAAGTGAATAATTGATAATCAATTATTAGGTATGTTTCAATTTACTCTTTGATAATCAATTTTAATGCACCTAGCATAACCCTTAAACAAAGAGAAACACAATTCGTTTTTCGAAACACTGAAAACTGATTATCGCAACTACAAGTAGCAATAAAAACCTTAAATACTCCAAAAGCAAAATCTATTATCCAAACAATAAAAACCTTACCCGTTTGTGAGAATAGTTGTGGACAAGCGGTTCTTGCAACATCAATCCAACCAAAATAACCAATCCAGCAGGGATACTTAATACCCCAAATACACCCTGAAACGTACCCCAAATACGCCCGCTGTTGGGGGTTTCGAAACCCCCAATTTAAGTTTATAGAGTCGCCGGCGAATATGGTGGTGGTTGTTCCAGAGGGGGGCGGGGGCTATGATGGAGTGTAGGGTGGATTCGGTGGTGTTGCAGCGGTGGTGTCGTGGGACGACGGGTGATACGACGGTGGTTTGAAAGATGGATGGCAGCAGGCAGGTGTTCAGAGGTGGTACCAGCTTTCCAGCTCCGACTCCGACTATTGACTAGTGGTGGTAAGGCTGTGGTGGACCGGTGGTGATGGTGTTAGTGGTGGTGGTGAGGCTATAGTGAAGATGGAGGGTGAATAGCGAATGTGATGCAGCTGTGTGTTATAACTTACATATATATAATTTATGTATTTCTTTATTCATTATTTATCAATAGGAAGGGTAATATTAAAGGGTTAATTAAAATAGTTTAGGAAATGACTAAAATGCCCTTGACTTAACAGAGGTGAATGGATGGGGTTAAGTCAGTTGGACCAAAATGGCAACGATGAAACCTTTTTGGATCCAGATGTTAAAAATGAAACCTTTGGACTAAACTGGTAAAATGGCCCAAACCACAGGGACTAAAATGGCAATTAACTCATTAATCAATTTATTGAAATTAAGGACGTCTTGTATGCTCTAACACCCAGATGTTAATTCAAGTTGGCATCTGTTAACACCTGTTATAGCACTCCTGAAGAGTGTTAAATGGTATTAAAAGCTTCACATGTTAAGAAGTTAACTAGGAGAGAGAATCAGGGAATCAAGCGTTGAAAATTTTGCGCACACACAAAATGCTGTATATATATGTATTTTAATTAATTTAAGGGTGGTTAATGGGGGTTAGACCATTTCATTGGTGTGAGGTGAAGTGAAAGATGGTCAAGTGGGTGATGTGGCGCCTACGTGTAGTTAAGGGGCGTGAAAGTGTACCCCATGGCCTAGCCTTATACTTTTACATTAACATTAAATGCATCAGTTAAAAATATTTATTTTCTTCTCATTCGAACTTTCCAAAATATATGTTTGAGTTAAATATCATTTAAGTCCCATGTGGTTTGGGCTAATTTGCTAGTTTAGTCCAAAGGTTTTATTTTTCTTTGGACTTGCTCTTCTTTTTCTTGCTCTTCCTTTTCTTCTTATCGGAACGGGGGGGGGGGGGGGGGGGTTGGTGGTGTCTTTGGACTTGCTCTTCTTTTTATTCTTATCGGAACGGTGGAGCTCAACGTCGGACATGGTGGATGTTTGTGGCGGAAGGAGTTGCCGGAATGGTGGTGGCTACGGTTTTAGGAAAAGGAGAAATGGGTTTTTAGGGTTTTGAGATTTTATAGGGTGGGTGATCTTAGAGTTTATTTTAAATATAAGGGTATTTTGGTCATTTAACAATATTTAACCAAAAAATGCTAACAGTGTTAGAAATTTGGACTCAAATGGTTAAGGAAAATGTTTATAGGGACTCAGCTCGTTAAACTTTTTGCTTTTGGACTCAAGTGGTTAAAAGTTATAAAACACAGAGACTCAAAAAAAGTAATTTACCCTTGTTTGTAATATATGAAATGTAAAACAATTGCTGGTCTAACTTTAAATTTGTTTATCGGTATGTTTCTCGTCACCATGTGTATAAATAGCATTAAATTGAATGTAAGTTAAACAATTGCTGATCTTAACTTTAAACTTGTTTATTTGTATGTTTCTCGTCATCATGTGTATAAATAGCATTAAATTAAAGAGAATCATACCGTGTAGACTTATATTAATACACACTACACAAACTCCTACTAATCATTCCACTACACTCCTAGATAACAAGCCAAAAGCTCGATCAGTGCAATGTGCTTTAAAGTGGATCATACACACCAATCCATATGTCGTTTTAGTTTAAATATTTTTGGAATATGCTTTTATCCATAATAGGGTTTATAAGAACTCAAAAATATTGTATAACAGCCGTTCGTGTAACTTTATCAATATTGATTTTATTATATGTCATGAGTCTACTTGAAGATTTTGCTCATTGCTAGAACCCTAAAAAGTAAAACCTAATACACTCCAAGACTTTTGTACAATGATAAAAATAGCTTGGAAAATTGTATAAAGGGGAAGAATCAGAGCATTCACATCCAAATAATCAAATTGTGTGTGTGGTGTTTTTAAAATATAAAAAGTATAAAAAGTGGTTGTGAGTGGAGGAGAGAGAAAATGTTACTGTTCATCTGTATATTTAGGGGGACACTGTTCACCCCCCTATAATTTTTTAATATATTTTGAAAGTGGTTGTGAGTGAAGGAGAGAGAAAATGTAATGATAAAGGTATAAAAAATATTATTTAATTGAAAAGGAGAGAGAAAATGTAGTGTTTTTAAGTGTAATTTAGGGTGAAAATATGGTGGAATGGATGTGAATGCTCTCAAAACCTTTTTAGTCGAGAGGTCATCATAACATTCAATTCTCTACCAGTTGGTCAAACGAAAGTGAAAAACGTGTTGTAGCCTCAACGTCACCTAGATAAGAGCGGCACTCACACTCACTTTTTATAAAGGGTATAGTGACCGTCACGTGAGTGTGAAGGGGCACTTTGTTAAAAAAAATGAAAGAGTAAAGTACAGTTTATGTCCCTGAGGTTAACCACTCGCAGGTTCAGTCTGTATTTCAAAAAATTAAAAGAAATTCATTTTTAACATGTTAAGCTGAGTTTTTAAAAGTGTTATCTAGTTAACCACTTTTCTATTGTTACCCAATGAACCCTTCAATATGTATGTATATATATATAGGTAAAGAGTACTGTACAAATGCCCTTATCGTACATTACGTACGCGCCAATCTCAGCCGTCAGATCATCTTCCCGCAATGAAAATCGCATGTTGTTTTTTTTTTTTTGTAATAATTTCGCATGTGATAATTTTGATGAAATAGCAGGTGTTTTTTTGTAACAATTTCGCATGTGGTAATTCAATTTCGCATGTGATAATTTTGATGAAATAGAAGGTTGTTTTTTTGTAACAATTTCGCATGTGGTAATTCAATTTCGCATTTGATAATTTTGATGAAATAGAAGGTTGTTTTTTTGTAACAATTTCGCATGTGGTAATTCAATTTCGCATGTGATAATTTTGATGAAATAGCAGGTTGTTTTTTTTGTAACAATTTCGCATGTGGTAATTCAATTTCGCATGTGATAATGTTGGTAACAATTTCGCATGTGGTAATTCAATTTCACATGCGATTTTCAATGCGGGAAGATGATCTGACGGCTGAGATTGTAGCGTACGTAATGTACGATAAGCGCATTTGTACGTTAACCGGCCTCTATATATATATGTATATAAATATATAGGGTGGGGTTCTAGAGTGAACACAAATGTATTTGCGAACTGAGTGAACAAATCCTGGACATTGATTTACACACGTGTGTGGCTAGGATTTCATTATTAAATCGTAAAATACACTAATGTATTTCATCTTCAAATCTTGGCCATTGATTTAGACACATGTATGGTAAGGATTAGTTCGCTCAGTTCGCAAATACATTACTATATATTCACACTTGAACCTAATCATATACATATATATATATGGATGGATTAAAATGAGAACCATCTTGAGTTGTGAGAACCGTGAGAACTAGGCCATCCAAAAGGTTTTTCTGATTTTTTTTTTCTAAAAAGTCATAAAAAAATCACTTGTTTCAGCAAAAAAAAAAATTAAAAATGCCCCATACACACATTTACATGAGGCGTAAAAAAATATTTAACTTCGTACAAAATTTATACCAGCGTGTAAAAAAAAACTTCCATCAGTCAAAACTATCGACTCGACATTTTTTTTACTTTTTTTTTACATATTTGTTTATAATATTTTCATTTATGTTTGTGTAAAATTTTTTTGGCCCAACTCGCATGGGAAGAAGGAGTTCTCACGGTTTTCACAACTCGTGGTGGTTCTCATTTGAACCGAGCCCTATATATAGTGGATAGTTCAAATGAGAAGAAAATATTTTGTAAGAAGAAAAAAGAAGTTTCAACCAATAAGAATGTTTCATTTTACTTCATTTAATATTTGCATTTAGTTTATTGTAATGGTATATTTGTAAACTTACATAGATCATTAATTTCTAGTCTTCCTCTTTAATAGCTAACTATATTAAATTTGTAACATATTTTCAAAATATATATTTTTTTCAAAAAAATAATAGTCATAATTTAGAGTATAGGACAAATTACTAGGTGTGTATGATAAATTACGAGTTATGTAGGATAAATTTAAAAATTTGTACGATAAATTTCGAAAGGCAAAAAAATTAATATAGAGAATGATACTCTTAATGAGTAAATAATTACTTAAAGATAGTAATAGATGAGATGAAAGAAAAACTACTTACTATTTTACAATTGTATCTTTTTTTCTTTTTCTTCTCAATTAAATTTTCTTCTCAAACAAACATCCATATATATATGGTGGGGTTCTAGAGTGAACGCTAGTGTATTTGCGAACTGAGTGAACAAATCTTGGCCATTGATTTACACACGTGGATGGCTAGGATTTCATCATCAAATCGTAAAATACACTAGTGTATTTCATCATCAAATCCTGGCCATTGATCTACACACATGTATGGTCAGGATTAGTTCGCTCAGTTCGCAAACTACACTAGTGTTCACTCTTGAACCTAATCCTATATATATATATATATATATAAGGCCAGGATCATTTCAGAACCATAAATATTTACAGAACTCGCAGAACTCCTAATAAACAATCTTTTTATTTATATGTTTTTATGTTTAGGATAATTTTATCATTTATTATGTGTGTTTTTATGATTACATACATGTTAAGTGTAATTTTATCATTTAGGGTAACTTTGTAGAATAGTAACCAAGTTTTAAAAATGTTCTAATTAGGTCACTGAAGTTTCAAAAGTGTTTCAATCAGGTCACTCAACATTCATTTTTCATTAAAATTAAGGGTTTTTTCATCCATTTTATAAGTAACCATGGTGATGTGAATTTTTGTTTCTTTTTTTCCTTATATTTGATGCTAACTTTGAGTGATGACGTGAATTGTAACTTATTTTTTTAATTTTTAATGTAATTAAAGTGTTTTTATTTTTAATAAATATAATTTCATATATTAAAATAATCTGACCCCAACATCTTATTCTTCATTTTTTTCTTGACACATAGAAAAAAGAACAAGACTCGATTTGAATGTTAAGTTATCTAATTGGGACAAAAACGATACGAGTGACCTAATTAGAACACTTTTGAAACTTGGTTACTATTATGTGACATTTTATATGTAATTTTATAATTACACATAGGTAAACTAGTTTTTTACATATATGTAATTAGTTATGACACATACATATAATTTTGGTAATTAAACATTTGTAAACTACTTTTAACATGTATGTAATCAAAGAAATACATATAATAGATGATAAAAAGATCCTAAATACAAAATGTTGTATATAAAATGATTGTTTATTAGGAGTTCTGAAGGTTCCGTAGTTATTTAGAGTTCTGAAATGAACTCAACCCTATATATATATATATATATATATATATGGTTGAGTTCATTTCAGAACTCTAAATAACTACATATTTATATATATATAGGGCAAGACTATATAGAAAACCCTATCTATATAAAAAACCCTAGAAAACCCAACCTCCCGACATTTTTTTTGAAAAAAATAACACATGTAATATACATGTTTTTAAGAGTTTTGGGCCAAGAAAATCAAAAAAGCGCCGAAGGAATAATTTAAAAAAAAATCAGCAATTTCTGTCTTTTGTGCCTAACACATGTTAGGCGACCGGACATTGCTGAAATTTGTTTATTTTTTTTTTTTAAATCCCTTCGGCGCTTTTTTGATTTTTTTTGCCCAAAACACTCTAAAACATGTATTAATCGTGTTATTTTTTTCAAAAAAAAAAATGTCGGGAAGTTGGGTAAAAATGGGGGGAGATTTGGGTTTCCAGAGTTTTCTACCAAAATGAGGGTTTTCTATCTAGCCTTCCCTTATATATATATAGGGTCAGGATTTAGAGAAAACGCTCAAAAGTGTGAGAACGGAGAGAACGCTTATGGATCGTCCGATCAAAACAATCTATGGACTAGATTGGCGCGTTGACATTTTAGTAAATAACGCCAATTTTATTACGTGGACGCGCGTCATTAAGGGTAAAAAGGTAAAAAAAAACAATTCCTCACATAAAACGCCATTGAAAATAAAACGCCAAATAAATACAAAACGCCAATTTTATCACTGCGTACTTTTTCTGTGTTTTAATTTAAGCTCTCTGGCTAAAAAACGCCATAAAATCTGAAACGCCATTATATATAACGCCAAAGTTTACACCTGGATAAATGTTAATTACATTTTTTGTTATAAAAAATAACATCCCGCCTAACATACGCGCCAAAAAAATTCTATAAATAGAAACGCTCACCACCTACCGTTTATCACACAAAAAAACACACAGTGGTTGCTAAAAAAAATTACAATTCAATATAAAACGCCAAAAAATACAACGACAGCAAACATCTTTTCTTTTGATCCTCGATAAAGTTCTGCATGAAACTTCAATTAATGATTTGTTATGCGAATGTAGAAAGATTTTGCTGCATGAGATGGACAAAATTGAAAAAAGAGGAACTGATGACACCCATATGTCATATTGTCATCTTTGTTCCTGAAGAAGGTTTGCATCCACCCACAGGGGGTCGCTCTATGTCTCCAACATCAACAAAGACACTTCAACACATGAACAAAGAAAATAAACAACGCCAAACCCAAAAAGCCATTTATTTGTCACATTTCTTGTAGTTTCAAAAGAAAAAAGAGACTGATGACACTGAAGATTTAAAATCATAAATTGCTTCTGCTTTTTTTTACTTGTTTTTTTAATTTTCTTTGCCTATTGTTTGTTCTGTAATATCAGTTAATAAAGAACAAAAATAATATTAATGCTATAATGAAAAATATAATAAAACGCCAAAATTAGCAAATACGTGTAAAACGCCATAATGCCATAAAAAATCCCCAAAAAACTACCAAACTATAATAAAATTAATTTGAACAACTAATATTATAAAAAAAAGAGTGAAACAATGTGCAAAGAATATAAAACAAAAAGAAGTCCAATAGTTATCTAACCGCCATTGGAAAACAAACGCCATAATTATAGCCGTCAAAAAGATTTGACATGTTACACCACTAAAACAGTTGAGTCTCAAACACAAAACACGGTAAACTGCAAAAAACAGTAAAATGAAACGACGAAAAACATAATTACTAACATTTATTATATTAAATTTATTTATCATTTCACAACGCCATAATTACCTGACATGCGCTGGAAAAAAAGTCAATATAAAAGAAGACCATCAGAACCCAAGCTTAAACACGCCAAAAAAACTAAAACGCCACATATTCTCCAAAACACCAAAAAAAAAAAAAAATGGCTAAGGTTATTGCATGGAGGTTTGAAAGGAAAGAAAAAAGATTCATCATAAAGTTCGCTGACAGGAGAAGAGTAAAGGTAAGAACAATAAAAGCCATAATGGGAATGAATGAAAATGTTCAGAAGACAACGATTGTGGAAGAACTAGAACTGTAATGAAAAGACTGGAGAGAAAGTTTCCAGCAGAAGAAGATGATGATGATATTGAAGATACACAAATACCAAAACTTAGCAGTTGGGTATTGAATGAGGAAGAAGGAACACTTGAAGTAACGTATAAAAACGGGGTGCAATATTCAAGACCAATGGAAGAAATGTTGAAGACAGGGTTGCTATCTATCGTTGAACAACTCTGTGATTTAACACCTTCAAACGATCCAAAATCTAAGGACGCAGAGATATTCAAAAATATGCTGCAGCAAAGTAGAGACGAGCTAATGGCGTTATACGCAAAAATGAAATTTGATGATGAAGAATCTGAAGCAAGTGAAGAACAAAGCGATGGGTACATCTCTGATGTAATCCCACCTACGGAAGACTATTAGATTATTTGGATTTTCGAGTTATTGTAATTTTTTAAAATATTAATCTATGGTAATGAATTATTAACAAAAAGATACAAAACGCCAAAAAATGACATGGAAAAAGCCATAACGCCAAAATATTAACTATGTGACACAAAAAGAATTAACTCAAAGAGAAGAAATCTCAGAAAAAAACAATAAAATGCCAAATAATTAATAAATCTACAAAATGCCAAAATTATCTTGCACGCAAAAAATAAAGAAACATGTCAAACGCGAAAATCGTGAAAGGAGAGGAATACTAAAAAGACAAAAAAACCCCTCGGACCCTGATCATGCCCCACACCACGTGTTCGGCCAGGATGCGTTCTCACCGTTCTCACACTTTTTGTCGTTTTCTCCTGATCCCGTTTCTCTCTCTCTCTCTCTCTATATATATATATATATAAGACAAAGATCCGTTAGGAACCACCCTTTATTGCGAGAACTGCGAGAACCAATGTGAACACAACCAAAAATACCTAAAAATAGCTAAAAAAAACACACAATTTTTTTTTTAATATTTTTTATAAAAAAATCGCTACTTTTAGTAGCCTAAAATTTTTTTTTCTACTAAAAGTAGCGATTTTAACTTAAAAGAAATTGTGTGTGTTTTTTTTTCCTCTCCTTTCTGCCCCTACAGAAGATTGTTTAGATGTTGAAAATTCAACGAGAAATGTAATACAATAAACCAATATGAGACCGAAGAAGGGTTGTGCATGACCAGCCAAGTAATATAAAAAAAAGTATTGAGATTAACATAATCTTTTTATTATATAAGAAGTTACATCAAACTTTTTGTAACAAAACACACACCTTGAGCAAATTTTATTTCATATTCAATCATTTTAGGTTTAAGAGAAAGATTTGACCTTGATCTAATACCGAAAAGGTAGATTATTGAGAATATGATCACCAAATCAATTAATCAAATAACACAACTAGTCAACTAGTTCTGAACTAAGGTATTGGCTTGTTAGATGAAAATTGTTTTCAGCGAACTCTTCCTGGCCGTCCATCGTCCATGAAGTGCTCAGACAACTGTCCCATGTTAATGAAGGTGCTATTTCACTATAAGGATCAAAAAACGGCTTTATGTTATCATCTTCTAATAACTCTAAATCATTCCATATATCGTCCATCCAGTAATGGCCCTCACTTGAATTGCTAACCCTAGTAGTAGCACTCTTGAAATTGTTATTGTTTTTCCCTTTCATGTTGGTTATCTTTTGATCAACTCCCCCAGTGTCGTAAAAGCTTCTTTCTTTCGTCTCAATCATCGGCATGGAAGCGACGGTAGTACATCTTGATGATGAGGAAGAGCACTGCGAGAGAGACGAAGACGAAGATGATGTCGTCGACCTTTTCTTTTCTTGAGCTATTTTCCTCATATGAGTTCTCCAATAGTTCTTGATCTCATTATCTGTCCGTCCTGGTAATTTGCGTGCAATCTTAGACCACCTGAAAGAATTATAACATTAAAGTTGAACCAAAAAAAAATCATACTTAATTAATTAATTAATTACTGAATTTGCTAGAGAATAGCTATTCGTTTCAATAGTTTTAGGTTGTTTGAAAATATACTCTATAGTTATCATGTATCGAATTAGAATCAACTTAAGCTTTTGAGTGTAACAGACTTATTGATAACTTTATAAGGTGATGATGATATAAGAGGAATATAAATTAAAACAAATGTAATAAAGAAAAAACACTGATTTTGTAAATGATCCAAACATATTGTTGTACTTGTTGAAAAGAATTTTTCTTTTTTCCGGGTGAGAAAAGCACTAAGTGACATTAAAGGGGGCATAGTTTTTTTTTTCTTTTTTTAAATTGTTACTTTAAACAAGTACAATTCTATCAAAAAAATTCATTTTATAATCCAATCAATAAACAATTTCACAATTCTGGTTTTGAGATTTGAGAAGATTTAAATTCACAATGTATCAAGTATAGTAAATGATCCATTAATACCTTAAGCCCTAAGAACTAGCTAGTAATGTTCCTAAAGATCAAATAAATTTTTTTTTTTTTTTTTGAAAAGTTAAAGATCAAATAATTGGTTTAAATAATATATGTTTGTGTAAAACAATGGCATATATCCATAATCAAAATTCAAACCTGTTGCCAAATTTAGAATGAAGTTCAAGAACAAGTCGCTCTTCATGGGGAGATAGCTTCCCTCTTTTCAGACCAGGATTTAGATAATTAACCCATCTCAGCCTGCAACTTTTTCCAGTTCTTTTCAAACCTGTAAATCAAAAAACCCCACAAAAAGAAAAATAATCCCCAAAAATGTATTTTGGGGGTTTACACAAGTAAAAACGTTAATACGTGATTAAAATTTTAACAGGTTTTCCTGTTAGAAAATAGCCTAAGGATCTATAGTTTTCGTTTTTTACTCCCGCCACCTTCAAACCTGAAACTTTGGCAATGAAGTCCCAACGGCGATCTCCGAACATATGAACATAAAATACCAACTGGAAATCTTCGTGTTCCGTCCATGGACCTTTTCGTGTTGTTTCATCTTCTTGCCCCATTCTCTCTCTCTCTCTCTCTAGAAGTTCAAGCTCTTGCAAGTGTGTTGTAAATTAGCTTTGGTGGAGGTTATTTATAGTGACGTTTTCCACTTCTTTTTGGGTGGAATGTGGAATTTGATGACAACTAGTGTTTTTCAATGATGCGCGTTGCATGAAAGACATTGGTGTTTTCGACCAACATCATTCTTCAAACGATTCGAGATAAACGATGCGTAACCAACCATATCCGGCATCGTGGAGTGTATTAAAAAGGGAGCAATTGGACGATTGGATGCTGAGCTAGGTGTTTCTTGTAATGCCCACGGATTGTTCGGGTCAAAACCACGATAATGAGGATTCATTTTTCGTATTGTGGTTGGATGAGATTTTTTTTTAAAAATAAGATAGAGATGATTATAGAAGATGTGGAGTAGTTGTGGTAAAAAATGAATAGAAGTGTGAGTATTTATAGTGAAAAAATAATTTGCATTGGTGTTTTCGACCGACATCATTCTTCAAACGATTCGAGATAAACGATGCGTAACCAACCATATCCGGCATCGTGGAGTGTATTAAAAAGGGAGCAATTGGACGATTGGATGCTGGGCTAGGTGTTTCTTGTAATGCCCACGGATTGTTCGGGTCAAAACCACGATTATGAGGATTCATTTTTCGTATTATGGTTGGATGAGATTTTTTTTTTAAAATAAGATAGAGATGATTATAGAAGAGGTGGAGTAGTTGTGGTAAAAAAAATGAATAGAAGTGTGAGTATTTATAGTGAAAAAATAATTTTTTTTAAACACATAGTCGTTGGCCAACGGCTAGCCCAACGATCCCGCCATGTCATCTTGATAGCCCCGCCCAACGCCCGTGCTAAAACCCCCGGCCAAGGGGCCACGCCGAAACCCCCCACCCGGGATGGTGACTTGGGCGTTTATACCCAACCCACGCCACAACCCCCACCCCATACCTTATATTCTAATATACCCTAGATGAACGACTGTTCATTCACTTTTTTTTTATTATATATAGATGTTAATTTTCGAGGGCATATTCATCAGAAATGGGGTAATATCTATTTACATGTAGATCTTAAGTTATGGATTAAGATCAAATACAAAGACTCCTAATTGTAAGAAGGGTATAAACTCTCGCTAATCGAGGACGAGATTTTAATAAGGTGGGGAGGATGTAACAACTCTCGCTAAAATTATTATTTCTTATTTTATTATGTCCAATAGGAAACCCTAATTGAGACCCCCGAGTAATATTGCATGACCCCTAAAATTTTCAGAACAGTTGGAACTAGGATCAGGGCCCCCTAAAACTCAGGGGGGTATTCCCTAATTGATATTATCTTCACAGTTTGCTGTAAAATTCGAATTTCATCGAACCTTGACTCACCTAGGCTATGTGGGACACGAGGCTACCCTAGCCTAAAAGTGTACCCGTCGCGCCACGCACCAGGACCAGGTGGGTCTGGCGCGCCACGCGACAGAGACCATTTTTCAGTATATATATCAGGGGTTTGGCACTTGCATGGGGGAGTTGTTACGACGGAAAAACTCATTTCATATGTTTAGTTATACACTGTTCAATCAAAATCCCGACCCTCTGCTACGACAACAGGGTAATAACTCGATCACTGCTACGATACAATGTCCGATCGATTGAAACCGATCCGATGGATGTTTAAGTGCTGCCCGAATCCGGGCTATACTTTGTCATTCATCGTGAGGGTTTTGATTTCGTGAGTTTATCGTAAATGTTGTATTAAGTTATTGACCTAGTTTCGTGTGCATTGTTATTTAAACTAGGTTACAAGGTTAAATCAGTAGGCAAGGTTCTGTCCGATTAAACTTGCAATGTGAGTCATTCTCTTTTTATTAAAGTTGCTTTACAAAACCCTAGATGTTGTCCAGTTATACTTTGCAGTGATTACATCTTTGCTAATCTTTAATTACTGGCAGTATGTGGGGGTTTTGTGCACATTACTACTAACGATTTATCACTTTAGGTGGGCGAGCCTAATTAGTGATATGTCCATAGTCATAGATTCGGTCGAGTGATAGCTGGACCAGATAATTATATGATAGGGGCAAATATAAAAACCCTTAATGCTGTAAATTGATAATAATGTGTCTTTTGTGCAAATTAAATGACTCGCCAATATTTCCCCGCTAACAAAACCTTTTTAAACATGTTGCAGATGATCTGCTGTGATCCAGGGAAAAGTGCTATGCAGCACTGTAAGCTTGAAGAAGTGGCTCAATAAAATAAATAAATATGTTTTGTAAAACAGGGAATTTCCTCGTGAAATTTCCTTTATTGTAAATTATGGGATTTATCCCAAACTTGTGAAATAAAATAAATTGGGAATTTTCAAGTTTAAACGATCCTGTTAATATTTCCGCTGCCAAACTAAATACAAATACCACGGGTTTTCTGTCTCGCGGCTTCTGGACCGGGTCACACCAGGCCGGGGGCCGTGACAAAACACTATTTAGGTTGCAACGAGTATTCGTACTAAACACGTATACATACACATACAAACAAACTCATTCAAAAACTCAATCCTTAAACATGCTTATTTGTAATGTTAATTGTGAATACATGCTAGAATATTCTTATGCTTAGTTATCTATCATTAACCTTGCAAGCCTCCCTTAACATGTATAGCGCTATAGGATTAACACACCGCCCGTTTTATGGGTCATTGTTAAGTTATTATAACCGTCCTTATTTTCTTTGTCAATATGGATATGCTTGGGCCAAACTTTGGATTGATTTTTAGCTTTTGTATGCTAGTATGATACATAATTGAGTATGCTATAAACATGTGGATTTGAGAATTACTATTATCTATGCTATGTAAACAAACTAGTATGCTCACCGACATATTTATATGTTGATGGATATTTTATACATGTTGCTGGAAACGTTTGAGATGCTATCACAAGAAACTACTTAGGGTGGACTTAGATACTCACCTAAACTATTTATGCCATGATGATGTTTTAGTTATGAAATTTCCGTTTTTAGTATTTTTGTTTTGTTTTTAAATGTAATGTTTTATATGATTATAAGACAGTGAAAATTTTAATCTTAACATATCGCAACTTTAGCGTTATGATATCTTTGAACAATCTATTACGTCTCACCTTGATGTTTCTGTCATCGGTTAGGGTGTGATAGTATGGGTTTATTTTCGGGATGTATCTACATATGCTTTTCTGGCCTCGAGGGCACTATCTTTAAGTTTGCAGACCCCATTCTTCAGCGCTCTGGGGTTAATGGGTTAGACTCCAATTATGGGTGTTCGTTGGATTTCTTTAGCAAGGCCCTTCGTGATTTTGATATTGGTTGTCTCTCTAATCAGGACACCTCCTCCATAAGGCCCATTATGCTTTGGCGAGTGTCATATTTAGTAGAATTATCCAGAGGTTGGGAGAGAAGTTTGGTCAATCCTTGCCAAAAAGCGGTGTTTAATTGAATGTATTTAAGCCCCTCATGTTCAAGTTTTCTTGATAGTCATCCCGTTGAAGGACTGGGCTAACATATGTCGGCTATGGAGTGGGGGCTATGCTTAAGTATCGGCTATTGATCCCTCTGTTTTCGATTGATGAGCCCTTCCCAATTTGTCACAAGGTTTGGTTAGATTCTTTCGGCGAGCATACAATCCATTGCAAGTGTCACACCCCAACCGATGGCGGAAACATCAGAGTGAGACGAAAATGAGTTTGCTCGAGGCTTCATAACACTATTGCGATTCATAACAATGATTGTCAAGTTACAACATACGAAATCAAAGTTCAACATTTGAAAGTGAAAGTACGACATTGTTCAAGAAACGATACAACATAATTCAAGAACAATACAACAACATAATCTAGTATCTAAGTGTGTATCTAAGCAATCCTACTAGATTCCACGAGCATCAATGTTATCAACCTGCAATATGTTTTAAAGTATAGTTCAAAACACAATGTTTTGGTGAGTATACAAGTTTAAGTAAATACACAAGTATATAAAACGGTTTAAACAAATCCATATGGCAAAAATAGTTAACTAGATTAATGTAGACCTAGCATGCAACTATACAAGTCAATCCTCTGATTACCGCATGTTTAAAAGACTTAACATGACCACAAGACTACGGGCGGTGCGTTACTCCTATAGCGCTATACATCTTAAGGGGAGGCTCGTACGAAGTTAATGACAAGTAAATCACATAGGAATGCTCCATAGAGTACAAATCAAGTATAACATATTTAAGCATGTGTGATTGGATTGTTTGTGTGATTGCATAAAGAATAAGTGTGATTGTGTAAGTTGATAAGGGAAACATATAGCACCCAAAAGTGTAAAGCAAAAAAGGGTGTTCGAGTATCCTCACGGTTTTGCAAAGCTTTCCTTTGTTAATTACGCGAGTTGAAGAGTTTGAGGTTGGAACACCGAGGTCACCCTACATGGGGTAAACGAAGGTGTGTGAGTATTCGGAATTTTGACGAAGGATTCGGATTGGAATTTAAAATTTTTTTTTTTAGAAAAGGATACTTTTATATATATTGTTAGAGCAAATTACAAATCATGGGATGGTAGACGGGCAACAAGCTGCGCCGCCACCCCCTTTTGAATTGCAAATCCTACTCGGCTAAACACATAACTATGGCCTACAGACACTGTCTCATGCGCAAGTGCTGCCTTTTGAACCCGCTTCAAGAAACCGGTCGCCACAGGGGCCAGACAACCAAAGGTATCGAACGCGAAAGGAAGGAAGGCATGTTGATTATCTATGCAGGCCTGCTCGTGCTTGGATATTTTCCCCGCCTCAGCCTTCCGAGTCGCTTGCCCTGAAACAAAACCACTGCCCCTGAAACCGGCAAGAGGCGACACCCCCGTGAGATCAATGCAAGCATGCTTACCCCCGGACCATCCAAAAACCAGCACATCAGCTGGTCGAAGGGAAGACCTCCCCTCCTTCGGGTCCGTTAGGAAATTAACCGGAGCCTCTTTTTTAGCAGCGATACCAGCTCGCTTGAGAACGTCAAACAACACTTCTCTAACCAGATCGTGTCTGTACTTGAAGCCAAGAAGCTCTTTGCAGTGAAGGGCATGTTCCCCGAAGCTATCAAGACACACCTTCCGACAAACAGGGCACGGTTCATCCTCAGGGTACAACGGTATCATCAAACGATATTTGAGGACAGACCGATATTCTACTGCCGACATACATTGCCCCAAGCCCTCGATCGGGATAACAGTAAGGAAATCTTGAGCGTGGGGGGCTCGTAAACAATCAAAAACAGCTTTTTGCCGAGGGGATAACCCGAAAACACCATTGATTTCCTTCACGGTTTTACCATAAAAAGCACTCGCCAAAATAGTTTGAGGTTCACGGGGGGCGGTGTCTTTATTAGCAAAACCGCCAAGGTCAACATCAGGAAGAACGGCTTGTAAACCATCCAACGCAACCCTAAATTCCGAATCCAAATCACCCATACAACAAGCTCGCAGAATATGATCTTGAAGTTCCAAAGATTGCACTCTGGAGGCCACGAAGGCAAAAGACGAGACATCCCCCGCCGATAGTAATCCAAGCCCACCCTCCTTGATTGGCAAGGAAGCCAATCGCCATTGCAAGTCCCCAAAGAACGGCCCCCCGCCAACCACGATATCATCAATGGCTTGCCGAAGTCCTTCATCAAACAAAGTAACAGCCGCTCCAACATAAGAAGGTTGGCATGTGCGGAGACCAAAGATAAGCTTGGCAACTCCCATGCACGAACGCAGTAAAAGGAGTTCACATTGTGGATTCTTAAGTTGCGGGAGTACCCTCATGAGATCGACAGCCCGGGAGGCCCTCTTAACAGCCAGATCACTGATGAAGTCCCGATCACGGCTGACGGCACCCCCCAATAACTTGACTCCCAGCTTAGGCCTCCCAATATCCTCTGGGAACAACCCCGCAGCAAACTTCTCCCCATTGCATGATGGCCAGAACAATTCAGTCTTCCGAACATTTAGTTGGAGCCCCAAAGAAGGGCCTTCCCTTGAGATAACTTCTAAAGCCTTTGCCACTTCACGAACAGGACCAATAATCGTACCATCATCAAGGTACCAAGCATGAAAAAGCAGGTGACACTGCTCTTGGACCCGGGTAATGAGGGGGTGTAACGCCAGAGCAAACAGTAAAGGTCCTAGCGGATCCCCCTGCTGAACCCCGGTGGTAGACCAGATGCAGTTATCCCCTACGTAAAGCCTAGCAGGTTGACCATACAAAAAATTCACCCATGGGGATAGGGGCGGACAAACTCGATGCACCTCCTTTAACATTGCCGACCTATCCACCAGGTTAAACGCATTAGAAAAGTCAATGGTCAGCATGACCAACGATCCATCTGCATGATAGCAATCAAGACACCTATTTGCACTATGGAGAACCGCTTCTGCCCCATTGGGGATTCCAACCCCAAATTGGAAGTCCCTCAAGTAGTTAACCATATCTTCCCTAAGACGGCGCATTGCCACCTTAGAGACAAGCCGTCTCCAAATAGCCCCAACTGCGATCGGCCGTACCCCATTGTCCGGCTTAAGAAGAGGGGTTAGAGGGGCCGAGGCAACAAATTCTGCCAGAGAAGCCGGTCACCGTCCAGCCAGCCAAAGATTAACCACCCCCATGATAGCTTGAAGAACCCCACCTGCAACAACAGATCCTTCTCCGCACAGAGCATCAAGAAGATGCTGAGCCCGTAACCCTTTCGGAAATGATTTAATACCCCCTAAGACATCCTCCACATCTACCACCAACGATTGATCAGCGAACAATGGGCCTGGCAACAAGGGAGGAGGCAAAACAGGATGTTTATCAAGCAAAGCCTGCATGGTAGCGCCATTACAGGGGGCTACCCCAGAAGAAGAGAGAACTTTCACAGCAGTCGTGAAATGTCCATCTGCCACTTTTCGGAGACACTGCTTAACATTTACACTGGTCTCCGACCGGGCAGCACCACCTAAAACCTTGTCAGAAGCAGGAGAGGGGCTCCCTTGATCAGCGAACAAATCTCTAATAAGGTCACAACAACCAGCTCCATCCCCCCATACCGAGAGCGCACGCTGGATGGCAGAACACTGCAAAGATTTACGATTCCCCGATTTACGCTCCTGCCTACATGAAGGTCTAAAAACCTTGAGCGTGCAGCGAGGTAGCACCATTAACTTAACCCAAGCTTCAATAGAGTGAGGATGTGCCAAAACCCCCCGTAGGGAAAGGGAGAGAGCCTGTGCGAAAGCCATCCGACAACTGTAAGGGATGCTCTTGACAGTCTTCATAGGGAGGCTAAAAACACGTTCCAAAAGTGACACATCAAGGGCAATACCCCCACTCTCAACAGGTTCAACAGGGGGGACCGGTTGGCATAACCCCACTATGTAGCTATCCGCACAGCCGCGGTCCCCTTGAAATTTGACCACCCGATCAGCATGATGACAAAAACGCGATAGGCCGTGCAAAGACATACACTCCCCGCATAACCACTGCCCAACTGTCTTAAGAACCACTCCCGTAGCCTGAAAGAGGTTCCCGTCATACGAAAGGGCTTCACGCAAAGAAGCTTTACGAGTTTCAGAGGATAAATGGTCACTTTTCAAATGGCCAATCATCCGCAAAACCTTTCTAGACCCCTGCCGGCCACCCGAACAACAATGGAACCCACTAAATGGGCACGCCAAAAACCCAAGAGACGAACTCGGCTCCGAAGAGGTGCCAAGAACACCATTACGCACCATGGTCAATAAGAAAACAGACCTACACAACGTACAATGGTTAATTTGTCGATAAAATAGCTGAAATACCCTCGAGACATTTCATCGAACACCTGGCGTGCAAATCACAACCACTGATTTCTCAAAGAAGTTTAAAAATTTCAGCTAGACATCTGAACAAACAGTTGGTGTGCAACAACTCTACATGAGAAATACTTGTACTTGGCGACGGATTGAAGCAGTAGCTTATTAATTGAGCCAGAAACAGATCGGAGACAAAGGAATTGAAACGAATCCCCCAACAAATTCACAGAACCAACGAACTCCAAAAACCCTAGAACGAATCACGAACACGAAACACGAAGCTTGTTAAGAGATGTTACCTGATGAAGAAGATGCCCTATTCCAGCCGATATCAACGTCAATTCCTGATGCAACTCGAAATGATGGTGGAAGACTGATGATGTAGCTGTGTGGATTGCCTGGGACGATTTAATGATGCACGAAAGAGATACAACAAGAAGGAAAAGAAAGATTCAGAAGAGAAAGAGACAGGTATATATAATTTATACCTGGCAATATGACCCAAACGGTCAAATTTAGGTTCGTTTAAGTGTTTTCATAAAATATATCTTGTCTAAGTACTCGTTTTGACACTAAGTTTGTATGTGATTTCATAGGTCCTAGTTTGCCCATTAGAATCGAAAATGAAAAATTTAGAACATTAGATAAAGTAACCTAAGTTCATGACACATAGTCATAAACCGATTAGTATCATGAATTCGGCTATGTATATATATATATATATATTTTATATAGTAATCCTAAAACTAAGTCCATCAAGACTATTATAAATGTCATATAAGTCAAGCATGGAGGTAAGATTAACCTCATTGTATGAATTCATCAATGCACAGATCATCACAATGATGATTCGGATGGTCATGAATGAAAAGGAATATACAAGTATCTAACATTTCATCAAGTAGCCTGTAACACCTCGTAAAATCGTGTCCAATAATGTGTTGACACGTGTCCCTATTCCTAATTATGTCAATTATTGACTAGAATGGACTATTTTTGTCAAATGATGAAAGTATGAGTGTGGAGGGACTAAAAGTGTCAGCATATTGAATCTATGCCTCTGAGTGACCTTCCACGGTGTTTGTATTCTCAAATGATCCACGTGTTGGGTAAAAGGAACCGTTTGTGATTTTAATCAAAAGTTTATTAATTGGAGGACTAAAGGCGTCAACATGTTGATTTATACCTCTGAGTGACCCTTTAGCGAACCGGGAGCTTTTGATGTTCGGTCATTATCACACCCCCAAAACACCACATGCGGAAACCCCCGCGAGGCGTGTGATGTACCAGGATCTAGCCACCAATCACATTGAACTCATAGGTATATTTAAATAAAACTTTCATTTATTAACAACGTTACAAATAATTCACAGTATACAGCGGAAGCTTAACTCATTCGTTAAGTGTTTATAAACCACATGTAAAAAAAAACATAAGTCTTGTGTTGCGATTCCATGTATCTCGACCCATGACCACTCCAGCCTCCCAGACAGCAAGTTTCAACAGTATGCACCTAAAGGTCTGCAAGGCATGTAACAACGAATCAACAAAAAAGTTGAGCGAGTTCACAGTTGGTTGTCCGTTTTAAAGTTGTTCCAAAAAAAACCATAAGTTCTTTCGAAAACCAGTAGTTAATCAGTTTCTTGTTTCCCAATCCATAACCAGTGGGGGCTTCCCCATCTGAACCACTAGACCTGTTACCATATCGACTACTGACTGAAGTAAGTTGGTGCCCTAGCGTTAATGTCTATCATCATTGACGTGCCCAGATCCATTAGTTCACGCCCGTCCTCTGTGGCACAGTGTGAGGCTTGTCAAACCTAAATAGCGCTATCTAACTAATAACCCGCTCGCCATTGGCCCAACGATTAAGTCGATATAAAAATGAGGGACTTCATGATAGAGATTTTGGTCTAGTATCAATGTTATCACCCTTCAATAAAGAGGATGTGGTACGTGTCCCCAAACTAGGAGATCACGCAGGTTCCGATTAAATCCTTAGTACATATTATCACCCTTCAATAAAGAGGATGTAGTAAGTGTTCCAAACCAGGAGGTCACGCAGTTTTCGATTAAATACTTTACCCATTCCCAACCACCGGGAATCCCATGCCTTGTAGAAAGTGTGAACTCACCTTAGGTTAGCTCGGAAGATACACAAAGAGGTAAATCAAGCTGCTAGTGGTCAACCACGTCCTAACATGGTTACCATACAAGTCATGTCTAGGTTCAAATAGTGCACGTAGGTTTACACATAAGCTAACAAGTTACAACACATAGCGAGCATGGCAAACACATCGATCATATTAACAGTAGCATACAGTTTACATAGACATAACCCAAACTTGTGCGACTTCGAGTGATTGGGATGTTATGGTTGTGCAAGCCCAATCCTCTTGTGCGATCCAAAAGATGAAGCCCAAAAGATAATCGGCCCAACCTGTTGTGCGTCCAGCACAATCTTGTGCGACTCACAACGGGTTTTGCGACTCAGAAACATACCCGGCCCAAAATGTGCAACCCAATACTCATTCGGCCCAACAGTAAACAAACACTTAATCTTGTACGGTCCAAATGGACTTGTGCGACTCAGACAACTTGTGCGACTGGTGTTTTGGGCTGTACGGCCCACTAACGTAACAAAATTTAATATGTTGTGCGGCCCAATATATTGTGCGACCAGCACCATCTTGTGCGATCCACAGTATATTGTGCGGTCATGCAAGACTAGATTGTACTATGTGCTTTATCAGTTGTACTCAGACCTATTCTAGCTTGTGCGATTCCCTTGTGCGACCAGAGCTTGTGCAACTAGCTCTTGTGCGACTAAAGGGAACTTGTGCGATCAGAACTAGCTTGTGCGATTGGCTAGATGTGCGATTTGAAACTTGTGCAATCAGTTATATGTTTTTCCTCAAATCATGCAAATCAGTTACAGATTCTATAATTGCATGATTTACAATCAGTCAATCTCTAATCAGTTATCATGTACTCGAAACATAATCAAATCATGATCAACACCTACCATTCCAATCAAATCGGATCAATCATCAATAATTAAATCAGGAATCATGCATGTTCATACAACCCCAATCGTAATCTTATCAATAACGGCAATCATCGAATCATTCGAATCAGTGATTTCAATATCTAATATGCAACCCTTATCATTCCAACTTGATTAATAAGCAACGATCATACACACACCATTCATCATTGTTTAATTCAGTTTTGTATTCAAGATCATGTGAAAGATTCCAATCGTTAATCATCATCGACCACATCATGCATTCATCTTAATCAATTCTAATAGTTGGATGTCACAAGTTGTTTATCCAGAATTTTTACTAACATAACACCCTAATCATCAATCCTCAAGTCAAACGAAACCAAGCAACTAATCATATCATCATGAAATCAAGTGTAACAACAGTTAGGTCAAACCATAGCAATCGTGTATTAACCGAATGTAAGATGGAACCGAAGAGGACTTGAGAGATGAGACTATCGTCGGCTTCGAAGAGGGGGAGGGGTTTCTGCCGTCGAGTTATAGGGAGAGGGGAAGAGAATTAGGGTTTGAGGTTATCTTGTGTTTTGAAAGGAATATGAGGGTTTACATCCTAATCATGTGTGTGTATTTGCTGATTGTGGGTCGAACCCATCACTCGGGTTTCATATGGGCAGTGGACTAGTCCTCCTCAAAGAGAGGTGTGTGTGTGGTCGTGCATGAGTTGTGCGACCCGAAGGATATTGTGCGATCAGGTTCCTATGCGATCAGTCATCATCTTATCATTAAACAATCCACAATTTAATAACCCTTAAACATCTTATTCAAATAGTTCCATCATTTAAACACGTACACATAATTACAATACAAAACTATCACACAGAAAACTAGCACAAGACTCTTGAAGGTACGAGTTATCACATCATCCCCAAGTTGAAAGAAATTTCGTCCCGAAATTTAGCATGTAGTCACTGAGGAATTTAATTAAGTTGCATGGTTTCCTGGTTTTCTTGGGGTGCCACATCTTCCCCCCGTTGGTTTGGAATTTCGTCCCGAAATTCCGCAGTAGCTTCAGCCTCAGTAGTGGTTTCATTGTTCTCGAACATCTGGGGAGATTTGTGTTTCATTTGGTCTTCTCGTTCCCAGGCAAACTCTGGGCCACGATGGGAGTTCCAACGAACTCGAACAATAGGTATCCTGGTGCGTTTGAGAATCTTGACCTCCCGGTCCAAGATTTTCACTGGTTCTTCCACAAATCACAACTGATCGTCGATGGTGAGCTCCTTGAAGGAACTATGAAGGTTTCATCTGACACACACTTCTTCAGATTTGACACATGGAATACGTTGTGATTCCACCGAGTTCTTCGGGTAGATTGTAGGCCATCTTGCCAATTCTCTCAGTAATTTCGAAAGGTCCAACGTATCACGGGTTGAGTTTGTATCGCATACCAAAACGAACTACACCTTCTAAAGGTGAGACTTTAAGTAGTACTCGATCCCCAACCTGGAACTCGAGTGGTTTCCTGTATTTAGCAGCGTAGCTTTTCTGATGGTCACGAGCTGCCGCCATTCGTTGTCGTATCTGAGCAATCTTCTCTATTGTGTCTACGACGCGTTCTGGGCTAGTGATTCGGCTTTTTCCAACTTCTGCCCAACAAAGGGGTGATCGGCTCTTCCGTCCGTACAATGCCTCAAACGGAGCAGCCTGGATCCTGGTGTGGTAACTGTTGTTATACGAAAACTCCACTAAAGGGAGGTGTCTTTCCCAGCCGTTGCCAAAGCCGATTACACATGCTCGTAGCATGTTTTCAATAGTTTGGTTGGTGTGTTCAGTCTGCCTACCCGTCTGTGGATGATATGTTGTGCTCATGTCTAGACTTGAGCCAAAGGATTTGTGCATCGCTTGCCACAAATCAGATGCAAGTCGTGGGTCGTGATCAGAGATAATGGAGGTTGGCACCCCGTGCCTAGCAACCACTTCTTTCAGGTAGATGACTGCAAGTGTAGAAAACTTATCCGTTTCCTTGATGGCTAGAAAGTGTGCTGATTATGTGAGACAATCAACGATCATCCAGGTGATATTGTTTCCGTTTCGAGTTGTAAGTAGGCTAGCGACCAAATCCATGGCGGTCTGTTTTTGGTTTCGATATAGGTGTTTCTGGTTGCTAATACTTCACTTTGACTTTCCCACAAGTTAAACATCATTCCCATACCTAGCTAGGTGGGCCTTCATGCCCGATTACCAGTACAAGGTTTATAAATCCTAATGCCTCTCATCAAAACCCAGACGACTAGAATATCGAAGCCGGTGTGCTTTGCTCAACACGAGTTCCCTATAGTTGCCGTATAATGAGACCCACATTCGTTCTATGAGGTAACGAGTATCGTCCGACCTGTCAAAGGTTGCTTCCCCATGCCCCGCATGGTTTCAACTTGAAGATCCTCTTCCCCCAGTTCTCTAGTTTGAACAGAGCGAGTCTGATTAGGTAAGTTAGAGTCGATAGTGAGCTGCAAAGCTCGTGCACGTTCAAGTTTCATAGTTGTAGTCATCCTAAAGTTTCCTCCAGCGATGCCACTAACTGATTTAGCCCTGTCGAAGTCAAGGTACACGGGAGGCCCTTGTGATCGGTCTAAATAACGCATCTGGCACCGTCCAAGTACTGCCTCCATCTAAAATCCCAAGACCACGGTTTTCACCGCCAGTTGTGTGCCGCGCAGTTCCTCTTTGTAATTCCATCACTCTCTCGTGTTGCATCGGTGTGTAACTAGGACCCTGATTCGGACCATCATGGTATACCACTAAATCTCCCGCACCCTCGGGTAAAGACGATGCTCAGTGCATTGCAGAGTTGGAATCTCGAAAGCTGAAAAGACATCCTCCTGTTTCGTCTTTCACGAACACAGCACCCTACTGTGCTAAAGAGATGTAAGCTGTGCGACCTTCGAAAATCCTGTAGGCAAGCTGCGATAGTATCTAGCGAAACCAAGGAATTGCTGCATCCCCGAAGGAATCTTTGGTGTCGATCAGTTTCTAACAAGATGCATCTCAGTGAGATCCACGTGTATTCCCACTCCGTTGGTTACAAGATCGAAATGCATCTCTCGAATCTAGATGTGACATTTAACAAGACTTCGCACGTAATGGCTCCTCCCACAGAAGCGCTGAGATAGGATACATATGCCACTCATGGTGTTCCTTTCTCCTGGTCATGATTCAAAACGTTGTCAACAAATACGGTCGATTCATGTGATCCCTGAAGCTGCTGGTGTGTTGATCAACTCAATGATCAAGGCGTACAAAGTTGGAATGGCTGCATTGCGTTCGACGTGCTGTTTTAAGAGCATTCTCCACTCGTACTTCCATCTGATGATAGTTCGTTCGCTAGCCAATCCCCAAATGGAAGCTTGTTCCTTGCAACTGGTCGACAGGTGACCAATACATGGTTGAGAAAAGCGGTTCCTAACTGTCGCCTTGTTACGTTCTCGATAATCGGTACACATACGAAAAGGCTTATCTTCTCTGGTATAACTGGGGCTCCCCAAAGCGAAGAACTAGATCCGATAATACTCATATCCTATAGTTCCTGAAGTTGATTAGGCAGTTCCTGCAACCTTCCTGGTGTAAGACAATAAGGAATACTAGTAACAAGGGCTGCTTCTGACATGATACCGATCTCATATTTCACCTGACGATGTGTAGGTAAACCTGATAGTTCTTCTGGTAGCACTTAGGAAGAAATCACGAACAATTGGTGGATCCTCTATCCTCCTTTACTTAGCCTCGACATCAGTAACGAGTGCTATCATGGCGGGGTAATCCTTCCGTGGACACTTCAAGACTTCACTTCTGAATTGATGCTAACCTCTGCACCACTCGGATACTTTATGACAGACGACAACCTTCCCCTCACAGGGTATAACTGCGCGATGTCCAGTTAACCAACCCATACTGACTACTGCATTAACACCGTCGTGGGTAGTAGAAGGAAGATCGATGTCAAAAACTTGTCCCACTCGGTTGAATTTGCATCCCTACAGACATATGATGCTTCAATTGACCCGCCATCAGCCTTTCGAGAAGCATCAGGGTTAAACAGGACAGAGACGAAGCGATTAGCTACCCATATAAGCTTCCAAGTTGCCACCATCCTGAAGTCGCCCATGTCAACCCTAAATGCCCTTCCATGACCATCATCTCCATTGTTGCTGTTTTCAGTACAAGGATTTCAAGTACTATCATTGTTCCTTTTGTCGTTGTCTACTTAACTTAACCACGGCCAATCCATGTTGTAGGCAGCTTTATTTCCATAC
This sequence comes from Helianthus tuberosus, assembly GCA_030545235.1. Classification (NCBI taxonomy): domain Eukaryota; kingdom Viridiplantae; phylum Streptophyta; class Magnoliopsida; order Asterales; family Asteraceae; genus Helianthus; species Helianthus tuberosus. The sequence continues at coordinate 172,330,787 of CM060376.1, read as the reverse complement.
TGTAGGCTAGGGTTTCGAATACCTTGTTGTCGGTGTGACTGCTGCTCCCAATGTCGTTGCTCGAAACGAAGCCCTACGATTCTTCACCATCAAGGTCCATCTTTCCACATTCTGAGCCACGTCCTAAAGTGCTACCCACTATGCCGGCAGTTACACATTCCACGCTATAGTCGATTGTCATTGCTTATGTCCTGATTGATTCGTAAGAGTTGACTCCCATGATTCGCTGACAAGGGTTAAGGATTCGATTGAAGCCAATTCGCTGGTGCTCGTTGCCGGTAATCAGGGTCGTCAAAGTACTGAGGTCTGTAAAGTACTACGCTCATCCTCCTGTCCATCGATGTTGCAAGTTGATTGAGTAATACACGGTCTGTTACGAGAGTATTATAGAAGTGATCACACTTCAGGATCTAAGATGTCAATACATGAGTTCCAGCAAACGAAGAGGGGTAAGAAAGGTATCGATCAATCATTCAACGCTGCGACATCCAACTAAGGGTTGTTCGTATAAGCACCTATCATTCTACACTGTTCGCTAGGTGTTCAGATGGGTGTTCAGGTAATACTCGACAGCATCGAGATTCGAAGGGATCTAGAGATGAATGAAAGGATCACGTTAGAGTAGGGGACAATCACTGCTATGACCCCTATAGGTTTGTTATGTTTCACATCGATCAAATAACAGAACGGAACCCCTTTTCCACTTGTTAAGGCTCACTGGGACTCGCATGCACCCCCACATTATTATTATGTGTGCACCCACAATAATATTGTGATTTGCATGCTCATCTCAGCTCCTCTTAACGTATGTCAAATGGTTCCTCAACCTCGAGTAGCAAACAAAGAGCATCACGAAGCGTAAATCATGAATGTTTAGGGAAATACCACCCTATCAATCACATAACACATGCAAGTAATACATGAATTCTTACTGTTGTGCTAAACGTGCAATCACATGCAATATCATATGTAAGTGTTCACTAGTTATGCAGTACAATGAGTATACGAGAGACGAACCTTGCAATCTGGAGCTGAGTGTCATGGTCATATTCACATTTTCAGAACTGTTCAGTTATAGTCTGGTTTTATAAAAACGTTTCTCCCTTTTTAAAACCAAGTTCACTATAACCAATGGCTCTGATACCAATTTGTCACACCCCCAAAACACCACATGCAGAAACCCCCGCGAGGCGTGTGACGTACCAGGATCTAGCCACCAATCACATTGAACTCATATGTATATTTAAATAAAACTTTCATTTATTAACAATGTTACAAATAATTCACAGTATACAGCGGAAGCTTAATTCAATCGTTAAGTGTTTATAAACCACATGTAAAAAAAACATTAGTCTTGTGTTGCGATTCCATGTATCTCGACCCATGACCACTCCAGCCTCCCAGACAGCAAGTTTCAACAGTATGCACCTAAAGGCCTGCAAGGCATGTAACAACGAATCAACAACAAAGTTGAGCGAGTTCACAGTTGGTTGTCCGTTTTAAAGTTGTTCCAAAAAAACCATAAGTTCTTTCGAAAACCAGTAGTTAATCAGTTTCTTGTTTCCCAATCCATAACCAGTGGGGGCTTCCCCATGTGAATCACTAGACCCGTTACCATATCGACTACTGACTAAAGTAAGTTGGTGCCCTAGCGTCAATGTCTATCATCATTGACGTGCCCAGATCCATTAGTTCACGCCCGTCCTCTGCGGCACGGTGTGAGGCTTGTCAAACCTAAATAGCGCTACCTAACTAATGACCCGCTCGCCATTCGCCCGGCGATTAAGTCGATATAAAAATGAGGGAATTCATGATAGAGATTTTGGTCTAGTATCAATGTTATCACCCTTCAATAAAGAGGATGTGGCACGTGTCCCCAAACCAGGAGATCACGCAGGTTCCGATTAAATCCTTAGTACATGTTATCACCCTTCAATAAAGAGGATGTAGTACGTGTTCCAAACCAGGAGGGCACGCAGTTTCCGATTAAATACTTTACCTATTCCCAACCACCAGGAATCCCATGCGTTTTAGAAAGTGTGAACTCACCTTAGGTTAGCTCGGCAGATACACAAATGTCACGGCCCTCGACCCGGTTTTACCCGGTCCAGGAGCCGCGGGACAAGAACCCGTGGTATTTATTATTTGAGTTGACAGTGAAAGTCTAACAGGATCGTTTAAACTTGAAAATGCCCGATTATTTTATTTCATAAGTTGGGATAAACCCCGTAATTTACAATAGAGGAATTTCACAAGGAATTCCCTAGTTTTACAAAACATGTTTATTTATTTGACTGAGCCACTACTTCAAGCTTGTTAGTGCTCCGTAGCACTTTTCCTTGCTTCACAGTAGGTCACCTGAAACATGTTCTAAAAATATTTTATCAGCGGGGAAATACTGGCGAGTCATTCAAATTTGATAAAATGACACATAGTTATAAATTACCGCATAAGAGCGATTACAATGGCTACTATCTTATTTTTATCTGGCGACGTGTCACCTCCTGGTGACGATGGTCATACCACTATTGGGTCCTTTCACCCAAGTAGTGATGATTATTACTGTTAGGTTGATGAACCTAACCGTGAGAAATTATTAATGTGCACAATACCCCACTAGCCAGTGATTCAAGATAACCACGACTTAATCCCTGTAATTATAACTTTTGAAAATGCTTGGAGTATTGTAAAACAATGTTGATAAAAAGAGAATGACTCACATTGCAAGTTTAACGGGCAGAGTTTTAGCCTACTGATAAGCCTTGTAACCTAATTTAAATAACAATGCACACGAACTAGGTCAGTAACTTAATACGACATTTACGATGAATGACAAAGTGCAACACTCAAACATCCATCGAATTCTCGACGAATGACAAAGTATAGCCCTAATGTGGGCAGCACTTAAACATCCATCGGATTGGTTTCAATCGATCGGACATTGAATCGTAGCAGTGATCGAGTTATTACCCTGTTATCGCGGTAGAATTCCGTGCTGTGTGTGTGTGTTTTGAAGTAAACAGACGATATCTCTGTGTAGGAAACGAATTTTTACGTCGAACCAACGCCAAAATTCAAGTGCCAATGCCCTGGATTTATACTGGAAAAACGGCGCCCTCGCGTGGCGCGAGGGCCTGGCGCGTGGCGCGAGGGGTACCCCCTAGCATAGGGTAGCCCCGTGTCTAACTAGCTTGGGTGAGTCGACGGTTCGTTAAATTTCGAATTCGACAACGAACTGTTTAGATAATATCAATTAGGGAATACCCCCCTGAGTTTTAGGGGCCCTGATTCTAGTTCTGATTTTTCTGAAATTTTTAGGGGCCATGCAATATTACTTGGGGGTCTCGATTAGGGTTTCCTATTGGGCAAAATAAAATAAGAAATAGTAATTTTGATGAGAGTTGTTACAACAAAGAGGTAAATCAAGCTGCTAGTGGTCAACCACGTCCTAACATGGTTACCATACAAGTCAGGTCTAGGTTCAAATAGTGCACGTAGGTTTACACATAAGCTAACAAGTTACAACACACATAGCGAGCATGGCAAACACATCGATCATATTAACAGTAGCATACAGTTCACATAGACATAACCCAAACTTGTGCGACTTCGAGTGATTGGGCTGTTATGGTTGTGCAAGCCCAATCCTCTTGTGCGATCCAAAAGATGAAGCCCAAAAGATAATCGGCCCAACCTGTTGTGCGTCCTGCACAATCTTGTGCGACTCATAACGGGTTGTGCGACTCAGAAACATACCCGGCCCAAAACGTGCAACCCAATACTCATTCGGCCCAACAGTAAACAAACACTTAATCTTGTGCGGTCCAAATTGACTTGTGCGACTAGACAACTTGTGCGACTGGTGTTTTGGGCTGTACGGCCCACTAACGTAACAAAATTTAATATGTTGTGCGGCCCAATATATTGTGCGATCAGCACCATCTTGTGCGATCCACAGTATATTGTGCGGTCATGCAAGACTAGATTGTACTCTGTGCTTTATCAGTTGTCTCAGACCTATTCTAGCTTGTGCGATTCCCTTGTGTGACCAGAGCTTGTGCGACTAGATCTTGCGCGACTAAAGGGAACTTATGCGATCAGAACTAGCTTGTGCGATTGGCTAGATGTGCGATTTGAAACTTGTGCAATCAGTTATATGTTTTTCCTCAAATCATGCAAATCAGTTACACATTCTATAATTGCATGATTTACAATCAATCAATCTCTAATCAGTTATCATGTACCCGAAACATAATCAAATCATGATCAACACCTACCATTCCAATCAAATCTGATCAATCATCAATAATTAAATCAGGAATCATGCATGTTCATACAACCCCAATCGTAATCTAATCAAGAACGGCAATCATCGAATCATTCAAATCAGTGATTTCAATATCTAATATGCAACCCTAATCATTCCAACTTGATTAATAACCAACGATCATACACACACCATTCATCATTGTTTAATTCATTTTATATTCAAGATCATGTGAAAGATTCCAATCGTTAATCATCATCGACCACATCATGCATTCATCTTAATCAATTCTAACAGTTGGATGTCACGAGTTGTTTATCCAGAATTTTTACTAACATAACACCCTAATCATCAAACCTCAAGTCAAACGAAACCAAGCAACTAATCATATCATCATGAAATCAAGTGTAACAACAGTTAGGTCAAACTATAGCAATCGTGTACTAACCGAATGTAAGATGGAACCGAAGAGGACTTAAGAGATGAGACTATCGTCGGCTTCAAAGAGGGGGAGGGGTTCTGCCGTCGAGTTATAGGGAGAGGGGAAGAGAATTAGGGTTTAAGGTTATCTTGTGTTTTAAAAGGATTATGAGGGTTTACATCCTAATCATGTGTGTGTATTCGCTGATTGTGGGCCGAACCCATCACTCGGGTTTCATATGGGCCGTGGACTAGTCCTCCTCAAAGAGAGGTGTGTGTGTGGTCGTGCATGAGTTGTTCGACCCGAAGGATATTGTGCGATCATGTTCCTATGCGATCAGTCATCATCTTATCATTAAACAATCCACAATCTAATAACCCTTAAACATCTTATTCAAATAGTTCCATCATTTAAACATGTACACATAATTACAATACAAAACTATCACACAGAAAACTAGCACAAGACTCTTGAAAGTACGAGTTGTCACAGTCATACTCTTGGGTCTGCCAAACTTTAGCCAAGAGGGGTTACATGTGCCAAAACTAAAACATGTATCAAAGTTTCGAGGTGGAAGGGCCAAACTTGACAAGTTTTGAAAGTTTTCTAGATAGACACCGCGCGTCGCGGACGGGGTACCTGGTCCTGTCGTGTGTCGCGGGGCTGGTATCTGTGACTAATTTTTGCTTGGTGGCCACACAATGCTGCCAAAACCACTCCAATCGAAACCAGGGGTTGTATGCTTGTTCAATACACGTACATGGACACTTTTATGCATCCCCTAGCCCCTCATAACACTTGGATGCATGATCTCACAACACCTCCAAATCCTATAAATAGTTGCCATTTTCACTTCTTTGAACTTGCACCTTCTTCAAACACTTTCCTCTCATCTCCTGGAGATTCCCAACTAAAGGGAGCCTCATCTTGAGTTCTTTTTCGTGCAAGAATCACTGGTAAGTGATCTCCCTTCTTGCATTTTCGTTTATAAGCTTTTTAAAGCTAAAAGTCAAACATTTTCGATAAACGCTTTGACTTTCAGTTTTGACATTAATGGTCCAGCCATTGTTCGAGGCGAACATAGCTACGTGATCATAATTAGGTAGGTGTTATTCCCTCAAAAGGGTACCTCCTAAAAATCACGTTTACTTGGTCAATTGATGTGTCAAAGTTATTAACATTAAAAATTCAAAAGGGTCAGTTTTTGAAATATTCATAATCTGAGTTTATAGGTGATCTAAAATATGTTTTAACACTTAAACAACTTGGTAATAATTATTAGAACATGTGTAAACATGTTCGGCTCGTCAATTCAAGTTCTAGGGTCGGTTCGCAACCGAAAGTCGCGAAGTTTGACTTCTGCTTTGACGTTCGATTCTGACCCGATTAAAAATAGTTTTCTACTGATTTAAGGTTCCATTATGATCGTAATTTAATGTAGTATAACCCTCTGAGGTTATTTTACATGATCATAATAGAAATCTGAGTTTTTGCACATGATTCGTTAATATGCCATACTTAGACTATTTTGTTATTTTTATTAAAAACAAGGTTTTAATCACTAATGAACTTGAAAATGACTTATGTACTGATATGCTAAAGTAATTAACTTATAATGATGTTATTAAACTGATCATAAACTGAGTTTTCATATAATGTCGTAAATTGTGATTTAAAGTGATCGAAATGCCCTTTCGGCACATAGAACGGTTTTAAACATAATTTCTCATATAAAACTCATTACCTACTGATATAATATCATAATTAGAATAATTTGGGATATTAAGTCATTTTATAATCTGAGTTTATGTACAAGTTCTTGTATTATATTCTTAAATAACGAAAATGCCCTTTTGGTACTTAACATGGTTTTAAATCATAATTTTGATACAAAACCTTTTACCTACTGATATATTATATTAAATAACATTTTCAATAGTATAAACCTGGTCATAACTTCTGTTTTGACAAAAGATCGCAAATATCGTCATTTAACGACTTAAACGCCATTTTGGCGCATAATGTGGTTTTAAACCATATTTATCAATCAAGACTTATTACCTACTGATTTTATAACTTATTTAAAATGTTTTTACAGTAGTTACATGTTTATAACTCAGATTCTCAAATAAGTTCTCAAACTATGTGTGAAATGACCAAAATACCCCTACGGTGCATAGTTTGGTCTTAAAATATAAAACACACATATGTTTGATATCCTACTGATATTATATCATAATTTAAGTATTTTTCCAGAATGATTATGTTTATAACATCAGTTTATATGTAAGTTCCTTTTATACGTCACTAAATGACCAAAACGCCCTTATGATGCATAGTTTGATTTTAAAACCTTAACAGGCATGTAAGTTGGTATCCTACTGATATCACAACTTATTTAAAGTACATTGGCATATAGAACTTGTTCATGACTCATCCGGTTACCCGTTATCGCATTTACGCGTACGGTTAGACTTATGTAACTAGTTTACATAAGTTTACCGAAACGGGTTTAACCTTATCATTTTTATCTCAATTTCCAGAATGTTATTTGTTTACCTAAATTATACAAGTCTTAGTACTTGTTGGGTTTAAACTACATTTTATTTCAGTCATCGCTTACTCAAGCTTTTCGTACCATTTTCGATATTTTAAGCTAGTCGGTCTAAGTCTACGACTTAAATAGGACCCATTAGCATTCTAATTGGTTATTTATACCATCATTCCAGACTAGATGCTTTCAGTAAATTATTCCTACACTTGTCAATTGATTAGCGACTGAGTTATTATAATCCTTGCATTTGTAAGAGTAAGACACGTATTAACTCAGGTAAATACTTTTAACCTATTTTCCCTATACGGGCTTGGGATATACGGTATATTAATACCGCTTGGTCGGGTATGGGATCATATGTCCGATTGTGACTACAAAATCTTCATAACCCGTTTTAATTTGTTTGTCTGATAACTTAAACATCAGGGGTTAACGTGGTCGTGTCCTGGATATCCTCGGTTCATTTAAGTTACTAATGGCCACAACCAAAGCACGGGGTGTAGGCATACACCCGACAGATGCTAATGCTAATAAAAATGTTTTCATACCCACAAGTTGGGGATAACTCCTTCATGGGTTTATAAGTGGTGTGTCGGTTAATCATGTCTCGGTTTTTATACTGGGCCCCATATGTATTGACAGTCATGTAAATCTGTATACAAGATTATTTTTAATTATCCCAGGTTATTTATAAAACATGTTCCTTGTGCACTTAAATCAATTTTGAAGATGTTTTCAAAATGTCTCGGTTGATTATATTTACTAGTGACAACTAACGTATTTTCAAAAGACTAAGTTACATGTACAAATACGAAAATAGGCTGGAAGCTGCTCGGTAATGCTGATAGAGGAATTTGCAACTCCTTTGCATAGGCCTATTAGTCTGTTGATATCACTTTTATACATTTTATGATCTGCCTGTGGTTCTCTATTATTACGAGTCGTCTGTATATTTATTTTGAGCTTTGAACATTTGGTTTGTAATAACATTTATAATCCAAGACTTCCGTTGTGCTATCTGCGAATATTGACTATGATGATACCAATCTTACATCACGATACTCTCCACCCGGGCCCACCGGGATTTGTGGTAAATATCAGGGGTGTGACATAGCCAAGTAAGATCAACCCGGGTGTGCCATCCCAAAATGGAAGGAATGAACCAAGTGTTAGAGGCCGGACGGAGTTGTGTTACTTTAGGACAAGTAAGCTACTTGGAATATCAAGATAAAACATCAAGTGAGGTGTGGAACAAGTTAGGATAGCCAATGCTTCCAAGATTCACACTTTCACCATAACACAAGTCTTGCCATATGAACTATGGTAGCCTTGGATGACTTCAAAACTTGTGGGTTATCTTAAACCTTATCAAAACAGAAAGTTTAGAGGGTGTTTGCACCTCTAAACTCATAAGAATCAACCATACACAAGCTCACTAACCATAGACTTGATTAAAAGCAAGGTAGGTATAAGATTGCATAAGAAATCATAAGTTTTATAAAAGTTAACAAGATAATCTTTCAAAACAGAAAGTTTGGATCTCAAAATGGTGATGTTCCACCTTAGTTTACCATGGTAAACTTGTGGATACACTCCTAGAGGTGTTCCAAGCCTTGAAATGGAAGAAAAGTAAAGAAAGTGCTCACTTTTGCATTTAGAATAATCTGCTTTTTTCTGATGTTTGCAACTGATTTGAGAGAGATTTGAGAGTGTAGATGAGTTGGAAAAGTGAAAATGAGTGATAGGGAGCTTGCTTATATAGTGGTTGGTTAGGGTCTAGTGTTTAATGAAGAATAAAGATGATTGGGGAGTAAAAAGGTGGTCAATCCATGACCAAGAAACAATAATTTGCGGATCAAGGGGTTTCATGGGCCGCGATAGATATGTCTTAGGGTATCGCGCCCCGTGGCGTCCGATTTTATCAGCCCCAAGTTTGATTTATTGCATTTTGGCCCCTGAACTTGATTTTCTTATTATTTTAAGCCATAACTTCCATTTTTAGCACATTTTCAAGTATGAAACATGTATGCAACCATAATTTGAGTGTCATGAATGCATGTATAAGTATTTGCACATATAAATAGTATCGAAACACGTATTTAACGACTGATTGTATGTGTAACAAATATGTATAAAGAACGAATTTCATTATGACCAATTCTCGGATTACAAAGTTCGAAAATGAAATAAGATTACAATGAAGATACAAGTGTCCAAAAATAGAAATACAGACAAACTTTCTAAATAAGGAAAGTTTCAAAATGTGAAACTTTACAGCAAGGAGTTTTCTGGGTTTAATACATCCATGATTTGGCCAGGGATGTTCTTTGTAATGTTCTAAAATGGACAAAAAGGAGGCCCATGTGAACTTTCTGACGTATCTGCATGAGAGGATGTCTACTCTACAGCCAATTGATATTCTTGTGTTTGGGTGCGCAGGGGTTTTGTCAGTGGCGACTATGATGGTGTGCGGGGAGGACCTCCGCACAAGGACCGTGATTTCGAGGGTCACACGATTTTTAAAAAAAAATCCAATATATATATGTTATTTTTTAAAATAGTAAACACATACCAATTCCAATATAGGCTCATTTACAAATATTTTTTATGGTTTAGAATTTAGCCCACTTGGCATTAGTTTATTGAGCCCAATACTAATTTGATTTTTTTTAAATAATAATAAAACATTACGAAAGGGCACATTTTTTCGAGTTCGAACAGGATACGTGAATTCTCAGAGACGCATCTAGGTTTTGTCCCCTCTTGTAGGCTTGGGGACAATGGGTTTTTTGTTGGCCGGGTTGCATTGAAGGCGGAATCAAGCAAAGTCGCTAAACATGAGAAAACTTGTTTAGAAAATCAACACATATTTATCCCCTTTGCTTTTACTACCTTTAGTTCCCTAACCCCTATGGAATTCCTGAATAGGGTGCAACGGGTCGTGCATACTCGACCCCTAAGGGCTAAGTCCCATAGCTTTGCCTTTAGTAAGATTGGTTTTACTATCCAAAACGAGATTGTGGTGCAACTTGTTACTTATAGTAATTGGTTGTGTGGAAAGTGAAATGAAAAGTGTTATTTTATTTTGAATGTGTAACTTGCGTTTACAGGATATCAACAGTATATGTATCTGTCTTTTTTAATAGAAATCATCATGGAATTGGCCGTCATTTATCCACCGACGAAATATCGTTTGTTGATCCACCAATGAAGTATATACCACTGATGAATCGGAGACATTTTCGTCTTTCATTAATCGGTGAATTTACAAAGGTCGCCTTGTCATGAATCGTGTCGGTTATGTCAGTGATCCGTTGCTAAAGGTCCTCTTTTCCACACGGACCATCACCGATTGATTGCCTACGGTTACCACTTTCACCGAAAGACTATTGGCGGCTTTGTCCGTCACTGAAGATCATCTGATTTGTGGTTTACTTAATTTACAATCGAGTTGAATTAGATAATTAGTCATATTATATGATTAATAATTAATCATATAATTAATCTATTACTATTATGCGTGATACACGAGTTAGTGATATCTAAAATTTATAAGACTATTGGCGGCTTTCTCCTATAATAGTTATTATGTTAATGTTAGTGTTAATCGTAACAAGTTTTTTTTTTTTTTTTTTGAAACAAACCAAAATTTTATTCGACAAAATGCACTTTACATCAATATCGCAGGTAAGCGAGCAACAAGCAGCGCCGCTACCCCTTTCTGGATAGCAAACCCTAGCATATTAAAAACAAACCCCTGCCCCCCTGTTGATGAGTCACTGCTGTGGACAACCTATTGGACCCTAGTCAGCAAACGGATAGCTTCTGGAGCCAGGGATCCAAAGGTGTCGAAGGCGAAGGGGACAAATGCATGTTGGTTATCAGCACATGCTTTAGCGTGTTTGTCCACCTTTTTAGATTCTGCTTTCTTTACCGCTTGTCCTGCTACAAACCCATTTTCCCTTAACCTAGCTAAGGGAGAGACTCCTGTGAGATCTACACAAGCATGTTTCCCTCCCGCCCAGCCAAAGATGAGCAGGTCCGCTGGTCTCAATGTAGATCTCCCTTCCATGGGGTCTGTAAGGAAATTCACAGGGGCCTCCTTCTTGGCAGAAATCCCCGCTCTCCTCAAGATGTCCCCCAAAACATCCCTCACCCAGTCATGCCGGTATTTGAAACCAGGGAGCTCCTTGCAATAAACAGCATGCTCCTCGTATTTATCCATGCAGGCTTTACGGCAGATTGGGCAGGTTTCGTCTTCTGGATACATAGGGATCATCAGCCGGTATTTGAGGATAGCCCTGTACTCAACAGCCGACATGCATTGCCCCAGCCCCTGTACTCAACAGCCGACATGCATTGCCCCGCTTTCTGGATGGGAGACAGATCAAGTGTTTCTCCCAGATTCCGAGCGATTTTCTCAAATAGAGCATTCGTCAAAAATTTTTGTGGCTTTGGGGGGCGGTGTCCATATTAGAGAAACCGCCAATGTCAAAGTCTGGAAGAGAGACACTTAAATACTCGAGGGCCTGTTGGTAGTCTACGTCCAGCTTATCAACCCCACTGTTCCGAAGGATGTGGTCTTGCAATATACACGACTGAGCTCTAGACGCCACAAAAGCATAAACTCCAACATCCCGAGTTGAGAGGAGGCCCAAACCACCCAGGCACATCGGCAAAGATGCCAAACGCCACTGAAGTTCACCAAAGTAGGCCCCCCACAAACAACAATGTCTTCAATAGCCTTTCGGAGACCATCGTCAAAACAGGATACCGCATTTGCCATCAAGTGAGGTTGGCAGGTCCGCAGCCCAAACAGTAACTTAGCTACCCCCATGCATGACCTTAAAAGAAGAAGCTCGCACTGGGGGTCCTGTAAGCAGGGCAAGAGTTTCATAAGGTCAACCGCTGTCGATGCCCGCCGCCCTGCTAATTCCCCAATAAAAGCAGAGTCTCGGCTAACCCCCCCCCCCCCCCCAAGGAGCTTAACCCCCCTCACAGGTCTACCTATCCCTCTCGGGAAAAGGTCGTCCTGCACCTTGAGACCGTCACAAGATGGCCAGTACACTTCCGTTTTCTTAATATTGAGATGGAGCCCTATGGATGGTCCCTCCGTGTTGATGATGTCCAAGGCTTTAGCAACTTCCATTGCATTACCTATGATCGTACCATCATCCAAATACCAAGCATGAAAGGGGAGGTTACAGTGCTCCTGTACGCGGAGAATAAGGGGATGTAAGGCTAGGGCAAAGAGGAGGGGCCCCAAGGGATCTCCCTGTTGCACTCCAGTGGTGGCCCCGATACACTCGCTGCCAACATACAACCGAGCGGGTTGGGCGTACAGGAACTGGACCCACCGATAGATAGATAGATGGGCAACGTTGGTGGACCTACTGGAGGAACGCTGAACGGTCAACCATGTTGAAAGCATTGGTGAAGTCTACCGTAAGTAAGGCCATGGACCCATCTTCATGAAAGGAGTTAAGGAACCTGTTCGCACTATGAAGCACCGCCTCCGCCCCATTTGGTGTACCAACCCCAAATTGAAAATCCCCCAAATACTGGGCCATGTCCTTCCCAACCTTCTTCATAGCCACCTTAGTTCTTATAGTCACGACCATCTAAGGGCGATGGGTGTGGGCGGCAAAGATGATCGGCAAAGGGCTTTGCCGCGCGGTAACACCGTCGCCGGCCTCCTTTACCGATTAGCAAACTTCCAAACCCGGTAAACACTTGCCGATCGAGAAACATGATGATTGTTGGGGACCGTTTGATTCTAACGGATATATAGCCGTTCAAAATAAAAAAAAATCAACTTTTACACTATATATTCAAACCAAACCCAATATGACGGATGAAATCCCGTTGTTTTTTCCACCCGATAGTAGCGACGAGTCGTCCGATAGTAGCATTCTTTTTTTTCAAAATCTACTCGAAGAAGCCGAACTACAAGACACGGGTACATCAAACCAAAGGAGATATATTGAACGTCAACGGGAGGTTGGTGTCGCAACCCCCGATCCCTTATCTGTCCCGGGAACGGGCGGACGTGAACTCAGAGTTTCGGTGGTATCAGCTGGTTAATTTGGCAGCGGAAATTACATCAGGACCGTAGTTAGGAAATGTTTATCAGAGTAAAACCACCATAGTTATTATTAATAATCACATGGGCAAAACCCAAGTTTCTTATTACAATACGTTTATAGGGATAAACCCTATTTTATTGAATTTAAAACATCGTCTTTTAGGTAACTTTTATAGCCACATTTTTTCCAAGCCTTCAGTGCTCTCCAGCTGGCTTTTTACTAATTGGCTGTCACATTGTGTTACCTGAAACGCGTTTTAAAAACATTTGTCATTGAGAAATACTAGTGAGTGAATCCCAGTTTAATCAAGAAACATTTTATCAATTAAAACAATATTGAGAGCGATCACATTGTTTATTTCTACACAATTACTCATTCAGTACTGTCAATCCTGACTTGTGGGTCATATTACACATTGGCTAACTCGTTGTCCAATGGTAACGTACTGTCATCCCCGACTTACACTCACAGTGTAGTAAATTTTGTATACAAAACCCCAACATACCGGCAGTAATTGAAGAACTACAAAGACTCAAACACCGCTTAATCACATTGTAAAACAATTAAGGTTTTGTGAAACATTCCAAAAAGGTTAACAAAAAGAGGATAAACTCACTTTGCTATCTTAGACTTCACGTAAGGGTTTCCTGGGAATAATCTATAATTTACACAAAGGTACATAGGTTAGTATCATAACCCTTTGAAAATATTAATGATACCCTCCTCGAGATGGCATTCCAACAACTACGTCGGGCAGAACCACGACAGTTGTTACGGAACCCTAAATCAATCGGGCAGCGTATCTAGTATGAAACTGGGGTTATAATACTTACAACGGGACAGAACCTTGCTAATTAGGGGGTATTATACTTGAAAATTATGCCTACTATTGAGAGAATTCGAGACTGAGAAAAGAAAGTGAACGATTTGAAATGAAATCCGATGCGTTCTATTTATAGTGCTGAAATCTGGTTCCCTCGCGGCCCGCGTAAAACAAAGGCAGAGCTTACGCGGCCCGCGTCAAACTCCAGTCAACGCGTAGCTCGTCCGGATCAGCGTATAGACTTGACACGATGATGACACGTGTCGGCCTGGGGTGTTGTCACTATTTTGATCTCACGCGGCCCGCGTAAATGTAAGCTAAAGCTTACGCGGCCCGCCTGAACTAAAGAAATCAATGGAGTTAGTTTCAAACCTTGATACCACCCGCGTAAAGGCTTGGGTGGGTCTACGCGGCCCGCCTCAGCTTAAAATTCAGATTTTATATTTTATTTTTGATGCTATACTGTATTTCGGGCTCGGTTTTCACCTACGGGGTGTATTTAAAGACATATTGGAACAATTTAAAATATAATAGGGTGTTGGTTTTACTGAGGGTTGTTACAGTTGGGCACGAGACACTCATGGCGAATTATTTTGTCGAAGACCCGAAATGCAACGACGTTATTTTTTGGCATAGGTTCCGTATGTCGAAACGTTTGTTTTTAAAAATTGTGACCGACGTGGAAGCGAATGACGAGTGGTTTCAAGAGTCATACAATTCGCGAGGTCGGAAGGGCTTTACGCCGTTGCAAAAGGTTACATCGGCTATTAAACAGCTCGCAACCGGCAACCCTCCAGACGAAGGAGACGAGTACTTGCATATGGCCGCAAGAACTTCCCGCGAGTGCCTAGAATCTTTTTGCGAAACGGTTTGCAAAATATACGCTTCGGAGTTCTTACGTAAACCGACAAGCTACGACATGGCATTATTATACGACACACATGAAGAAAAACATCACCTTCCTGGTATGTTCGGTAGTCTTGTTTGCACCCATTTCGTCTGGCGAATGTGTCCCACCGAGCTTCGAGGTTGGTATATGAGAGGAGATCACCGATACCCGAATGTTATGCTTGAAGCGTGGCATCTCAGGATTTATGGATTTGGCATGCTTTTTGCGGTCCACCGGGTTCGCAAAACGATATCAATGTGCTACAACAATCGCCGTTATTCTTAACGGAACAAAATGGAATCGCGCCTAAATGTCCATTTTACCTTAACAACCATTATTACAAACGTGGTTATTTGCTCGTGGACGGAATCTACCCTAAATGGTCCGTGTTTGTGAAATCGATCACATACCCTCACGAAGTAGACGAAAAGATGTTCAAGAGGCAACACGAGGCGGCAAGAAAAGACGTCGAAAGGGCTTTTGGCGTTTTGAAGTCGAAATGGGGTGTCTTGAATCGGCCGATGCGAGCAAGGACCGTTAAAAAAATTAGGAATGTTGTGTACACGTGTATTATTTTACACAACATGATTTTAAAAGACGACGGACATGCGATTGCACCGGTACACATTCGGGATCCTCTGGTCGAGCCCGTGTTTGATGATAGGGTGTTGGACGAGCTAATGGATAAAGATACGCATTGGAGACTTAAACACGATCTCACGGTTCATCTCGCAAGTCAAGATTTACCCCACCTGTTGGTCAATTCTGATGAGTACTAGTTTATTTTAATTGTTTTACTTTAGTGTAATTTTATTTGTTTTTAATTTAATGTAATTTTTATTAATTCTACATTTTTATCTATACTATACTATATTATAATGCATGAGGGAGGGGTATTTTAAGATACCCAAAAAATAAGAACTTTTTCACCCCTTTATTTATAGAAAGACCCCTAAACTGAGGGTAGTTTGATCTTTTAAACACTATTTATTTTTTAGCCCCTAAACTTATTACACTTAAATCCCTAAGTTTTAACAAAATTATAGATAATTAGTTACATTTTTCTCCTCCACAACAAACTTATAATTCTTTTACGTATTCTTATCATATCTTATTAACTATAATGTTTAAAAAAAATCCAAAGATAGCATGACAACCTATACATTTTTGTCAACGTTTCAGTAGTTGTCTTGTTTAGTATCGATGTACGGATTAAAAGGTACAAGTAGATGATGCCTTATTGTACAAGTGATTATTGCAAAGAAGTAGAATAAGTAAATCAATAAACTTTATGTAATCATTTTAAGAGTTAAATTTATTGATTCTACCATTATTGAATAATTGTGTCATGTTTGTATTTGATTACTAGAAACTATAAAAAGTATTATAGTATAGATTCAATGACTAAATATTAGTTATATTATAAAACTCTAACAACCTATCAGAATATTTCAGTTTTGTATAAATATTATTTGACAAAGTAAAAAATGACTAGATATATGCTATTTATTAGCATGAGTTTGACTCACTTAAGAATAAATATTCCGATTTTGTATAGATATTATTTGAAAAAGTCAAAAATTGACTAGATATATATGTTATATATTAGCATAGGTTTGACTCATTTTAAATTTGAATATTTCGTCATATGTTGGTAAAGATATAATAACAAACTTTCTACGAAAAAGGATGGAAAAAAATTAAGTTGGAAACAACTTTTAAAATTTAAAAAGTCTTTACACTATAAATCTTAAAAAAAATGATAGGTTACGTAATTACAATGTTGAGGTGAACAATAACTGAATCATTAACCAAAACCGAACCGAAAACAAACGAAACCGAACGAAATCAACCAACAAATGAATTAGCTGAAAACCAATTAACGAAAACATGAATGAACCAAAATCAGTTATTGATTTTTTGTATCCCTATTTAACCAAAATTAACCAAACCAAACCGAACCATTCATATTATCATATATTTCTAGCTTTTATACCTTTAGTTCATGTATATATTTTACACATCCATTTTATGTATTTATACTTCTACTTCATGTATTTATACCTAAATTTCATGTATTTATAAGCAAAAGTATTAGCCAAAGTTTGGTTTTGGCTATTAAACGAATCGAACAAAAAACCATCAATCTAACCAAATAATTAAAATTGATAACAGAAAACCAATTGGTTAATAAAATTGACCAACCGATGACTTCAGTTGAGGATAAGAACCAAAACAACTGAACCATACATACCACAATGAAATGGACTAAGAAATGATTTCGCCTATGGCATATATCCACCAAAATGATGTTATAATAAATATTGCACGAATAAGAAAAACTACCAGAAATGAGTACCACAATGCAAAGTGTCACCCCCGCCGCATCGCGCGGGGACCCTGCTAGTTTTGTTAAAAAACATGTTTATTATTAAATATGCTAGTTTAAAAAAAAAATTACCAATTTATGAAGTGTCTAACCATTGCCAACACTTTTCAGCATAGTTTAAACTTTTCACACTGAATGACATAGCATCCTCTGATTGGTGAGTTAATTACTGTTTTCATCCATGTGGTTTGTCAAAAATCATTATTTCAGTCCATTAGTTTAAAATTTGCGATTTCAGTCCTAGTGGTTTCACTTTCGTAACCATTTCAGTCCCTGTGGTTTCACTTTTGTAACCATTTCAATCCATTTATTCTGTTAGTACAAGGACTGAAATGGTTACGAGGTTGACTGAAATGGTTACGAAAGTGAAACCATAGGGACTGAAATGGTTACGAAAGTGAAACCACTAGGACTGAAATCGCAATTTTTAAACTAATGGACTGAAATAGTGATTTTGAAATTTGACACTTTCAAGTGTTTAACTACTCGCTTAACCCTAATAAATTAGTGAATATTAGTGAGCAAATTACATATGTGTACCTTTTGGACTAAGGTTTGGGTCACAATGTTCGTATTCATCTGACCCTGGCTCCAAGGTATGTATATGGTGTGAAGTGACCATTCATAAAAGTGGTCTGACGGGTGGATCACGTTTTCATATGCTCTTTCCCTCCATCCACCTTTACAACTTTTTTATTTAGCCAAAAGAGCATGTGCACCTTATTTATTTTACTACCCTAATATAAACTTCTTGTATTTGATATTATGTTGAGTAGTTATGTACATATATAACTAGTAAATTAAAACTAATTTTGTATTTTAACAATACATAATAAGTAAATCTTAGCTAAAATTGTCAAATAAATGAAGTGAAATCTCTTTAAGTTGACTACAAACCCTCAGTTTGAATAAATTAGACAAGATACCCTCAGAGATTGAGGATCAGTGTTATAAAAATCGCGATTAATCGGCGAGTAGTCGTCGTTCAATCGCTAGTCGGTCCTCTACTGATTAATTTTTCGTTAATCAATCCATTAATCGCTAGTCGGCCGGCCAAAAATCGGGAAAATCGGAAAAAATTAAAAAAAATCAGAAAAAAATCGGAAAAAAATCACAGATTTCGGCCAAAACCTGCCAGATTCCGGTCAAAACTTGTCTACTTAAAAAAATTACGTATAAAAATATGTGTATATATGTATAAAACTTAAAATTATACATAAAAGTCTGATCCGATTAATCGCTAGTCTTCATCCCACCAGCCGACTAGCGCCTAGCAAGTTCTATAACCATGGAGAGGATTATAAGTTATAACCCAAAATAAAACTTACATACCCTTAAGTTGGGAGGATTATAATCCTAAATAAAAGCTGAGCAGAGAAACTGAGATTTTGCATGTGAGTGGAGGAAGATATTGAAAAGCTATATGTTTCATAATGGCAAAACTGTGTGTGGTCCAAGTTTTCTCCTAATGGGAAGAACTACAACAACCCAAACACACATGGGGATGTTTACTTGCTAGTTTGTCTTATTAAGTAAATTTTGTTATAGATTTATCTTTCACGAATAAAGATATATTCAACTTACTATTTCAAGGTATGCAGATTGTTACTCCGAATTTTATTTAGCGTGACACCGAAATAAATTGTGCCATTACACTTAATTATTATATATAAATACATGTTTTAGCTGTTGAGTGTTTTGAAAATTAGTTACACCTTACCATGGGGGTTATTTTCAAGCTATGAGATATTTAAACCTAACTTTGAATAACTAAGAAAAGTCGACTACTGGGTCTGGAGAGGTTTGAAGAAAGGGCATGAAGCGCTACGTGGCAGTCACGTCAGCATAGGGTGTTTAAAAAAGCACGGGGTGAAGGGGCTTGAAGGAAGGCATTTAAAAAAATAAACAATTAAAATCCAAAAAACAATTAAAACAAACCCGAACAATAACAACCAACCAGACATTGCCACATCACCCAGGGCCGTCTCCGAAAATCACAAAAAAAAAAAAAAAAAAAATTGGCCCTGTTCGAGATAAAAAAATTTGGACCCTATTCGCAAATCTTCATATAATAGAAACTCATCAATCATTCAATCAAATATATAAATACTAAAACCCGTAATACTACGATAATTGTTATGAAATAGATAATTGTTATAAAATACTACGACGTTAGGCCCTTATTTTTGTTTAGACTAGTCACTTGAGCTTGTTAATTGGGCCATTTTTTTTTAACTTTTAAACAGGCTCTTATTTAAAAAACTTTGGGTCTTTTAGCAGACCTTTATTTATACAATCATCCAGAATTATCTTCTATATATATATATATATATATATATATATATATATATATATATATATAATTTACAAAAAATTTCGGGCCCTATATTGATTTGGGCCCTGATCGCAGGCACCTCCTGCACCCCATGATAGACGGCCCTAACATCACTACCTTTCTCCCTCCACGCCATTGAAGATCTATATGCCATTAGCCCCACGCCACCTCCACACCACCCGACGGGGCGGTGTTCCGACATGGAAGGGGCTTTCATGCCAATATTAAGCCTACATACCGTATGATCTAATAATTATTTGATGCACTAAATTACTCTTAGTTAATTGGTTATACACAACCATCCATGCTAAATAACTATATTGATATGGATTATAACTATATAATTATGAACTGGACTTTTTTGAGATGTCATCCTAAGGGCATGCTTGGGGCTAAGCTTTTTGAAATAACTTATTGACTTATTGGTTTTTCGAAAAGTCATAAGCTCCAAAATGATGTTTGGCAATGAGGGTGTATGTGAGGGGAAAAAACCAATAAGTCAATAAGTCACTCCATACTGAGTTTTCTAAAAAGTCAATAAGTCAATAAGTTGTTTGAAAAAACTTGGCCAAACATACCCTAAGTATGAGGAATTGATCGAGTTAACGTTAGTAGTTTTATTATTATCGTTTTAAATTATTATTTTATTAATTATTAATTTATAGCTTAATTAATCCTAGGTTTTGTTTAGGTTGTAGGTGGATGACGACCTATTATTGGATTGGAACTCTTTTTTTTAACGGCCAACAGAATCAATCCCGAGCACTCCCGGGGCACCCACTGGACCAAACGGAGTACTCTGAGAGTAACCCGAGTCCATCACCAATTCCGGGGAAAACCCGGTAACTCACCCGCCCGTAGGCACGACTATGAAATTACCGGTAAAACTCATTTGGCTCAAGGATCCAACCCAGGTTTCCCTGGGTCTCCTATCATTGTCCACCAATACCTCACTCTGCACCAAGTGGGAGTTTAACTTGCATCTCTCAAAAGAAATGCAAGTCTTCAACCACTTGATCTAGAGATCATTGGCTATTGGATTGGAACTGTATACGTGGCTTAATGTGTTTCAAAATTTTGGTTCTTTTTACTAGTATTTGTGCTACTATGAATTAGGTCACGCTTGCATATTCATGATTTAGTATTTGTGACTTTAACTATTATTTTTGTCCCTATGGTTTGTTCACTTTTGTTATTTCAGGCCAATTATCAAAAATACATCAGTTCTCCCTGACATACTGGAAACGTGTCACTTCAGTCCAAAAATTAAAACCCAGTTAAGTCAGACAGGTTAAATGAAAGGTATTATTGTCAATTCATATATATTTTATTTTCACCTTATTTTATGAATTGACAATAGTACCATTCATTTAACCTGTCTGACTTTACTGGGTTTTAATTTTTGGACTGAAGGGTCACGTTTCCAGTATGTTAGGGAGGAAACTGATGGATTTTTTAAAATTGGCCAGAAATGGCAAAAATGAACAAACCATAGGGATGAAAATGGCAGTTAACTCAGGATTTGTAGTTGTATATAATTTGAAATTTTATAAATATTAGAACCGGGTTTCATAAATTATACCCAGTGCTGGCTTTGATGGTGTGCGGGTAGAACCTCCGCACAAAGTCCGTGATTTCGAGGGGCACGCGATTTAAAAAAAAATCTGATATATATATGTTATTTTTTTTAAATAGTAAACACATACCAATTCCAATATAGGCCCATTTATAAATTATTTTTATGGTTTAGAATTTAGCTCACTTGGCATTAGGTTTATGGAGCCCAACACTAACTTGATTATGTTTTTAAATAATATAATAAAACATTACGAAACGTCATATTTTTCAAGCTCGAACAGGGTACGTGAATTATCGGAGACGCCTCTGATTATACCACATCAATATGTGTGCTTTTGTTTTATTTCTTAATAATATACTCCCTCCGTCCCATTAAAAGTGTCCTATTTTGAATTTTCAAAGTCTTTATTTATAAACTTTGACCTTAAATAATTTTGTTTGTGTTAGATTATACTTGATGAAAGTTATATGGTTTGAGTGTGTTTTACAAGTGTTTTTATCGGGTTAATTTTCATCAAGTTTTATATAACACAAAATATATATAATTAAAGTCAAAGTTTATAGATAAAGACTTTGAAAATTCAAAATAGGACACTTTTAATGGGACGGAGGTAGTAATAATATGTTGATTTTGTATCATAAATAATTAATCATTGTTATTAACTTGTAAATTTTTTCGCGTGTTACAGTGGTGTGGTAAAGTAACTTGAATTTATATCGTCTAATGAGAATGTATCATATTTGACTCGACTCGTTTCCGAATAAAATTTATATCGAAATATAGACCAACTGAAAACATAATAAGATAAGCACAGAAACGTATTATGTTTGACCGGACTTATTTGTGATTTTCGGAAACGAGTTAGAGTGCTTATATTATACCCGACTTATTTCAATAACATTTAAATGATGTCACTTTTTTAAAAATTTCTTAGAAAATGTAATAGACAATTGTATTAATAGAACTCGTTTTAAATTTATTTTATTTTTTTTAGAATTAAATGCCATTTTAGTCTCTGTGTTTTGGGCCATTTTGCCAGTTTAGTCCAAATGTTTCATTTTTAACCTGTGGGTCCAAAAAGGTTTCACAGTTGCCATTTTAGTCCACTAGGTTAACTTCATCCATTTTTTCTGTTAACCAGAAGGCCATTTCGGTCATTTTATATGGCTGAATTGCCCTTTTAGTTAACAGAATTACATACAAAATGACCAGATTGACCTTCTCGTTAACAGAAAAAATGGATGAAGTTAACCAAGTGGACTAAAATGGCAAATGTGAAACCTTTTTGGACCCACAGGTTAAAAATGAAACCTTTAGACTAAACTGGCAAAATGGCCCAAACCACAGGGACTAAAATGGCATTTAACTCTTTTTTTATAACAATATATCATTAAAATTTCCAAATATTTTTTAACGTTCTTATTTTACATTCTATGATCGCACAAAAGTTTTCATTAAGTTACGTCCAATTATACGTAACATCTACTTAGGATTAGGGTGCTAAACGGATCGTGTTCGTAGGTTGACGGGTTCAACCGGACCCGAACCCGAAAATTTTACATGAACCTGAACTCGAAACTCGTATCATACATATAAACCCGAACACGACCCGAAGTTTTGTGGGTTGACCCGAACACGACCCGTTCAACCCGAATTTTTTATTTTTTTCCTGAAATTAATATATTAAAATTAAAATTTGAGTTAATTGCCAAAATCGTCCCTAAGGTTTGGGTAGGTTTGCCATTTTCGTCCAAAATGACACTTTTGTACCAAATTGCCCCAAACGTTTGTAACTTTTTGTCATTTTCATCCAAACCACTAACTTAGTTTATTTTTTCTGTTAAGTTGAAGATATTTTGATGAAATTAGCAAACTATAAAACCACAGGGACGATTTTAGCAATTTACTTAAACTCTTTTAAATTTCTTTTATTTAATTAATTTTGTTATATATATATAATAAAAAATAGTATACATGCTATTTTTATATGAAAAAAATAATAGATTTGTCACATAATTTTTATAAATTTTCATCCAACCACTAACTAAGTTAAATTTTCTATTAAGGCGAAGGATGTTTATAAACTAAGACATAAATTAATTTCTATTTTTTTATATAGATCAGTTTTATAAAAATAAAATCTATTTAAACCTCTAAATTTTATAAAACTAAAATGCTTGTGACCTTATTGAAAAAGGTCAAATAAAAAAATCTTATCATATGTATCAAGTTTGTAATTCATATTCTACACTTTTAAATTCGATCCTAAGGAAAAACTGAAGCCAGTACCCTTCCCCCTCTATCAAACAACGTATCGTTACCAAACTTTAAAATTACCGACCAAATTGTAATTATAATGCTATGAATCAAAAGTTTATTTACTCAAGCCACTCAGAATAAGGATTAGTTAGTTACCCTCATAATCTTAATTAAATAAATATTTTATTTCTACCAACATATTTCCTAGGTCCTCAACACATTTAAAAAATATGTAACGTTTTACAATTTTTTCTATCTCTACAACTGATAAATACTAAAAGTTGTAATCGATTGTTATGTGTTGCACATCAATGACGTTTTCTCTTTATAAAACTGATTTATATAAAGAAGCTGTAAATTAATTTCTGTATTAGTTTATAAAATTTAAAACATCCTTCACCTTAACAGAAAAAATAAATTGAGTTAGTGATTTGGATGAAAATTTATAAAAATTATGTGGCAAAACTATTTTTTTTTTCTAAAAACTCCATGTATATTCTTTTTTATTATATATGTAACAAAAAATAATTAAATAAAAGAAATTAAAAATGGTTTGAGTAAATTGCCAAAATCGTCCTTGTGGTTTTATATTTGCCAGTTTCATCCAAATATCCTCAAATTAACAGAAAAAATAAACTATGTTAGTGGTTTGCATGAAAATGGCAAAAAGTTACAAACGTTGGGGGCAATTTGGTAAAAAAAATTTAGACGAAAATGGCAAACCTGCCCAAACCTCTGGGACGATTTTGGCAATTAACTCTTAAAATTTACTTAAAAAACACAAATGTATATAACACAATTATATTAAATTATAAAATCTTATGCTAATTTCTCTTTTTATGTTATAATTATGGCATAAAATACATACCCCATTTAATTTATGACATAAAATATGTTGTAAAAAATGAAATATAATATAAATGTGTTAAAACGAGTCAACCCGCCAACCTGATCGGGTTGACCTGAACCCGACCCGTTAACCTAAACGGGTTCGCGGGTTCAACCTGAAACTGACCCGAACCCATCTAGACTAAAACTAAACCCGCGAAATTCGTGTTAGGTTCGTGTTGTGTTTTCGGGTCGTGTCTGAAATTCACACCCTTACTTAGGATATCTCTCTAGGTTTATTGAGATTAATCATTTTATTTAAAATGTTATATATGATGTATTTTAATTTTATCAACAATTTGTTACAAACTAGTTTTTCCTATCTTGCGTTGCGCGACACCAAGCCAAATATTTCTCTCTCATAACATGTAGGTCTGTGTTTCGGTTACATGTGCACACTACTTATAACACGATCTCAAAAAAATTTACATCGATTCAACCAATTAAAATAAAACACTACCATACTTTTGTTAAAAAAGGGGGGGAGGGGGGGACTTTGTAGAATAGTAACCAAGTTTTAAAAGTGTTCCAATTAGGTCACTCAAGTTTCAAAAGTGTTCCAATCAGGTCACTCAACATTCATTTTTTCATTAAAATTAAGTGTTTTTCATCTATTTCATAGGTAACCGCGGTGATGTGGAATTTTGATTCTTTTTTCTCTTTTATTTGATGCTAACGTCGAGTGATGACGTGGATTGTAACTTGTTTTTTTAATTTTTAATGTAATTAAAGTGTTTTTATTTTTATAAATATAATTTCATATATTAAAATAATTTGTCCCCAGCATCTTATGCTACAGTTTTTTTTTTTTTTTTTGACACATGGAAAAAATGACATGGCTCGATTTGATTGTTAACTTATCTAATTGGGACAAAAATGATACGAGTGCCCTAATTAAAACACTTTTAAAAGTTAGTTACTATTTTGTGACATTTTCCCTAAGAAAAACTAAAACAATAGAAAAACTACTGCCTAGCACGAATAAAAATTATATCGAGCCAGCCAATTAAAACAAAATACTTCAATAGTTTAAATAAAAACACTAAAACGAATTTTACACTTGAGCAAAATCGTAATTTGACAAGGAAAAAAAACAAAAACAATGACAAAACTCTAAATTTAAGCTGAGGGCAAAATCATAATTTGATTAGAAGAAGAATAAAACAAAAATCAATGACAAAACTGTAAATTTATACGAGTCAAAATTGTAGTTTGGTTGGACCAATAGAGAAGTTGACACTATTCCCTCCATGACAGTTGTAGATATACTAGGTGATGCCCCGCCCGCGTTGCGGGGCGATGGCCGAATAATTCTTAACAAATTAAAAAAACAGTACTATAGTTTTGCTAGAAAGAAAAAGCAAAACGATGAAAACATCGTAATTTTGAGCTCAGTAATTTGTAAGGACTAATGAACGAGTGTTAGGCAGCTCTGTGGCACAATTTTTAGCTGGGGGCAAAGTTATGTTTTTATTTTTACCTGGGGGAAAATCAATTTTTTTTTCCCTGGGGGAAAATCAATTTTTTTCCCGAGGGTAAAATCGTAATTTTTAGCTAGGGAAAACCATATTTTTATTTTGCACTGGGAGCAAAAACGTAATTTTGAATTGAGGGTGATATCGTATTTTTGAACCAAGGGGAAATTCGTAATTTTGAGCTGGGGGCAAAAGCATAATTTTATTTTGCACTGCGAGCAAAGACGTAATTTTAAACTAAGGGCAAAAACGTAATTTTAAAGTGCGTATAAAATAATAAACTGGTGTAAAATCGTAATTTTGAGCCGGGGAGAAAAACAAAATTGTATTTGTAATTGGGGTGAAAACGTAATTTTGGCTGAGGGTAAAAGCGTAATTTTTTACCGAGGGCAAAATCGTATTTTTTAGCTTGGGACAAAAGGGTAAATGTATTTTGAACTTGGGGCAAAACCGTATATTTTAACTGGGGGCAAAAACGTAATTTTGAAGTGTGTATAAAATAATAAACTTGTTTGAACCAATGATAGGGAAACACTATTCCGAGGCAAAAGCATATCTTTAAAGTTGTTAAAAATAATAAACTCTTTGGTCCAATGATTGAGCGGCAGCCGCCCATTTCGACCAATGGCAGGGAAACACTATTCCGTGCCATGGTATTTGTAGGTGTAGATAATAAAATTAAGTTTATCATCACGGGTGTAGGTTTTATTACTACTCAAGTCCTGTAGTGGACTATTGTATAAAATCACAACTAGATTAGGTTACTGTTTAAAAAAAGGTGCACAAAATAGCAAGTATGCTAAAAATAACTCATGAACCACAATCCAAACATAGTGTTATAAATCTTTATACAGCTGTATGTTATTGTTAATTCAAAACAATAAAATAACCTACATATATGGTCAAAAATTAAATATCAACATCAGGAGAATAGTATTTTATTTTAGTGAATTGATAAGGGGGGGATGGATTACGTATGCAGAGAGCACTAACCATATTTTTTATAAGAAGACAATGAGAAAGTGGAATTTTAATCTAAATTCTAAAAGCACAACTGACATATCTAGATTGGACTTGTCCCATTCTAAATGACAATGTGCTACCACTGTGTCCAGCATCTTCAAGTAATTGCGCTTACTAATTAGAAATTAGAAATACAATTTATTAATACAGTTAGACCATGTGTAGTGGAAGGGGAAGATAATGCCCCCACCCTAGAGTATTTTACGTCATGTGGCGGTCCAGTCAGCAAAGGGGCATTATTGAGCGTTTTCTAAAATGGGTGTAGTAGGGATGGGGCATTATTGGGGCATTAAATAAAATAAAGAAAAAACACCTAAAAATCTTATTGGACAAGGAGATGGGAGATGAAAGATGATTGGACAAGGAGAAGGGGGCAAGGCGTTCTTAAAACCACGCCAAGGGGGCTTTTTTTGAAATTTTTTTTTAAAAATGCCATATGTAATTGGGGGGGGGGGGGGGGGGGAGGCGTTTTTAAGCGTTTTTTTTTTTGAATTTTTTTTTTTAAAATCGCCCCACTACGGGTGGTCTTATAGTCTCTAACTTTTACAATTTCGTTCCGGAATAGTCCTTGATGGGGATTAGTTTTTAGTGTTAAGTTGGTGTGAAATTAGCTAAATGCCCTTACTAATTAGAAATCAGAAATACAATTAAAACATAAACTCATACCCTCACCTTACCCATCTACCCTCACCCCACCCTCCCCTTCTCTCTTCTCCTTTTTTTCTGCACCTTCAAGTCTTGAACAATTATCACCTTCCACCACCATAACATCTCCACCCCGCTGCCACCACATCACCCCACCATAGTCGGAAAACCCACTACCGTAACACCTCCACTACAATAACGCCCACCTCCTTAATATTTATAACATTAACAAATATCTAACCCATAAATATATACCTCAACAATTAAACAGATTGGGTTGAAATCATTAATTACCTTCAGTTGATGAGTAAATGCCGGCAAGAATTGCTGTAGAAAATGGGGTTTGGGTGTTCAGAGCCCTTATCTTCAAGAATATTAGTTGAATCTGTTGCTGGAGGTTTGATTACCGGTGATGAAGAATCAAATGAGGGGGTTTGTTCATGTTTGCAGGAGACTGAGTTAACTCAGAGGGTAAATGTAAGACCCGTTCCGTATTCATAATAAAATAACATTAAAGTAGACATTTTATATCAAAATGCCACTTATCAAAAATTTTACATCAACTGACCATCATGTTTAAACATTCAAAATAAAGTTTAAAGTGTTTACAAAATTCACTTTTAAAGGAAACAAAATAAGATCAATGCGGAAGCATCATTTGGACAAGTGTTCGGTTCTTGTTCATTGCTTGATCTTCATCCGGATACTTACAACGTTCACCTAAAATCAAAACCAACGTAAAAGTTAGTTTTGATAGCTTAATAATAAGTTTAAACAAGTTCTAAGCATCAAACAAACAAAACAAAATAAATTTTCCAGCTTTTATGCCTCCCGCGCCACGCGAGAGGCTCAGTTCAAACTGTCGCGTGCCGCGACGTCGGTCGCGTGTCGCGCCCGGATCACTATGATCACTCGCGTGGCGTGAGGGAGACATTTTTCCAGCAGGTCCGTGTAACAACCCTCGGTAAAACCGACACCCTAGTATATTTTAAATTACCCTTAAATGTCTTTAAATACACCCCGTATGTTAAAACCGAGCCCGAAATATATTATAACATATAAAATAAATTAAAAACACTAAATATTAAGTTGAGGCGGGCCGCGTAGACCCACCCCAACCATTAACGCGGGCGGTATGAAGGTGAGAACCTGATTCCGTCTGATTTCTTAAGTCCAAGCGGGCCGCGTAAGACCCCCGTTTAAGTTAACGCGGGCCGCGTGAGATCTGAATGGTGGCGCAGCCCTGATCTGACACGTGTCGACATCGTGGCGGGTCTACTTGGTGAGCCGGACAAGCTAGTCCGTTGACTAGCTTTGACGCGGGCCGCGTAAGCGACCCTTGTCTTTCACGCGGGCCGCGTGAGAGTCGAGCTTTCACGCGGGCCGTGTGAGAGTCGAGATCAGCAACTATATAAAGGAGGCCTCGGGTTTCAATTCAGTTCGTTCATTTCTCAATTCTCAATCACAATTTCTGTAGTAGAGTTATAATACGTGGGTATTATATCCCCCTAATTAGCGAGGTTCTGCTCCGTTGTAAGTATTATAACCCCGGTTTCATAATAGATACGCTGCCCGATTGATTTAGGGTTCCGTAACAACTGTTGGAATGCCGTCTCGGGGAGGGTATCATTAATATTTTCAAAGGGTTATGATACTAACCAATGTACATTTGTATAAATTATAGATTATATCCAGGAAACCCTTACGCGAAGTCTAAGTTAGCAATGTGAGTTTATCCTCTTTTTGTTAACCTTTTTGGTAATGTTTTACCAAACCTTAAATGTTTTACAATGAAATTTAGCTGTGATTGAGTCTTTGTAGTTCTTCAATTACTGTCGGTATGTTGGGGTTTTGTATACAAAATTTACTACACTGTGAGTAGTAAGTCGGGATGACAATACGTTACCATTGGACAATGAGTTAGCCAATGGGTAATATGACACACAAGTCAGGATTGACAGTACTAATGGAGTAATTGTGTAGAAATAAACAATGTGATCGCTCTCAATACTGTTCACTGTGACTTTTTATTTAAACTGGGATTCACTCACCAGTATTTTCCACTGACAAATGTTTTTAAAACGCGTTTCAGGTAACACAATGTGAAAGCCAATTAGTAAAAAGCCAGCTGGAGAGCACTGAAGGCTTGGGAAAAATGTGGCTATAAAAGTTACCTAAAAGACGATGTTTTAAAATCAATAAAATAGGGTTTATCCCTATAAACGTATTGTAATAAGAAACTTGGGTTTTGCCCATGTAATTATTAATATTAAATATGGTGGTTTTACTCTGATAAACATTTCCTAACTACGGTCCTGATGTAATTTCCGCTGCCAAATTAAAACAACCTGATACCACCGTCACTGAGTTCGCGTCCGCCCGTTCCCGGGGGTCAGGGATCGGGGGTTGCGACAGGAGGTGGTATCAGAGCCTAGCCACTGGTCTGAGCCAAAGAAGTGTTCTGCTGACACTTAAAATTTAAATTTTGTGTTAGGAAATAAATTACGAAAATACGTGCATAACTGTATTTATTTGTTATGTGTTATTTGACTATTTGTTAGTTTACAGTATGAGTGATCAAGGACCTTCAGAAATAAGTCGTCAGTTGTCTGATTCACCTAGGAGTGAAGGTACCTCATCACAGCCTGCCCTTTCTGGGTATTCTGCTGATCAGGAAGACGGGATGTTTGCTTTTAAAGATCAGTCAGAAGAGCCATTCCCTCATAAGAAACGAGGATGGTTCAGTAAGGAAGCCTTTGCACGTAGGAAAAGAATGCGAAAGTTGCAACAGCAGAGAGCCTTAGCAGCTATTAAGCGAGAGACAGATGCCCATACACAGGATATGCTCAATAGAAGCCTAGCCAATTACCATATCCTAGCCACAACTGCTGCTGACCCAGGTCTGGAACAACTAGTAGCCCCACAACCACAACCACAATTGCAAATCCCTGACCAACCAATGGAGATAGAAAACTCTGAAAACCAGGGGGAGATGCATGACTTCAACCCAGAAGAAATCCCTAGGGTACCAGCACCTAACCCCCTAGATCCAAATTACGACCCCTGGTGGGACGATAATAGGGACTTTGTGCAACGTTACCCAATTCATGAAGACACACCTATACAGAACATAGAAGCCTACCCAGGTATGGACCCTTTAGATCCCTATTACCATGATGAATATATTAAGGAGATCTTAGAAGATCCTTACCGATTTCAGGCACTTTCACCCTCATATAAGGAACCCGCACCCCAGATTCCAAACCCAGTCCTAGAACCTGCACCCCCAATGAGTGCAGAAACCGTGCAAGAACTTGGGACTTTTGAGGAGGAAATTTTAGAAAGCAGTGAGAGAATGAGACAGGTGGGAGAGCGTCTCGTATGGAAATACGATGAACGCAATATGGATTTTTGGATAAATCCATATCCGTGATGTGATGAAGGAGACAGTAATAGTAAGAATAATATAATATAATAAAATAAAAATAAAATAAAATATGTGTGTACGGATGCATATTACTATTAATGTGATTCTATTTCTGTTGGTATTGTAATTTTATTTCTGTACTAGAATGTAATAGATGCAAAATAGTATATGAAAATAGAGTAAAAGTCGCAATGATCGACGTTTTTTGGCTAGATTGCGTATCATGTGATTAACTATATTAAATATTATCTTGCGATATTAATATGGGGTAAATGTTTAAAATTCAGATGGCCGACGAAGGAAATCAAGGAAATCTGAATAATGATAACCAGAGTAACATTAACGTGGTTAATGAGAATCCAAGCATCAATAACAATGGAAACCAAATGGATAATAGTGTTGTTCAACATATAGTAGCACAAGGAATCATAGATGCCATGCCATTTATTATTCAAACTATTCAAGAAGCGAATAATAAAAGTAAGCATAGCAGTAAGCGACCCATCGAACCTGAAAACAGCATGAGCAATGAACCCGTACTTCAAATGTCCATTCCCAAAAGAAGAAGGACCATGCCTAATGGTTGTTCTTATAAAGAATTCTGGTCTTGTAAACCAATGGAATTCTCGGGCAATGAAGGGGCCATTGCAACCCTACGCTGGATAGAGAAGACTGAGGCAGTCTTAAGAATAAGTAAGTGTGCTGAAGAAGATAAGATACTGTTTGCTTCTAATCTGTTTAAGAATTCAGCACTAGAATGGTGGAACACTATCCTCCAAACAAGAGGAGGTGATAGAACCTACAATATGGAATGGGAAGAATTTAAGAATAAGGTAGAAAGGAAATTCTGCCCACCCAACGAGAAGGAACAGATAGCAAACCAATTCCTAAACCTTAGAATGACTGGTGTGGATTGTAAGGAATACACTAAAATATTTTTCGAATATACTAGAATAGTGCCAACCACCCTTGCGTCACCAGAGCCAGTGTTAATCTCCGGTTACATCTGGGGATTAATTGGAGAGATTAGACACGTAGTCAAGGCAGCTAGACCTCAAACTATAGAAGAAGCTGTAGAACTGGCAAATACCTTGACAGATGAATTAATCCGTACTAGAGAAGAAGAACAAAGGAGAAACCTAACCCAAAGGCTTACTCAAGAATTCCGTTCTGGGAATTACAACCGTAGAAATATGGGTTCTACCTCTGCACCTTTCTGCAAGGTCTGCAAGAAAAAGCATTCGGGAAAATGCTCCATTCTTTGCAATTATTGCAAGATGCCAGGACACAAGGAAGAAAATTGCAGGAAGAAATCCAGTAATGGATTGTGCTACAACTGTTGAGAAAAAGGTCATATCAGGCCAAACTGTCCGAAATTAGCTCCAGCTGCAGACAACAAGAATACCAAAAATGCTAGAGCATTTGTTCTGACTGCAGACGAAGTCAAGATGATTCCAGATGTCATAGCTGGTACGTTTTTAGTTAATAATATTTTTGCTAAAGTATTATTTGACTCTGGTGCGAACCAAAGTTTTATTAATACATCATTTTGCAAATTTCTAAATCAATCATTAACTAAACTACCACAAGAATGCTTAGTGGAGACAGCTAATGGAGAAACCATTAGAATTTCTGAAATCTTGCAGGGAGCAAGTATAGAAATTTTAAATCAGAAATTTATTGCAAATCTTTATCCTATGAATCTGGCAGGATTTGATGTTGTTTTAGGAATGGATTGGTTAATAGCCAATAAAGCCAGTATTTTATGTGATCAAAAGTCAATCTAAATAAATTCACCAAAAGGTAAAACGATCACAATAAAAGGAGATAAACCATCTAAATCTACAAAATTTATCTCTGTGATGAAAACTGCAAGTTATATAAGAAAAGGTTCTATAGTGTATTTGATTTCCATAATCACTAACACTAAAGGAAAGGAATTAAAGGATATTCCAGTAGTATCTCAGTTTTCAGATGTATTTCCAGAAGAATTGCCAGGGCAACCTCCAGATAGAGAAGTTGAATTCAGAATCCATTTAATACCAGGAACATCACCGATTGCCAAAGCACCTTACCGTTTGGCACCCGCAGAAATGCAGGAATTAAAGAAACAATTAGATGAATTATTGGAAAAAGGATTTATACAGCCAAGTTCGTCGCCATGGGGAGCGTCGATACTGTTTGTTAAAAAGAAAGACGGATCAATGCGTATGTGCATTGACTACCGTGAATTAAACAAAGTCACGATTAAGAATCGGTACCCATTACCGAGAATCGATGATTTGTTTGATCAACTGCAAGGAGCTCGATTTTTCTCTAAAATCGATTTAAGATCAGGATATCATCAATTAAAGGTACAGGAAGAGGATATTCCTAAAACCGCATTCAGAACAAGGTATGGTCATTATGAATTTACTGTCATGCCATTTGGTTTAACCAATGCCCCAGCTGCATTTATGGACATGATGAACCGAATATGTAAGCCATATTTGGATAAATTCATAATCGTCTTTATAGATGATATTCTCATTTACTCTAAGAATAAAGAAGATCATGCAAAACATTTGCACGCACTTTTAAGTTTATTAAGAAAGGAAAAGCTTTATGCTAAATTTTCTAAGTGCGAATTTTGGTTAGAACATATACAATTCCTTGGACATATAGTCAATCATGAAGGAATTCATGTAGATCCAACAAAGATCGAGGCGATTACTAAATGGAAAACCCCTGAATCACCAACCGAGGTTAGAAGTTTCTTAGGATTGGCCAGTTATTATAGAAGATTTATTCAAGATTTTTCTAGAATAGTCATTCCTTTAACTAAGTTAACCTGTAAATCCATTAAGTTTGAATGGGGACCAAAACAGGAAGAAGCTTTTAGAATTCTTAAGCAAAGATTAACCCATACACCCATATTAGCGTTACCAGAAGGAACTGAAGACTTTGTAGTATATTGTGACGCTTCTAAATTAGGTTATGGATGTGTGTTGATGCAACGACAAAAGGTTATAGCTTACGCATCTAGACAACTTAAGAATCATGAAGAAAATTATTCAACCCATGATCTAGAATTAGGAGCTATAATTTTTGCTCTTAAGATTTGGAGACATTACCTTTATGGTAGTAGGTTTACCATATTCACTGATCATAAGAGTTTAAGGTATATTTTCAAGCAAAAGGAGTTGAATATGAGACAAAGACGTTGGATGGAAATGCTTAGTGATTATGATTGTGATATCCAGTATCATGAAGGAAAACCAAATGTAGTAGCAAATGCTTTAAGTCGAAAGTATCATGAAAAGCCAAAAAGAATACGTTCTCTTAAATTAAATCTACAAGTAGATTTAAATGATCAGATAAGAGAAGCACAAGAATCAGTAATCAAGGATGATGCTGAAAAATTAAAAGGTATGCTAAAAGAATTAGAACAAGGAACAGACGGAATTTGGAGATTCCATGAAAAGAGAATGTGGATACCTAAATTAGGAAACCTACGTTATCGTATTTTAGAAGAAGCCCATAAATCTAAGTATACGATGCATCCAGGTAGTGATAAAATGTACCAGGATTTAAGGAAAAATTTCTGGTGGATAGGAATGAAAAAGGACATAGCAGCCTATGTTTCTAAATGTTTAACCTATTCACAAGTTAAAGCTGAACACCAGAAACCCTCAGGATTGCTACAACAATTAGAAATGCCAGTATGGAAATGGGAATTGATAACAATGGATTTTGTTACTAAATTACCCAAAACAAAGAAAGGAAATGATACAATCTGGGTGATTGTAGATAGACTAACCAAGTCAGCTCATTTCTTACCAATGAAGGAAACTTTTAGTATGGAAAAATTAGCTAAATTATATGTAAATGAAATTGTTTCTTTACATGGCATTCCTTTATCAATTGTTTCTGATAGAGATAGTCGATTTACTTCTCATTTTTGGTCAAGTTTCCAAAAGGCAATGGGAACCAAGTTAAAACTAAGCACAGCTTATCATCCTCAAACGGATGGACAAAGCGAAAGAACTATTCAGATGATGGAAGACATGCTTAGAGCTTGTGTAATTGATTTCGGAGGTAATTGGGATGATCACTTACCTTTAATAGAATTTTCTTACAATAATAGTAATCACACAAGTATCAATGCTGCACCATTCGAAGCACTTTGTGGACGTAAATGCCGAACCCCAGTCTGTTGGGCAGAAATTGGAGAAAAGCAACTATCTGGACCTGAGATAGTGCAAGAAACAACTGATAAGATTATTCAAGTCAAGGAACGACTGAAAACAGCACGTGATCGACAGAAGAGTTATGCTGATAACCGACGCAAGCCATTGGAGTTTAAAGTAGGAGATAAAGTATTATTGAAAGTCCCTCCTTGGAAAGGAGTAGTAAGATTCATCAAACGAGGAAAACTAAGTCCCAGGTATATTGGACCTTTTGAGATTATTAGAAGAATAGGACCCATAGCCAATCAGCTACAACTGCTAGAGGAAATGGCAGGAATACATAATGTGTTTCATGTATCAAATCTCAAAAAGTGTTTAGCTGATGAATCACTAATAGTACCTCTTAAGGATATAGAGGTAAATGAACAACTCAAGTTTGTAGAAAGGCCTCTACGAATTGAAGACAGGAAAATCAAGAATCTCAAGCATAAGAGACTAGTTCTGGTCAAAGTGAAACGGGACTCCAAAAGAGGACCTGAGTACACATGGGAGCTTGAATCGGAAATGCAAAGGAAATATCCGTACTTGTTCCAGTAGGATCTCGAGGACGAGCTCTAATACAAGGTGGGGAGAATGTAACAACCCTCGGTAAAACCGACACCCTAGTATATTTTAAATTACCCTTAAATGTCTTTAAATACACCCCGTATGTTAAAACCGAGCCCGAAATATATTATAACATATAAAATAAATTAAAAACACTAAATATTAAGCTGAGGCGGGCCGCGTAGACCCACCCCAACCATTAAGGGGGCGGTATGAAGGTGAGAACCTGATTCCGTCTGATTTCTTAAGTCCAAGCGGGCCGCGTAAGACCCCGTTTAAGTTAACGCGGGCCGCGTAAGATCTGAATGGTGGCGCAGCCCTGAGTTGACATGTGTCGACATCGTGGCGGGTCTACTTGGTGAGCCGGACAAGCTAGTCCGTTGACTAGCTTTGACGCGGGCCGCGTAAGCGACCCTTGTCTTTCACGCGGGCCGCGTGAGAGTCGAGATCAGCAACTATATAAAGGAGGCCTCGGGTTTCAATTCAGTTCGTTCATTTCTCAATTCTCAATCACAATTTCTGTAGTAGAGTTATAATACGCAGGTATTATATCCCCCTAATTAGCGAGGTTCTGCTCCGTTGTAAGTATTATAACCCCGGTTTCATAATAGATACGCTGCCCAATTGATTTAGGGTTCCGTAACAACTGTCGTGTTTCTGCCCGACGTAGTTGTTGGATTGCCGTCTCGGGGAGGGTATCATTAATATTTTCAAAGGGTTATGATACTAACCAATGTACATTTGTATAAATTATAGATTATATCCAGGAAACCCTTACGCGAAGTCTAAGTTAGCAATGTGAGTTTATCCTCTTTTTGTTAACCTTTTTGGTAATGTTTTACCAAACCTTAAATGTTTTACAATGAAATTTAGCAGTGATTGAGTCTTTGTAGTTCTTCAATTACTGCCGGTATGTTGGGGGTTTGTATACAAAATTTACTACACTGTGAGTAGTAAGTCGGGATGACAATACGTTACCATTGGACAATGACTTAGCCAATGGGTAATATGACCCACAAGTCAGGATTGACAGTACTAATGGAGTAATTGTGTAGAAATAAACAATGTGATCGCTCTCAATACTGTTCACTATGACTTTTTATTTAAACTTGATTAAACTGGGATTCACTCACCAGTATTTTACACTGACAAATGTTTTTAAAACGCGTTTCAGGTAACACAATGTGAAAGCCAATTAGTAAAAAGCCAGCTGGAGAGCACTGAAGGCTTGGGAAAAATGTGGCTATAAAAGTTACCTAAAAGACGATATTTTAAATTCA
Organism: Helianthus tuberosus; assembly: GCA_030545235.1. Classification (NCBI taxonomy): domain Eukaryota; kingdom Viridiplantae; phylum Streptophyta; class Magnoliopsida; order Asterales; family Asteraceae; genus Helianthus; species Helianthus tuberosus. The sequence continues at coordinate 172,293,672 of CM060376.1, read as the reverse complement.
ATAAAATAGGGTTTATCCCTATAAACGTATTGTAATAAGAAACTTGGGTTTTGCCCATGTAATTATTAATATTAAATATGGTGGTTTTACTCTGATAAACATTTCCTAACTACGGTCCTGATGTAATTTCCGCTGCCAAATTAAAACAACCTGATACCACCGTCACTGAGTTCGCGTCCGCCCATTCCCGGGGGTCAGGGATCGGGGGTTGCGACAGTCCGTATCTGGGGCCTACATTTTGCCCAGTTATGAGTTTTTGCTTATTTTTTAACGTAAATGTGCATAACTTTTGATCTACATATCCGATTTACGTGATTCTTTTTCCTATACGACCGTAATTAAATTAGGATTCGTTTATCATCTTTGTTCGCATCGAAATCCGATTTAAAGGCTAACGGCTTATAAATCCGTTTTATGATTATTCGACCCGTTTCATTTATTACCATGTTACATGTTTATAAGCAATGATTGTATCTAGTCCTTTTTACCCATTCCCGAGCTAATTAAATATTAGCGTTTTCGCTCCCATCACATGGTTTGCGCACGTATTATCGTCATGCTTATTGTCTACAATTTTAAGCATGCACCAATAACCAAAACCGACGAAATCATGATTCTAAGTTTTCGACCCAAATCCAAGGGTTCACTAAATCAATTTGGCGTGTCCGTTTCTCAGCTTACGCGCTCATTGTACCAATTTATTGAGTGACTTTCAAGGCACTTCATAACACTATCGTTTAAACATCAATTTGACCCATTTGGTTGTCGAGTGAAAACCATCACTTCTACGACATACCAAACATGTTCTAACCATTTATTTTGACCCGTTTGGTTGTCGAGTGAGCTCCGTCACTTTAATGACATACCAAACTCATACATTACGCTATAACAACATTAACATAATTACGGCTAGCATATCTAACAATGTAATGAAACAACAAGTTACGTACAATCAAAGCTTTACCTTTAAGCGTGCGTCCGCTCTGACTTGTCCACTTGAATATTCAATCACCTTGCCTATAGAGTTCAACCAACGACATGTTTAGAACTCATATCACTTCATATTTCGCGTAATTCGCCATATTATTCAAATATGCGTTTTACTCGAAATTTCAACATATTAGCTTTCGTTTAGGCATTTTAACAAACACCTTGTGGGCATAAGTTTTATACATTTACAATCAAGTTCATGGCTAGTTATTTAGCCAAGTTTAAACATCATTCACAAGTTCATATGTCTAGTATGCATAACAACACCTAGACTTTATGAAAATCAAATAACACCAAATCAATGACCATAATTCTAGTGTTCATCATCATCTTAAAAAAACCCATTTAGCACCTCAGTGGGTGATTATCAATTTCATAATTATCATCACTAATTCATCAAACTTTTGACTAGGGTTTGCTCCTAGACATGGATTCATCATAATTTCACTCATACATTAATCATTCAAGCAAAATTTTCGATTTCAAGTGTTCACCAAGAATTCAAGATGAAACCAAATGATGAAATTTGACATACCTTGTGATCCCTTCACTTGGGTGATCACTAAATTCAGCTTGGTTTAAGTTAAATCTTGATCTTTACCTTGAAATTGACTGATTTTGTGTGAATTAGGGCTAACTTGAAAGAGCCCCTTTTTGGCTCCTGTGATTCTCACGACCAGAACACACACTAGAGTATGTATTTTGGTGTTTTGTTTTATTAAATTAAAACCATTTTTAGTTTTGTCAACTTTAGTCCATCAACTTATTCAAGTTTTTATCAAGGGTTTCATAACTAAGTTTCTTTATTATTTCAAGAACTCATGACTAACTAGGTTAATTATTCCTAGTTATTTTATCTTGGGTATTACTGACATTTTAATTTATATATAAAATCTATATTTTTGGGGTGTTACAGTAAAGTGGGAGAGATTTACACTTACACTTCTCCGGCATCTATGGCTACCACAGCGACCTTCTCCGACGTCCGCATCTCATCCATTTGCACCAATAGATCATCATCAGCATCATTCGCTCAACCGTCTGTTTCCGTTAATTACTTCTCTAAACCTAGATGAATTGTTGTTTGCTCGCTGAAATTGAATAGTAGGAGTATTGAGGTTCTTCGCTGAATTTCAGATGGTTGAGCAAGAATTAGGAAGAAGAGGTGTGTTTGGATTGAAAATGAATCTGAATATGAGGAAGAAGATGTGTGTTTGGATTGAAGGTGGTTATTAATTTAAATGTTATTTTTTAATAGTAAGAGTATTTAGGTCATTTCACACCCATTTAACTGAAAAGACTAACCTCCATCCTCGCCAGGGACTACCCGGGAAAGAAATTGAAAAAGTTGGGGACTATAGATGTAATTTTAGAAAGTTAGGGACTAAAGGTGAAAAAGGCCAAACCACATGGACTATCCGGCATTTAACTCTTAAAAAAGAGTAAATTGTCATTTTAGTCCCTGAGATTTGACCATAATTGTCACTTTAGTCCAAATAGTTTTTTCTTGCTATTTTACTCCAAATAGTTTTGTTTTCTGCTATTTTAGTCCCTGACTTTTGTCATTTTTGCCATTTTCATCCATCAACTAACTCCATTCAAAAAATTTAGTTAACTTAGGTGAATTTTGGTCAAACCACATTTTTCTTTCTTTTTTTGCAGGTGCGATGGTATGGGATAGTATTGTGCCAGTTTACAGTGAAGATGATGGCGGTGGTTGTTGGTTTTACGATGATTGCGGTGGTGTTGGTTGATGACGTGCGTGGCGGAAAAGTGGCAGGTGGTGGTGGAAATGGTGGGTGGTGATGGTGGTGCGGTAGGTGGTGACGGTGCATGCAGGTGGTGGCGATGATAGAAGGTTGTGATGGGGTGGGTGGTGGGAGGTGGTCGATGAAAATGACAAAAGTCAGAGACTAAAATGACAGAAAACAAAACTATTTGGACTAAAGTAGCATCTCAATTTGGATTTCAGATTTTATTCTCTCACATAGTACGTGACTTCCGCATTTTTTCATTAATCTGATGCATTTAATTTGTATCATTATTTCATGGCTTTCCAACTGATGCGTGTGTAGCGTTATATGTTTTTAGTTATATTTTACTAACACTAAACACACATATGGGTAAGTGCACACATCGTGAGCGTAGTATAGCGTTGGTAAGATACCGAGGTCGTCCAAGGACACAAGAGCTTTTAGTACCGGTTTATCCTCAACGTCTAATCAAATCAAAATTTAGGAAAAAGGTTTTAAACATGAAAATAAAAACTAACTAAAAATGTTGAAAATAAAAATAAAATAAAAACAGATAGACAAGATGAATCACTTGGATCCGACTCGCCTTTAGTGTAACCTTTGATGTTTTCCGCACTTTTGCACTTCTTAAGAGATTATCTTAGTTATAGTAGTAGGCCCCTCTTTTGAAGGTGACGTTACCCTAAACCCAGTAGTTTGAGTCAGCAAGGATACAATCCTAAAGGGTTGGATTATTGGAAGATAATTAATTAAATTATTAATGCGTAATGTGGTAGGCCCCTCTTTTGAAGGTGACGTTACCCTCGGCTAAGTGGTTTGAGTCAGCAGGGATACAATCCCAAGTAGTCGGGTTAATGTATTAATAGTAGTTTACATATGAGGGGATCAAGAAATTCGAACCCCCGCCATCCAATACCAGTGGATATTGAAGGAGGTCCTACTAACCTTGTCCCAGGTCCTTGCAGGATCTATACACTGAACAAGGCAAGAACCATGATGTTAGTACCGCACGAAAGGTATTTCAAAGTCGATTGAAATACCTTTCGTGCGGGTTAATTTTGCCAGTAAAATCCTGAATCAAATACCTTTCGTGCGGTACTAGCGGCACCATGATGTCCTCCGTACGGACCTTCATGAAAATGGCGGAGAATTCTTCTTGCTTCTCTACCATGTACGCATCGATGGATGAGTTGATCGGCACACATTTTGAAAAGATAAGGATCTTCCCAAAAATAATGCTTTACATCGGCAAAGAATTTCTTTCTTTGATGATGTGGCCATCCTTTCGCGACTATACCGCTAGCTAGGTAGTTAGCAAAGTCGGCGTACCATGGCTCTTCTCGGTAGGGATGAGATCGGTACGATACCGGTACCGTACCAGTACCGATACCGTAAATACCGTTACCGAAATTGAGGAAATGTGGATACCGATTACCGTACCGTATTTATAGATTCGGTACCGGTACAGTACCGGTATCGGTACCGGTATTTCGGTACTTTACCACATTGGTACTGCTTTGGTGTCATCCATTGTTTTACCTAAAAAAATATCATGTGCAACTCATCCATCCATTATTAACTGAACTAGAATAATATATAGAGGAATGTAAAAAAAGGTAAACATATTAAACATCCATGGGTTCGACTTTTACCCAATTTCGAGTCACCATCAAGTTCGACAAAAGGGATTTTTTCAACAATAGTGTTGTCTCCTTACACAACCGATACCGCTTTTTACCGATACCGAATTTTGAAAAATCTATTACCGATACCGGTACCGTTTATGATCGGTACGGTACGGCATCGGTACGGTACCGGTATGGTACCGGTACGGTATCGGTATTTCGGTAAAAAATCTCATCCCTACTTCTCGGTATTCCACAATTTCCAAGGACTCCGTTGGGAATTTCTCATTGATTTGCTCGTCCCTTGTTGCCTCCAAAGCTGGGTCTTCCAAGCACGAAAGATGATCTGTTGCGGTGTTTTCTGCTCCTCTTTTGTCTTTTATTTCAATGTCAAATTCTTGGAGGAATAGAATCCACCGAATCAAACGTGGTTTAGCATCCTGTTTCTTGAAGAGATATCGAATGGCTGCATGATCTGTATAGACTATTGTTTTAGAAAGAACAAGATAAGAACGAAATTTATCAAAAGCAAATACCACGGCTAGTAATTCCTTTTCTGTTGTTGTGTAATTTTCGTGTGCATCGTTAAATGTTTTACTAGCACAATAAATTGGGTGAAAATGCTTATCTTTTCTTTGTCCCAAGACGGCTCCAACTGCAAAGTCACTTGCATCACACATGATTTCAAAAGGTAATTTCCAATCAGGTGCTATCATGATAGGTGCATTGACTAGCATTTCTTTTAGGGTTAGAAATGCTTGGTTGCAATCCTTGTCAAAGATGAACGGGGCATTTTTTCAAGTAATTTTGTTAGAGGCCTTGAGATTTTGGAAAAGTCGTTGATAAACCGTCTATAAAATCCGGCGTGCCCTAGAAAACTTCTAATAGCTCTAACGGAAGAAGGGGTGGTAATCGAGAAATAGTGTCTATTTTTGCTCGATCTACCTCCATTCCTTCGCTTGAGATTTTGTGACCGAGTACTATTCCTTCTGTTACCATGAAATGGCATTTTTCCTAGTTAAGGGCGAGGTTAGTTTCCTCACATCGGCATAGCATTCGTTTAAAGGTTATCGAGGCATTGGTTGTATGAATCTCCAAAGATAGAAAAGTCGTCCATGAATACTTCCATTGTCTTTTCTATCATGTCATGGAAGATGGCCACCATGCAACGCTGAAAGGTTGCGAGGGCATTACATAGACCAAAAGGCATGCGTCGATAAGCAAAAGTTCCATAGGGGCATGTGAATGTTGTCTTTTCTTGGTCTTCAGGAGCTATCGGAATTTGAAAGTAACCTGAAAAACCATCTAAGAAACAATAAAATTTATGACCGGATAATCTTTTTAGCATTTGATCAATAAAAGGTAAAGGAAAGTGATCTTTCCTTGTTGCTTCATTTAATCGACGATAATCTATACAAACTCTCCATCCTGTGACGGTTCTTGTTGGGATTAATTCATTTTTCTTGTTAGTTATTACCGTTATACCTCCTTTCTTTGGAACTATTTGGACGGGACTTACCTAAGGACTATCGGAAATTGGGTAAATAAGTCCGGCGTCAAGTAATTTGATGACTTTGTTTTTAACCACTTCTTGGACATTTGGATTTACTCTACGTTGTGGTTGTATTACCGGTGTAGTCATCGTTCATTAAAATTTTGTGCGTGCGCATGGAAGGACTTATGCCTTTAATATCTACAAGTTTCCAAGCGATCACATTTTTGTGTTTTTTCAAAAGTGTAATTAATTTTTCTTTTTCTAAACTTGTTAATTTTGACGAAATAATTACAGGTGATTTACCATCTTTGTCTAGAAAAGCATATTCCAAACCTTTTGGGAGTTCTTTGAGCTCAAGAGGTGGGTCTTTAGGAGACTCTTTATTTGGTTGCTCATTTCGATTAAGAACCACAAAAGTTTGTTCTATGGCGACCTCTTCTTCAACAAAGTGGCTAATTTCTTCTCTTGTATCGGGTGGTTCATCTTCATCTTCAATCAGGGGGTTATTATTGCCGAATGGATATTTCATTGAACGCACAAGATCGACACTTTTTTTAAATGCCCCTAACTGAATAGATAGATTGTTGTACTTCCGATTTTTCAAAGTTTCGTGGGTTTTTACAAAAGGACGTCCCAACACTAGAGGAGCGTCATCAAGGATGACAAAGTCGGTTGGGATTACCATTTGGTTGGTTTGGACCAAGGCGTCCTCAACTACCCCTATTGATTTTATTACTTTCCGATTAGATAGAAAAATGGGTATTTGAAGTGGAGAAAAATCACCAATACTTAATTTTTCGAAAATGTAGTTTGGCATTATATTAACACAAAGATCTTTATCAATTGTGATATTACTAATAAAGGAGTTTTGAAAAAAACATGGAACCGGTGTAATGTTAATTTCAAATGGGTCTTCTTTTATTAACGAAGTTTGATTATTTGTTAACTTAATGCTTACCGTTTTGTCAATTTTAGTGTTAGTGTTTAACTCTTTTAAAAACTTAGCATGAGTGGGTACTAAACAATGATTTTCGAAAGAAGGTGACAAGAGATTAATTTCTTCAAAATTAGACTCTTCTTGAATTTTAACGTTATCGGACTCACCTTTTTCGTTGTTTAACTCATGTGTCGGTTTTTCACTTACTTATTCTTCCATTTTTACATTTTCAACTATCTTTTCCTTAATACGAGTTAATTCTTCCCTTGCGCGGGACTCCTCTTCCCTTGCGCGAGATTCTTTTATGCATCGTTCGATAGTTTTAATGTGTTCTATTATCTTATCGGCTATGTGGGTGATAGAGTAAGGATCTGGATCCTCAAAGCTTGAATCCGGATGTTCGATCCTTGTTTCCTCATAATACTCATATGAAGTAGATGGTTCACACCATTGTTCCTCATTGTAAGTATATGATGGATAAGGGTCGAAATTTTGTTCTTCATAATACTCATATGAGGTGGGTTGTTCACGCCATGGTTCCTCATAATAAGCATATGAAGGTGGAGGCTCATATCTTGGTTCCTCAAAGTATGAGTATGAAGGTTCATACCTTGGTTCATCAAAATATGAGTATGAGGGAGAAGGTTCATACCTTGGGTCTTCATAGGATGTGTATGAAGGTGGTAGCTCGTACCTGGGCTCTTCATAGTGGGTGTATGAAGTGGATGGTTGAAATAAGTCACAATATTGTACCGAGTGAGGGTTACCACAAATGGTGCAATAATCTTCCATATAATCATCCTCCTCATAGGCGTAGTTGTAATCTCCTGAGTATTGATCCATAAGAATCACTCAGCAGACCACAACAGAGTCTCGAGACCAGAAAACAAAAATAAAAACGGAAACAGAGGCTGGGCACGACCCGTGTTCAGTGAGCACGGCCCGTGTTCAGGTTCTGTATCTGGGCGTTTTAATAAAAGTAACTGGTTTTGTGCAGCACGGGGGCGTGTTCAGTGAGCACGACCCCGTGTTCAGACTCTGTATCTGGGTGTTTTATGAAAAAAAATGCAGCACGGCCCCGTGTTCAGGCTACTGTAAATGCAAAAACTAACTAAAATGCAGAAAATGTGCGCGCGTTTTAAAAAGGTTTTGAAAAAAAACTGATTAGGCCGTCGATTTTAAATTTTCTTAAAATCCTTGTGTCCCCGAAAACGGCGCCAAAAACTTGATGCGTGTGCAGCGTTATATGTTTTTAGTTATATTTTTCGCCCTTTTTAACACTTTAGTCAAGTTTTAAATTTATAAAACTCGATATTTTACTAACACTAAACACACATATGGGCAAGTGCACCCATCGTGAGCATAGTATAGCGTTGGTAAGATACCAAGGTCGTCCAAGGACACAAGAGCTTTTAGTACCGGTTTATCCTCAACGTCTAATCAAATCAAAATTTAGGAAAAAGGTTTTAAACATGAAAATAAAAACTAACTAAAAATGCTGAAAATAAAAATAAAATAAAAACAGATAGACAAGATGAATCACTTGGATCCGACTCGCCTTTAGTGTAACCTTTGATGTTTTCGGCACTTTTGCACTTTTTAAGAGATTATCTTAGTTATAGTAGTAGGCCCCTCTTTTGAAGGTGACGTTACCCTCAAACTAGTAGTTTGAGTCAGCAAGGATACAATCCTAATGGGTTGGATTATTGGAAGATAATTAATTAAGTTATTAATGCGTAATGTGGTAGGCCACTCTTTTGAGGGTGACGTTACCCTTGGCTAAGTGGTTTGAGTCAGCAGGGATACAATCCCAAGTAGCCGGGTTAATGTATTAATAGTAGTTTGCATATGAGGGGATCAAGAAATTCGAACCCCTGCCATCCAATACCAGTGGGTATTGAAGGAGGTCCTACTATGCTTGACCCAGGTCCTTGCAGGATCTATACACTGAACAAGGCAAGAACCTTCCCTTAACCCCCGACCAGGTAGCCAACATATCTCCATATAGACCGTGGAGATATGAATGGTGTAAATCTTTTATTTTATATAGACAGTAAAATAACGCCAAATTACCACGGACAAATGATAAGGAAGTTTCACCTTCAGCATAAGAAACTAGTTATTAAAGTCATTAATACAAAACCAAATAAAAAGTGCGAAAAGATTAAAAAACAAAAGTATTACACTAAATGCTTGTCTTCACCAAGTGATGTAAGAGACTTAGGAAAACATGGCCTTTGATTGTCAAGAACTCTTACGATCAATCTTGGATCCCGAGACTACTACACACACTCTATGATGGATGATGGTGGTGGATGTGGGTTGTGATGGTGGTGGAGGGTGGGTGAAGTGTGAGAGAGGTGGTTTGTCAAGGGATGATTTGCAAGTGAGCCAAGCACCCCTATTTATAGCCTGCACAGGAGCCCGGACACGGCCCCGTGCCCGCTGGGCACAGCTCCGTGTCCACCCTTCTTCTCTTTCTTCATTTAATGCAGTCTGTCCGTATTAGTTGACTACGCCCCCGTGTCCGCTGGGCACGGCCCCATGTGCAGAAGCGTATCTGTACTATCAAGATTTGCTCAGATTCTGCGAATCTTTGCATTGACCACGGCCCCGTGCCCGCTGGGCACGCCCCCGTGTTGGGAAATAGAAGCTTCTACCACTTTGTCTTTTCTGCAGACACTTGGGCACGCCCCCGTGTCCGCTCGACACGGGGCGTGTTCAGCCTTCTGTTGTCTTGTTTTTGCTTGGGAAGATGCTGTCGAGGGGTCGGGCATGCCGCGATTATTCCTTTTCTTGTATTTATGTTAGATTTAGCTGTATTTTTGCTTCTTTTGTTCGTTTAAGCTCTTTTAACCCTGAAAACACAAAAGGAAAATAAAAGCACACTTTTTCCAACATTAGTACTAAAAAAGGGTTAGTTTTATGCCTCATTTGATGTAATTTATATGTTGCATTTTACACACATCACCAACCAGCACAGTTTATGGGGATTTGTAATCTTCTATTCTTACTAGAAAAATCAGTATCACTGACTTCATGTTTTCAGCGGAGAATATATAATGCTAATTAACTACTGACGGAATACCGACACTTATCAACGAAAGAATATAAATTGTATTTAGATGGCTCGTCGGTATTTTGTTGGTGAGTAGCGATGGGTTACCGACGTATACCATTTGGAGGGTTTATGCCTACCGATAGATTCCCGATGGGTGACGGGGAGGGAATCCTTTGCTTTCATCGTTTTTTAGGAAAGTCACTAACAGATATCTGTCAGTAATTAGTCACTGATTTTGAGGATAAGATTTTGGATTGAATTTCTACTGAATTTTCAGTCCTGGGTCGGTGTGAGGTTCGTTATCAACGGAAGATCTACCGATTCATGTTTCGGTTTATAGAAACACCACCTTGGTGATAATCGACGAGCATTTTTATTCAAGCCGAAAATGGCAACTTTCCTCTTTTTTTCTAAATATGGCATATTGTTTTTTGAGTGTGGTCTTAAAGAAGGTTGTCATATCGTTATTAAAGGTTTTACTGTAATTGGTGTTCTTAGGAATTAAATACTCCGTAATTGAGGTGCATTCTTTTGTGAGCACAACAAATCGTGAGAATAGTATTTTTAGGTTTGCACATGTCTGTCTCTTGGTTTTTTAGGGAAGGCAACATGTTCCCGGTGTTGTTTTATAACAACTCTCCCAAAATTCTTAAAACATCCTTATATGTCTTAAAAATATACCTCGTATACTAAAAATGGCCCCGAAATACCTTTATTGTAATAAAAATCAAATAAAACGAATTATGTTAGTCGCTCGCCGGCCGCGACAGGGTTAACCCTGGGCTTCGCAGGGCGCGACAAGGTATAACCTGGTGAAACCATAGCGTGCCACGTGGCACGACACCCGGACAAGCTACCCCGGTGACTAACCGAGGCTAGGACCTAGCCTAGGTCCTCGCTGGGCGCGAGAAAACAAGCAGAGGGAGTGGTGGGCCGCGACCCGTTGGTCGATCAGAACTATAAATAGAGGGCTTCGGCTCTCATTTTAAATCATTCAGAATTAAAATCTCTCTCTCAATCTCTGATAGCAATTATAATACTCGGGTATTATACCCACTAAAATAGCGAAGCTCTGCCTCGATGTAAGTATCATGGGTTACGTATTAGTTACTCTGCCCGATTGATCTAGTACTCCGTAACGCATGTCAAGGCTTTGCCTGACTCAGTCGTTGGAGTTCTGTCTCGAGGAGAAGGATATAGCTAATGTAAATGGGGTTATTATACTAACACGTGTGCATTGTTTAATTTAATTGATTATAACCAGGAAGTCACCAGGGATTATATAAAATAGCAATGTGAGTAATTCCTTCTTTTTGTAAACTGTTTTTACAAAACCTCAATTGTTTTTAATTATAATTTAACAGTGATTGAGTATTTGTAATTCTACAATTATCGTCGGTATGTTGGGGTTTTGTATACATTACTTGTTACTAATACTGTGAATAGTAACATGACCACAAGTCAGGATTGACAGTACCGTGGGTGGTAATTAAAGTAGATGTAAACAAATGTAATTGCTGGATTGCCCTCAATGCTGTAAAATGATAAAACTTGTTTTGATTAAACTAGGATTCACTCACCAGTATTTCCCATTGACAAATGTTTTTAAAACGCATTTCAGGTAACAAAATGTGAAAGCAAAATTGAAGCCAGCTGGAGAGCACTAAAGGCTTGGAAAAGTGGCTATAAAAGTTACCTAAATAAAGAAGAAGTTTTATTTCAATAAATTAGGGTTTATCCCTACAAACATAATATGAATGGAAACTTGGGTTTTACCCATGTGTTTATTATTTATAAAATGAGGTGTTTTACTCTGATAAAATAATTCCTAACTATGGTCCTTATGTAAATTACGCTGCCAAAATTAAATGAACACCGATACCACCGAATGTGCGAGCTCGTGACCGCCCGCCTTCCAGGGCAGGGGGTCGGGGGTTGCGATTGTAATATGAGACAGAGACGCTGGATGGAGATTCTTAGTGATTACGATTGTAATATCCAGTATCATGCAGGAAAGGCTAATGTAGTAGCTGATGCTTTAAGTCGAAAGTATCATGAGAAACCAAGACGAGTACGCTCTCTTAAATTAAATCTGCAGATAGATTTAAATGAGCAAATTAGAGAAGTACAGGAATCAGTAATCAAGGATGATACTGAAAAATTAAAAGAAATGATTAAGGAATTAGAACAAGGAACAGATGGAATTTAGAGATTCCATAAGAAAAGAATTTGGATACCCAAACGAGGAAACCTACGCCACCAAATTTAAGAGAAAGCCCATAAGTCTAAGTATACGATACATCCTGGAAGTGATAAAATGTATCAAGACTTAAGAAAAAAATTCTGGTAGATAGGAATGAAAAAGGATATAGCAGCCTATGTTGCCAAGTGTCTAACCTGTTCACAGGTTAAAGCTGAACATCAAAAACCCTCAGATTTATTACAGCAATTGGAAATGCCTGTATGGAAATGGGAGTTGATAACAATGGACTTTGTTACCAAATTACCCAAGACACGAAAAGGTAATGATACAATCTGGGTGATTGTAGATAGATTGACCAAGTTTGCTCATTTTCTACCAATGAAGGAAACTTTCAGTATGGAACAGTTAGCCAAGTTATATGTAAATAAAATAGTTTCATTACATGGAATTCCTTTATCTATTGTTTCTGATAGAGATAGCCGTTTTACTTTTCATTTTTGGACTAGTTTCCAAAAAGCAATGGGAACCAAGTTGAATCTAAGCACAGCTTATCATCCTCAAACGGATGGACAAAGCGAAAGGACAATCCAAACAATAGAAGATATGCTTAGAGCTTGTGTAATTGATTTCGGAGGAAATTGGGACGATCATTTACCATTAATAGAATTTTCCTACAATAACAGCTATCATACCAGTATCAATGCTGCACCATTTGAAGCACTATATGGACGAAAGTGCCGAACTCCAGTCTATTGGGCAGAAATTGGAGAGAAACAGCTGTCTGGACCAGAGATAGTACAAGAAACTATGGACAAGATTATTCAAGTCAAGGAAAGACTGAAAGCAGCACGCGATCGTCAAAAGAGTTATGCTGATAACAGACGAAAGCCGTTGGAATTTCAAGTTGGAGACAAGGTATTGTTAAAGGTTTCTCCCTGGAAAGGAGTGATCAGATTCATCAAAAGAGGTAAACTAAGCCCCAGGTATGTTGGACCTTTTGAGATTATTAGAAGAATAGGACCAGTAGCTTACCAGCTACAACTGCCAGAGGAAATGGCAGGAATACATGATATATTTCACGTATGTAATCTCAAAAAGTGCTTAGCCGATGAAACATTAGTAGTACATCTTAAGGACATAGAGGTAAATGAGAAACTTAAGTTTGTAGAAAAGACCGCTACAGATTGAAGACAGAAAGATCAAGAATCTCAAACACAGGAGATTAGTTTTAGTCAAAGTGAAATGGGATTCCAAGAGAGGACCAGAATACACTTGGGAGCTCGAATCAGAGATGCAGAGGAAATATCCACACCTGTTCCAGTAGACCTCGAGGACGAGTTCTAAAACAAAGTGGGGAGGATATAACAACTCTTCCAAAATTCTAAAAACATCCCTATATGTCTTAAAATATACCCAGTATACTAAAAACGGCCCCGAAATACCTTTATTGTAATAAAAATCAAATAAAACGAATTATGTTAGTCGCTCGCCGGCCGCGACAGGGTTAACCCTGGGCTTCGCAGGGCGCGACAAGGTATAACCTGGAAAAACCATAGCGTGCCACGTGGCACGACACCCGAACAAGCTACCCCGGTGACTAACCGAGGCTACGACCTAGCCTAGGTCCTCGCTGGGCGCGAGAAAACAAGCAGAGGGAGTCGCGGGCCGCGACCCGCTGGTCGATCAGTGTTGGGATTGAACCCTACCAGAGGAACAGATAATGTAAAGCCAAAACCAGGTCACAACAGTAGATTCATAATAAGCAGACGTTTACACTATGCTTTTCCCTTGACAGTGGTTATCTATCTGCTGATACACTCTAAGTACTGCTCTGAAGAACAACTGATGAACCAAACACTGATGAAACAGCTAAAGACTGCTAAAAGGCAAACACTGAGCTCTATCTACTGCTGTCTCTTAAGTACTGCTGAAGATCCAAGCACTGCTCATTCAAAGACTGATCACCTTTTGAAGAAAGTACTGATGATTCAGACAGTCAGTGTTTAGGCCACAACAGTGGAACGTGAACAGTGTTAGACTTGTTTTGTATTTTATTATCAATCAGTTGTTAGACATCAGTAGTTTGTATAGACCAGCGTTTATAGTTTGTTAGGCTGTTAGATGTCACTATCATGGTGACGTCAGCTGAGGTACATCAGTAGTTTGGTTTGACTATAAATATGACAGTACTCTGTACTGTTATATTTGATTCGTTTTGAGAGAGTTCTTCTCCTCAATTCAATCCTTTCATCTTGTGCAACCAACTCTGGAGTATCAGGCTGAGGGGGAGTTTAGTCTGTAAGCATGTCTGTAATCTTTTGCTTTGATTTGTAATCTTTTGACTCTATGAGAAGCAAATGTTTATCAAACTATTTTCTCCATTGATTGTGTTTACAAAGTTTGTTATTCATTTCCGCTGCACTTAATCTCTGTTCATATCTATTTGATTTGTTCTAAACTCACAAACAAACACAATCATGAAAGCCTCAGATCCTAACAATTGGTATTAGAGCTCGGACAGCCAAATTCGATCTAACAATCAATTTGACATAACAGTTCAGCTCAAAATTCATTGATACTAAGGTTGGTTGTATTTAGTTGAAAAACAGAGTATCGAGTAAATCATGTTCAAAATGGTTAATCAAAAAACTCTGTAAATCAACCAAGATGTCATATGACACACAAATTTCACACAACAAGTGAATTCATACACAAGTCACTCATAGTTTTCAGATCTGAAAACATATCTGTTAAACTATGGGATTATTTCATTTTTTTTAAATTTGATTTCAATTGCTGTTATGAAAATTGTGATGTCACCTTATTAAAATGCTAAAGTATGAACCCCAGATTAACAAAAACCTATGTTCATAAAACATTAGTGTTTTTTGTTAACTTAAAAAGAGGGGAATTAACACTTTAGTCATTCAAATCTTATGTGTTGAAAACAGGTTGAGTTCCTCAAAAGGACAAAATCAACTATGTTAAAATACATTAAGAAAATTCACAAAAAACTCAGAAGTGTGTCTATCTCAAAACTTTTGAAGTCAAAAGAAAAGAGTATAAACATAAAACACTTATGAGTCAAAGTTTAGGGTAATAATGGTCATTAAGCAATTATGTGCATTCATCTGTTCAGGAAAAGGTTTTGATTCCAGTGAATGAACTCCAAAGAGGACTAGACAAATGTTCAAAAATTTTTCCATGTGTCCTCATGATTGCAATCAACTGACAAAGAAAATGGTATCAAATAGTGGTCAAAATGTATTCAGAATGTTCCACAAACTGTTGTCAAACCACTGACCATTTTTAATAACTTGTGAATGATGTGATTATATACTCTATTGAAATTATACCAGATCCTTTTTGATACTATTCTCAGAAAATCCTTTAACCATTTTTTTGTTGCGTTCAAAGGATTTTCTCGAATAACCAGGTTATATTATTCATATTTTTTGGAATAATATATTTGGAACTTTTGCTTGTTTTTGTTGGCAATAGTTTCAGCTCCTATCAGGATGTAATACCTTATTTTTGGTGGTATTATTGTCCTCATAAATGGGTCAAAAGGAAATGGTACATATGCCAAAATCATGTCATACTCAGTTTTGCCCCAAAATTTTTATCAAAGGTTGATTGCAAACTGTGCTTGAATTACTAGGGTACTCATGTTTTAATTGAATATTAAACGAAAATGAGTTGCCTTAGCAAAAAGTTTTCATCATCTGGGGTACTAAACTGTAACACCTCGAAAATTTACGTCCTATGATGTGTTGACACGTGTCATAGGTATAAACGTGTGAAAGAATGTTCTTGAAGGACTAAAGTTGACAAACAATGAAACTATGTAAATATAAGGGTTCAAAGTGTCAACAATGAATAATTACACTTTACAATAACCCTACATGATGTTTATAACCTTAAAACGAATGGGTCATGGATCATACGAAGCGAATTGTGAAAGAAAGTGAGAGATTACAAACTACAGGTGTTAAATGTGTCAACATGTTAAGATATACCCCTGAGTGACCTTTTAGCAAACTCGAAGCCTTGTAACGATTAAATATGCTCACTAGAATGTACCATAAAAATTTCACCAAGTTTCGTTACCGTATGAGAAAGTTATGATAAAATCCGTGTGTGAGGGTTTGAATCGTCAACATTGAAATTTAGGGCTTTTCGGGTGATCACAAAGTTACCCGAGGACTTGACAAAGATGGTATAAGCCTTAAAGCCCCATATGTCAATAATAAAGTCTTAAAATGCAAGAAAACATTGAGAAAACGACCTTTCGGGGGACCAGGGACTGAAATGCAAATAAAGGAAAATTGTTTGGCTGGTAAACCACACGCTCGCGTAGCGCGAGCATAAACCACCTGGCAGTCGCGCTACGCGACTACCTTGTCTGATCAGAAAAACGCACAGATGTCCTGCATGCCTGTTAACCGACTTTGGTTGATCTTATCTGCATTTGTGAGCACCCCCTACATGTTTTATAGCCCCTAGGACACATGTTGATGATCAATGAACCTTGGTAGAGTGTTTTATCATGTTTACAAGCCATTACATCCACTATATAAAGCTCCTAATGTTGACAACTTTGAACATTCATTCCATACTTCATCTCTGAGCATTTCTGGAACTCAAGATCATCTTCCGAGCCTTCCTAATCATCCATTAGTCACGTGTAAGTATGTTTAACCCTTCTTAATCAAGTTATGCTTAGTTTTAGCCTAGAAATCAAACCGTCGTAACTACGGTTTGACTTAGCAATAAAACACAAACGGTCCAGGGTTTTGTCGAAACGAAAGTTGTTATAAGTTGGTAATCATGTGGGCTTTAAACCCTTAAAAGGGTACCCACTTATTCCATTCCTAACTAGGTTGTTTGTCGAGTCAAACTTCTTTCGAAAAAGTCAACAGAATCATTAATCATGTAATTAACGATACAGAAGGCGTGTAATATGTTTTATCATTCATATAACTTGAAAATAAGTATAATAACTTGTCTAAGCTTGTTTGATTCGACAACTTTCTGTTTTGAACCGATTCGGAACCGAAAGACGCAAAAGTTTGACTTTTGCTTTGACTTCGGTTCTGACCCGGTTTAGATAGGTTTAGACATGCCTTAAAGTTCCATTAGGACCTAGTTACATGTGTGTATAACCCTCTGCGTTTATACCACATAAATCCTTATTGTCCGACGTTTCCGTTAATCGCCTAAATATTGACCGTAATGCCCTTATGACCATAAAACGAGACTTTTGGAAATATGAAAGTAAAATAATCTTAGTTACTCATTATTAAACATGTCCGTAAATTTTTACATCAGTTGGACATATAGATTAGGAGTTATGCTCAATGACGTAATTAGAACGCTTCTTAGTGATTTAACGGCGTCATTAGCGTAAAGCCTATCTAAACCCCATTTTTGACACCAAACCTTTTACCCATTGATGTAATATAATATTTTGGGATTTTTGAATATTTTTAAATATTTTTAAACTGATCATAAGCTAGGATTAGTGCCTTAATTCGGTAAATACCGAATATACCCTTTTTGGCCATAAAATGAGTTTTACAAATCCTTTTGATGCCAATCCAATTGCTACTGATTTTAAATATTAAATAGAGTGTTTTGAACCTGTTTAAATGATCAGGCAACTCAGAATCCTATTTTAACCCGTACGTCGCTTAAAACGGCTTTATACGCGTATTATACGCATAGTTAGGGTTTAAAACTATTTTGGCATATAAGACTTATAACCAAATGTTATAACCTGTTAAAATAAACCATTTTACTGATTTAATCAGACCCGGATCACAGAAGATAAATTAATTCCTTTTATAATCTTTAAAATGACCAAAATACCCCTACGGGGCTTAATATGAGATTAAACTCGTTTTGGGCATAATGGAAGGTATCCTATTGAAATCACAACATATTTAAGGCATGTTAACTTAGGAAACCTGTTTAGGACTCTTATGGTTACCCGTTACGCTTCATACGCGTTCGGTTCTGTTTATGTAACTAGTTTACATAAATTAGCCGAAACGGGTCAAACCTTATCGGTTTTATCTCAAAATCCAGAATGTGTATAATATACCCATATTATACAAGTCTCCGAACTTGTCGGGTCTAAATCACATTCTATTCCAGTCTTCGCCTTATCATGCGTTTGAACCGTATCTTCCTTTTGAAAACTAACCGGTCTAAGTCATGACTTAATTAAAAGACCGTTAGGATTCTAATAGGTTATTAAAAACATTCGTTCCAGATTTAGGAGCCCAGTAAAAGCTATCTGTACTTGCTGATTTGATACGGCTGGGATTGAATTTATATTTAGCTCAGGTAAATACTCTTAACTTATTTTCCCTATACGGACTTGGGGTACGGTATATAAAATACCGCTTGGTCGGGCATTGAATCTTTAATTGTATGATGGTTAAAGTATTGAGATGTTCCGTTTAATTTGTTTTGTTTGCTTAAAGCCTTTGGGGGTTAATGACCGTTGTCCCGGATATCCCTGGCATCATTTTACGAAATGGCCACGACCTTAGCACCCAGGTGTAGGCGTACACCTGTCAGTGTCTCATAAATAATGTGGTGTGTCTATTGATCTTTAACCCGGCTCGATCCGGGCTACTAAACGCATAAGGAACATGTAAATCCTTTACAAGTTTATATATTTAAATAAGCATCCCAAGTTATAAAATATTATTTGTGCCATGTGCATGCAAATCAATCATTTTTGAAACCTTTTCAAACTGAGTCAGTTGATTGTATTTACCAGTGTAAACAGACGTATTTTCCAAAAAGGCTAAGTGCAGGTACTAATCGGAATCGGCTGGCTACTCCTAGCATCATTAAAGAGTCTCGCAAGCTTAGATGCCTAAAGTCTATTGAACAGTGTTATTTTATTTTCGATCCGCCTGTGGATCCTTTACTTCCGTTGTAATACTTTGATGTTACATTGTTTTGAATTTTAATATATTTATCCTTTTGCTTCCGCTGTGCATTTATATATTGTGTTGTTTGACTATGATGTTGCCAACCACGTCACGTTACTCCCCTACCGGGCCCACCGGTAATACGTGGAAATTTGGGGTGTGACATAAACCACTGTCTTTCAAAATTGACATGTGGCAAAACCTTGAATGAAAATTTTCAAAACTGTTGCTGAAACACTTGTCCTTCAGATCTGTACCATTTATCCTAACCACTGTTTTGTTCCAACGTCTGATCTCTAAACACTGTCCACTGCTGAAAGTTAACCACTGATCCCTCATTTTCTTGAAAAGCACTGATGTTCAAAATCAGTGTCTTATCCACTGATATGCTATCCACTGATAGTAAAAATCCTCCACTGTCCACAATTTTTACCGTTGTAACCACTGATGCTTGATACGTCAGTGGCCCTTAAAACAACTGTTCTCCATACTTCATCCATTTCATCAGTGTTTGACACGTGGTCAGTTTTTAGCCCTCAGATCGTAATAACCGCTGCCACATCAGCGATCATTTTTTTCCCTAAATAAAACCCTGCCCTAAACCCCAAACAGGGTTTTACACTGTCGAATTGAATTCCAAAATTCTCTTCTCAAAGCAGTTTCCAACCCTTCTTCTCAAAATCTTCAAAATCATTCTTCGTTCTTCTCCCCAAAAATGACAAAATCAAAGTCAAAATCAAAATCACAACCAAAATCAAAATCACCTTCAAAAGAGGTCGCTCAAACGACCGAAGAATCCAACGAGATACCATACAAATCTCCTCATAATTATCTGGGTTTGCTCACAAAACCTACCGATAACCACACCTTCGACACCATCATTGATACGTTATCTGCTTCAAAGTACAAAACTTTGTTAACGACAGACGCTCCCATTTATCTACAAACCCAGAACGAGTTTTGGAAAAAGGCGACGCTTGAAAAACAAGACAATAAAGTCATAGCCATTAACTCGTCGATACAGGGTAAGGTGATCAAAATCACACCGCAATCAATATCAGAAGTTTTCAAACTGAATGACCAGAACGGTAAAATATATTTTGATAAAGCCGTGATGAAAACTGATTTCATGAATAGGGGATATGCAGAACAATCAAAGGTAGATACCTTACAAAAAGGTTATTTTCCATCTGCACCCAGATTTTTATTTCACACACTCTTGATGTGTGTTTCAAATAAAACAACATCCTTTAACGAAATACCATTGAAGATTCAATGCCTGGGCTATGCTATTTTAAACAATAAAGATTACAACTACTCCCAGGAGATCTTCAATGACATGGTAAAGAATGTTGAAAGCAAATCATTTCTTCTTATTCCAAGATTTCTAAGCTATTACTTTAAACAAAAATTTGAAAAAGAGGATGAAAATTTGCCCAAACAAGGTGTCCATTTTCAAATAAAAAGTCTAACAATTGAAACATTTTCAAGAATGATGGCACCAATAAAATTAAAAGCAAAGGTGCCTGAGCAAACTTTAGAAACTGCCACTGATCCTCAGGCAACTTCTGCTGAGCCCACTGCTCCAGGTGATCAAAGCAGCACAACCACTGCTTTGAAACCCACACCTGACATCACCAAAAAGACCAAAAGAAAAACATCCAAAAAACCCACCAAACCCAAAACAAAGGCAACTCTGGAAGATGAGATCCCAGAGCAACTGCCAGTGACAACACAAAAGTCACCACAAACCACTGCTGCTACTTCCTCACAGCAGTTGGAAGAAAGATCTCAACCCATGCCTAAAACTCCTCTTGCATCCTCACAAAAGGATCAGGTTGTAAGCACAGGGACACCATAATATGAAGCTCTGAATCCACTCGGATCCATCTTCCTCAGTCCTGATCCCAAGGACATGTCTCTTTCAACTCCCATCCCCTCACCAATAATAATGCCACAATCCATGCTACCTTTGTTGCATGCAGCTGCTATAGCTCAGACACAAACCAGTTCCTCTCTATCACCTGTCACTGAGAGTATACCCCCACTGGTGACTGGGTCTGATGCTACTACTCCTGCTATCCCAGCAACAATTGAGGAGGTTACACCCCCTGAGTTACAAGTAACTCTCGGCGGTAGTTCAAGTGGAGCAGCAACTACAACTGGTGGATCAACAGATCTTCAGTTGGACAGTTGTTTCATAAGTAAGACTCCCTTGAAGGCAATTTCTTCCATGGCAACTTCGGTAACCACCAGTGAGTTGGATCTAACCACTGGTACCATCAAAGGTTTATCGAGTGCTAAAGAAAGAAGTCCCCAGTACCAAGAACAAGGGGCATCAATGGGTGATTTTTGGGACTCTGTTCCTAAGTCACACATTGATATAACCACTGCTGGTGGGGATTCAGATGATCCTACTAAAGTAGGTGATGATTCAAAATATCAGGAATTGACGGGCAGAGTTGAAAAACTAGAAGAATCAGTTTCTGAAATAAAGGAGATGGTGCAAGAGATTTTAAAAGCTCAGAAAGCACAAGCCACTGCTGTTCCTGCTCAAGCACCCGCACAACATGCATTTGCTGAAAATGAGCTTTGGAATATTTTTAAACCCATGCTTGAAAAACAGCAACAGATGGCTGATCAAAAGCATGCTATTCATGTACAAATGCTGACCAACATGGTGGAATCAAGGTTTAAAGACACGCAAGCAGACATCAAAGCTATAAAGGCTAGCATTCAAAGTGCCTCTGGCAAAGCTCCTCCTTCCCTATCATTTCTTGATAACCCCCCTTCAGATAATGCCAAAAAGGGGGAGAATATCAAGCTGTTGAGAAAAATGAATAAGATGGGAATAGAACATGGCCTTTACATTGAGCTGGAAAAAGAAAAAGAAAAAGAAAAGCAAGTCTCAAAACCTGTTAGTAAAACAGCTGATACATCAGTAGTTACAAAAACTGCTGTCAGTAGCCAAACAGCTGCCATATCACCACCACCATCATTATCTACAATCATATCACCACCACTGCCTCCTGTCATAAAACAGAAGACAACAAATGTTAAAACATCTGTTGTAATGACAGCAGCGGTTGAAACACCAGTTGTTTCAACAGTTGTTTGTCAGACACTCCCCATCATTCAAACCACTGATTCACCCAAAACATCATCTGCCCCTTCTTCATTAAAAAGGAGAAGGAATCTCATATCAGATGATGATTCACCACCACCATCAAACACTACCTCACCACTTCCACCCCCTGCACAAAAGCAGAAGACAACTGCTGACATATCAGCAGTTGTAATGACAACAGATGTTGAGACACCAGTTGTTTCAACAGCTGTTAGTCAGTCATCCACTACTGCTCTCACCTTTTCTACATCACAACCAAAGCTCTTCAACAGAAAAAGAAAGCCAATCCCTGCCGATGAGGGTATACATGATCCTAATGCTGCACAACATCCACTGGAACTTGAAGCTATCAAAAATGAGATGAGGCAATTCTATACAGAAGAAGATCCTTCAAAAAGAAGATTCTCCTCACTCACAGGCTACATGCCACCAGATGATATGGATGACTACCTCAAAATCAAGGCAAGGCAAGCTAAACTAAGAGCTAAAGTTGAGAGTGAACGTGAACGGTTAAGCGAAGATGGCATTGCTAAAATACTGGAGTTCTACTTCACAAAAGTAAAGCAGATAGAAGAATTTGCACAAGACCTAAACAAAGAAAAGGCTGAACAAAGGAAAAAGTTAAGAAAACAATATCTAGCCTACATCATGAAAGAGAAATTCTATCCTGCTGAAGAACAACAGTTCGAAGAATGGCCAATAGTCGCTCTAAAGCATGAGGCAGAAAGGATTGAGAAAATCAAGAATGATCCTACAAAGAAGAAGAATGCTCCAAACTGGAGAAAATACAAAAAGCTCATTGCTGACCTAACTGCTGAGTATAAAAGAAAGAAAAAGGAGCTGGTGGATACAAAAATGGATACTGCTGAAGCCATATCAAAATGGTCAAAACAGCAGACTGATGAAGCCTATGAAAGGCTAAAGAAAAGAAAGATAACTGTTTCAAGCACCTCAAAGAAGCATGAACAAAGAATGAAGCTTGAACAGCAGATAGAAAACCTCAAAACACTGTTCCGGTCTACTTTTGTGACAAATCAAGAAGAAAAAGAACAGTTGACCAGTGAAGAGGTGAAAGAAAAGGAGGTTGAGTACTTCACAGAATCCATCATGAAAATGGGTCTAAAAGAAGAAAGCTCAGAAAAACATCAAAACCTTTTTAAAGGGATGTTAACCAAACCTGCATCACCAAACACTTCAACAGACATGACAGACATTGAAAGGCAGGAGCTGATTGAAAGAGAAACTGTAGAAGATATAGCTGCAGCAAATGATGTCATAGAAATGGCTTTCAAAAGAATGTCTGAAAGTCTGCAAGTCTTCTCAAGGCCAATATCTCAAAGCTCGTCTTCAAATAAATCTCTCCCAAGAAATCCATTGGGTTTAAAAGTACTAAAGTGGCTCTCTGATCAAAAGACCCACGTATTGACTCTGGTCAGCTCCAATGGAGAGGTGAAGTATATATCAAGGAAAGAAGCACTAGGCCTTAGTGTTCAAGATTTGCAGGATCTCCTTGAACTTACATTGTGCCGGGATGAAGATGACACAAGTTCCAAGGAATTTGAAGAAGAATTTAAAAGACAAGCAAGGGAACTTCTGATGAGGAATAAAGATCCAGAATAATGACAGGTTTTGGCATTATCTGTTCCAGGGGGAGATTGTTGGGATTGAACCCTACCAGAGGAACAGATAATGTAAAGCCAAAACCAGGTCACAACAGTGGATTCATAATAAGCAGACGTTTACACTATGCTTTTCCCTTGACAGTGGTTATCTATCTACTGATACACTCTAAGTACTGCTCTGAAGAACAACTGATGAACCAAACACTGATGAAACAGCTAAAGACTGCTAAAAGGCAAACACTGAGCTCTATCTACTGCTGTCTCTTAAGTACTGCTGAAGATCCAAGCACTGCTCATTCAAAGACTGGTCACCTTTTGAAGAAAGCACTGATGATTCAGACAGTCAGTGTTTAGGCCACAACAGTGGAACGTGAACAGTGTTAGACTTGTTTTGTATTTTATTATCAATCAGTTGTTAGACATCAGTAGTTTGTATAGACCAGTGTTTATAGTTTGTTAGGCTGTTAGATGTCACTATCATGGTGACGTCAGCTGAGGTACATCAGTAGTTTGGTTTGCCTATAAATATAACAGTACTCTGTACTGTTATATTTGATTCGTTTTGAGAGAGTTCTTCTCCTCAATTCAATCCTTTCATCTTGTGCAACCAACTCTGGAGTATCAGGCTGAGGGGGAGTTTAGTCTGTAAGCATGTCTGTAATCTTTTGCTTTGATTTGTAATCTTTTGACTCTATGAGAAGCAAATGTTTATCAAACTATTTTCTCCATTGATTGTGTTTACAAAGTTTGTTATTCATTTCCGCTGCACTTAATCTCTGTTCATATCTATTTGATTTGTTCTAAACTCACAAACAAACACAATCATGAAAGCCTCAGATCCTAACAATCAGAACTATAAATAGAGGGCTTCGGCTCTCATTTCAAATCCTTCAGAATCAAAATCTCTCTCTCAATCTCTGATAGCAATTATAATACTCGGGTATTATACCCACTAAAATAGCGAAGCTCTGCCTCGATGTAAGTATCATAGGTTACGTATTAGTTACTCTGCCCGATTGATCTAGTACTCCGTAACGCATGTCAAGGCTTTGCCTGCATCGGTCATTGGAGTTCTGTCTCGAGGAGAGGGATATAGCTAATGTAAATGGGGTTATTATACTAACACGTGTGCATTATTTAATTTAATAGATTATAACCAGGAAGTCACCAGGGATTATCTAAAATAGCAATGTGAGTAATTCCTTCTTTTTGTAAAAGTTTTTACAAAACCTCAATTGTTTTTAATTGTAATTTAACAGTGATTAAGTATTTGTAATTCTACAATTATCGTCGGTATGTTGGGGTTTTGTATACATTACTTGTTACTAATACTGTGAATAGTAACATGACCACAAGTCAGGATTGACAGTACCGTGGGTGGTAATTAAAGTAGATGTAAACAAATGTAATTGCTGGATTGCCCTCAATGCTGTAAAATGATAAAACTTGTTTTGATTAAACTGGGATTCACTCACCAGTATTTTCCACTGACAAATGTTTTTAAAACGCGTTTCAGGTATCAAAATGTGAAAGCCAAATAGAAGCCAGCTGGAAAGCACTAAAGGCTTGGAAAAGTGGCTATAAAAGTTACCTAAATAAAGAAGAAGTTTTATTTCAATAAATTAGGGTTTATCCCTACAAACATAATATGCATGGAAACTTGGGTTTTACCCATGTGTTTATTATTTATAAAATGAGGTGTTTTACTCTGATAAAATATTTCCTAACTACGGTCCTGATGTAAATTCCGCTGCCAAAATTAAATGAACACCGATACCACCGAATGTGCGAGCTCGCGGCCACCCGTCTTCCAGGGCAAGAGGTCGGGGGTTGCGACATGTTGTCCATGTCGTGCCATAGGCATGCACATAGGAATACATATACACAGAGATCGGGTAATGTGAATGTAATTTTTTTGTAAAATCCAGAAAAGTAACGTAGTTTGTTTCTAGAATATAAAGATGTAATGTAGTTTCTTTGTAAATGCCCCCCCCCCCCCCCCCCCCCCCCCCCCCCCCGGCGGTTGGGCCAAAGTAACCCATTAAATAAGCAACGTCCACAAAAATGTAACTTATTAGTTATAAATATGTAAAGTTAGCTTTTTTGTTGTGTGTAACCCATCGTAACCAATTAAAACAGGCAAGGCTCAGAAGTGTAGGTTAGTAACTTTGTATATGTAAAGTCGACCCATAACAAATTGTTATATAATGATTCTGCTTCGTGTAACCCAAAGTAATCAAACAAAACATGCAAAGCTCCTTAATGCCAAAAGTGTAAGTTAGCACTAAATATGTAAAGCTAGTCCCAAATGACATGTTATAGTCTAATGTAACCTAAATTAACCCACTAACTTCGTTTTAGGTAACTAACAATAAAAATTTTACCAACGGTATATAGTGGAAAGTAAAAGTTAGCCTAGTAGCACACTATAATAATAATAATAAATAAATAAATAAATAAATAGTATCAATAATAAAAGGTAAACAATATGGACCATCCTTTTACATTCATTCATGTAGGTGATAAGTGGTATGCATTTTAAAGTCATGATAAGATATCGTTCAATATTCCATCGATTCTACTTTCCATCATCATTTAGGTGGTGACAAATTTGACTGGGGTCGAAAAAAACAAAGTTTATTGCATTCAATTATGATGCAAGTATGCCATGCACTAACCAAATAGTGCAGCCAAAAGTTCCACATGGCGAAACAAGTGAAAACAAAGTCGTGGATCACCTCAGTCCGTTTATACATTTTTAAGGTCGTCATATCTTTTAGACTTATTATATATGATCAGAAATATTATTGTTAATTGTTTTTTAAGTCTTCTCATCTTTTAGACTTATTATATATGATCAGAAACATTGTTAGTAAGTATTTTTTTTCCGCTAGCATAGCAAGTAGCTCATTGTTGATTTGCTTAAAGTCCGAAAAGAGCTAGTACTTGAAGTTTGTTTAATAAACTCGAGCCCAACCGTTATATATTGAACTTGACTAAGCTCACGGGGCTAAACAAGTCTATTATTTATCAAGAGTAAATTACTGTTTTGGGCCTTGTGGTTTAGCCAGTATAACCATTTCAGCCTAAAAAGGAATCTTTTAACGTATCAGACCTCGAGGTTGCATTTTATAACGGTTTTGGCCCTTGATACTAACTTTGTTACTTTTTTGCAGTTAAGTGTAATAGTAATTAGGCCATTATATACCTTAGGGGTTGTTTTTTATAATTACAAAGTTCTTTTAATATTTAAAAGATTGTTAATGCAATTACTCAAGTTTGTTTTTATTTCGTTATCTTTACGATTATTATTTAACAAAATACGTTTTAAATATACAAATAAATATGTATTTTCATTAACCATTTGTTTTTACAAAAAGTCGTTTTAAAAAATAATTTGCTTTTTTATATATTGTTTAAACCATCTGTCGTTTTTAAAATTGTTATTTTTTAAACCATTTGTTTATTAAAATCTTTTTTTTAAGTCATTTGTCTTTTTAAAGTTTTTTTAAACACTTCATTTTATACCATTCTTTTTAAAATCATTTATTTTTTAAACATTTTTAAACAACTCACTTTTTTAAGTCGTTCATTTTTTTTTAATTTTACAACAAAAGAAATGTAAGATTTGAAAAAAAAGAAACATTCTAATAAAAAGTTTGTAAAAGATGTTCATTTTTCAAACTTTTTTTAGAATGATTTATTTGTTTTTCAAATCTTTCATTTCTTTTGACCGTTTGTTTATCCAAAATTTGTTAATTTTTTAACCTTTCGTTTATTAAATTCTTGTGTTTTTTAGTACCTTGCACTTGTTAACTTATTTTTTTAAGGTTTTGTTTTTTATAAACGTCCTTTTTTAATCTTCATTTTTTAAACCACACGTTCGTTTAAAATCGACCGGTTTTAAATTTCCTTTGATAATTGAAATCGTTTATTTTCTGAAGTTTTTTTCCCTAACGGCTATAAGTAAACAAGGACACATATCATACCCAATGTTGTAAGAATTGTTAGACATTAGGCTGGCAGTGCGATACCAACTAGCGATTAATCGGGATTAATAGGATTGGAATTTTATATGTAATTTTCAGTTGTATATGTATATATGGTAGACATGTTTTAACACCTTCAATCCATATTTTAAAGTAGATATGATTACTTGCCTGACTTTACATGTTTTGGCTGAAATTTATAGGTTTTGGCTAGAATTTGGCCGAAATCGCTAAACTGCTACCAATTTTTAACAGATTAGGACCAGATTTGACCACTAGTGGTAGCCTAGGGATTAATTAACCAATTAAATGAAAATTACTTAGTGAACCTTCGCCTATCGATTAATCGAAGGCTAGGCGGAATGTTTACAATCATGGTCATACCCACAACACTTTTTTTCTCCTATATCATTTTTAATATGATGTTTTAAAAGATTTCGAACATACTGTTGGGAAGTGATTATCTTTGTCAATGTTTCGATGTAAACTCTATTCAAGATACAAGTTTGGATTATAATGTACAAATCATTTATACATCAACGTGAAGGTCCCTTAAAAATGAGCACTTTTTTATTTAATTTTAAGTTTCACATGGCACATACTCTTTTGAGCTACTTAGGAAGCACGGTATGGGGCGCCAACCCCCTTCCATCTCAACAAAAAAATCATCAATATTGTGCCCCTTCCATACCAGGGGCGCTATTGATGCCTAGTGATTGCAATACCGAGCAATAACGCATCGAATTGTGGGCCCCACTTCAATTTTAAACCTTAAAAAAATTAAAAAAATAGAAGGGTGTAACAACCTTATAATTTTTAACGATTTTTCTGATTATTAAGGACTAAAAATGTGTAATCATGATTAAACATACACATAAAATGCGGGTTAATTTAAACTTTTACAATTTCAAAGTTTACAACTTAGAGTAATCGAGATCGTCATTTATAATAACGACAAAACACTGTGCGGAAGCTTGTTTCTTGATCGTGTTCGGTTCTTCATTGAGCTTGATCATCCTCCGATACTAGAAATATGCCTGCAACTCATAAAACATGAGTTGGATTAGTCATACGTAGCTTAAAACGTATTTAAACGGGTTCGCAACGCAAAATAATTTAACAAAAACATGTTTTTCCAGATTTGGTTCTCTCGCGGGGCGCGACCCGGATGAGACAATTCTCTCGCGGGCCGCGAGAGGAGTCGTGTCACGCGACCTCTTTAAGGTTCCGCCGTCGCGTAGCGCGACGGGCCTTATTTTTCCAGCAGGGTTGTTGTTTAATGCTGCAGATGCCCAGCTCGAAGTTTAACCCATTGTAAACTTAAAACTTGCATAACTTTCGTTTTACAAGTCCGTTTTTCGTGATTCGTTTTCCTATACGATCGTAATTTAATTCTCCATCACATGGAGTTATAACCCGACATCTGAATTTATAAAACATAGGATTTCAAACCCTCGGCTCGAAATTGGTTTACTAAGACTTTTGACCCGTTTAGGTTTAAAACCACCAACTTGTTTCTAACTAGTCAAAACACATTTTCCAATGTATTTAACACAAAATCTTTAACTCGGGCTCATACTTTTTATGAGTTATGCGACTAGTGCACAAGCTATGCGCATTGATCTGTTTTGACTCGTTTAGTCGATTCAAGTCATTTAGTCTAATACTAGCTCTTTTCTTCTCATATTTCGCAATTCCACATCTAAAATGTCTGCTTATATTCCACCACAACTATTTTTGTGGTGTATTTAGCACAACCAACTTATTTTCTCAAATTTACCCTTCGGTTGATCATTTTACGCAAATGTGACAACCCGCACTAAACCGGGTATTCGTACGACTTAATTAGAGATTAATTACTGCTTAATTACTGTGCTTGTTTGAACTAGCTGATGAACTGCTACTTGATATCTGATACATGTACTTACTTGCATCGTACTTTACTTATCGTCACTACATTATTTACATACGGCACCTTAGTGACAAACATGATGCACAAAAAGCACAGTAGCACAATACACGGATAACCTATTGAACATGCTGATAAAGCCAGCATCAGGCAAACACTGCCTCTAAGGCCTGTATGAGCCAGAAATGTTTTGCTACACTAGTAGTGAGTGTAGGGATATAAGGGTTGTGGAACTGCGTCTCTAGGAATAAGTCACTATGACTGGATGTGCCTAAAACGTACTCTAAGTACAAAACTCAGCACTTTACAAAATAATTCAGCTTTTAGCTAACTAATAAAGTGCCAAAACATGAGAAAATTAACACTAGACACTTTCCAAAGTGTCAGGAATGAGTAGTGTCACTAAAAAGAATAATAACGACACTTTAAAGCTTTGTTAAGCGCTTTAACGGATTACTATCCAACCGAACAACCGGACTATACCCGGAACATGAAAATATTATTATTTTCCTTATTTATATTTTTCTGAGCCAGTTAGGGTCCCTGATTACCCTAACACCCGCCATAACGCATAACATACAAGTAACTAAGTTTAACACTTAACACTTAACTAACTTAACTTAGTTACCCTAACTATTACCTAATTGTCTAGTTGAGATCGAACCAAGGGACCCCCCCCCCCTCTTGACCGAAACCGTCCCCCAAGGGGACACACTTGTACTTGGATGATTTGTTTAGTGATTGTTGTCTAATATCTACATAACACACTAACCCTTGGTTAATACTCATGGCAATTGTCTATAAGTAACTTAGTAATACACACAAGTTCATTTGCCAACACAACACAAAAACAACTCTCCTCTCTTGCTCTCTAGAGCTCTCGGCCGAGACCCCCACCCACATCCATCATACTTTCGGTTTTGGTTCTTGCCATTCCAACATCATACATACATCAAAGGTCGAGTATTAGGAGTCTTGGTGCGCTCGGAGTTCAAAGGACCTCTTTATCTAGCTTTTATCCACGCCATTTTCGTCAAGATTCTTCCCTAGCCTTGAGCTAGAGGTATAATACTTAGAACTCGTATTTAAACTATTCTAAAGTGGTTAAAAGGATTTTTATCGGTTAAATCTCGTTAAAATGCAAAATGATGAACAAAAGTCTACTAAAAACACTTAAAATGGTGGTTAATAGCATATGTGTTGTGTAAATGTTGTAGTATTTGAAATATGTGATTATTTAGACCCGATCTATGTTGTGGTAGCTCGGATCATCGTTTAACCCGGTTTGGTAAGATCATGGATCTTAGCATAAGCTTGTTTTGGATAATACAAGGGTTAAAAGGTGAAACTCTACCACACGCGAAACATGAACTTGTGTAAAACTGTTTTACTTGTGTAAAAGTGTTTTAACTTGTACAATAATGTTTAAAACTAGCAGATCTACGTATCTGCAAGTGGTATTTTCAAAGGACCAAGAGTTAAAGAAACCATGTTTTTCTAAAAGACGGATCTTACACTAACAAATATGATTTTATAAACCACAAGTGTGTAAACACTTGTGAAATGAAAAGATCCGACAAATAACCGTTTTTTTGTAAAAGATGACGGGAAGTTGTAAAGACGGATTTCTCTAAGAACAAGGTTTTTACGAGAACAAAATTACTTTATATAAAGATCCACAAAATATAATGGGATTTACACTATAGTTTTCGGAAAAACTACAAGTTCATGCGATTATGCGATTTACATACTTGTCGACTAGTTTGATGTGTCGGAAATTGTTTGATTGAATAAGGAAGTTGTTGAGATTGATTTGGTAAAAGAAAATGATACGCTTGAAAGCGTGGCCACCTCCAGTTACAGAGGAAACTCTGGCGAAATTTTTCTAAAAACCTAACACTTAGAATTATTTACACAACAAGTGTTAGAATTATTTTTGACATGTTTTCGAAATATAAATTTCGCCATAACTTTATTTATTAAATATTCGGAGGTGGGATTTTCACAAAATTTAACGTGATAAATATATATTGTCACAACACTGTTTATGATTATTTTGTGAAAATACATGAATATTATTTTTAGAGTAAAAATAATATTTACAAACGTTAACGATTCCAAAATAATACGAACGCTTTCACCATAATTATATAAGTTACACTGGTAATTATATTACCACTAGATTGTTAAAAACGTAACTTACGCACATGTATTAAATCCCCCATCCTTGGGAAGGAGTTTAACTACCAAGTATATACAGAACATAAACACGAAATAGTTGTCTAACTATTTCCCAAAAACTTAAACTATAAAGCTAAGGCACGGCCGTCCGTCTAATAGAATTAGCACTTGTAGGTCGTCGCACAGCTTTCTGATTTGGAGATACTTGGTAGAGACGCTTCACTGTGAGTTCACTTGGAGATCGTCATTTATAATAACGACAAAACACTGTGCGGAAGCTTGTTTCTTGATCGTGTTCGGTTCTTCATTGAGCTTGATCATCCTCCGATACTAGAAATATGCCTGCAACTCATAAAACATGAGTTGGATTAGTCATACGTAGCTTAAAACGTATTTAAACGGGTTCGCAACGCAAAATAATTTAACAAAAACATGTTTTTCCAGATTTGGTTCTCTCGCGGGGCGCGACCCAGATGAGACAATTCTCTCGCGGGCCGCGAGAGGAGTCGTGTCACGCGACCTCTTTAAGGTTCCGCCGTCGCGTAGCGCGACGGGCCTTATTTTTCCAGCAGGGTTGTTGTTTAATGCTGCAGATGCCCAGCTCGAAGTTTAACCCATTGTAAACTTAAAACTTGCATAACTTTCGTTTTACAAGTCCGTTTTTCGTGATTCGTTTTCCTATACGATCGTAATTTAATTCTCCATCACATGGAGTTATAACCCGACATCTGAATTTATAAAACATAGGATTTCAAACCCTCGGCTCGAAATTGGTTTACTAAGACTTTTGACCCGTTTAGGTTTAAAACCACCAACTTGTTTCTAACTAGTCAAAACACATTTTCCAATGTATTTAACACAAAATCTTTAACTCGGGCTCATACTTTTTATGAGTTATGCGACTAGTGCACAAGCTATGCGCATTGATCTGTTTTGACTCGTTTAGTCGATTCAAGTCATTTAGTCTAATACTAGCTCTTTTCTTCTCATATTTCGCAATTCCACATCTAAAATGTCTGCTTATATTCCACCACAACTATTTTTGTGGTGTATTTAGCACAACCAACTTATTTTCTCAAATTTACCCTTCGGTTGATCATTTTACGCAAATGACCCGTCTTTAGGCCTTTGATCCACGAATGTGTATGCCTATAGTTTTTATTCAAATATAATGATTCCACAATCAAAATGCAGGTTCCTAAACAACCTTTATGGGTCGTTCGCCCAATTTACCCTCCAAGGGCGTTTTGGTCAACTTTAGTCCCCCATTTACGACGAAGGGCTTTCGTTACTTATTTGACCAAAATGTACATTAACCACAATCATATTTATACGTACCTGCCTCATGTCAATCTATTTACCCGTTTCGATACCTTGCCTCCATATTATGCTAATTCGTAGCATTTTTAATCCATAAAACATTATTATCCTGTAAGCAAGTACTTATTAGTCGTCATTTGTCAATTGGCGCTAAAAGTCACCCTTTGACCCGTTTGGTCTAAACGACCAAACAATTTGCATTTGTATTTAGAATGGTATATATATATAGGTAAAGAGTACTGTACAATATTGCTTATCGTACATTACGTACGCTTCAATCTCAGCCGTCATATCATCTTCCCGCATTTTAAAATCGCATGTTGTTTTTTTATAACAATTTCGCATGTGATAATTTTTGATGAATTTCGCATGTTGTTTTTTTGTACCAATTTCGCATGTGATAATTTTGATGAAATAGCATGTTGTTTTTTTTATAACCATTTCGCATGTGATAATTTTTTATGAATTCGCATGTTGTTTTTTTGTACCAATTTCGCATGTGATAATTTTGATGAAATAGCATGTTGTTTTTTTGTAACAATTTCGCATGTGGTAATTTTGATGAAATCGCATGTTAAAAAACCAACATGCGAAATTGTTACAAAAAAACAATATGCGAATTCAATGCGGGAAGATGATCGGGCGGCTGAGATTGTAGCGTACGTAATGTACGATAAGGGCATTTGTACGTTAACCTAACCCTATATATATATTTACCATTTCGTTATTTAACCCTTTTCGGCTTACGTCGTAGGGTGTCTTATAACTTTAACTTATGTTTGTCGACACGCGACTAAATTACCATTTTATCACTATCCTTATTATGAGTTACCCCATACGGTAACATCTCAAGATTCATTGTATGTTTATCATTCCACGGCTATATTACCATTCATCATGGTTTTTATCAATTTTGTATATGTTCCGACTCGTATCAATCGCGTCGGAATCCATATTTCCAATATTATTTTTATCGAGTTTATAACTTATAGAATAATTAAGTATTCTACAAAAAGGTGTAAATTTCACTTACCTCTCATCCGGTTTACGCTTTTCTTCTCGTGCTTGATTCGTTTGACCGATTCTTTCCCAAGCCTCCACCTAGCTCGTTAAGCGTCAAACTATTGTCAACATTTACAAGGTGGTTAGACTAGTCATTAACAATCACGACCATTCCACCTTACTTATTCTCTATGTCGAAACTACCATTCGACTTCATCTTTAGTTAGATTAACTTATCAAAAGTTAACTACTTTCAATCACATGGTTTACACAATTGAGTCTAAATCAACATGATGTTTAGAACCCTTATCACTTCATATTACGCATAATTGCCATATCATTCAAATACGCGTTTTCACTCTAAATTTCAACACTTTAGTTCTCATTTAGGCATTTTAACAAACACCCAATGTGCATAATTATACATATTTACTAACTTGTTCATAACTAGTTATTTTTACCAAGATTTACATCAAAAATCAAACCTCTATGTTTAGTGTTCATGAACTACATCTAGGAATTATATCATAACATCAATATTCATCAATTTAACACTCTAATCCGAGTGTTCATCATATTGTCATAAAACCCACTTAGCACATAATAGGGTAATTATCAAATCCCTAGTTTTGACACCAATTCATCAAGTTTTCAACTAGTGTTTGTTTCTAACCGAAGATTTCATCACAATAACACTCATAGATTCAACATTCATTCCAGAATTTCGATTATGATTGTTCATCATAATCTCAAAGTATCACCAAATCATAAAATTCAACATACCTTGTGATCCCCACGACTAGGTGATCATTTATATGTGTTCATGCATTGATTTGGGGCTTGAATTGAGCTTCAATTTGTTGATTTTGTTGGATTTAGGGTTAGTGCTCTTGGAGCTCATCTCCTCTTGGTCAAACATACATACGCACACACTAAGTGTGTGTGACTTATGTCTAATTTTCTAATATTAGACTCAAGTTTCTATTTTTACATCTTAAGTCCCTCGAGTTTAGCTTTTATTTAACCTCCTTACAACACTTAATAGAAATAAACCGACCCTCATAACTAGGGTCAAATGTTCCTAGTTACGTAATGGGTTCGGGGAGGTTTACGACTAATTTGTTTTAAGCCCTGTTTAATCGCGCCTTTTTATAAACTTTATTTTTCCTCAAAAGGATTTGTTCAATTTTTATGTAATATTATGTTTATTTATTTAAATCCTAATATTTACCGGGTTACTTTTACCACTAAGGGTATTTTACCCGTCTTTTAGTATTAACAGGGTTTGGTTACTAAACCCGTTTTCGGGGTGTTACAAAGGGGCATTATTGGGGGCTTTAACCCATACTGTGAGCTTTACTCGTAAAACACAATGGAGCCTCTTGTCCTACGTGGCATCTACATGTCGATGATGTGTCGTAATAAAGCCCCTAAAAAGCTCCAACCATACCTCGCAACCTTACATAATAAAGATCTTTCTTTTATTTTTATAACACTCACATGATGTTACAATATTTTATTTCCTTAATAATGATTTTTTTTTAGTTTTCTTAATACTTAGTTGATCGAACATTGACACACACCACGAAGCGTGGGTAAAAATCCTCCTTTATCATCAAAAGGACTATTCATATCAAATAAAAATGACACCAATAAAAGATGTCGATGTTATATGGTACGTTTTTCATTTCCTTTTTAAACTACATAACGGATATGTACACGTATATATGTGTGAATTTTCTTTTGAACGGCTAATAAACTTAATCCTGAGCACTCTCGGGGCACCCACTGGACAAACGAAGTACTCCGAGAGTAACCCGAGTCCATCACCAATTCCGGGGAAAACCCGGTAACCCACCCGCCCGTAGGCACGACGGTGAAATTACCGGTAAAACTCGTTTGGCTCAAGGATCCAACCCAGGTTTCCCTGGGTCTCCTATCATTGCCCACCAGTGCCTCACTCTGCACCAAGTGGGAGTCGAACCTGCATCTCTCAAGAGAAATGCAAGCCCTCCACCACTTGATCTAGAGATTATTGGCATATATGTGTGAAATTAAAAAGTAAAAATAATTCCTTCAAAATTATGCTAATAAAAAAAAGCAAAAAAGAAATCCCAAATAAGTTAGTGCTACCAAAGAGGATTACATCACCTCACATCATCGAACAATGACGGCCACAATATCTTGGATTAACTGGGATGTGTCATCCACTTTCATATATTCATAGTTTTTGCATTTTAAATGCAAATTAAATTTATTATTTTATATTTGCTAAAGTAAACTAATGGGATTCTCTCACGTTATGTGATGGGAAATTGATGTATAGGTACCAACATTAACAACAGTTGATAGTTAAAAGAAAAAAATAAAGTCGTGATATACCTAAAAAAATTGACACGTTTTTTACATCGATCAAAAACCGTAAAAACAAATGTCGGTATCGATTATGATACTATCAATATCGGTATCAATTTTGTTCAATCGGAATCGGTTCGGTTCTTCAATGTACGGGTACAAGAAAACTTCTTTTTAAATACAAATTTATATCGGAATGTCGAGGGACAAAAAACACAGTTGTATATTCGGACTTAAAAAAAGTTAACACATTCAAATTATTAGAGAAAAGTCAAATTCAATAAATAGTTGATAGATTAAAAGCGTCTATAAATAATACCGGCACCGGTTTAGATAATATCGATACTAGTACTAATGTTGCTCGGTTGAAATCGATTTAGTTTGTCACGGTACAACACTCGTTACCACTTGCTATACCAAAAGATATTATATTTTAAGTACAGGTCCATTTTCAAATGTAGGTATAAATAAATGAAAAGGATGTATAAATACATGAAATAGAGGTATAAATATATGAAATGAAGGTATAAATAAATTAAATAGATGTATAAATACATGAAATGAAAGTATAAAACGTGAAATACCTGAAATGGAGGTATAAAAGCTAGAAACATATGAAAAAAACAAATGGTTTGGTCCGGTTAATTTCGGTTAACCGATGGTACATAAAATAATCGATAACCAACTTTCGGTTTGGTTTCATCGGTTTTCTCGGTTAACGGTTCGGTTATAGAATTAATAATATATATTATTTGGGTTTGGCCGATGAAGTTTTTTATTAAAGTTTCTTTTTAAACCTTAATTAGGATAAATTACATAAATTTGTATTCTTATTTAAATTAGACTTCTCTTATTTATTTAATATCCTTTTCTCAACTATTACTTTCATTTTTTTTCCGGTTATTAATAACCATCTAATATTTCATTGGTTCACCTCCGTGTAACACATATGTTTCTAACATAATAAATTATATAAAAACAAAATAACATTTTATAATAAGTAAATAGCATATCAAAGTTCATTTTTAAACACATCTTGATGATTGTATGCAGGGTCGGCTATGATGGTGTGCGGGGAGGACTTCCGCACAAGGCTCGTGATTTCGAGGGGCACGAGATTTTTTTTTTAAAATTCGATATATATATATATGTTATTTTTTTAAATTGTAAACACATATCAATTCCCATATAAGACCCATTATCAAATACTTTTTAATGCTTTATAATTTAGCACACTACACATTAGGTTTATTGGCCCAAAACTAATATGATTTTAATAAAAATTATAACACACGACGACAATTTCATGGATTCCTGGAATCTGAAAGGACGAGACGAACAAACTCATTAGAGTAATGAAACGAACAGTCGAAAATTATCACTTAATTAGAACTTCGCTGAATCGCTAGGCCCGGGCTGCTACGAACAGAAGATTCAGAGACGTGAACAAGAACAAAATCGATTAGAGGCGTGGACAAGAACATCGATCAGAAGATTCAGAACTCAAAAGGTCCGTTCGTCGGTTTAGTGTTAATTGTTAAACTGTTAGTCTGTTAATTGTTGTTAAAATCAGAACCATGTTGCTCGTATCCACATACGGCGTATCGTATTGAATTGACTATTGAGTATTGTCCTATATTGGTAGATCGCGGTAATCTGCAAATAACGATGTAAATTGTATATTAATCATACTAGACAGTTGTGTTGTGATCCACAAATGGTTGTAATTTGTAAACCATGTATTAAATATTAATCTCTGTAAAAGAAGAATCACTGTATAAGTTGCCATAAGTGGAGGAATCATTGAAAGAAGAGGATTATTTTCCATAAGTATGCATTTGCATATAGAATATTGTTAACTATTCCAGTCACTGTGGCATCTGTAGAAAGAAGTTTTTCAAAGTTGAAGTTGTTAAAATCTTACTTATAATCTACAATGTCTCAAGATAGACTTAGTGGGTTGGCGATGATAGCTATCGAGAACGAAGTCTTAGATAATATAACTTGTGAAGAGTTGATCCAGGAATTTGCTATGAAGAATGCAAGGAGGGTTGCACGAATCATTGGTTAGATATTAACTTATTAGTTATTACGGTATGTAACTCATTAGAATACTACGATTTTGTCATTATCATAATTGCATTGTTTGTCAAATACTACACTTTTTGTCATTTTCGTAATTATATTGTTTATCGTTAAAGCATATGAGCACATTTTTCGAGCTCGAACATGGTACGTGAATTCTTAGAGACATCACTGACTGTATGTGTTAACCGATCACATTATATTTATTTAACCCACATAAATACACGGATCGTTTTTTAGGATACAACTTCTTTTATTATTACTTAGTATATAAATATAACTTATATTTATGCAACCCGGATAATACACGGGGTTCTACCCTAATTATATACTATTTAAAAATTAAAACTATTGGAAGTGAAAACTATTCCAAACTAATAAACAAAAAGATGAAACACCGAATTAGCCAAATTGAGAAACAAAAGATTTAAAGCACCTTATTTGTTGGTAACGGAGAAAACACAACCACAACTAAAAAATCCAACAAAAACTATGTCGAAGTCCCAAGTGTTTTGAACAAAAATGATTCTGGTTTAAATCCATTAATAGCATTAGATAATATTTGTAAATTTCGGTTGATTGAGCGACATGGTGTAAAGCGCTTGTTCGATGTCGGTTGGGGCATAAGCGTTGTGAGCTTGAGTGGGCCTTGGTCCAAGGAGCCCATTGCCGCCGATATTGTTTACTGAATTGGGCCGAGGAGGAGCTGTGGGGTATGGGCAAGGAGGGGGGCCCATGATTGATTCTGTGATGCGGCCCAGGGCTGGGAGGAGGCAGGCTGATGAGACACGGGCCCAGTCCACGATTGTTGCTGGGCTGAATTGGGCCAGAAGGGCTGCTGAGTGGGCCAGCTGGACTGCTGATTGTATGTGTTGTTATTGCGGCTGCGCCCCCAGCTTCCCCGTCCTCTGCCTCGGCCACGTGAACGCCCGCGGCCCCGATATCGTTCAGAGTCGTTCCGGTAGTCATTGTTATTCGCCGGTGGTTGCGACTTGTTGGAGTTTACATTTAAGGCGGTGCCCGCGGTTTGAGCCCTAAGAAGCACTTGTTCAGCCTTACGAGATTCGACGAGCATAATCTTTGAGCGAGCTTCATAAAAGTTCGGTAAGGGGTCCTGTTGCTGGTGGATGGTAGCGATACCCTCGTACTGGTCGTTGAGACCCGCGATAAGTTGAAGAACCAAGCGATCGTTATCAACCGGACTACCAACGTTGGCGAGTTGATCGGCTAGCACTTTGAGTTGCTGGCAATACGCCGAGACGTTGGGGAACCCGTCAAGACGTGTGTTCGAGAATTTGTGTAGGAGGTGAATGGATCAAGGACTTTTGTTGTCTTGAAAATACCTTCAAGCGTCTTCCAAGCATCATACGCAGTCGTGTTCGGTTTAAGAATGGTGTGTAGGAGATCGTTGGATATAGTGGCATAAATCCATTGGAGCACAATGGCATCCAACCGATCCCAGGAGTCATCGGTTTGAGTTTCTTTATCTTTGTCGGCTTTGTCTTTGTCGGCTGCCTTGGTGGAACCAGAGGATGAGGGAGTTCGGGGTGAGAGATGATCGATAACAAGAGATGCACGGCACTGTATCTTGAAAAGTTCAAACCAGGAGGCATACTGCCCAGATTCCATCTCGAGAACAACGGGAATCAGGCTTTTGATGTTGGTTACGGTTGCAGCGGGATGAATCTTGGGTTCCATTAGAAGGATGTTAATGCAGGCGAGGCAGGTGGGAAAAGAAAGGAGGAGATCGGTAGTAAGGAAGAAGAAGGAGGGAGGGTTAGGCTTGGTCTCTTGATACCATGAAAGAGGCCGTAGGTATGCAAATCGATGATCCTTTCCCTCAATTCTCGTTCCTTTATAACAATACAGATCTCCTCTATTTTGGGAGAGATACAATTAATTACCATAATACACGGGATTGATATAATATCTAAATTTACAAATATTTTCTAATGCTATTATCCATTATGTAATGCAAGAAACCTGGTTCAATTATCTGATTCGAGTTTGATTATCTGGTTATGTCATACTGTGAAGAACACTTGAGAAAACGCCAATGATTCGGTTTCTTGATGTCCATCATAATCCAAATGCAAATAAAAATTAGGGTATAAACAAATTTAATGGAAAGGGGTAGAATGATTACTATGTAAAAACTCATTTAAGTTGAGTATATATGATATGTGGATAGGGATAGTTTAAAAAGGGCCTAAAGTGTAAGAAATGTAAGAAGTGTTTTAAACCATTAGATCTTTGATCTAATGGTTGAGATCAATAGGGAACAAATTGTAAAATGTGTTATAATTATTTGGACTGATTTGAAAATCGTAGGGGTAATAGTGTCTTTTTATATGTTTCAAATAAGGTAACATCTCCTAAATTTCAGCGATCAAATTTTAAACTTATCCTAAAAATCCGGACATTCTAAAAATCTGGAAACATGTAACTGTTACCAGAAATACATAACACTGTATAAGGGGAGGCGGGGCGGTGAAGTTTTAGCACGTGATGGGCTTTTATAACGAGTGATACAAAAAACAACACCACCGCCACTTACTTTGATAACGCGTGAATTTAATAACGCGTGGAACTTTTCACGAGTGATGGGGTATTGAGTGATGAGGGAAATTGTTGGTTGTGGGGGAAATTGTTGGGTGTGGTAGTGAGTGATGACCATTGCCACTAAAAAGGTTGTGAGTGATGCAATAATGGTTGATGACATGGCGGAACTTGATTGAATGTTGTGAGTGATGGAATTTTTGCAAGTGATAACCGCCCCCTCCCCCTAACACTATATATATAACACTATACATCCATCATAGACCTGCTTTCAGAAAAATATAACACTATAACACTATATAACACTATACATCCATCATAGATCTGCTACCAGAAAATATAACACTATAATACTATATAACACTATACATCCATCATAGACTGCTACCAGGAAATATAACACTATAACTATATAACATAATAACATTGTATAAAAACCTTCATTCTGCATCCATTACTATATAATACTCTATAAAAATTTAATTCTTTGATCTTCAGAAATTATAATTAATGAACGATAAAAAAATACAAATTCGTAGATTAATTCGTATTCCTATAATAAATGGTGGCGGTTATGGAAGGTTATCAATTAATTGAATCAATGAGAAAATTACTTGTTTACCCTTTTGAATTAATTTAGATTGAGTACACATGTCATTCCTACAATATTTCTCACACTTTTGAATTAATGTATAGGATCTTGTTTAGTTTTGGTTGGGTATATATAATTTGTCAATTTTACAAAGATATGTATGAAATTAGCCCAAAAATATAATGCAGTGAAGGGTAGAGGTGCACAAAAAAACTGGAACCGGACCCGGGTATAAAAAAAACGTTTTTTTCATACCCGGAACCGTACCCAATCTTACCCAATGGGTACGCATAGGGTATAGATTTCTATGTAAAAAACCGTACCTGGAACTGGACCCGAATTATACCCGTTTGTACTTGGGTTTTTTTAATACCTGGAGTCGGGTTGTACCCGTACCCAGTTTTTTATATCCAGAACCGGGTTTTCCGAATACCGAATATCTGTTTATTTTAATTTTTATATGTTTTCCTTTTTATAGTTTAATAATGAAACATTGTGATTTTATTTGTTAGAAAACTAATATATTTCTTAAGATATAACATAAAAGCAAATTGCGAATACTTGATGCATTAAACTGTGAATCTATGATTGTGAATATGTGATGCGTTAAAGTGTAAATCTATAATGTACTACTTTTCTTTATTGTAAGCTAACTCAAAATAACAAGCATATCCATATTTTTAAGTTTTAACCTTAAAATAAAATCCATAATTCCCATCCATACTGTTTGTTTATCGTTTGAGCATCTTACGAGCATGCTTTGCTTG
Source organism: Helianthus tuberosus (assembly GCA_030545235.1). NCBI lineage: Eukaryota > Viridiplantae > Streptophyta > Magnoliopsida > Asterales > Asteraceae > Helianthus > Helianthus tuberosus. The sequence goes on along the minus strand of CM060376.1, from coordinate 172,251,149 downwards.
CAATAAAAATAAAAGTTTAGCAATCTTAGAAGCATGCTTTGTCTACAACATAAAATTAAAGTTTAGCCATAAACCCACTTCAAAGGAGTTTTTTCCAATATCTGAAATGCCCGGTTATTATACCTGGTTTTGAAGAACCAGTTCCATACTCGACCTGGAACCGGGTATACTCGGTATGGCTTTTTATGCTAGAATCCAGAACCGGTTCTTTCAATACCCGGTATAAGTGATACCCGACCATACTTGGAACCGGTTCCATAACCGGAACCGGGTATTGAAAAACCTCGTTTTTATGCTAGGAATCGGAACTGGAACAGGTTCTTGCAATACCCGGTAGGGCTGTAAACGAATCGAATGAACACGAACAAGACCTTGTTCGTGTTCGTTTGTTAAAAAATATATGTGTTCGCGAACTGTTCACGAACGCTTATCGAACGGGATTTTATGTTTGTGTTCGTTTGTGTTTGTTTGTTAATTTTAGGCAACGAACGTTGACGAACACAAATGAGCACAAGCTAATGTTCATGAACACAAATGGAAATAGACGAACACAGACAATCGTCTATGAACATAATATATAATAGACTAACACTTATTAAATATTTAATTTGTCAGACTTATGATATATTCAAATAGGGTAGGGTTCCAGCGTGAACCTAATCCCATGCGTGAACTAATCTGGACCATTGATTTCCTTTTTAGTTGTTAAAGGTATGATTGTAATTATATAAAAAATTAGATTTAAATCATTATTTTAATAATTGAAATAAGTTACATATTTCCTATTTTAAATTCATTATCCACATTATCTCTTATTTCATTTTTATTTTTTAGATTTCACCATCAGAATTCGGATTATGATTTTTAAGATTCACATAACCTTCATATTTCAACGGGTATACACATGTGTACTTTGATATGAATTGAACAGTACACATGTGTACTCAGCATGGTACATATGTGTAATTAGCTACATAATACATACATATAAACAAAACTTGTAAACCTATTTTATATTAAGCAAATAACAATTTTCATAATGTTTGCCAAACCAAAAAAACATACAATTACAAGTTCCAGTTTCGTGAAAACAATAAACGCAACATAATCGGAAAAATAAAAAAGACATAGTCTTTTACAACTATTCGCCGCGTTGTACGTTGAATCATCCTTATCGACCAAGCAAAACAAACATACGTGAATCATCCTTATCGACCTTCCATCTCCACTTTCCTCGTTTACGACGTCTCCTATAATAACACAAAAAACTCAGCAATTAGTACTTTGCATAATTCACAAGTGTACATCAACAACTTTACACATTCAATACACAAAAAAAATATGAGATATCACAAAAACAGACGCTATACACATGTGTACATCGCATTAAAAACATAGCAAAACCAGAATACACATGTGTACAACGCCTTAAAAACAGAGCAAAATCAGAATACACATGTGTACAGCGCCTTAAAACCAGAGCAAAAACCAGAATACACATGTGTACAGCGCCTTAAAACTAGGTAAATAATAACGAGTAAGCAGAGAAGCAAATCACAATAATAATTTTCAAACAAACAATAACAATAATAATTTTCAAATTCAAAAACAATAAAAAAATTACAAACTTCATACCTACTTGGTCGGAAATTAGATCTGGACCACCGTTTTATCGCCGGCGATAAACATCAGATTTGGCTTCAATTCCTGCGACAAACATCAGATCTGTCGAAAATTAGCCTGATTTCTTCGATTCCAGTGATAAACACTCAGCGAAGAAGCAAATCACAATAATAATTTTCAAACAAACAATAACGATAATAATTTTCAAACATCAAAAACAAATAAAAAATTACAAACTTCATACCTACCTGGTCGGAAATTAGATCTGGACCACCGTTTTATCGCCGGCGATAAACATCAGATTTGGCTTCAATTCCGGCGACAAACATCAGATCCGTCGATTTGTCATGAACCACCGTTTTATCGCCGTTTTATCGCAGGGGTTCTTTGACCACTATAAAAAATCCACTGGCCATTTTTGTCATGAACCCTAGAGCCGCCAGGGAGATAGCAGGCCTCGTTCTCTTCAACAATCAAAGGGTCATCGGCGTTTCTTTCGTTCTCTTCAACCTGCTCTACCCTAAAAAACGAGGGACCCTTTAACGAGAAGTCAACGCCGGCGTTGCTGTGGTTGCCGGAGAAGAGAACGAGGGAGAGTGCTGGGGTTTGAAACGATCCGGCGAAGGTGAGAGAAAATTGAATCTTCAATAAAGTTTGAATACTGATTTATGAGATTGAACGTGATTTATGGAATAATTTAAAATGGAAATTACAGTTATACCATTTTTCCTTTAATTAAATGAAAACAATTAACCACATATTTACTATCATGCCCCTCACTTTAATCTAAAGATCATAAAAATTAAGGGCTCAGATTAGTTCACGCAGTTCACGCTGGAGAAAATGTTCACGTTTGAACCTAATCCTATTCAAATAAATATAAAAACTAAAAACACTAATGAACTATCAAACACATGCGAACACGTTACCGAACGTTCACGAACATAAACGAACGAACACGATCTCTGTTCATGTTTGTTCATTTAACTAAACGAACGAAATTTCTTGTTTGTGTTCGTTTGTTTAATAAACAAACGAACACAAACGAACTTCCCGCCGAACGGTTCACGAACTGTTCGTCGAACGTTTGGTTCGTTTACAGCCCTAATACCCGGTATAAGTGATACCGACCATACTCAAAATCAGTTCCATAACCGGAACCGGGTATTCAAAAACCCGGTTTGTGCACCTCTAGTGAAGGGTGACTGAATAAAATATATGTAAAAGTTAAGTATCAAAAGACTCTCATAGGCCAATTTAAGTTTGTGCTTTAAGTTGGGCTGGGCTTGGAAAACAAAAGTAGGCTTCGTTTTGGAATCAGCTTTTGCTGGACTTATCACCCATATTACTCGGGTAGCCGGGTCGATTTACTTTATCTCAAAATTCATGAAGAGTTTCTTTTAGATATATATATATTTTTTAAATTATTTCTGAAGGGTAAATTTCTTAAAGGGTAAATTTCTTAAGGGTAAACATAAATTTTATGTATTTTTGTTAATAAAACCAGGATAAACATAAATTTTATGTATTTTTGTTAATAAAACCAAAAACTGGGTAGTAAGAATTTTCTTTCATACATGATCGGATAGGCAAGCGTATTATTAATTTAATGTGTAGAAAGTAGAAACTAATCGAACCATAAATAAGTTAATTCTGCCGGTTAGAAGTTTACATGGCCCGGTTCATAGTTTGAAAATCCAGGTTTACAGTTTGATTCACGATTTGTAACTTTTCGTGTGAACCTAACAAGTTAAATTTTTTATTATTTGTGGAATATGCAGTTATACATATATGATATTTATATTTATCATTTATGAATTGAATATTTTTTTTTTAAATATAAGTTCAAATCTCTTTGGTTGGTCCAGCTTACCCAAACAACCCTATCGGTTCAAAACCATAATTAAAGATTCAAGTATTCAACTCAAAATTTATGACAAAACTGTGCCGAACTAGATGATAAACAACCCCGTTGATAGTGGCTCAACCAAGTTGATAGATAATGAAGATATGGTTTTTCAATTCAATGTCCTTAAGCGAGCAGGGATCTCGGCAAAAAAGGAAGCTTCGGTGAACTTCTTGACTGATCCATTAGAAGGGAGATCTACGCTACGACCCGCTGACATTCTTGTTTTTGGATGGGAAGGAGGGAAACACGCGTGTGTCGATTTGACAGGTGTGTCCCCCCTCGTTGGGCTAAGGGACCACGAGTTTGTGGCGGGACAGGCGATAACCAAGGCAGAGGCGGGCAAAGTAGCTAAACACGAAAAAGCTTGCATCGAGAATCAGCACGTGTTCGTCCAGTTCGCTTTCGATACATTTGGCGCTCTCGCCCCTGACGCGGTGCGGTTCCTAAAGCGGGTTCAACAGGTGGTAAGCAGTAACACCGCACATGTTAAGGAGCAGAATTTTGTGTTTAGCATGGTAGGGTTTGCTATTCAGAAAGGGGTAGCGGCGTAGCTTGTTGCTCGTCTACATGCCATTAGTTTGTAGTTTGTTTTAAAACTTATGCCTATTAACTTTTGGGCTTGTTTAAAAAATTCAAAGTTGTTTTAGTAAATACTCTAGTGCTATGGCCTATGAATGGTGCTTATTAGAGCATTTATAATGGAGGGCCCAAACGTTAGTGTGGCTTGCGACGGGCGACAAAACCACAACTGCTGCATTATTTGGGTTCTTAAGCTCTCACAGACTTGTTGAAAAAAAAAACACAATAAACTTTCTATTTTTTGACTATATATATACACACAGTATATAATATGTTTAACTAAATTATATTATTTAAGTTATGCTTATCTTTATTATAATAAAATTAAGTAACTGTATTTGAGACTGTTAGATATTTTAGTGTAATCGGGATTGACTTGGTGATCAAAGTCAATAATAATGCACATCAAACAAGTTAGGAGGTGCGGGAGTGCACGCTTGTTTGAGTTATTATAATTCGAAGTGTACGGGCGGAGCCCATACTTTATGGGGGTTCCAAGGGGGCCCCCTTGGCGGGGGTCCGGGGGCAGCGCCCCCGGGAGCAGGGTCCAAGGGGCGGCAGCCCCTGGCGGAGTCTAAGGGGCAGAGCCCCTGGCTGGGGTCGAGCTGCATCAGAATATTTTATTTTCTGGAAATTGCCACAGTTTCGAAATATAAAATCTGGTAGTTTGGTGGCAGTTTTTTTGTCTTAAAAATGAGATAACTGTCATTAGGCAGTTAATCACCCCTAACCCCAAATTTCGTAGACAGTTTTTTGATAACTTTTTCCCTGGTTCAGACAATTCTCCACACACATACCCTGGTTCAATTTCTCGAAAATCAGATTTGTATCCGATTAAATTATTCGGGAGAACCACCGAAATAATTTGATCTGAGAGTGATTACACGCCTCTCTAATCATCCGGTTTCTAAAATTCCCCAGCAGAAACTTTAAACTTTAACCGGTTATATATACACATAGTGTTGGAAAAATCATGATTAATCGCTGGTCGGCCAGCCATTGATTAATATATAAGTCACTGATGAACTAATCGCTAGTCGGCCCTAAACGGTCAGCGTCGACCTTATTCAGCTCTAGTCAGCTAGAAAATCAGTTCTAGTCAGCCAGAAATTGGCCCTAGTCAGCTAGAAATCGGCCCTAGTTGGTCGGAAATAGGCTATTCCAGCGAGATTCCGACCAGGTTCTCGAAAAGGGAGGGGAAGACATCGAGATTGGTATTCGTACACTGATACTAGTCGGAAAGTCGGCCAAAACCTTCATATTCCGACAGTTAATCTTGTATACTCAAAAAATGGGTAGAGAAGGGTTTAAAGTATGTCTACTTTAAAAAAATCATATAAAAATGTGTATATACATGTATAAAAGTAAAAGAATCACATATAAAAATCTCAATCCGGTTAATCCCGATTAATCATGACTAATCCCGATTAAACGCTAGTTGGTACCCCATCGACCGACTAGCGCTTAGCGATTCTTACAACTATGTTTACACATAATCTATACTGGATGAGGAACTATATAACCACCATATTAAAACACTTAAAGAAGGTTTAAAGTCTTAGAATGATGGTGAAATTACCTTTCAATCATTCTACTTACCCTATATATATTAAAGTTTAGAGTTAAATGCATGGTTGGTCCCTGTGGTTTGCAAATATTGCAGACTTGATCCCAGTGGTTCAATAATTACACAATTGGTCCTGATGGTTTGACAAATGTTTCACGAGTGGCCCGATGTTTGCATTTTCGTAACATGGATGGTCCTTAGTAGCTAACCTTGTTAAAATTTTCAGTTAAGTTCATATACAATGTCCATTTTACCCCTTGACAATTAAAATCAATAAAAGAAGAGAGAAATGCCCGGATAGTCCCTGTGGTTTCACCTTTTTCAGCTATAGTCCCTATCTTTCTAAAACTACTTGAATAGTCCCTGTGGTTTACCGTTTTGTTCTCGGATAGTCCCTGGGTCTAACTTCAGTTACTTTTCTCAGTTAAGTGGGTGTTGAAATGACCAAAATACCCTTTCCTTAAAAGGCCAAACCATAGGGACTATCCGGGCATCTTCTACATTTTTAGAGAAAAACCCCACCACCACACTTTGCGGCGAACTTTTCCGGCGAAATTAATTTCCGGCGACTTTAAATCTTGAACGCGAGTTATTCCGGCACCGCCGCCTTTCCGGTGAACTTTTCCGATGATAAAGAAAACTTATCATCACTTATCATTTGAAACCCTAGATCTAAACACACATATAACCGCACACCTCCTCTCTGCTCTCCCTCTCTCGTGAATTTCCGGCGACTAGAGCCGCATTTCGGCAAGCTCCGACGGCCCTGTTTGACGGCAACGAGTACCCCTCCAATCATCTCTCTCTACACAATTATCACACTACAATCTATCCTCTATCTCTTTGTCTGCATATTATTCAACACCCACAAACAAAAAGGATTGAGAACCTTATATTTTAGTCCAAAGCACAAATCGAAAACCCAGACAAAAAAAAGTATACAGACCCTTCATCATCTCCCCAAACAACCCTAACCCCATCTGTTACCCCCCTTCTCGATTACTCACAAACGAAACTCAGAGGAGAAATGATACTCTCTACCTCTCGATCTCCACTCCCCTCCTCGGTTCCCCAAATCCGGCGGCGACATCCCCCCTGATTTCCGATTGACGACAGCCACCACCAGATGGTGGTGGCATATGGCGGCGACGGTACGGAAAGAAAGAGAGAGAGACTGAGAAGGAGAGAGAGAGATCGGAAGGATGGTGGTGACGGCGGTAATTGGAGGGGTACTCGTTGCCGTTAGAGCCGTTGGAGGTGGCAGTGGGGTAGGTGTGTTGATGACAGGTGGGGTGTTGGAGGTGGCGGGTTGATGGTGGTGGCGGTGACAGGTTGATGGTGGTGGTGGCGGGTTGATCAATGGTGGTGAAGGTGTTGAGAGGTGGGAGAGAGAGATCTCTGTGTGTGAGAATGGTAGAGAGAGAGGAATAGAGAGAGAAGATAGTTGTGTGTATATATATAAATGAAGAAGATGCCCGGATAGTCCCTATGGTTTGGCCTTTTAAGGAAAGGGTATTTTGGTCATTTCAACACCCACTTAACTGAGAAAAGTAACTGAAGTTAGACCCAGGGACTATCCGAGAACAAAACGGTAAACCACAGGGACTATTCAAGTAGTTTTAGAAAGATAGGGACTATAGCTGAAAAAAGGTGAAACCACAGGGACTATCCGGGCATTTCTCTCATAAAAGAATAAGAAAAGATATACCCACTCCTATCATCTTCTTCCTCTCTCTACCTTTCTCTCTCTCTTAATGTTATGACATCACTAATTTCAGATCATTAGAATAGCTAATCTCCTCGATAAATTACCATTATATCTTATAAAATCAACATGTAAGAAATAGATAAAACTTATATATATCTCTTTCTCTCTCACCTGGTATACAACTTCAAAAATTACCATCCGTCCCTTCGATTCACAGTAGACACGTATTCAAAGTTTGCAATTGGGCTTCAAATTTTATTCAGTTTATCCCCCAAGGTGATGAAGATTCGTGTCTTCATCTCTGAGTAGGCTGATGTGAAGCTATGGTTTCCAGATAATCCATCATCCACATGAAATTTCTCTCTGCTATAGGAAGTCAATCACCATCGTTGCCGCACACCGCTTTCTCGTAAGTCAATCATTGTCTCCTTAAGACCGCTGAAGAAATCGTTGTCGTTAACCACCGTTTCCAACCGACACAGACAGACCTGCGGTTCTTCTGTTCACAGACCTCCTTTTCCGGCGATGGCAGGTCAGTTTATCGACAGTGAACTGTTTAAACTCTGTTTTGCGGCGAAGTCGTTCAGAGTTAAGTCCTTTTCCGGTCATCGTCTCTATGTTCCGGCGAACCCGTTCATGTTGTTGGTTCAGTGTTTGTCAATCCGTTTTCAGTAACCTGTTTTCCAGTGAAGCCTTTGATGTCTTCTGTCAAACAATTGGAGGAAATTACGATCATCGACATTGGGTGGTGAAAGCAGAAAGGTAAAGGTGGAGAGAGGAAGAAGATGATCAGGGGTGGGTACATTTTTTTATTCTTTTATTGATTTTTATTGTCAAGGGGTAAAATGGACATTTTATATGAACTTAACTGAAAATTTTAACAAGGTTACCTACTAAGGACCATCCATGTTACGAAAATGCAAACATCAGGCCACTCATGTAACATTTTTCAAACCATCGGGACCAACTGTGTAATTATTGAACCACTGGGACCAAGTCTGCAATATTTACAAACCACAGGGACCAACCATGCATTTAACTCTAAAGTTTATAAAAACATATATTGTCCCAGGTCGTTTGCCTAAAGAAACATTACCAAAAGAAAAACCTTATAAATAGTGAAGAGTAACTCAACAAAATTCACAAAATTCTATGACGGCTTTGTTTAATTGTGCCAATGGGGCCTTTGGCCTATTAGTTTTACTTTTTTTCTTGGTGAATGGGTCTATTATTAATAATCAATAGGCTGGTTTAGAAATGAACCGAACCAAAAAAAAAATTTGGTTTTAGTTATGGCTATGGCTCATAACTGAATCGAGCTAAATCACGCCAAGTTGAGTTTACTCGGAATTTATTTGAGTTGAGCTCAAGCTTCAAAATAGCTCGATTTTGAGCTCGAGCTAAGCCAACTCAGTTTGAATTCAAGCTAAGCGATCTATACGGATTGAGCACAATACAACTAAAACCCAAGTTTAGTTGAATCAACCTAATTACTTTATTCTCTGCCACATTGTGTGGGTTCTCCTCTACTTTATTTTAATGTGTCAAAAAAATATTAAATGTGTCCAAAACGCTTTGTCACACCAAACTATTAGTTTATCATAATGAAACAACTCAAGATTTATGTCATCGACTTTTAAAACGTACAGGATATTATATTTGCACAATGAAAAATTATATCATTAATTAACTTTAGTTATTTTCATCATGCCATTGTATCCTTTTGTTCACCTCCCCAAATAAAAAAAAATTGTAATTCCTGTTACCTGTTACCAGAATATAACCTGAAGTGGCGAGGATGGCTGATTTTGGCGATGTTTTGGATTTCCATTTACTTTAGCTTTAGGGTTTAGGTTACAACTACATGTGTTTTGTGATGTGAAGTAGAATGTTATAGGGGTTAGGTTGTATTGTAAGATATATTGATGAATTTATAAAATAATTAGAGCATTTTGAACGTGTATATGTGATTATATATTTTTCTATACTATACAAATTTACAAGAATACACGAAATTGCTACTACAAATAAAAGTTGTAAACTTAAACTAAACAGTAAAATCTGACATAAATCAAAATTTCATCACGGTGGTAAAAAAACACATGCTTTCAAAACTTGTCACGATACACCAACAAAAAGTTTCTAGTTAGTGCCAAATACATGGACAAAATATCAACGGATTTCTAGCCTAGTGGTATCAAGCTGTGGAGAAAATGTGTCTTTTCCTATAAGGTTAAGTCATGTAAAAGACAAAATATATAAATTTAGAAGTAGGATCAAAAGGATGTATGTAATAGCTAATAAAAAAGCTAAATATAACTATTGTAAGTATATGTTCATATAAAGAGTGTGATTTACTATCAATCAATAGTACTTTATATATAAAAAGAATTGTTGCATAGAGGGGTTGTACCCTATCCTTAGAGGCGTTTAAAAAAATGATATTAATTCAAAATTACTTGAATTTTTTTACTTTTAACCTAAAAGTTTTCATCTTTTCCAATTTAACCTCACAAATTTTTAATTTCAAATTTGGTCTCCTGTATTTTTTCATATTTTTCGCAAAATTTTCGTTTTATGTTTTGTTGTAACTTTTGCAAGTAAAAACGGCGCAACATTCGTGTATGGTTCAACATTCTTACGTCTTATTTAAAATTTTACAAGTTATCATGACAGAATACGTGTGTGATTCAACGTTTTTATGTAATCTATTGCATGGTTAACGTTTTTATGTTATCTATTTTTTTTTTTTTGTTATTACAAAACCAATCTTTATTTCATCTACTTGTCACACTCTCTTTAGGCAACACCAACCCACCCTACAATATATCTCGTATTTTGCCATTTAGGGCATGTTTGGATGGGCTTATTAGAGTTAAAAAGGACTTTTGGGAAAAAGACTTTTGGGAAAAGGACTTTTTGAAAAGGAGTTTTTAAAAAAAGTGTTTGGATTAGCTTATTGGTGTAAAATGACTAAAATGGGCATTCTTTTAAATATAAGGGGGTAAAGAAGGGGTAATTTAGTAAATTCATTTTTGAAAAGTCACTTTTGGATCCAAAAGTCATGAAATCTTGGCTTTTCAAAATCTGATTTTCCTTCTTTGCAAAAAGCTATTTTCAAAAGTCCTTTTAGTCTATCCAAACACAAAAACAACTTATTGGCTTCTTGATAAGTCAATAAGCCAATAAGTTGTTTTGAGAAGCCCATCCAAACATGCCCTTAGATTTTCAACATCTCTTCTATCCATCTTCGTTCGCCAAGTATATCAAACAAACCCTTCTTTTTGCATGCTTCAATCACCCCAAAACAACACACACATACACCAAGAACACACACTAAACCCACACCACTTTTATAAACATTCTTTGCATGTTCTTTCTTGCCATTACTTGTTTACGATCTATTTACAAACTTTTTGAGTGATTTACCAAAATGGGTGTCTCTATTTTTCACCAATTTTAACTAAAAATACTTGCTTTTTGTCTTTTCAAGATTGCAATACTTGTGGGTCATTTCAATCGGGTCCTGTTCTTGCTCATGGGTCCTATAAGAGGAAGCAAAAAGAAGAGGAAAATCGATAGTGAAAATGGTTTGGCTTCTGGGTCTTCTGAAGAGGGCTCTAATGATTGGTGGAGTGAGTTCTCCAAGCGGATTGTTGGTAATTTTTTTATCTTGAAATATTATTATTTATTAAACACTTTCGGTTTTGCTGTTTTTGCCTTTTTAATCGATAATTTTGGTTTGGAATACCTGTATGATTTGTGGGTTTGGTGTGTTTTAAGGATTTGTGTGTTGTTAATTGCAAATGCATTTTGGTTGTTGCAAGAATGGATCCCTAATCTGCTGATTTTTGGGCATGTTCATGTTGTTCATGTTCTTGACCTAAAAGTTTGATTGTTGGATGAAACTGTGTTTGACTTTTGTTGGGTGGCTTTATTTGAATGTGAAGTTAAAAGAATAGATGCAATTATTTTAGGGTAATGTAAACAGTTCTAGTTTTATGTTGTGTGATTATGGAAACAACTAATGATAGTATCAGTTTATTGACCCAACATAATAATAACTCTGTTTGATTTTATCTTGTAATGGTTTGGTAAGTCCAGCTGTCCAGGTCTTGCAGAAGTTTTTACATACTGTTTATGTATGATTCTTCAGTTTTCGATTAAGAGTCGACGATCGACATATGACGTTTGAAAGTCGGACTCTTGAACTTAATATACATACTTAAGTTTAGAAATCCCCTACCTTTACACAGTTCCTGTAGTTTTAATTTGTTTTGATCTCAGCATTGAATAACCTATGAAAATTTTTAAGTTGAAAGGCGATATGTAAAGTACCAATCAACCAAAATAATTATCTTGATTGGTCAACTTGTGTTGGCCAAGAAGTTTGCAATGGTGGTTTAACCTGTCAATTTAGCATCTTTGTGACCCATACTTACCAACAGTAATGGACAAATGTTACCATAAGTTCAATAAAGTCAGCCCTTTAAGGTTCTAATTTACTGCTTTAGAGATTACAGATCCGGCTGTTCACGTTAATTCTTTTAAAACCTTACCACGTTAATGTTTTTGTAAGGTAGAGAGGAAAAATATAGATAAAGAGGCATTTTATGATTAACGAAAAGGATTGTGAAGATGTGCCTAGAATCTAGATTAACTAAATGGCTTAACATAAATCACAAGTTAAAACTTAAAACATGAAGGGGTTAACATTTCAAGACGTATTAGAGTTTCGACACATCGTATTAGGTTTGTAGTTTATAAACTTAAGCTATGCAGTTAATGCGGTAAAATATCGGATATTGGTCAAGGACCGATATTTGAAATATAGGTTATCTCGGTGAGATATCAGTGGGATATCGGTAATTTTAATATAATGCAGAATTTATATATATAGCAATTTAACATCAATAAGTCAGTGATATATCAGTGATATATCGGTTATATCGGTCAAATATCGGTGATATATCAGTTATATTGGTCAAATATCGGTCAATATCGTTGATAATATCGGTACCGATATTTGACACCGATATTTTTCTAAGGGACCGATATGACTGATATAACCGATAGATATATCACCGATATTAACTGCATAGAACTTAAGAAGTAATCATTGTAAACTCGTATCACATATTAACCCTTGAAAGTTATAGAACACCTGAACTTTCTTCATAATGAGAAAGCTAGGTTAGTGCTATAAGGAAAATTGTTATCTACATGCTCATAGGTTAGATAAATGACCAACCTTGTGAAAATTTTGGAGATCATAAAGGGACTAACAAACGGGACCAGATTTTCAAATGTCCCATGTTCATTGCATTGTTGGCCTATTCAGCCATTGTTACTGTTAGGTTTTGGTTTACAAGATTCCTTGTGCATCTTGCCATCTTCTATGCTAAAAGGGTACTTTAGGCACTCGACTAAATTTCAAACACATCGCTGAGTCCAATGTAATATTTTTGGAACTGATGAAGTAGGTTGAATAAAGTGCATTTACTAAGATCTATGCAGTTAATTTCGCCGGTATATCGGTTATCGGTCCTCTAGTGAGATATCGGTGCAAAATATCGGTTAGAACATCGGTACCGATAATATCGACGATATTAAACAATATTTGACCGATATATCACCGATTTTCCCGATATCAGTGCCCTTCTTCTTAGTTCTACCATTCGTCTTTCTTCTTGTTGCTGCTATTAGTGTTTTAAGTCTTAATTGTTAGTGTAAAATGTTAATGTTTTAAGTCTTAATCAGTTCCGACTTGCTACAACTGTTAGTGTTTTGCAAGTTGCTTGCAAAAGGTTAATTTGTTAATGGTAGGAGAGTATACTGAAATGTTAGTATTAAATTGCTATATATATAAATTCAGCATGATACTAAATTACCGATATCCCACCGCGATAACCGATATCTCAAATATCGGTCCTTGACCGATATTCGATTTTTTACCGCATTAACTGCTTAGACTAAGATGGACATATGATTGTGTTCATATGTTTATTCATTCATTTTTTTAGTTTATGTAAGTGTGGTAATTGTTTAAAAACTGATTACGTTTGGTGAAGAACGGATTTCCATTTAGACTCTGTTGGACATGAAGCCCGATTTTCTTAGCATAATTGTTATAGTGATAGTTTCATTACAAGTTTCTTTTCTTATTCTTTCTGTACAAACTATTCTTCTGTAATGCTTATTGCTTTTTTTCTTCTTTTTGTTGTTCTTTGCAAATCCTTTGAAGAAATTATGTCAATCCGTTTCTAACTCTTTGCAGGTTCGCTATCTCCGTCAAAAGGTCTAGACCAATTTGAGTCGGTTTTCAAGGTATCAAGAAAAACATTCAACTACATATGCTCACTTGTAAACGAGCCCATGACGTCCAAAACATCAAACTTCATGTACTTAAACGGCCAGTCAATGTCTCTTAACGATCAAGTAGCTTTGGCTTTAAGAAGATTAAGTTCCGGTGACTCATTAATAGGCGTAGGCAACTTTTTTGGTACAAACCACTCAACCGTCTCTCAGGTGACCTGGCGGTTCGTGGAGGCAATTGAAGAACGTGGGCTCCACCACCTCCAATGGCCGACAACCGAAGAGGAATTCACACAGATAAAATCCAAATTTGAGAACATCAGAGGCCTTCCTAATTGTTGTGGTGCTATTGATACCACTCATATCATGATGTTGCTGTCAGCATCGGATCGGACAATTGATGTTTGGCTTGACCGTAAGGACAACCACAGTATGATGTTGCAGGTATGTAAAATGTATGTTTTTTTGAGGTGACAATTTCAGTCCATTTACTTACGAATGAGTCAATTGCGGTATACTCCTAAATCTTTTTATTTAAAGAATTAGATTAGTAGTGAATGAATATATTTTTATATTAAAAGTTTAAAACTTTTTTTTTTCAACGGCAATGCAACTTTATATATAAATATAAGAGTAAAGTACACGAATGGTCCTTGTGGTTTACCAAAATTTTGGATTTGGTCCTTGGCTTTCCAAAAGTACACGGATGGTCCCTGTGGTTTACACTTTGTAACGCATTTAGTCCCCAACCAACAAATCTAAAAGTTTTAGCATGTCCAAGTTAGGGACTAAATGCGTTACAAAGTGCAAACCACAGGGACCATCCATGTACGTTTGGAAAAAGCTGAGGACTAAATGTGTTACAAAGTGTAAACCACAAGGACTATCTGTGTACTTTTAGAAAGTAAGGGATCAAATCCAAAATTTTGGTAAACCAGGGATCATCCGTGTACGTTACTCGTTTACTTTAATAACCACTTAAGTATTCTGCTTTACGTGACAGGTGATTGTTGACCCCGACATGAGATTCCGTGATGTAGTTACAGGATATCCCGGGAAAATGGATGATGCATCCGTGCTTCAAAAATCTAGTTTTCATGATTTATCAGAGAAAGGAGAGAGGCTAAACGGGAAGAAACTAAAGCTACCAGAAGGAACCGAAATTCGAGAATACATAGTTGGAGACTCGGGTTTTCCATTACTACCATGGCTCCTGACTCCATATCAAGGCCGGGATCTCCCCGAAACAAAAACCGAATTCAACAAACGCCATTTTGCAACAAAGTTGGTGGCCCAGCGGGCTTTGGCCCGCTTGAAAGATGTCTGGAGGGTGATCCATGGAGTTATGTGGCGGCCCGACAAGAACAGGCTGCCTAGAGTTATTCTCGCGTGTTGTATCCTTCATAACATCATGATTGACATGGAAGACGACGCGTTAGATGAGCTGACTTTGACTAATCAACATGACTCGGGGTATCGCCCCGAGTTTTGTGATATGGCGGATACGAACGCATCAATCTCGAGAGATAAGTTGGCTCTTTATTTGTCTGGAAGACTGGCTGTTTGATTTTTTTTTCATACATTTGGTTCAAGAATTTGTATATTACTTGGTAAAATGCTTAAGAGTTTCAGATATTAGGTTTTTGTTATACATATATTTCTCTAGAGCGTATTTTATTTGTGGTTGCTGTTATGTGGGTTAAATTTGTGATCAGGAAAGGTTTCAAATCTGTGTTTTTTTTTTTTTGCTGGTGTTAGAAGTAAATGCTTCAACTGTATTAAAAATATTTTTATTTAGACTAGTGAGAATGCCCGCGCGTTGCCGCGGGTTCCTTATGTTTTTAGCCCACGTTGCATGACAAGTTTCACATAGTTTATCTTTAATACCAATTCGCTAAAACAACTAATATATCAATTGACAAATAGCAATCTTATCGCACGTTGTCGCGTCTTTGCTTCATGTTCTGACTTTGTGAAGTGAATTGAAGCTACATAAACTCCAATATTAAAGGGAGTTTCACCTGCATATTACAGTTAAAACAGTTGGAAAAAACTCTTTTTTTGAACGGCCGACATAAATTTTACTAAATCTAGCTAGGTGCTAGCACCAAAATTACAATCATACACAATATATATATTCACCAAACAATTAAAATACATCAAATTTCTTCCAGCCATCTCATGTGATGTTTAACTCCTTTGCTCGAATTCTGACCCAGAAAAAGCTCCTAGATTTTATTTCCTCGACCACATTAGCTACGGACAATTGTGACTCACCATAAACTATCTCATTCCTTTGTTTCCAAATACACCAGATGGTTATTAGAGTTATGGCTTGGAATGCCTTTCTTTTCTTCTTACCTCCTGGAGCCCATTTATAAAAGTCCCAACACATCCCTAAAGCAAAAAGCATATAGAGCTGGGTATTTACACCACTGCCCAATAACATGCCAGACAATTTGAGCAAACTGGCATGTTACAAATAGATGTTCACATGTCTCTGCGAGCTCGCCACACAACGCACAGACCGTCGTTGATACCGGGTTCACCTTCAGCCCGCCAAGCGACAATCCCAATTTTTCTCGGAACCCAGTTATTCCATTCGATAACATAATTTGGCATTACGCGACCATGACTTTGGATCTTTTTTTTACACTGTTAAACAGAAAACGAACCTGATGGGTGGTGGATCCACTGCCACACATCAGTTGCCGAGGAAGTGGAGTCTGACAATAAAAGTGAGCTAAGCTGGTGCAGCTCACCAATTTCTGCCATATAGTTGGTCTACCTAGTTGTAAATTAATATCAACGTAACTGAAACCAAAAACAAATGCGTATCTTTATATATCAAGTATACAGTCAGCAAATTCTCATGCATAAGCGGTTCTGAACTCAAGAGCCATGTGAAAGAGATAAAAAGCATCAACAACGGTTCTCAACGTTGTAGCAATAATGGCCAGCTTTCGATCTATACCATAGCAAGTTTTCGTTTTATCGAAAACCGGGAGATAGAAAAACAACGGATCGATGGATACAGCGAGAATACACGAGAGAACAAAGAATCGGTTCCATGTAAGAAGGAATTTATTTTGAGGGTCTAAGATCTTTTTCTCGGAAACTTTTAGATCTTCAGGGAAAACCGCATGAGAAACCCCGAATCCGAGTGATGGACCGATTGATTTAAGTCCTTCTGATCCTTTTCGGATTCCGTTTTTGAACGATCTTGTGGGAGTAGCGGTTGCGTGTCTTGGACGGGTATAAATGATAAGCGGCAATATCAGTCTATACACAAGTTACAAAATGGACGAGAAGAAATTCGGGGCACAGCACATGAAGTTGGTGTTTATAGATGAAGGGTGCAGGGAGGGAACTTAATAAATTGTGGCTTATTGAGAAAAAAACACATATAAGGAGGTCTCAAATTCACTTACTGGCTTATTGCAAAAACAAAAAAAAAAAATAATAAATAAATAAATAACTGGGTTAATGAAATGGTATTTTTTTTAATAAATAAAATAAGTATTAGACATTAGTCATCTTACAATACAGATTAGCATGCTAAAGCGTTCTGACAACCATTCAACTTAATTCTGAATGCAGTCTGTATGAAATGAGGTTATATCTATACAGAAGGGGAAAGCTGACATAATTCTAATTCTATCCCCAAAGGGTGTAGAACCTGTATGTATATACACTCCAACTTACTCATGTCAAGTCATGTCATGTTATAAATGTATTCATGTGCAGACCTGATTCACAATTGACGAAGTTGACAAAGTTAGAATGGTTGTGGTTCAATGACCAGAAGGAGTGGTTTAACAAAATTCGATAATGAAAAACCTGATAATAGGTGAAGACTCAAAACCAGTTGGTGCGACCTGGTCAGAGCAGAGCTTCAGATGACCTAGCAAGAAACCTGCATGATCACAAGAGAACAAACACACCGTTAGCCTCGTCACAGGGAGGGGGGCCTCTCTGTGACCAAGCTCGGGCGTGAGAATAAGTATTTGTGAGGAGGAATTAGGTCAGGAAGAGAGAGAGGAGAGTTTAGAGAGAGAAAGTAGTGATTACCCCTTGCTGGAAGTCTTGGCGGGGTATTTATAGCTTTTGGGTGTGCTGACGTGGCAAGTTAGTTAGGGTCGGACCAGTCGCTATCATGGCAGTTATGGAGGTGGGATCCAGTTAGTTATGCCGCACCAGCGTATCTGTCCGATCCGTCTTATGGTGCAAGATCCGGTCCAACCTTAGTGTGCCATGATTCGGTTCTATTTATGGCGGTGATTCGGTCCGGTCAGGGACGTATCCTCATCAAGTCCCCCTAGTTCGTAGCGTTTCTTAGATAACAACTTCGAACTATGACGGCGCGACTTTGGCGGTCTAAATCTCTGATTTGTCGTTTTGTGAAGTTTTTTTAATTTTAAATTTCTAGGCGGTGACCTTAGTTGGGTAACTGACAGTCACTTTATGTTTCCCACCTGATGTGACGGTTGGTGTGCGTCAGCTATCATGACGTGTCACCATCTGATTGGCGGTTTTAAGGCGGTTCCATATCCCTATAAAAAAGGAGAAAAAACAATCTTCCGATTTCACTTTTCACTTTTCATCTTCTTCACTCCTTTTTCTCTGAAAACAAACGATCTGCAAAACATGTTAGTTTCTTCCTTATATAATGGCGAAAAACAACTTGTCCGGTTGTTTTAACGTTTTGAATAAAAACGGTTTAGCCTGGTACGTTGAAAGATATGCAATCCCTGCATCTCTGCACCCCGTTCTCCCCGAAAAGAACACGCCTATTTATCCGTTTCCTTCGGGGAAGATAGGGGTTTACACTCGTTTATTCGATTATTGTTACTATCGTCTTCCTTTGACGAAGTTCTTGATCGGAGTTCTTACGTTTCACGAGGTTCACATTTCTCAAATGAACCCCTTTTGCCTTGCCAAGGTGTGTCATTTTGAGTTGGCTTGTCGTAGTTGGGATCCGACCCGGACTTGGATGTGTTCCGGGCTTTTTACAAATTGAATCGATCCGGCAACTGGTACACCTTTGAGGTCAGAGATAAAAATTCCTGCTGCTATACATGGATTATGTCACGGCCCACGACCCGGTTTGACCCGTTTCAGGAGCCGCGGCAGAAAATACTGCGGTATTTATTTAATTGAGTTTTACAGCGGAAACAGGATCGTTTAAAGCTCAATTTTTTTTCCCCGATTATTTTATTTCACAATTTGGGATAAAACCCCGATAATTTACAATAGTATGATTTTTCTAGGAAATCGTTATGTTACAAAACTTATTGCTTTATTTTATAATGAGCCACTATTTTAAGCTTGAAATGCTCCCCAGCACTTTTCCTGATTTACAACAGATCACCTGAAACATGTTTGAAAAAGGTTTTTGTCAGCGGGAAATACTGAGTGAATCATTCTATTTTGCATAATGATGCATAGTTATCAATTACAGCATAAGAGCGATTACAATGGCTTTTATCTTATTTTTATCTGGCATTCTGTCACAATGGTGACAAGTCACAATGGTGACGATGGTCATACCACTATTTAGATCAATGAACCTAAATAGTGACGATTATCCCTGTAGGTCAATGAACCTAACAGTGATTATCCCGAGTAGGTCAATGAACCTAACTGGGAGACAATTAGTAATGTGCACAATACCCCACTAACCAGTGATTCAAGATATCCACGACTTAGTCCCTGTAATTATAACCTTGAAAAATAATTTGAGGTATTGTAAAAACAGTTGATAAAAAGAGAATGACTCACAAACTGTGAGAAAAGGAGAATGACTCACAAACTGTGAGAAAAGGAGAATGACTCACAAACTGTGAGAAAATGAGAATGACTCACATTGCAGATTTATACGGGCAGAGCCTAGCCTACTGATTAGCCTTTTATCCTAAATTTAATAACAAGCACACAATTTTGGGGTTAGTAATCAATCCAGCATTTACGATAACTCACGAGATCAAATACAACGAACGACAAAGTGCAATACTTCATCCATCGATTTAACGATGATTCGTTGAATTAACAACGAACGACAAAGTACAATACTTTATCCATCGAATTAACGATGATCCATCAAATTAATGACGAACGATAAAGTATAACCCTAATGTGGGCGGCACTTAAACATTCATTGGATATATTGATCGATCGGACAATGAATCGTAGTAGCGATTGTGCTAATACCCTGATTGCGGCTTCAATTAGGGATCTGTGTATGTTAATTGAAGTATTTCTACGATATCTCAGCGCACAAAGTGAATTTGAGCGTCGTTCTTTTTCCAGAAATCAAGTCCCAAGGTCCTCTATTTATAGCCAAAATTTGACCCTTACGCGGCCCGCTTTAGTTTTGGCTTATCCTCACGCGGGCCGCGTGAGACCTATTTTTTTCTATAGGGTTGCCACGTGTGGGACTAGCTCAGCTGAGTCGACGAATTTTATTAATTCAACTTGGACAGCACGTAATTTAGATAATCGTTAACTAGGGTTTACCCCCCCCCCTGAGTTTTAGGGGCCCTGATCCTGATTCTGATTTTTCTGAAAATCTTAGGGTTTGCGCAGAATCACTTGGGTGTCTCACTTAGGGTTTCCTATTGGTCAAATTAATTTAATAATTATGACTTTTGATGAGAGTCGTTATATTCTCCCCACCTTAAGAAAAATCTCGTCCTCGAGATTTACTGGAATAATTGAGGATACTTTCTCTTCATTTCGGATTCCAGTTCCCAAGTATATTAGGGTCCTATCTTTGAATCCCATTTTACTTAAACTAACACTTATTGGTTTACCTTTATATCTCGCAGAGGTACTACCAGTGATTCATTTGATAAATATTGCTTGAGATTGGATACATGAAATACATCATGTACTCCAACTAACTTTCTTGGTAGTTGTAAATTATAAGCAACTAATCCAATATGTTGAATTACTGGAATTGATCCTACATAATTTGGTCTTATATTTCCTTTCTTACCAAATCTAACCACTCCTTTCCAAGGAGATACTTTTAATAGTATTTTGTCTCCAACTTGAACTCCAACGGCTTTTATCTATTATCTATATAATCCTTATGACTATCTCTTGTCGTTTTCAGCTTTTCTTCGTGATACTGAATATCACAATTGTAGTCACTTAGGATTTTCATCCATCTCCTTTGCCTCAAATTCTTTTTGCCCAAAAATATATATCTTAAATTCTTATAATCCGTATAGATAGTATCCTTACTTCCATACAGATAATGTCTCCAAATCTTAAGGCAAAAATTATGGTTCCTAATTCTAACTCTTGAGTGGTATAGTTTTCTTCGGACTTTTTCAATTGGCTTGAGGCATACGCAATTACCTTTTTGCGTTACATTTAAGGGATATCCAAACCCTAGCTTTGAAGCATTACCGTATACTTCAAAATCTTCTGTTCCTTCTGGTAAGGCTAGGATTTATGTTTTTATATCCTAAAAACTTCTTCTTCTCTAATCAAACTTAACCATTTTAGAGGTTAACTAATTTAATGGTATAGCTATTTTGAAAATTCCTTAATAAACTGTCTATATTACTAAACCTACAAAATTCCTAATTTCCATTGCGGTTTACAGAATCTTTCATTTGGTAATTACTGCTATTTTAGCAAGATCTAAGTGAATATCTTCATGATTCACCATATGACCTAAAATTGCACTTCAGCTAAAATTTATTCTTCAAAATTTTTGGAGTAAAGCTTTTTTTTTTTTTTCTTTAACAACCAATATTGTGCTAACCGATAAGGTTCCCTGGCTTATCGGTAAAATTCCTGGAATTAGATGAATTTTAAATTCTATTTTCATGTAATCCAGGTAAATCTTCTGGAAATACATCTGGGTATTCGGATTTTACAGAAATTTCCTTAAATTCTGTATCTTTAGTATTAATGATTACTAAAATCATATATACTATTCCTTTGCCTTCGTTCATAATTAGCAATTTCCATTACTGATATGAACTTTATAAACTTACATGGTTTATCTCCTGTAATCATAATTACTTCTCCGAAGGTTGATTGAATTTCTAAGAAATTCTGATCACAGATAATGATCACAACATTGAATTCAACTAATTTCATAGATAATAGGGTTGCAGAAAACTTATAACTTAATTCTATGTTCTGCATAACCTTATTAATTCTAACTGAATTCCCATCTGCCGTTTCTAATATAGAATTCTATCTAATGCTGGTTAATGGTAAGTTAAGAATTTGGCAGAGTAAAGTATTTATAAAACTTTGGTTTGCACCAGAGTCAAATAATACTTTTGTGTAAACGTTGTAAGCTAAGAACATACCGGCTATCACATCTGGAATCATCTCGACTTCATGAGTAGTCAGCTGAAAGGCTCTCGCATTCCTTTTTGCTCCTTCTGCTGGTTTGGCTTGATTGTCAAATGGTTTATTCAGTTTTGGACAATCTGGCCTAAGATGTCCAGTTTCTCCACAGTTGTAGCAAACTGAAAATTTCTTCCTCCTACAATCTTCTTCTTGATGCCCTGGAATCTTGCAAAAATTGCAATATCCTTTGCATCTTCCAAAATGCTTCCTTTTGCAGAAATTGCAAAATGGACTAGTAGAAGATTGCCCATCCCCTCCTTTCTTGAAATGGTTATGGTTACCCGAACTGAATTCTTGGGTAATCTTTTGGGCTACTTCCTTCCTTCTATTTTCTTCTCTTGTCCGTACTAGTTCGTCAGTCATAGTATTAGCTAATTCTACTGCATCATCAATTGTGCGAGGTTTCGCAGCTTTGACGATATTACGGATCTCGGAAATCAATCCCCAAATATAACGAGAAATAAGTACCGGTTCTGGCGAAGCCAGGGTTGGTACCACTCTAGCATATTCGAAGAATGTCGTAGTATACCCTCGACAATCTACATCCACCATCCGATGGGTTAGAAATTTATTTGCCATTTGATCTTTTTCATATTCAGGACAGAATTTTCTTTCTACAAGACTCTTAAATTCTTCCCATTTCATGGCATAAGCCCTATTTCTTCCTTTAGCTTGTAACACCGTATTCCACCATTCTAGCGCCACTTCTTTGAAAAGGTTTGACGAATACATGACCTGATCATCCTGAGCACATTTACTTATGGCAATTACTGCCTCGGTTTTCTCTAACCAACGCAGTGCTGCAGTCGCTCCTTCATTGCCTGCAAACTCAGTGGGTTTACAAGCAAGAAATTCTTTATAAGTGCAACCAGGCGTTGCAGTTTTCCTTTTCTTAGGGAGCGGAGCTTGCTGTGGTTCATTATTATGATTAACATGATTACCGCCTCCATTTACGCTATTACTGAAATTATCTTCAGAAATGCGTTTACTAGGAACAACTTGTTGCGGTTCGATTGGATTTTTAACAGCAGCAATGATTGCTGGAATAACATTGGCTATCCCTTGAGCAACTATTCCTGGAATAGTGTTGGCTATCTCTTGAGCAATGATATTTTCTATATCTTGCCTAGTCACATATTGATTTCCTGATTGTTGCTCAGATTGATTACCCTCATTGACTGGTTCATTATTAACGTTTTCCATCTGATATCTATTTTATAGATATATAATTAGTATAAAGGAAATAATTCAATGTCACAATTTAGTTGCACATAATCACATAAACGAATATACAAACAAAATTGTAACTTTTCTAATATTTCCTTATATCATGTTTCTATATACACCCGTTTTATTATTTAATTTACACATACTGATTTTACTGTTACTATTATACAACCACAGTTTCATCATCCCCTATCCTTTATCAGATAATGTTCTAGTAACGACGTTTCTTCTCATCGTATTTCCAGGAGATCTGTCCCAAAGTCTCTTGGATCCTATTCCCAGCATCCATGTTGTCAAAATGATGGAGTTCAGTCCTATTCTCATTACTTATTGGTAAATTTGATAAAGGTTCTGGATGGTACTTAGGAAAAAGCCTATAGGGATGGTTTTGTAACAGTATTTCATTAGTCACCCATTCGTCTATTTGCGAGTGGATTGAAAGGTTTGGAATAGCTGGTTCTGAATTCATTGGTAGTTGTGTTTTAAGAGAATGAATAAAATCATTTTCATTAACAGGCTCAATAGTATCATCGGTTGCCATTATAAAATCTAGTTCTTCTTGAGATGGTAATCCCTCCATTTGCCTAGAACTTTCCCCAATTTCCATTTTCTTAGGCTTAGGTTTCTCAAGAGGTAAAGCATTGAATTCTATAGGTCCTTCTATATCTGGTATATACCTATTGAAATCTCTGGAAACTTCTATTCTTACTGGATAGAGATTTAAATTCTGAAGGGCTTCCGACAGATCACTCATGCTGATTAGTAAAATACACATAATTATTAAATCATACTAAAATTTTATGTAACAACTTTTTAAATAGTATTTCATATTATCACAACAAATACAAATTAAAACATACTAGGTTTTATTTGTAATTTATTTATAAATTTTCTAGACTGTCGATAATAAAAATACTAAACTTTAAATCAGAATATTTAAAGATTTATATTTACTATTACAGTAGTTAACATATAAAAATCTATATATATATATTAAATAAGTATGATGACTTATTTTATATATATTAACTAGTCATTATCATGGTGAATATTGGTTAGTGCTGCCTTGTTTAAGCATAGGTGATCAGTCCATGCCTAACTAAGGCTAGGTTATCCAATATCTGCCTTTGATAATAACCTTAGTATTTAAAAATAATCTTAATACTACTATTATTAATATATTATTATTAATAATAAAATTATTAATAATGAATAACTAAATAATAATTTTAAATAAGAGTATACTTTAAACATAAAAATATAATTTCTTTACCACAATATAGTAATACTATATTAGGTAATTCAATATATTAATCAAATAAATTTATATATAATATTTTTCGATTAACGATGATAGAACAACAAATATTATAATATATATAAAAAAATATGCCCATATTAAAATTAACAAATAGCCAGTTAATAAAACACATAATCATATAATAGTAATCAGGAAAAATTAAGTATTTCTAAATACTTAATTAGCTTAACCCAGTGGCTCTGATACCACCTTTTTCTGTCACGGCCCACGACCCGGTTTGACCCGTTTCAGGAGCCGCGGCAGAAAATACTGCGGTATTTATTTAATTGAGTTTTACAGCGGAAACAGGATCGTTTAAAGCTCAATTTTTTTTCCCCGATTATTTTATTTCACAATTTGGGATAAAACCCCGATAATTTACAATAGTATGATTTTTCTAGGAAATCGTTATGTTACAAAACTTATTGCTTTATTTTATAATGAGCCACTATTTTAAGCTTGAAATGCTCCCCAGCACTTTTCCTGATTTACAACAGATCACCTGAAACATGTTTGAAAAAGGTTTTTGTCAGCGGGAAATACTGAGTGAATCATTCTATTTTGCATAATGATGCATAGTTATCAATTACAGCATAAGAGCGATTACAATGGCTTTTATCTTATTTTTATCTGGCATTCTGTCACAATGGTGACAAGTCACAATGGTGACGATGGTCATACCACTATTTAGATCAATGAACCTAAATAGTGACGATTATCCCTGTAGGTCAATGAACCTAACAGTGATTATCCCGAGTAGGTCAATGAACCTAACTGGGAGACAATTAGTAATGTGCACAATACCCCACTAACCAGTAATTCAAGATATCCACGACTTAGTCCCTGTAATTATAACCTTGAAAAATAATTTGAGGTATTGTAAAAACAGTTGATAAAAAGAGAATGACTCACAAACTGTGAGAAAAGGAGAATGACTCACAAACTGTGAGAAAAGGAGAATGACTCACATTGCAGATTTATACGGGCAGAGCCTAGCCTACTGATTAGCCTTTTATCCTAAATTTAATAACAAGCACACAATTTTGGGGTTAGTAATCAATCCAGCATTTACGATAACTCACGAGATCAAATACAACGAACGACAAAGTGCAATACTTCATCCATCGATTTAACGATGATTCGTTGAATTAACAACGAACGACAAAGTACAATACTTTATCCATCGAATTAACGATGATCCATCAAATTAATGACGAACGATAAAGTATAACCCTAATGTGGGCGGCACTTAAACATTCATTGGATATATTGATCGATCGGACAATGAATCGTAGTAGCGATTGTGCTAATACCCTGATTGCGGCTTCAATTAGGGATCTGTGTATGTTAATTGAAGTATTTCTACGATATCTCAGTGCACAAAGTGAATTTGAGCGTCGTTCTTTTTCCAGAAATCAAGTCCCAAGGTCCTCTATTTATAGCCAAAATTTGACCCTTACGCGGCCCGCTTTAGTTTTGGCTTATCCTCACGCGGGCCGCGTGAGACCTATTTTTTTCTATAGGGTTGCCACGTGTGGGACTAGCTCAGCTGAGTCGACGAATTTTATTAATTCAACTTGGACAGCACGTAATTTAGATAATCGTTAACTAGGGTTTACCCCCCCCCCCCCCTGAGTTTTAGGGGCCCTGATCCTGATTATGATTTTTCTGAAAATCTTAGGGTTTGCGCAGAATCACTTGGGTGTCTCACTTAGGGTTTCCTATTGGTCAAATTAATTTAATAATTATGACTTTTGATGAGAGTCGTTACAGATTACTACTAGCATAAAGGACTGGAAAGAACGATTTTTCTATGTTGATGACCGGTGCGTTCCGGAGTTTATGGTATGGAGGAACAAAAAGATGAAGCTCCCGTCTTCTCTTCCTGAAGACTTTGAATTTAATAGGGACTTATACGCAAACTTGATTAAGGAGGCAGGCCGCATACAAAGTTATCCGGAACACATTCTTGTTATGGGACGGATCAGCACGATTTGGGCCGAACCGGAGTGGTATCCTACCCTTAGGTGGAACGGAGAGGGTTAGTCATGCCTTTTACTTTTGATACGGTGCTCGTCGTGTCGCTCGTATAATTATTTTATTTTTACTTTTATCTTTTCTTTCATTATACCGGACTTCGGATACTACTTGCTTACTTTTTTGCAGCTATGGGTTTGAGAGAAGCTTTAAGATTAAAGTCCTTCGACTCCAAGGAGCTTGAGATCCGAGCCACAAGGACGCCGAAAGGTGACCCTCCGTATCTAAACGTGGTGCAGGAAAATCTTTATCAGATCCGAGAGCCAGAAGTTCCGGATGACCAAGGAGGTTTAGCCGGTCAAGGAGGTTCAGGCTCAATTCCTGCGGCACAAGCAGCGGATGTTGCTCCGGCTCAGACTGTGATGGTGACCGGCAGTGGTAAGGGTAAGGGTAATGAAACTGGTTCGATCGGGTCGAAAGGGTCCGGTTCCAAGTTTGTGATCGAAGATGAAGGTGTCCATCTATCTGTCGGGGATGAAGAAGAACGTGCTGAAAGTTTAAAGGAGGGTGGTGACGATGATGATGAGGAAGAGGAAAACGAAGAAGAGCAACCTCAGATTAGCTTGAAGAGGAAAAGAGCTCCATCTAAGTCTAGTCCCAAACCTAGGCAAAAGAAGACGAAGACGGATCTTAAGACTATTACCCTAGATGACGATGATGACCAAGTTACTGAATTTTCTGCTGCTGGAGGCGTGTTAGCGAATTTAGACGCTCATCTTCATGGGGGTCGCACCCCAAGGGACCACCCATTAAACATTCCGTCAAGCCCATTATCCTTTGGGGGAGGGGCTACCAAGGTTGTTGCTGATGTTCTCATGTCCAATCCCAAGAAGACCGAACATTCTCCTTCGGGTAAGTTCACCACGGGGGTTGCTTCTAATGTGTCAAGGCCGAGCCCCAAGCCCGTTGACGGTGGGGACAGTGCCTCTTCGTCCCCTTTATGGTTTAACACTGAAGCTGTTTTCTTATCACGGGAGTTAGGTTCGGGCGGCATTGAGGATATGGATTCAACTCGATCATTGGAGAAGTATGTTCCGGAGTGGTCGCTGACGAACAAGGACCGGATAGTGGATGCTCTATCGGCGAAAATGGCATTATTTCATTTGGGGACTCCAGCAGAGCACTCTCATTATCGGAAGATGAGCGGCCCGGAGCTTGGGAATGCCTTTATGATAAATCAGGCTCAATCTAATTCATTGGTGGTGGAGTCGTACAAACGTTGGATCGAATCAGAGTCAACTTGTAACAAGCTCCGACGCGAAATTGCCAACTTAAAAAATGAAGATAATGTTCGATCGAAGACGAAGCAAGAACTGAACTCTCTTCGATCTCAGATTAATCGTTTAAAGGAGCAAAACTTAGAGGCAAAAGAGGTTAACAAATCGACCCAAGCTTCGGCTGCGGCCGCTTATGAGGCTCGAGACAAAGCTCTTCAAGATTTGGAAATTTTTAAGTCAAAATTTACTGACTTGGAGAAAAAATTATCTGGTGCGGAGAAGAAGCATGCGGCCGAACTGAAGGAAATGCAGTCAAAATTTACTGACTTGGAGAAAAAATTATCTGGCTGATTACCACCGCCTAGTTGATGGTATGTTCATAATCCATTTATCTTTTATTGCTTCCCCTTCTTGCTCATTGAATCTTGTTTCTCTGTAGTTAAAGACGAATTAGAGAGAGCTCGTGACAGGGAGGTTGAGTCACATAAAACAACGATCAATGAGGCAAAAGGGATGTTGATTCGCTGCGAGCGTGATATGGTGGAATCATATGCCTAGCTGTCGGAGCTTAAGCTCACCAAGCAATGGTTCTTAACAGATGGGATCGCGTGGGTTGTCAAACTGGTGCATCAAAGCCCGAAACTGGAGAAAGTTGTTGCGGATTTGGTGAACAGTGTTAATGCGGTTGGAGCGAATGAAGGTATTAAATACGGCTTTGAGGCCGCTAAGGGCCCTGCTCGATCCTTCGAGGTAGTTCCCGGGTATGATGGAGATGCTCAAGACAAATTAAATGCTGCGGTAAAAGCTTTTGAAGATTTCAACATCTCTGTACTTGGGAAAGTTGCTGATTTGGTGGACGAACCTTTATCTGTTATCAAGCAGCAAAGTGAACTTCCCATAGTGAAAGAAGACTTTGAAACTTGAAACTCGGTCTTTCTTGCCATATAACTTTTAGCTTTTATGCGTTACTGTAACCGTACAATTTTAAACATCTAATTCCTTTGGCATGTAACTAGTACAACTTTTGCTTGAAATATTCAACTGACATGTTTTATGCGGAATCAGACCTTGTTATTTAGTTACTCATTCCTGGCTACTTAGTTTTCAGTTTGCGTCCAAACTTCACTGTTCGACCAGGTTTTTGGTTCGGTCATCTTAGGTGACCGAAGCCTAATAGGAAATCCTTTGACTTCTTTTTTCTTAACTGATTGATTGTAATCGGACCGTTTTAAGTACGGACCGTTTTGCTTAATAGATTTTGTTATTTTTTTGAACTATTTAAGCATTCTCGATCGGCGCGAGGCATGGGTCGAGGCCCATTTGTGCACGTTTAAAAAATTGTTCGAACTTATACATATGCTATTTTATACTTATAAAAGTATAGATCGCTTTATTCATTGACTTGCAAATTGTTGGTCCGGGGAAAAACCCTCCTGGTTACAAAGAGAATGGAAAAATATCGGGGTATTACCCTCCCGAATTACATACGGAAATTGGAAATAAAAAACAAAAGATAGCGATCTTTTTTAGCCGTAGCCGGCTGTTCACATGAAGCATTTCTTTAAATGCACCCCGTTCCACGTCCGGGGTACTGGAGTTCCATCAATCTTTTCCAACACATACGAGCCCTTGTCGCTCGCTTCTTTGACTCGGTACGGTCCCTCCCACTTAGGGGTTAGCTTGCCGGGAGCTTCAATGCGGCTCGCATCATTGTTTCGGAGCACGTAATCTCCGACCTTGAACTTGTAGAGTTTAGCCCGGGCATTATAGTACTTCTCAATCTTCTTCTTGTATCGGGCTTCTTTGATTGCCGCGATGTTCCGGCGCTCTTCTAACAAGTCAAGGTTGGACCGGAGTTCATGCTCATTTTCCTCCCAATTCTTGCACCTTTGGTTTGGGAGTCCGATCTCAGCAGGAATCACTGCCTCGGTACCGTAAGTAAGACTAAACGGCGTTTCTCCGTTGCTAGTCTTGTGCAGTGTTCGGTGCGCCCATAAAACGTTCGGCAACTCGTCCGCCCAGCCTTTTCCCTCGTAACCAAGCCTCATCTTTATCCCATCGACAATTCGTCGATTTATCTGTTCGACCTGCCCGTTACCCTGGGGGTGGGCAACCGAGGAAAAGACTTGGTTAATTTTTAGATTTTCACACCAGCGCTTGAATGGGTTCTCTGCAAACTGCTTTGCATTGTCGCTTATGATGTAGAGTGGAAGACCGAATCGGCATACTATTTGTTCCTAGAAGAAACGCGTTACGTTGTAGCCGGAGATGACTGTAAATGGTCGAGCTTCCACCCATTTGGTGAAATAATCCACCGCGACTAGCAAGTACTGAGCGCTTCCGCTTGATCTTGGAAAAATCCCGACGATATCAACGCCCCACTTTTGGAAGGGCCATGCAGCAGTTACCGGTATCATTTCATTCTTGGCTCGGAGGCTGATTGGTGCGTGCTTTTGGCACTCGTCACACTGTTGGAGCTCTTTTACTGCACTTTCATGCATCCCGGGCCAGTAATACCTTGCGTTTTTTACTTTCGTCACAATCATCTTAGGTCCAGCATGAATGCCACAGATGCCATAGTGTATTTCCCTGATGATATAACTGGCTTGCTCCGGGTCCAGACACTTTAGTAGTGGTCCGAGAAAAGTCTTTCGGTATAAGCCTCCTTCTTGCATCTGGTATTGAAGAGAGTTGATTTGGACCTTTCTTGCTTCCGCTTTGTCGATCGGCAAAACATCATGCACCAAGTAGTTAATTATTGGCGTCATCCACGTTTGCGACGGTGCTTCGACCTGCATAACCTGCGGAGCTACAATTGAAGGTGTAGTTAAAACTTCCACTCTCACTTCTTAGGCTAGGTGACTGAATGATACCGATGCCAACTTGCTCAAAGCATCAGCCTTCTTGTTCTTGCTACGGGGAATATGCTCGACCTTACATGCTTCAAATGATGCCATAGCTTGCTTTACCTGTTTGAGATACTCGACCATGTTCGCTTCCCTTGCCTCGTATTCTCCGTTTACCTGATTTGCTACGAGCAACGAATCCACATGGGCTATGACATTTTTTGCTCCGACTCTCAGTGCTAGGCGTAGGCCGGCTAAGAGGGCCTCGTATTCCGCTTCATTGTTTGAACTCTTGAATTCTAGCCGAAGCGCATACGTCATATCCGTTCCGTCTGGATCGGTGAGAATTAGGCCCGCCCCTGCTCCTTCGGCACTAGAAGCTCTGTCGGTATATAGGGACCACGGCTTCTCTGGAGCTTTTTCAACTTCTTCCATTCCCTTATCTTCCGGAATTTCAACTAGGAAATCTGCTATGACCTGCCCTTTCAATGGACCTTTAGTTCGGAAGGTGATGTTGAATGCGCCCAATTCTATCGCCCATTTTGCCATTCGACCCGAAACTTCAGGTCGTCGGAGGACGTGCTGGATTCTTTGATCTATTCGTACCTCGATTGGGTGGGCTTGAAAGTATCGGCAAAGTCTTCTCGAAGCATGGACTAGTGCCAGAGCCAATTTTTCCAAATTTGAGTATCTTGTTTCGTAATCTTTTAACGTCCGGCTTACATAATAAATGGGAATTTGCTTCCCAGTACGGTGAGCAACTAATACTGCGCTGATAGCTCCGAACGACGCGGCTAAGTACACCATTAGTACTTCATCTTCTTCCGGTACGGTGAGAGTTGGCAAAGTGCCCAGACAGGTTTTAAGCTCTTCAAAAGCTCGTGCGGCTTCTTCCGTCCATTTAAACTCCGACCTAAAGCTTTTTCTGAGAACATCCATGAACGGGAGCGATCGGTCTGCTGCTTTTGACAAGAATCGATGGAGAGCAGCCAACCGTCCATTTAAGGACTGAATTTCTTTAACCGACGTCGGAGGCTTCATTGTGAGGACAACATCAATCTTGTCCGAGTTGGCCCGCAAGCCTTTTGACCCAACCATGACTCCCAGAAACTTACCTTCTTCTACCCTGAACGTACATTTCTTGGGGTTTAGCTTCATGTTGATGCTGTGGAGTCGAGTAAATGTTTCAAGTATGTCTTTTAGCATGGTGGCCTCATCGTGACTTTTGATCACGATATCATCAACATATACCTCTACGTTTCGCTCGATCTGATCTTTAAAGGCTTTGCTCATCAAACGCTGGTATGTAGCACCGGCGTTTTTTAAACCGAACGGCATCTTAGTAAAGCAATACACTCCTTCATTGGTGACAAAGGCTGTCTTATCCTCATCTTCGACCGCCATTTGTATCTGATGATATCCCTTGTAGGCATCCAAAAAACATTTCAACCTGAACGTGGCGACGGAGTCAATCTTCTCATCAATCTCCGGTAGAGGAAAACAATCTTTCGGGCACGCATCATTTAAATCGGTGAAATCAATGCACATTCTCCATGAATTATCTTTTTTCCGCACCAAAACGGGATTTGACACCCATGTTTGATACCGGACTTCTCGAATGATTCCTGCGTCTAAGAGGCTCTTAACATCTTTTGCAATGGCTTTGGCTCGATCCGGCGCCATGTGCCTTTTCCTTTGCGCTATTGGTTTGATTGATTCTTTTACGTTCAGGTGATGTTGTGCCATAGATCTGGGGACTCCTTGCATATCGGAGTGCTTCCACGCGAAGACGTCTATCGAGTTGCTTAACAATTCCCACAAGAGCTTCTTTGTTCGTTTTGGGAGCTGAGCACCAATAGCTACTTGTTGTTCGGGAAAATCCGGGTTGATTGCCCAAAGTTCCGTAGGTACTTCGGACTTTTTGGAGCTCGTTTCTGCTGCATGTCTCACTTCGGCGACAAACGAATTTGACTCTGAGAAAATAGTAGCAACTCCGGCCTCGGTAGGGAATTTAATAGCTCCATGTATTGTCGAACTGATCACCCCAAGAGCTCTTAAACCAGGTCATCCGAGTATTATGTTATGCGATGAATGAGTGCCAACAACCAGGAAGGTTAGTTGGACAGTCCTGCTTTTATCACCCTCTTTGAATGTAGTCGGAAGGGTAATCTGTCCTATCGGACGGACCACCTCCCCGGAGAAACTGATCAGAGGGGTGGAGACTTCGATCAACCTCTTCTTTACTTGGGGGTTCAACTGCTGGAAACACTGTAAATACATGATCTCAAAAGCGCTGCCTCCGTCCACGTAAATTCGCCGGACCATGTGTCCGGCAATGACAACCGAGATTGTAATTGGTCCGTCCCGAGCATCATCGGGATCGATCGGAGGGAAGTAGGTTGGTTGATGCATCCATGCTGCCATATGCTGGTTCGACCGCTTAACCCCTCTTGGTTCAGTTGACCGGATCATGTTGATTCCGGGCTCGGTGTTCGGATTATCAATTGTTGCTGTTGACTTCTTCCCATCTTTCACTTCTTTCACAAGGTGCGAGAGTTTACCAGATCGTACAGCTTTTTCGATTTCTTGCTTCAGAGCCCAACACTCATCAGTTGTATGACCCTTGTCTCGGTGATATTCACAATATTTCTTGGAATGCCTGTCCGAGGTGGGTCGTTGCTTTGACGGCGTAGGGAACCGAGTAGTCTCCGTACTGAGAATTTTGCTTGGTGAGTTGGTGAGCTCGGAAAAGGTGTTGAAACGCACATTTCCTGTTCGGAATCTGCTTCGATCCGACTTCTGATACGGACCACGATTTCTGTTCCAACCGCTGCTTCTATCTTTTGGTGGCGACACATTGCGTTTCCACGAAGTGGTCCGAGCCTTGGCGTTTCTTGCTGTAGTTTCATTCGGCTGACCGCAGGCACTCTTTCCCCGAACGAATGCTCGAGCTCTCCCCATAAGCGTCTCCATAGTTTTTGGGAGATCTTCATGGAGTTTCTCCACAAGCTGATTGTTCCGAACTCCGTGGCAGAACCCAGAGACTCGGAGCTGGTCAACCGCTCCACTTATCTGCATACTTTCTCGATTGAAGCGATCAATAAAATCTTCTACAGACTCTCCGTCGTGGCGCTTTATATGGTGAACCTCAGTAATATCTTTCTTGTAGCGTCGCTGCTGACAGAAATTTTGCAAGAAAATACGTCGGAAATCCTCAAAGTGGTCGATCGACCCCTCTGGAAACCCATCAAACCAAACCCTTGCCGATCCGGTGAGAGTTTAGGCGAACATAAGACACCAAGCCGGCATAGGCCACTGCTCGACCTTAGCCGCTCCGGCAAACGCGAACATATGGTCGTCCGGATCAGACGTACCATCGTAAAACTTCAACGTGGGAGGCATCTTCAGCTTAGCTGGGAGTGGGGCATTGACGATCCGTAACGTAAACTTTGATTGGGAAGTCA
The DNA here is from genome assembly GCA_030545235.1 of Helianthus tuberosus. Taxonomy (NCBI): domain Eukaryota; kingdom Viridiplantae; phylum Streptophyta; class Magnoliopsida; order Asterales; family Asteraceae; genus Helianthus; species Helianthus tuberosus. The sequence goes on along the minus strand of CM060376.1, from coordinate 172,216,978 downwards.
TAGACGTGGGGTGGTATGGCATGAGCAGCTCTTGATCTTGGGGGTTTAAACCCATAGATCCCTGGAGAAACAGGTCGTTTAGACCGTTATTCATCGGAGCACTTGTAACCGAAGAAAATTGTGTAACATGTGTTATAGGAGTGGAGATCATAGAACTTACCATAGATCCAGGAGCGAAGGTTCCAACAGAGACGGGATTTCCCCCTGGATAGACGTTGTTAAACAAGTTTGCTCGGAGACTTTGCAGCATCTCATCTCGCTGTTGCTGCTGCTGTAACTGACGCAACAGATCGGCATTCCTTAAAAGGAAAGCGTTGTCGAAGGTAGGTAATGGCGTGGCAACCGGGGCAGTAACAGACAGCGTGGTGACAGAACTTCCGCCTACAGGATTTGCAGCTAGAGGAGCCGACGCAGATCCTATCGAAGCTGCTGAGGCGACAACTGCTGCTGAAGCAGTTGTGGAGTTAGTGTTTCCTTCCCATATATCATTGTAAGATGGGAAAGTGCTGGTGGAGACTGTTGTCTTCGATTCTGCCATGACTTCAAATGAACGAGAACAAAGAAACGAATTATGTGAATTCGAGGGGATGGCGCCACTGAAGACTCAAAACCAGTTGGTGCGACCTGGTCAGAGCAGAGCTTCAGATGACCTAGCAAGAAACCTGCAAGATCACAAGAGAACAAACACACCATTAGCCTCGTCACAGGGAGGGGGGCCTCTCTGTGACCAAGCTCGGGCGTGAGAATAAGTATTTGTGAGGAGGAAATAGGTCAGGAAGAGAGAGAGGAGAGTTTAGAGAGAGAAAGTAGTGATTACCCCTTGCTGGAAGTCTTGGCGGGGTATTTATAGCTTTTGGGTGTGCTGACGTGGCAAGTTAGTTAGGGTCGGACCAGTCACTATCATGGCAGTTATGGAGGTGGGACCCAGTTAGTTATGCCGCACCAGCGTATCTGTCCGATCCGTCTTATGGTGCAAGATCCGGTCTGACCTTAGTGTGCCATGATTCGGTTCTATTTATGGCGGTGATTCGGTCCGGTCAGGGACGTATCCTCATCAATAGGCAACTGAAATAGCAAATGACCAGAGAAATCAAGTAAGGGTTCCATGTTAAATAATTGTGGGGTTTCAAAATGACGGGGCGAATTAAATTCGTGTCTTCAATTTGGTATTGGCTTTCAATGTTTGGTTTCAATCATTGAAGGAGCAAATACGAAACAATTGAAGGGGGTGATTGAAGGGTAGGCATTTGAATGGACGAAACATTGAAGGGGGTGACTATTCTTGAGGGGTAGTGGAGGAAAGCTTTTTGTGTACGTGAGTATTGTGCGGTCAAAATTACTATTATAGCCTCAAGTGTCTTAAAATTTAGTGTTTTTTTTACAGTTTCATCCTTATAAAATAAGCATTTGTTAGTTGTACATATTGCATAAACTGGTGGACGTGATGTAAAATTAAATATGTGTACATCACATTTGCTTTTTATAGTTATATATAGATTGTGGGTAATATGTAATTAGAGATTATTTAATAGTCAATTTATGCAACATGAGATTAAATAAGAAATTTTGTGTGACCTCCCATGTTCTCTTTTTCTTTTTTGAATGGCCCTCCCATTAATCTCTTTTCTTCAATCAATTAGCAATTTAATGTCCTGACAAGTTGGTATGGTGGTTAGTCATTTGGTTTCTCTCCTTGAGGTCCCAAGTTCAACTCTCACTAGCATCATTTTGAAGGACATTAGTGGTGCCAATGAACTTTAGAACTAGGCCTCTCTGGAGGTCGCTAGTTTGAAACCCAGCCGAACCGGGTTTTAAAGCAGTGGGACTTAGGGCGAGCGGGTCCACTAGCATCATTTTGAAGGTCATTGGTGGTGGCAATGAAGTTTAGAACTAGGCCACTCTGGAGGTCGCTAGTTCGAAACCGAGCCGAACAGGGTTTTAACGCAGTGGGCCTTAGGGTGTAACAACCCGACTTTTCGGATCGTTACTTGTCGTTGTCGTTTCTTTCTTAATCGCTTGTACTCCCGAGATTTCGATTATCGCAAAGGGTTAAACTATGTTTTAAACACTTATTACAACGCTTCTTCAAAACGCAGATATCGCATTTAACGCTTATTATAACGCTTACGATTTAAACACATTTTATCGCATTTTACATCATCTGTTTAGACAAAACGCTATCGCAACGCAAACTCAATGCAGACTCGAAAACGCGGATTTACTTTATGCATTTGTCATGTGTGTATTATTTGTGTGATTACTTGTTTAATGTTATGTGGTTATCTCAACGCAACGCTTATACGCTCACTCGCAACTCGATTAAACGCAACGCTTAACAAACGAAACGAAAGTTGGAAAACTAACAAACGCAACCCGGCTGTCTGAATGGACATCCGATCGAATGGATACCCGTCCGGATGACCATCCGACCGGATGGCCATTCGACCAGACAAGCCATCTGACCGAACACGCCTTTCTCCACCGACTTAACCTTCGCATATCCACTATAAATACCACCCGTACACCTCATTTTTCTGATTTGACACTTCCATCCGCTCACACGCTCCCAGTCACTCTCAATCACGATTCAAGGCCATTCTGTAAGCTTTTCATCTCAAACCTTGTACAATCTTCATCTCTAATCACTTCTACATCATCTTTTTCATCAAAATCACGCATAAACACTAGCTTTTTCCCTGAAATCACTTATTCGGACCTCTTGAAGGTGGTTTCCACCCGTTTTGCTCCGGCAAACTGTTGTGGAACACCATTTGATCGAGATTGGTTCTAGATCTAAAAGATTTCACACTTTTTAACTCAATCACAACAAGATTTCAACACTTTTTCATCTATTTTCGACTTTTCTTCAACTTTCACACATTATTGATGGAATCTTGACTAGATCGGACTCTCTACTTGTTCCTTAGTCGAGAGTCGGCTTAAAAATGGATTTCCACCGGAGAGATGGACCGACTTACGGGTCAGACATGAATATTCAACAAGAACAGTGCGTTTGATCGAATGGGCTGAGACCATTCGGCCGAGTGAGCTGGACTTGGTGTGTTTCCGTTGTTTGACACGTCGTCACGCCATCTCCGTTAAACTTCAAACTTTTACATAGAAAATTTTATAAAAAGTTTTAACCACAAGATCAGTCTACTCGAATGGAAATCCGATCGAATGGCCATCCATCCGGATGACCATCCGCTCGGATGACATGACATTTATGCTACCTGTTACTTAAACGCTTTTAACTAAAATTCGAATTTTCAACAATTTACAAACAAACACATCTCAATCGAATGGCCATCCGTTCGAATGGCCACCCGCTCGGATGACCATCTGTCCGGATGACCCATCTGCTCGGATGGGTTATACCCATTCGTTCAGATCACCATCCGAACACTTAACCATTCGACATTCTGTTTACGCACCGTTCAACACTCTGCTCAACGACTTATGCTTCTGTACACAGGCTAACTCAACACGCTCCCTTCAATCCAATTCCGCTTGTGTTTACTTGTTAAACACACACTGTGAGTATACTCGAACCCATTTCCGTTTAACGCACTTTTGGGTGTTACATATGTTCTATATCAAAACACAACACACAACGCAAACACTTTATAACGCTAACCGCTCCCGCATGCTATACGTGATCTATGAATGCTTGTACTATGCTTATACAGTGTTACACTATACCACCTCTAGCAATGATAGTACTATAGTTTAGACTTAGCACCTGTCATGGACAGGGGTTGCTAGGGGACAGGGGTTGCTAGGGATCACATTACTTTACTTCACGTGTTCGCTAAACATGTGTCGTGCATACTCTACAACGCAGTCTCATGGTTAAGTTGTAATCAGTGTTCGATAGTTACATGATTCGCTCGTTACGTGATACATGCTGGTTATGCGTAAACGTTTTTTATACTATATGCTATGCAAACTTGTGTACTCATCTTTACATTTTATGTATTGACTTTATTTTAACGTATGTGACAGGTTGATAGGATGATATGATATGCTGAATCAAGTTAGGAAGTCTAGAAACCCACTAAATAAATCTGATTTGTCGGAATGGATTTGTTTTTGAGACTGAACATCTGTAATGACTGTTTGTGCTTATTTTTTTAATAGTATGGGATGTTAAAACTTATAAATATTGTCACTTAATAGTTCTTATGGATTCTCTTGGACAATCTGTTTCGCTCAGTGCCACGCCCCGATGATTCCGCCATCGGTTGGGGTGTGACAGATTGGTATCAGAGCCATAACTATAGGGAATTAGGTCGAGTCATGTAAAGTTGACCTAGTCTATTGTTTAAGTACCAACAGAACAACTTCGTGCGAACCCAGTAGGGGTTTTCGTACGAACCCACTTTTGATACTCTCATTCGAACTTGCGAAAACTACATCTTCGTGCGAACCCGCATACTACAGCTTCGCGCAAAGACAACCTTTCCTAAGGCTGAAAACTATATTACCTTTCCTAAGGCTAACACAATATACACTCTTTTGAAAACGCTCGTATAACACAAACGAGTGATTGTGTGGAGATTAGGTGTGAAAACCAAGAACTCTAGATAAGATCGCTCACTCTACGCGTATTTTTACTCTCAGCACGAGAACCTTCGTTGTGTTAGGAGTGACATCCATATCTTGGCGAAATTCTCCATCTCTATCTCGTGGTTTTGCCACACTTTCAGGGATGAAGTTGTTAAGCTAGGGTTGAAACCCGCATCCTAATAACGTGTTCCACTCACTACTTTGATTTTACAAAACTCTCACCAAAGTCTCAATTTTTCTAACAGCTCGAGTCACGTAGTAACTGGAAGGATGAGTGTCGTTCACCGTATTTCGGTGAGAGCACAGTCTATTAGGCAAAAGCGTGCACTCGAGGTCGTTGTGAATGATCGAATCACCTTGGGTAGTCGATGTCTAACACCCAGGACACTCTGTTTTCAACTTAAGTCTGCAATCGCCAATTTTACGCGTTATCGATTTTATGTGTTTATATGTTTGTATGTTTCAATTTTGGAGATTCACGCTTTTTCCACTCATCGCTCTGCTAAAATGCGCACAACTCACAAAGCCTCCGCAATCTAAAATGCTAACTAATCGTGAACAGACTAAGAACTCTCGTACACTATACTACTCACTATACTACCCGCAACGCTACTCGCTATCGTTCGCAACTCTCGAACGCAAAACGCAGCTTTGAAAAATAGGTGAATACGTGCATAATATGTAGGTGAATACGTGCAAAATATGTGCTTACGTGGATTATGTGCTCCTATGTGCTTACGTGCTTATGTGTATACGTGCTTACGTTGATTATGTGCCTGTGTGACTATGTGAATATGTGCCGACGTGTTCCCGAGCTTTACCTAATAATAATAATAAGTATGTTCGTTAAACGCTAAACTTTTCAAAACATAACCCGATATAATCGAATCTCGTCTAATTCAATTGACGATGTCTGCTGCGGAATATGCAGTTGACAATGTCGTCCTTTGGATCTCACACGCTCCGTGCTGCTCGACGAAACCATGCTGACAAGCACATCGCTTCACTGGTAACCAAGGAAATGGCTAAGGTCATACCTCAGATTGTGAGTGAGATCAGCGAGGTCAGCAACAAATCTTCTGTCAAGTCAAAGAGCGACACACCCATAGCTCCTTTCAGCTTTAAGCAATTCAAGGCATGCGGTCCCGCAAACTTCACTGGTGAAGATGGACCCAGTGCTATGTTCCAGTGGTTTGACTCTATCAAAGTCACCTCCAGGCAAAGCGGATGCCCAGAAAATCTGCGTACTATGAATGCTACTGGAGTCTTTCAGTCCAGGGCTCTGGATTGGTGGACTGCTGAGCGCAACAGGCGCAGTAATGATTCAGCTTATGGCCTTTCTTGGGAGGAACTCAGGGAGCTTATGATGAAGGAGTTATGTCCTCCTCATGAAGTCCAGAAGTTGGAAAATGAATTCTGGCATATCAAACAAGAAGGAGGTGACAACGCTGGTCTCACCGCTCGCTTCAAGCAGCTAAGTATTATCTGTCCTAGTCAGGTGGCAACGCCTGATATGACAATCAAGAAGTACATTCGAGCTCTCTCTGACTGTGTAGCTGATTTTGTGCAAGCAGCTAAACCTGCCACCAACTCGCAGCTGAGATCAATGACAAGCGAGTTTTGGCTGGTTATTTCAAAACCTCAACCAAGAGCCTCAACCAAGCAACCGCAACTCCCGCTACCGACAATGCAACATCTCAAGGTTCAAAGCCTTCACACCAGAACCGCAAGCGAAATAACAACAACAACAAGAACTACGCTACTACCGCCGCTCCACCCAATGTTGTTACCGTACAACCCAGCAACCAGAGTCGTCAAGGTACTGTTACCAACGCACCGCCTGCTAAGCGTGCGTACACTGGTATACACCCTCTGTGCCCTACTTGCACTTATCATCATCCGACAGGGGTCAACTGTCGTTTTTGTGCAAATTGCAACATCTATGGGCATTTTACTGCTCACTGCTGTTCAGGCCCACGCTAACAAGCTGCTCAAGCTATTCCAGCACCACCCGCTCCATTCCCCGCTCCTCAGGTCAACCAAGCAGCTCCTGCACCCGCTGTTCATGCACGAGCTTGCTACTCTTGTGGCAACCCAAATCATTTTGCTATTGTCTGCCCACTGCGTGTGGTGAAACAAGAACCATAGCAGCAACCACCGCAGCAACAACAGCAACAACAACAGCAGCCTCAGCAGCAGCAACAACCACAACAAGCAGCTTGCAGAAGAACTTTCAATAACAACGTCCACCAGGCGCAGTCTGACAACAATGTTGTCAATGGTACGTTCCTTGTTAACGTTATTTATGCTTCGTGTTTATTTGATACTGAAGCCGATAACTGTTTTGTGTCGTTTGAATTCGAAAAGCTCCTCAAACGTAAACGCGCTAATCTCCCAAAAACCTTCGACGTAGAAGTTGCCACCGGAAGAACCGTCACTGTCAATTCTGTTCTCCGTGATTGTACTCTCGAACTCAACAATCACGTCTTCCCGATCGATCTCATTCCGATGCAACTTGGTAGCTTCGATATCATAGTTGGCATGGATTTTCTTCGTGAAAATCATGCTAAAGTTGTTTGTTTCAAAAAGATGATTCGTTTCTCTCTTCCAAACGGTGATCAACTCTGTGTTTATGGCGAAGTACCCTCGAAAGAACTGAAGCTTATGTCGTGCATTCAAGCGAGCAAGTATCTCCGTAAGGAATACTTGGCTTTCTTAGCCCATATTGTAGTAGCGAAGAAGGAAAAGAAAACTGTGAAGGACGTTCCCGTTGTTCGTGATTTTCCTAACGTTTTTCCTGACGATTTACCTGGTTTACCTCCTACCCGCGATAACGAATTTCGTATTAACCTTATCCCTGGAGCTAACCCTGTCGCTAAAGCCCCTTATTGCCTCGCACCATCCGAAATGCGTGAACTTTCTAGCCAACTCCAGGAATTACTTGATAAAGGCTTCATACGCCATAGCACATCGCCATGGGGCGTACCTGTCCTCTTCGTGAAAAAGAAGGAAGGATCGTTCTGAATGTACATCGATTACAGGGAACTCAACAAGCTTACTATCAAGAATCTCTACCCTCTACCTTGAATCGACAACTTATTTGTTCAACTGCAAGGCGCTACATGTTTCTCTAAGATCGATTTACGTTCTGGTTACCATCAACTACGAATTCAAGAGCAAGTCATCCCTAAAACCGCTTTTCGTACCCGTTATGGCCATTACAAATTCGTGGTCATGCCTTTGGTCTCACAAACGCCCCTGTGGTCTTCATGGATTTGATGAACCGTGTGTGTAAACCCTTTCTTGATCGCTTCGTTATCATGCTTATCGATGATATCCTTATCTACTCGAAGTCGAGAGCCGAACACGCGCAGCATCTTCATTTAGTTCTCGAGCTTCTCCAATGGAATTGCCTCTACGCCACGTTCTCCAAGTGTGAATTTTGGCTCGAGGAGGTTCAATTCCTCAGTCATATTGTCAACAGTCTAGGAATTCACGTCGATCCCGCGAAGATTGAAGCAGTTAAGAGTTGGATTACACCGAAAACCCCGTCCGAAGTTCGTTCTTTACTCAGATTGGCGAGTTATTACCGTCGATTTATCGCTGATTTCTCTAAAATGGCCGTTCCTTCCACCTCCCTAACACATAAAGACAAGACTTTTGTTTAGGGAACCGAACAAGAGGATGCCTTTCAAACTCTTAAGCATATGCTTTGCAACGCTCCCGCACTCGCGCTACCCGATGGAAACGACGATTTTGTTGTTTATTGCGATGCCTCTAACCTAGGTCTTGCTTGTGTTCTTATGCAACGAGAAAAGGTTATCGCGTAAGCGCCTCGCCAACTCAAGGTCTACAAGAAGAACTATACAACCCACGATCTCGAACTCAGTGAAGTTGTTTTTGCGTTGAAGATTTGGCGACACTACCTTATGGTACTAAGTGTACGGTCTTCCCCGACCATAAGAGCCTACAACACATCTTGAACTAGAAAGAGTTGAATATGCGCCAACGCAGATGGGTTAAACTTCTCAACGACTACGACTGTGAGATACACTACCACCCAGGCAAAGCAAACGTCGTCGCTGACGCTCTTAGCCGACAAAGCTTTTTAAATGGTGTTCGTAATTATCAGGCCCAACACGAATGGTATTTCAACAATTTACAAAAAAAACATATCTCATTCAAATGGCCATCCGTTCGAATGGCCACCCGCTCGGATGACCATCCGCTCGGATGGGTTATACCCATTCGTTCGGATCACCATCCAAACACTTAACCATTCGACATTTTGTTTACGCACCGTTCAACACTCTGCTCAACGACTTATGCTTCTGTACACAGGCTAACTCAACGCGCTCCCTTCAATCCAATTCCACTTGTGTTTACTTGTTAAACACACACTGTGAGTATACTCGAACCCATTTTCGTTTAATGCACTTTTGGGTGTTACATACGTTCTATATCAAAACACAACACACAACGCAAACACTTTATAACGCTAACCGCTCCCGCATGCTATACGTGATCTATGAATGCTTGTACTATGCTTATACGGTGTTACACTATACCGCCTCTAGAAACGATAGTACTATAGTTTGGACTCAGCACCTGTCGTGGACAGGGGTTGCTAGGGATCACATTACTTTACTTCACGTGTTCGCTAAACATGTGTCGCGCATACTCTACAACGCAGTCTCGTGGTTAAGTTGTAATCATTGTTTGATAGTTACATGCTTCGCCCACGTGATACATGCTGGTTATGCGTAAACGTTTTTTATACTATATGCTTTCCAAACTTGTGTACTCACCTTTACATTTTATGTATTGACTTTATTTTAACGTATGTGACAGGTTGATAGGATGCTATGCTATGCTGAATCAAGTTAGGAAGTCTAGAAACCCACTAAATAAATCGGAGTTGTCGGAATGGATTTGTTTTTGAGACTGAACATCTGTAATGACTGTTTGTGCTTATTTGTTTAATAGTATGAGATGTTAATCCTTATAAATATTGTCACTTAATAGTTGTTATGGATTCTCTTGGACAATCTGTTTCGCTCAGTGCCACGCCCCGATGATTCCGCCATCGGTTGGGGTGTGACATAGGGTGAGCGGGTTTTACCTGGAATTGGTGGCTTGGTGTCTCGGGTATGCATCCAACTCTGACCGTTATGGAGAAGGGGATACATTTGCTCAATTGAGAGCATCCCATGATGCTTATCTGGTGATTTATTTGGCCGTTAAAAAAATTAGCAATTCAATTATTAACTTTTTTTAAATATAATATTTTTCTACAAATGCTATTCTAAATTATTAATTTTGTTTCATATTTTAGTAAAAATAACTTTTGGAAAAAAAAATTGTAGTTTTATAAGGTTTTATCTTACTTCTTTTCTATTTATCTTTTTCTTTAATAAGATTGATTTCTTTTTAAAAAAGTTATATTTTTCAAAGGAAATTTGAATTTTCATAATTTTAACTTTGACCTGTTAGTCAGTATTAACCCCATTAAGAAAAAAAAACCTCAAGACAATCCCAACTTCTAAACCAGTTAGTTTTTTGCCGACGTGGACAAAAACTTAGTTATATGTTAACATGGCCGCTTATGCGGCACCATCAAAACCTCCACCATCACCACCACCCAACACCACAACGTGGCTACTTATGTGGCACCACCATCCCCCCACCCAACCACCCACCACCGTACCTAACCCCAACCTGCTACCACGAACATCCACCGTTTGCCACTACCATCACCACCACCCAACACCACAACGTGGCTACTTATATGTTAACTGAAGCTTTATAAATTGTTTTCGTGAAGTTTCGTTGACTCAAAACTGATTCCGGTGAGTTCTCACGTTTTCCGCCGACTTTACACAACTTCAGTGACCTACAACTTGTTCTGGTGGCCATCTTTATCCCCGAAACCACTAACCAAGACCACCACCAGTCATCTGGAAGAAAAGATTGTTGCAGAAAAAAGTAAAGGAAAGGAAGATAAAGAGGCTCAGCAAATCTTATTTCAGGAATTCAGAAATGTGAACATCCTGAAAGATTATGCAAAGGATGTTAGCAACAAAGCTTCACAAGGTCCATTTAATGATCCTGAACTCAGAAAAGTACTAAGGGATGATTATCCGGATCACATAATGAAGAACAAACCATACAAAGCAACCAGAGCACAATTCTTAGGATGACCAACTGAATCCTTACTAGATGAAATAGTAAAGATAAAAAAAAAAAGATGAAGCTTAATCCAGAACTCAAACTCACACCTCCCAACTAGAAAACAGGAAGAAAGCCCAATGACAAAAAGGCACTTTAGTTAAGAAGAATGAAGGATGAGATGGTTGTTGAAAAGTTTGGCACTTTAAGGTCAATGGCTAAATGGGATGAATCAACAATCACTCAAAACTACAAACAACCCGAAATTTTAAAATAAAAGATCCTTTACTCCCAAGAAAGCCAGACTGTGATCAGGTTGATTTCCCTGTCAAAACATTAGTTGATCCTTCAGAGCTTCCATCTGCAAAGAACATCTACTCAGCTGTAAGAAGCTATCTAAAAAGAAAAAAGGATATGTCTGCAGAAGACATGAAGAAATATGAAGATGAAATCAGAAAAGAAGGGATCATAAATGAACTAATGTATGGGAAACCAGACAAAAATCCCGCTGATCCTGTTGGTCAAATCCTAGGCAGACTTCCCTCACTAACTCATTAAATAACTTCTGCCCCAAGAAATCTATCTAGCCTCAAAATTCTAAAATGGAAGTCTGACAGGACTAGCCATGAATTGACTTTGCTCAGGTTAATGGAATAGTTGAAAAGATCTACATAAACAGTGCATTTAGGCTCAAAAATGAATATTTGCAAGACCTTCTAGTGCTTAAACTCGAAAGGGATCCAGATGACTATCTCTATGAAGTTTGAACACCAATTCAAGGGGCAACTCAGAGAAAAGTTGATGAGGAATAAATATTAGTCAAATAAAGCTGAGTTTTGGCATCACCTGTTTTGGGGGATTTTTTTTAGACCTACAAAAGAACAGATGATTTCTGAAAGCCAAAACATGCTAATCAAATCAAGAAATATACAGTCAATGATGCACACTCATCCCGAAGATAGTGACTCTTAAACACTAATCAGAACATTTGTTTGAAGAATGCAAAGATCTGTTCAAGGCATGGAACCTCTGCTGAAGAACAAGAAACCTCTGTTTGATTGCCAAAGCCCTATTGAAGACAAGCATTACTCATTGTAATAACCCGACTTTTTGAAGTCAAAGTACAAGTCAAAGTCAAAGGAAGAAAATATTGCTAATTGCGATATGTCACTCCTTGCTTAATTATTGATTGTACTCTTTGACTCATAATCAAATTCTATTATTTGTTTGCTTTAGTTGTATTATGTGGAGTATCTATAACAAATCGAGGTTTAATCGCTAATCGACTTATCGCTAATCGCATCGCTGTCGTATAGTAACTCAAATTATGTGTTCTGGATATTGTTTTACGTATGTGTGCTATTATGTGTTACTTGCGCATGTTATGTTTATAATCGCAAACGCAATCGCAATTCTATGGCAACGCTATCTAATCGCAAACGCTAAACGCAGGTTATTTATAGTGATTGTATGTTAGATATAGTAGTTAGGTTATTTGTGTAACTAATGGGTATTACTATCGCATCGCTCACTCGAAACGCATCGCAACGCTCAACACGTAAAACAAAACGCCGAAATCTAACTCGCCGGACCACTCGATCGAATGGTCATCCGAACGGATGACCATCCGATCGGATGGCCATCCGATCGATATGCCATCCGATCCAACCCTTGGGCACCACTTTCCTCTTTTGAAAAACCCTATAAATACCCCTATCACATCACCAAGAGTGATGTGACAGCCCTCTCGTTCGACCAACATCTCCAGCCCACTTTTTCTTCGATTTCTCGCGATTCTTGTGAGTTTTCCACTCAAATCTTGTACTTCTATGATCTAAACACACTTCTTCATCTTTTTCATCTTTGAATCTTCACTTTTAACCATGAAATCAGCGGATTTGAGGTGTTCTAGGATGATGTCATCATGGGGTTCTTATGAACTTCAACTTTTGGCCTCATTCCACCAAGAACAACTCAGATCTACATGATTTCCACATGTTTTAACACTATTTTCATACAGATCTAAACATTTTCAAGGTTAAAAGGATTGAAAGATGGTTTTGTAACTTTCTTTCAACTCTTTTACACTCAATGCACTCAAAACCGATAGAATCAGAGCTCGTTCACTCTTCTCTAGTGATATGTCGGTTTGAGATCTGATTCCTATTAACGAGACAACCGATTTCGGTGGAGCATGAACATCCGTCATGAACAGTTAACTGATCAGATTGGGGTGATTCCCGTTCGATCGAATAACCTGGGTCTGATGGGGTTCCTGTTGTTCAATACGTAGTCATACCGTCTTGATCAAACCGCAAAACTTTCAAAACTTAACAAGTTTCAAAACGATCAGATTGTGGGATGGATTGCCGTCTGATCGAACGACAATCCGATCGGATTGCACTTGGTTTCAACACTTAAACATTTTTCATAATTTTCAAAGATCATCAGTTTCTAACGCCATCCGATCGGAAGACCATCCGATCGAATGACAATCCTGTTGTGAACTTGTTCTCTGAGAAATGTCTAACCGACGGATCGCCATCCGATCGAACGACCGTTCGACCGGGCGACCTGAAAGGTAGAGATACTTCTCGGTTTCCAGAATGCTACAACGAAAACTTCAAAGTCACATCATACACAAACACATCCATCCTAAACGAATGTCAATCCGACCGAATGGCCATCCGAATGGATGACCATCTGAACTGATTGTCATTTGATCGAATGACCATCCGTTCAGATTGTTATCCAATCGGATGACCATTCGTCACTTTTTTCACTTGCACCGTTTTACGCGTCGTTCTTCGCTTATGCTATCGTTAACCGTTCAGGCTAATCTCTCAGCGTTCCCTTCAATCCAAGAGAGTGTTTAGTTATTAAGCACTATCTGTGAGTATACTCGATCCCTTTTTGCTTTACGCACTTTTGGGTGTTACATACGTTACTTATATCAAATCACATCGATCACACAATGCAAACACCTTTATACGCTAACCGTTACTGCATGTTATATGTGTTACTCGATGAATGCTTGTATGTTATGTTTACACAGTGATTGTTGCCTGACACCTTAGCAATGATAGTACTATAGTTTGGACTCAGCACCTGTCGTGGTTAGGGGTTGTTAAGGGCTTTCTCGCATGTCACAGTGGTGATATGTGTTGCGCATTCTACAACTCGCAGTCACGTCTGTGCGTATTTCATTGTCGATAACCTACAAGCTTCACATTATACATGTTACATGCTGGTTATGCATAAACGCTTTTGAATTTTGTTATTACTATTAAACATGTATGCTCACCTTTACACTATGTGTATTGACCTCTATCTTAACGTATGTGACAGTTGTTTGAATGCTTAGGAGGCTGTGCTCTTGCTTTGGTGGAATCAAGTAGGAGAGTCTAGAAACAAACAAACAATTTATATTTTGAGTTGTCGGAACAATGAATTGCCTAGAGATATCTATGTCTGTAATAATGATTTTACTTGATGAGTTATGGTATGGGACATAATATTAATTATCCGGTAATTTAGTTGTTATGGATTTCTCTTGGACAATCTGTTTCGCTCAGTGCCATGCCCCGATGTTTCCGCCATCGGTTGGGGTGCGACAATCATGAAGACTAAACATTTGTCTGGCCAAACATATCTTTGAAACAAGTCAACAGCGGTTTAAAGAGCAATGGCTAAATCAATGTAATAGTGTATGCTTTGTACAAATACTAGTTATTCTTAAACAGTTGTTTGATTCCCACAGATGTTTGCAACATCTGTGGAATTTTTTCTATTAGAATGTTAGATGACACTATTAGGGTAGCGTTAGCTTGATTGCAAACAGACCTTTTGTAATTAGTATAAATAGATCTCACCTGTTAGAGATCTATTTCATCACTTCACATACATTCCTTTTGTACAAACACATTTGTGAGTGATCAAGTTGGAGGGGAGTTTGTACAATCATTTCTGTAATTGTAATCTCTTGATTTCAATGCAAAACAGTTTTGATAAAACTTTCCACTCTTGTGTGTTCATATAATTCCACTGCAATTCATTTTAATTATATCTTTCATTCATTATTATTCACCTAAACCATACAAGTAAAAACTCAGATCCTAATATCTATGCCTAAGAGGAAGGACAAAATATAGTTAAAATTAAGTCCAACAAAGCTTTTGCCCAATAGTTCCTGTAGTTGATTAGACAGTTCTTGCAACCCTCATGGTGCAAAACGGTGGGGAGTACAAGTAATCAAGGGCTGCCTCTGGCCCGAGATCAAACCAAGATTCTGCCTAACGGTTGTGGAAGTAAACCTGATAGTTCCTCGAGTAGCACACCGAAGGAATCACGATCAATTGGTGGATCCTCGATCTTCTTCTCCTTAGCCCTAACATCAGCAACGAATGCTAACATAGCGGGGTAATCCCTCCGTAGACACTTCTGGACCTTCTTAGCTGAAATGATGCTAACCCTTATTCCCCTCTGACACCTTAGGTTAGATGACGATTCTTCACTAGGAAGAGAGGTACACAAAGTTTTCTTCTCACAGGGTATATCCGCGCGATATCTAGGTAACCAATCCATACTAACTACTGCATCGTACCTACCAAGGGTAGCAGAAGGAAGGTTGATGTCGTACACTTGTCCCACAAGGTCGAGTTAGCCTCCCAACAAGCATATGAGGTTTCAATTGTCTTGCCATCAGCCGATCCCACAACAGGTTTAGATTCAAGAAGTATCAGGGTTAAACAGAACATAGACGAAGCGATTAGCTACTAATACTAGCTACCATGCTGCAAAAATCCTGGCGTCGCCCACGCCAATCCTAGATGTCCTTCCACGAGCACCACTACCAGTGTTGTTGTTACGATCACGAGGATTCCCAATACTGTCATTGCTCCCTTGGTTGTTGACATTCTGACTTAACAACGGTCAATCCTTGTCGAAGTCACCATCATTTCCATACCGAAAGTCATGATTTGCGAGTACCTTGATGTCATCGTGACTGTTGCTTCTAATGTCGTTGCTCGAAACGGAGTCCTGCGGCCTTTCATCATTAGGGTCCATCCTTTCACATTTCGTGCAACGTCCTAAGGCACTACTCCTGGTGCGGGCAGTTACACCTTCCACCTTATAGTCAATTGTCACCATTTATGTCTCGATTAATTCGTAAGAGTTGACTCCCATAAGTCGCTGTCTAGGGTTAAAGATTCAATTGGAGCGAAATTGCTGATGTTCGTTGCCAGAAACCAAGTCCGTTCTAACACTGAAGTCGGTGAGATACTACGATCATCCTCTTGCCCCTCGATCTTGCAAGTTGGTCGGGTAATACACAGTACGTTGCTAGGGTGTTGCAGAAACGATCGCACTCACGGAATCTAAGGCGTCAATACACAGAGTTCCAACCAATGAAAAGGAGTGAGAAGGTATTGACCAATCATTCGACACTACAACATTCAACCTGGGGACGTTCGTACAAGCACCTAACCTTCTACGCGGTTCGCTAGGCGTTCAGGTGGGTGTTCAGGTAATACTCGCTAGCATCGAGATTCAAAAGGTTTCAGAGAGAAATGAAAAGATCACATTCAAGTAGGAGACAATCACTGCTATGACTCCTATAGACTGTTGTGTTTCACATCAACTAAATAACGGAACGGAACCCCCTTTTCACTTGTTAAGCCTCACTGGGACTCACATGCACCCCACATTATTATTATGTGTGCACCCACAATAATATTGCGATTTGCATGCTCATCTCAGTTCCTCCTAACTCATGTCAAATGGTTCCTCAAACTCAGATAGTAACCAAACAAAGAACATCTCAAAACATGAGTCACGAATGTCTAAGGTAACACCACACTATCAACGACTTAACATATGCAAGCAACACATAAATTCATACTGTTGTGCTAAACGTGCAATCACGTGCAATATCATATGTAAGTGTTCACTAGTTACGCAGTACAATGACTATACGAGAGACGAACCTTGCAATCTGGAGCTGAGTGTCATGGTCGTATTCACGTTTTCAGAACTGTTCGGTTATAGTCTGGTTTTATAAAAAAAACGTTTTAAAACCAAGTTCACTATAACCTGGCTCTGATACCAAACTATCACACCCCCAAAATACCACACGCGGGAACACCGCGGGACGTGTGACGTACCAGGATCTTAGCCACCAATCACATTGAACTCATAAATATATTTAAATAAAACTTTCATTTATTATCATAAAGTGTTACAAAACGTTACATATAATTCATTGTACACAGCGGAAGCATAACTCATTTGTTAATTGTTTCATAAACCACGCGTAAGTAGACCAATAGACTTGTGTTGCGATTCCATGTATCACGACCCATGACCACTCCAGCCTTCCAGAGAGCAAGTTCCATGATATAACCCTACAGACCTGCAAGCATTCAGACAAGTGTGTCAGACGACGCTGGTGAGTTCAAAGTTTTGTTAACGCGTTTAGTTACCAGTTACCAGATTAAAACGTTTCACAGATTCGATGTTGCTAATCACACGCTTACCGCAGATGGCTCCAGATTATTTGCCCTAAACCCCATTGCCTCTATCAAAGCAATGGTCAAGATGGGGGTCATTAGTTCACTCCCGACCTCCTCGGTGCGGTGTGAGGGTGCCAAACCTAAGTAGCGCTACTAACTAATACCCCGTTGCCCTACAAGCAACAATCGGTAGGAGGGACTTGAATGATAGATACAGACGTGTATTAACCAACAACCTAGGTTTAACATTCCAGTCAAACCCATTACCCGACATTCCCTTCCCGGAACGTTTACCAGATGTCCCAACCCGGGACGCATGCTTGGAAAAAGAGCAGTGAACTCACCTTGGTTTGCTCAGTAAGATTAGTTACTTGTTTAACAGTTGATCAAACACGTCCTAGCATGGTTACCGATAACAATCAGTTTCATGTGCACATAAACCACATATTTCACGTTATTCACATACGTTCATAGTGTGCACATTGCATAACAGGTTCCAACCACTTCAAGCACATAACACGCATAATAGATGATTTACTTCTCACCCTCTCATTTCAGGTTTCCCACTCATGATTATGTTATACCCTCTTTACAACACATGCAAATATTAACATACTCATCATAGCCTACAATATCTACATACTCAATACTCATACAAGTTCACAATTCATGCATTCTCACTTGACAGTTAATAATAAAGAAATGTTCTATTTATGCAACCAAACTAAAGTTCTCAATCTCATATTGTAGGGTTATCTCTTAGCAACAGTGTCCACATAACTATCCTTCATCACATGCATTCATGTTAGAAATTATGGCTTAACAAGTAACTAATACTTCAAACTCATAGCACACGTAACAAATGGTTTACCATACACACAAGGCACATCAGGTTTCATGTTCTTTAATCAATGTTATTCAACCTTTACAAATCATGCACTAATGTAAACATCATAATCTACTAACCTACTGTTCATGTGAAGTTCCTCGGCGAAACACCACAAGTGACGAAACTCTAAGTTTCGTCGGCAGAAGGGGTGGCGAAACCTGACTTTCGTCGGGACTACCTTGTGACGAAACATTCATGTTTCGTCGAGTTCCTCTTTCGCCGAGTGATAACCACAGCAGTTACAGATTACAGGTTACAGTTCATTATCTTCTTAAACACCTATAAACATTCCGTAGTTTACAGTGATTCATCAATACGGTTCATCGGCTAAGTTCTATCCACCAAATAACAGTTATGACCTTGCAAGTCATCACAATGAATCTGTATATTTCTAAGAACATCAAAATGTTTATCATGCAACCTTAGTGTATTCGTCAATCATCATACCCATTAACAACATACAAAGTAACTCACTAATCATCAACATAAAATCATGACTAACAAGGAATGTGAATCAACAAAATGTGGGTCATACTAACCGAATACCTATAGTGTGCCGACTGAACGAAAGAGATGATATCGCACGAAGGGAATCTTCGAAGGGGATGAAGCTGCCGTCAAGTGGTGGGAGAGGATGATAATGTTTAGAGAATGTTTAAGGTTTTTATGCTGAGTTTGTGTTTTGATGGTTCAAAGGATTACACACAAACCCTTGTGTGTTATGCGAACATGAGGCCAATTGGGCCTGGCCTTGGGCTTCATGACAGTGAACCAAGTCATGATTGATGGGGGGTTTGGGACGAGGTCTAGTATCAACGAGAGGGAGAAGTATGCAGCCAGGTTCCATCGTGCAACCAAGGTTTTATTATACATACGCACTTATATACTCACAACCTATTCACATAATACATAACATGTAACATGATATAACATAACATTTCGTTGCAACAATCATTTTAGTTAGTCACATAACCACATAGTGTTCATACTGGTTCCAAAATATAAAGAGGTTCCGAAATACGAGTTGTCACACATTCTCCTTGAAATGTAAGCTTCAAATGCGTATTTCTTATGAGATCTAACAGAGTACACAACCGAATCTTGGATTGAATTTGCAGCTTCATCTAGATCCCATCCTGAATCCTTCATTAAAGCAATCAATGCAATCAACGGTTTAGCAAAATCATGAATACCCTTTGAAACCTCTTTGACAACATTGTCAACAAAAGAGAAATTCAACCGCTTCAGGGCTTCTATTTCTCTACGCCCGAGCTTTTAGCATCTGGTGTCGGTGTGTCCACGCAATTCAAAGATCCATCTCATATATCCGAGCCTTTAGCTTCACGTCTTGTGATTTTCTGCACGCATACCACCTGTTGTGGTTTTGCTCCGGCGACGTGACGACCGCAGCAGCTGCTCCGGCGGTTGCGGTGGAAGGGTTGGGAGCTCCGGTGGATTGTTTAAAGGAAGGATTAGGGTTTCGGTTGGATGAAGGTTGTGTGTGAGAGAGATATGGTGGTTGGTGGTGGTTGTATGATGGATAGAGGTGAGAAAGAGGGTAGAGAGAGGGGGAGAAAAATAGAAAGAGATATAGAGATGGGAACTTTATTTTTGTTTTATATTAATTATTAAAATGTGAAAAAGACTATATTACCCTTGTGTGATGTGATTTAACTAAAAAATTAACTGGGTTAGGCCTAAAGGACAAAACGTGCAAGATTTTAAAACATAAAGTATAAAACTCGTCAATTTTAAACACAAAGGACACCGCTTGAAAAGTGGTATAAAGATAAAGGACAGTTCTTGAAATTCACTCTTATATTATTAAACTTTTATTTATTTTATTACCCTAACAATTAAATTAGGAAACCCTATTTCATCTTGTT
This sequence comes from Helianthus tuberosus, assembly GCA_030545235.1. NCBI lineage: Eukaryota > Viridiplantae > Streptophyta > Magnoliopsida > Asterales > Asteraceae > Helianthus > Helianthus tuberosus. The sequence continues at coordinate 172,196,954 of CM060376.1, read as the reverse complement.
TATGCACCATTTCCCTTTCCTTTTTCATTATTTACATCGACGAATACAATCGACATCCGTTCCACAATAAGGGATTCAAGTTCCAGTGCTACTTTCTGGGCCGTCCACCTTTATCCTTCGTCGCGTTCGCTAAATTTATTTGTGTTCGTGAGCACGCTTATTTCTTTAATGAACAAACACGAACATAAAATCTCGTTCGGTAAGTGTTCATGAACCGTTCTTGAGTACATTTATTTCCTTAACGAACGAACACGAACAACGCCTTGATCGTGTTCGTTCAGTTTGTTTACAACTCTAGTCCTAGGTGAGTCCATGTTTGGTGGTCAACTGAATATCTAAATAATTTTGAATTTTACTTGACCTTTTATCGCATCAACAATGTTATTATATCTCTCACTACCTTGGTTTTAAAAACCGAGATGCGCACAAACGCGACGAGGTGTAAAATTGAGGCGCAAAGCGCAAAAGCAGTGGACTTTTCGTACCCAAGCGCAAGGTGCTTATATATCTCATACATATCTTATAGGTTTTTAGATTCCTTTAATCAAAATATAGCTATAAATAAGGTTTTGATACCATTTTACTGACATGCACAAGTCAAAAACCCAAGGTATAACATTTTTCTGTAGTAAAACGCCTCAGATACATAAGGCGCACGCCTCAGGCCAAAAAGCCCCAAAAAAACCCTAAAATTTGCACCTTTTGGGCGCTTCTTGAAATTGCACAAGGCGCTGAGCGAAAAAGCCCCAGAAGTTGCTTTTTAAAACCAAGCTCGCTACTAGCTAATAAATTTTCTTCTTTCCCGATCTTATATTCTATTAATTTTTTTAAACGGCTTAAATTACATCAAATCCATCTTCGACGGGTTTCGAACCCTTAACCTGAAGGGGAGCAACACCTTAACTCAAATTTGTAAATTGGACCTAATCCCCACCTCTCTATTTATCAATTAATGTTTGAAAAGTGTAATCTCAGTAATTGACTAATTTCCGACAGATCATAGACAACTACCTTAAAACTTAGGTGTCGTTTGGTTTGTGAATTTTTCAAACGGTATTAGGATGTATCAAAGGAATTGATATTTGATGGAATTAGAATTAATTACATCCAAAATTATATGCATGTTTGTTGGTAAATCTATTAAAAGAGTTGAAAAGTAAAAAAAGAAGACAAAATTGTCCTTCAAGAGGAAAAAACATTTATTCTTAAATATTTAATATCAGGGGCTTCTGGTAACCTACTAACCTTTGTGTTAACATGTCGCCGCTATTAACCCGGACAAACCCCAGCCGTTGGATGATGAATAGAATCGTGTGGCTAGGGTTTAACGTGGGACACCGGGTGCGGATAAGGCCAATAGCGGCGACATATTGGCTGTCGCCGCTAATAGTGTCGCCGCTATTGGTCAGCTTTCTTGTAGTGCATACATTTGAAGGAAAGTAACTTTCCCTTGAATGAGAGAAGTGATTGGAAACAATAAATAATGTATGTTCAGTTGAATCTTTAGCCCAGTGGTGCTAACAAGGGTGGTAAGTTCTAACTAAGAGGTCAGGGGTTTGACTCCCACTAACTACTAACAGGGATGTAATATTTAGCTGTTCAAAAAATATATATATATATAAGAGCAGAAGAGTCACTGGAAGGGTTCTACTATGTGTGAGTCAGTGTGCGTTGTTCGTTTCGTTAAAAAAACACAAATTGTTAGATCACGTGATTATTATCTGCAATAAATTCCAAATACGTCAGGTGATCAGTGCACTTATTTGATTACTATCCGCAATTAATTTATTTATATAAAATATATATAACCCCATCTAGAACTAGAAATGGCGTGATATGTACCCCATCTAGAACACAAATCCATGCCACCAACTAACTTAACTTTGGCTCCGACCAATTCAACTACTAAAATACCATAACCATATCATGAAAAAATTAAAGTAAAATAAAAGGCTTCAATATAAAATTCTCTATTATTGTTTTTCTTTTGGCCAAAGGACAATATATTTATATTTAAATTTAAATTTTAACAAATACATAAAAAGTTAACCACTTAAGTGAGATTTTGCTAGGGGTGTCAATCGTGTTAGGTTGACGGATTTATGGGCTTCAAATTGGCGAGTTGAATTCTTCAACCCTAACCCGACATGTGTATCTATTTGTGTCAGGCTTGGGCCATGTTCATGTTGACTTGTTCGATGTTTGTTGGTGAACATGAGTAATAACGAATGACTTGATAACAATTTAAGCAAACAATCATTCCGACTTAAAAGAAACTGTGTAACTGTTTACTTTATTTAATTCCTTTAGTTTTTCTCTCATTTACGCCCCGCTTGCGGGATGCGCATATAATGTATATATGTGTGGGCGCTCAGGGGGCAAAAGTGAAAATGCACTAATTTTAATGTTATTTTACTAATTTCGTGAAAATAATGTTAAAAGAGGGAGATGGTTAATCATGCATCATGTGGTGGCGTTGATAGCCGAAAGACGAGAGTACATGCACTAATTGGCCTTTGTCTTAATTGCCGAGTGTTATGTCTTATGTCAAGGTTTGATACAAAACTACCATCGAGCCGGGGGTCTCACTGGAAGCAGCCTCTCTATTCCTACGGGGTAGAGGTAAGGTTGTCTGCATCTTACCCTCCTCAGACCCTACCGTAGCTTTGCTATTGGTGAGATTTACTGAGTATGATGATGATGATGATGTTTTTCTCTCATTCTCTATTTCAAACTTGGATTTATATATCTACTTCAATAGTAGAAGAAACAAATGGAGTGATTGGAAAATCGATAGTGAACTTATAAAGTAGATATGTTAAAAGATAAGAGTTGATGAAATGCTTCAAAAGAATAATTAAATTCGCTTTTAAAAGTTAACATGGGTATTTGCCCGCGCATTGTGACGGTACATTACCGCATGCATTTGATTGGTATCGATTCGGTTCGGTTCGATACATGCACTCGGTATAAAAATCAAATTGTATTTTACATTGACGAATTGAAGCCGGTAAAAACGAACATCGGTACCGACACCGATGTTTGAACGGTATTTATCTCGATTCGGATCGTCACGGTACTGGTACCCGTATTAATTTATCGTCACAAACAAAGTTGTATAAATGAAAAGTTATCGAAATTGGTAACCATAATAATGAATATAGGTATTGGTATTGGTATTGATGTTGTGATACGATATAGTATATAGTATGGTAGCGATAGGGTTCCGGATTATCGAAAGCAAAAACAATAAATATAAACATTTTCAGTAAAATTTATATCGTAATGTTGAGAAAAGATAAACATAGTTGCAAAGTTTGATTTTTTTAAAGGTTAACGTACGCAAATTATTAGAAAAAAAAAAACAAATTAAATAATGAAGAAAATGTTATTGAAAAAGTTAAAGCAAATACTTAAAATTTAAAAATTGAAACACTAAAAATGTTAAAAGGGAAGAGTTAATGAAATGCTTAAAAAGAAAAAAAAAATCACTTTTAAAAGTTAAGAGTTAAAAGAAAATTTTAAATATTATCAGTGTATGAGTTAACCCACTTTTTTTTTACTTTTCAAAAAAAAAAAAATAGGTTGTGTTCAAATAACTCGTTTATTAAATACAAGTCGTGTTTTAGGTCGACATGCTTAACAAAATATGTGGTGTTAACGGACCCAAACCTATACTTTTTGTGTGTTCTAGTCATAAATGCATGATGCTAGGCGGACTTTCTAAAATTAGGGTTTTTAAGTTTAAACTATTAACCCAGATTTTGACCCAACAACAAGTCAATGATTTCAAATTCTAGAAACAAAAATCAAACTATCGTCATAGCTGACGTGTGAAGCCGTCACTCTACCGACCCACCTTTTCATATGCGAACACGAACATAAGTGCGTGTTCCTCGGATCATGATACTATATATATGCGCTTACAAACAGCAACCTAAGTCAATCAACGGTACAAACAATTAATTAAACTCCACTCTTTTCTAGTCAATTCAACCAACAAAACATGAAGAGAAGTTGGCAAGACGATCGAGAGATCGAAAACTTAGCTATGGCAAACTGCTTAATGCTCCTCAACCGTGTCAACCCATCCGGATCTCAAAGACCCGGACGGGTTTTCCATTGCAAGACTTGCAACAAGCAGTTTTCGTCGTTTCAAGCATTGGGCGGGCACCGTACGAGCCACAGGAAGATTAAAACGATGGAAGAGTCGCCTGCGAAGGCGAAGACACATGAATGTTCCATCTGTGGATTGGAGTTTGAGCTTGGGCAGGCTTTGGGAGGTCACATGAGGCGGCACCGTGGTGATACTCAGCTGGAAAAGAATATTCCGGCGAAAGCGGAGGTGAAGGAGGTTGATGGTGGCAGGAGAGGGTTGTGTTTGGATTTGAATTTGACTCCGTTTCAGAATGAACTCAGAATTTGGAGTCGGAGTACTGGAACGGCGGGAATTGCTATTTGAAGTTGTGTAAATTCATTTGTTTGTTTTTTTTTATTGTTATTATTTTTGTTATAAGAGGTTAGGTTTAGAATTTCAGTTTTGAAGTTTTAGGTCGTGAGGATGTGTAGATATATATGTATACATATATATATATATATATATACGTGATGGTAAATTTATATAAATGTTAAAGTATGTATGATTACTTAGATTTGCTTGGGTAATAGGTTTTATTAGAAACTTCACGAGGTAGTGGCGGAACAAGCCCATTAAATTAGGGGTATCTCAAAAATAGTTTTTACCGTACAATCATACAATATTAGAAAAACGACGATAAAAAAATAAAGTAAAGCAAATATCTAATAGATTTATCCTCTTCTTTTTTATATAGCTTGAAATCGCTCTATCACATCGTCGTCTTTTACCTTAGAGTTAATTACTGTTTTCGTCCCTGAGTTTGTCAAAAATAACGGTTTCAGTCCATTAGTTTAAAAATTGCCATTTCAGTCCATTAGTTTCATTTTCGTAACCATTTCAGTCCACTAACTTAACTCCATCCATTTATTTTGTTAACTTTGAGTTAACTAACTAATTCAGGGACGGTTTGCGTCAGTTTTAGAAACACAGGGACTTAAGTGTAAACTCTAAAACATTAAAACAAAAAAAAAATAGTAAATTCCAAAAAATCAAAAAAATTCCAAAAAACCAAACAAATTCCAAAAAATTCTAAAAAATAATAAAAATTCTAAAAAATTCTAACAAATCCACCAAAAAATCCGTTTCGGCGCGAACTGTTTCGAACCCGAACCGTTTTGAGCTGAATAGTTTCGACGCGAACCATTTCGACCCGAACCGTTTCGAGCTGAACCGTCCGTACCGTTTCGAGCTGAACCGTTTCGACCCGTACCGTTTCGAGCCTAACCGTTTCGACCCGTACCGTTTCGAAGCCGAACCGTTTCAAGCCGTACCGTTTCGAACCGTGCCGTTTCGAACCGAACCCTTTTGAGCTGAACCGTTTCGAACCGAACCGTGCCGTATCGAACCGAACCGTTTCGAGCTGAACCGTTTCGAACCGAACCGTTTCGAGCTGTACCGTTTCGAACCGTACCGTTTCGATGCGAACCGTTTCGAACCGAACCCTTTGGACCCGAACCGTTTCGACCCGAACCGTTTCGACGCGAACCGTTTCGAAGCCGAACCGGTACGGTTCGATACGGCACGGTTCGGTTCGAAACGGTTCAGCTCGAAAGGGTTCGGTTCGAAACGGCACGGTTCGGTTCGAAACGGTAAGGCTTGAAACGGTACGGCTTCGAAACGGTACGGGTCGAAACGGTTCGGTTCGAAACGGTTCAGCTCGAAACGGTTCGGCTTCGAAACGGTACGGGTCGAAACGGTTCGGCTCGAAACGGTACGGGTCGAAACGGTTCGCGTCGAAACGGTTCGCGTCGAAACGGTTCAGCGTCGAAACGGTTCAGCTTGAAACGGTTCGGGTCGAAACGGTACGGACGGTTCAGCTTGAAACGGTTCGTGTCGAAACAATTCGCGCCGAAACGGATTTTTTGGATTTTTTAGAATTTTTATGATTTTTTAGAATTTTTATTATTTTTTTATTAATTTTTTGGAATTTGTTTGGTTTTTTTGGAATTTTTTTGATTTTTTGGAATTTACTATTTTTTTGTTTTAATGTTTTAGAGTTTACACTTAAGTCCCTGTGTTTCTAAAACTGACGCAAACCGTCCCTGAATTAGTTAGTTAACTCAAAGTTAACAAAATAAATAGATGGAGTTAACTTAGTGGACTGAAATGGTTACGAAAATGAAACTAATGGACTGAAATGGCAATTTTTAAACTAATGGACTGAAACCGTTATTTTTGACAAACCTCAGGGACGAAAACAGTAATTAACTCTTTACCTTATGAAAAATCATTTTCTACCACACAAACCATGGCATTGTTCAAATGGATTATTTTATTATTTGGGCTTTATTAATTATTACAATTTGGGTTTAATTATCAATAAACTAATTATTTGGGCTTAGTTACTAAAGGTTTTGGGCTTAATGAATAATATCAACTTTCATAATCTTCTTTTTGGGTATCCTCGTATATGTTTAGGGTTATCTTATGTATAAACCGAAAAAAAATTACACTGCAAATGCGAATACGGGGTTGAGCCGTAGCCCGTGCTACGGCTAAGTCTACATTGCAGTGGCGGAACCAGCCCAAAAAGTTAGGGGTATCCTAATTTTTTTTTAGAATCACGGGTATCCTTTATATAACAGAAACGGAGTTGAGGGGTATTTATACACTACGGAAATGGAGTTAAGGGGTATTTTTACACTACGAAGACTGGGTTGATGGGTTGCCCGTGTTACCCCTATTAACACTATATGTCCGCCACCACTACATTGGTTCGGCACCTGTCACGAGGTAGGGTTGTTTACAACAAGTCAAGATTAAGCTCATAGTTATACAAGTTAACTTTGCTCGGCTTGAAATGTCGGATTGGTTATAACGTGAGTCGGCTCGCTTTTAGAAAAATAAAACATTAAAGCAGACAAAGAGATATCAACAAATATGTGATTCAAACTACTTCTAAGCGAGTCACAAGCTATTTGAATAGGGATAAGGAGACATGACTCGGTAGTTAATTACTTAATTTGCGTCAAAGCTACTAACTTTTTTTTTTTAACGGCCAACAAACTCAATCCCGAGCACTCTCGGGGCACCCACTGGACAAACGGAGTACTCCGAGAGTAACCCGAGTCCACCACCAATTCCGGGGAAAACCCGATAATCCACCCGCCCGTAGGCACGACGGTGAAATTACCGGTAAAACCTGTTTGGCTCAAGGATCCAACCCAGGTTTCCCTGGGTCTCCTATCATTGCCCACCAGTGCCTCACTCTGCACCAAGTGGGAGTCGAACCTGCATCTCTCAAGATAAATGCAAGCCCTTCACCACTTGATCTAGAGATCATTGGCAGTCAAAGCTACTAACTAATGTATTATCGCTTAGTGAATTATAGCAAGTCAACTGCATTAAATTCAATATCTTTTTTGTTTTTTTTAAAGAGAACTTCATTAAAAAAACACACCTCCGACCCAAACGAGCAAAAGGCTTTACACAACAAACACCCCTGACCCAAACGGGCAAAGGGCAGGAAATTACAACATATACATCGGATATTTACACCAGCCACCCCAACTAATACTATAACTAGACGTTCTATTCTTAAACCAATCAAACCCTCTCGATTTAATCTCTCTAACAAGCTCTTGCGGGCTTCGACTGATTTGCTTGAAAACCAGTTTGTTCCTACCTTTCTAAATACACCAGCATGAAATAATAATCAAACCTTGAATGATATTAAATTCAATATCTGAAGTGGCTTAATAATCACTGTAGCAAACTATTCAATAGCTGAAGTGGCTTAGTAATCATGATAGCAAACTGACTTGGTGTTCATTCATGGAAGTCGACATATATGTTAAGGCTATGGGTGTGGAGATGATACTCACTTAGATGGTGAGGTCATTGGAGGGTAATCTCCTCACCGAAGTGATGGGTCACTAGGGTGTTGGTGATGAGCCTCCCTTTTTTTTTAAAATTTTCTTTTGTTAAATAATATTCAATATATATATATATATATATATATATATATATATATATATATATATAGGGTCAGGATCATTTCAGAACCATAAATATTTACAGAACTCGCAGAACTCCTAATAAAAAATCTTTTTATTTATATATTTTTATGTTTAGGATAATTTTATCATTTATTATGTATATTTTTACGATTACATACATGTTAAGAGTAATTTTATCATTTTTTATATGTAATTTTATAATTACACATATGTAAACTAGTTTTTTTTACATATATGTAATTAGTTATGACACATATATATAATTTTGGCAATTAAACATATGTAAACTATTTTTAACATGTTGGTAATCGAAGAAATACATATAATAGATGATAAAAATATCATAAATACAAAAACTTATATATAAAATGATTGTTTATTAGAAGTTCTGAAAGTTCTGTAGTTATTTAGAGTTCTGAAATGAACTCAACCCTATATATATATATATATTAAAAAAAAAGATTAAATTAAATACTAAAATTAATAATATAGCATACATTACATTAAAAAAATAAAACAACATAAATAAAACTTAACTAAATAAAATACTAGTCGGCATTGGGTTCGTTTTGTGTGAAGTTCCAAATGTACCAAATCCACTTTAAGGTTTTCATGTATGTACTCGTTCTGTAATGAGAACGTGTTTAACTCTTATTGTTCTTCGCTTAGCAGAACATAATTCTCATTAACCGCATTTTCGTTGTACTCACAAATCGCTCCACCTTCGTCTTCGATGATATCATCTTATGCAACAAGATATAAGCATACATACAGTATCGCAACTTTTTTGGTGTAAAAGTGCGTGCTAGGTTTTCAATGATGTGCCATTATTGTTGTAGAACCCCAAAACACCGTTGAATGTCCTATCTCGCCACCTCTTGATACTTGGCAAATTTCTTTCCTTTTTCGTTTGACGGGTGCGAAATAGTTTAAACGATTGTAGAGTAGGATGGGTATATTTGATCAGCAAGATAATACCCACGCCTGTATTCCACCCTTGAAACCATAAAGCTGGTATCTGGGCCGGTTCCTTTTATGGCATCATTGAAGATCTCTGATTGATGGATGATGTTAAGGTCGTTATTTGAACCGGAAACATCAAAGAAAGCATGTCAAATCCACAGATCTTGTGACGCAACAGCCTCTAGCATTATTGTTGGATGTCCATGATCGCCTCGCGTAAATTGTCCTTGCCATGCATTAGGGCACTTCCACTACGGCCAATGCATGCAATCGACGCTTCTGAGTATTCCTGGAAAACTAGACCTTACTTTGTGGAATTGATACATCTTTTGGACCTCGTTGGCGTTTGGTTTTTGCAAATATTTCTTGCTATACAGCTTCATAACACATTTTCAAAACTTGTACAAACATTCTCGTGCAATTCTTTCGGACATCTTTAAATATTCGTATCACGCGTCGGTTATCATCCCGTAAGCTAGTTGGCGGATTGCCATTGTGCATTTTTGTAAGGTGGTGAACCCCCTTTTGGCTTTTGCCTCTAGCATCAAATTGTAATGTAAAAAATTGGTCAAAACTCGACACGTCATCGGCGATACATAAGAACAGTCGGCAACTCATTCGGAACCGATGTCTAAACACCGAGTACGTGTACAAGGGTTCGTCGGCAAAGTAATCGGTCACCAATCTATCGTGGGAACCTATACGTATGTTACAAATAAAAATATAATAACGATATAATAAGTTATAGTAAAAATAAATTGTTAATACAAAGTATAATAGCGATATATAAATCTATAAATATAAATATAAACTAACATTTTCAGTCTCTGTTTATGGCCGTTTGCCTAGTTCGTGGTTGTGACGTGGTTTCTTCTTCTTCCTCCTCCGCAAAGATCATTTATGTCATCTGCATTACAACCTTTACAAAAAATTGTCCGTTTGCCTAGTTCGTGGTTGAGATTTTTTAGAGAGTGTGAGTGAGTATATTTTTTTAAAAATGAGGGGTTGAATGGTTTATATAATAAAGAAAATTATTTTTTTATAAACTATCCGTTAATCCAACAACATTATTATTTCAAAATTGGCTTGTAACTATCGTGGGTTGGGCGACGTTTGTGACGGGACGAGCCCCAATGGGGCGGTGTTGACAATCCGGGACGGGCCTAGACGAGTCGGTACCGTCCCCCACACTCATTAGCCTAAATTGTCACACCTCAACCGATGGCGGAAACATCGGGGTGAGGCACTGAGCGAAACAGATTGTCCAGGAGAAATCCATAACAACTAATATTACCAAATATTTAAAGTTACATCCCATACCATAACATATCAAGCAAAATAGTTATTACAGACATAGTATCTCAAAGACAAAACTTGTTCTGACAACTCATGAATTATTCGTGGGTTTCTAGACCACCTAATCTTGATTCATCACAGCGAGCATAGAATAGCAACCTAAACACCTGTCACATACATTAAAATAGGTCAATACACATAGTGTAAAGTTGAGCATACAAGTTTAATAGCATAATAGTAGCGAAAAGCGGTTTACGCATAACCAGCATGTAACAAGTAGAAATGTGAAGCTAGCAGGTTATCGACAATGAAATATGCACAGACATGACTGCGAGTATGCGCAACACATATCACCACTGTGACACGTGAAGTAAAACCCATAACAACCCTGTCCACGACAGGAACTGAGTCCAAACTATAGTACTATCGTTGCTAAGGTGTCAGGAAAAAATCACTGTGCAAACATAACATACAAGCATTTATCGAATAACACGTATAACATGCAGAGCGGTTAGCGTATAAAAGTAGTTGTGTTGTGTGTCGATGTGATTAAATAAAGGTAACGTATGTAACACCCAAAAGTGCGTTAAGCAAAAAGGGATCGAGTATACTCACAGTTCGTGTTTAATAAAAAAAACACAAGCTTGGATTGAAGGGAGCACTGAAGAGATTAGCCTGGTCAGATAACGACAGTATAAGCGTTGAACGGTGCGTTAAATAGTGTCGAGTGAGGTGAGGGACGGATAGTGATCCGATCGGATGACTGTCCGGGCGGATGGTCCTCCAGACGGATGACCATTCGGTCAGATGGTCATTCGTTTGGGAAGGATGTGTTTGTGACCTTTGAAGTTTCGTTGTAACATTTTGAAAATTGAGAAGTGTCTCTATTTGTCCAGTCATCCGGTCGGATGGCCGAACGATCGGATGGTGATTCGTTTGAGTGGGAGTTACAAAGAACTTCATATCTCGCACAGATAGTCATTCGATCGGATCGTCGTCCGATCGGATGACTATTCGTTGGAAACTGATATTCTTTGAAGTTTGCAAAATAGTTTAAGTGTTGCAAATCACAAGTCATCCAGTCGAATTGTCGTTCGATCGGATGGCGATCCGATCGGACAGGGCAATTCGTTCGGCAACCTGTTCGTTTAAGAGTTTGTAAAATCAGTTAAGTTTAGAAAGTTTTGCGGTTGAACCGAGACGGTATGACAACGTGTCAAACAACGGAAACTCTATCAAGTCCAACTTATCCGATCGGATGGGAATCACCCCGTTCGATCAGTAACTGATCTTGATGGAACTTCACGTTCAACCCTTAAGTCGGTCATCTCTTCGATAGTAATCCGTTCCCAGACCGGCACTTCACTAGAGGACGAGTAGAAGGCCCAAACGAGCTCAGATTCTATCGGTTTTTGAGTGAAAAGTTAAGAACATTGAAGAAAAGTGGAAATCAGTTGGAAAATGATTAGATTTAGGAGAAATTAGTGTTTAAATATTGTAGAATCCTTTAGATCTGAGTTGTTCTTGGTGAGATGAGATCATACTTCGGTGTTCATATGAACCCATGATGACGTCACTCCGGAACAACCCAAATCAGGTGGATTCCATGATGAAATTGTTAGATTTGATGGTGGAGATGATGAGAAAGTGTGTGCTGATTAAGGAAGTACAAGATTTGAGATGAAAACTTACAAGAATCGCGAGGAATCGAGAGAAAAGTGGCCTGAGAGTGCGTGGGTCGGAGGAGAGCTGTCACGTCATGAACAGTGATGTGACAGGTGAGTATTTATAGGGGAAGGAGGAGAAAGGCGGTGTGGAGCGACGGATCGGAGGGCCTTTCGATCGGATGGCCATCCGATCGGATGGGCATCTGGTCGGATGACCATTCAATCGAACGGTCGTTAGGGGTATCCTAATTTTTTTTTAGAATCACGGGTATCCTTTATATAACAGAAACGGAGTTGAGGGGTATTTATACACAACGGAAATGGAGTTAAGGGTATTTTTACACTACGAAGACGGGGTTGAGGGGTAGCCCGTGTTACCCCTATTAACACTATATGTCCACCACTACTACATTGGTTCCGCACCTGTCACGAGGTAGGGTTGTTTACAACAAGTCAAGATTAAGCTCATAGTTATACAACAAGTTAACTTTGCTCGGCTTGAAATGTCGGATTGGTTATAAGGTGAGTCGGCTCGCTTTTAGAAAAATAAAACATTAAAGCAGACAAAGAGACATCAACAAATCTGTGATTCAAACTACTTATAAGCGAGTCACAAGCTATTTGAATAGGGATAAGGAGACACGACTAGTTTGTTAATTGGCGTCAAAGCTACTAACTAATGTATTATCGCTTAGTGAATTATAGCAAGTCAACTACATTAAATTCAATATCTTTTTTTTTAAGAGAACTTCATTAAAAAAACACACCTCCGACCCAAACGAGCAAAAGGCTATACACAACAAACACCCCCGACCCAAACGGGCAAAGGGCAGGAAATTACAACATATACATCGGATATTTACACCAATCACCCCAACTAATACTATAACTAGACGTTATATTCTTAAACCAATCAAACCCTCTCGATTTAATCTCTCTAACAAGCTCTTGCGGGCTTCGGCTGATTTGCTTGAAAACCAGTTCGTTCCTACCTTTCTAAATACACCAGCATGAAATAACAATCAAACCTTGAATGATATTAAATTCAATATCTGAAGTGGCTTAATAATCACTGTAGCAAACTAATCATGATAGCAAACTGACTTGGTGTTCATTCATGGAAGTCGACATATATGTTAAGGCTATGGGTGTGGAGATGATACTCCACTTAGATAACTTAGATGGCCATGTCATCGGAGGGCCATCACCTCACCCCAAGTAATGGGTCTCTAGGGTGTCGGTGATGAGCCTCCCTTTTTTTAAAAAAAAAAATCTTTTGTTAAATAATATTCAATATATATATATATATATATATAAATAAGTGAAATTAAATTAAATACTAAAATTAATAATATAGCATACATTACATTAAAAAAATAAAACAACATAAATAAAGCTTAACTAAATAAAATACTAGTCGGCATTGGGTTCGTTTTGTGTGAAGTTCCAAATGTATTCCACCAAATCCGCTTTAAGGTTTTCATGTATGTACTCGTTCTGTAATGAGAACGTGTTTAACTCTTATTGTTCTTCGCTTAGCGGAACATAATTCTCATTAACCGCATTTTCGTTGTACTCACAAATCGCTCCACCTTCGTCTTCGATGATATCATCTTATGCAACAAGATATAAGCATACATACGATATCGCAACTTTTTTGGTGTAAAAGTGTGTGCTAGGTTTTCAATGATGTGCCATTATTGTTGTAGAACCCCAAAACACCGTTGAATGTCCTATCTCGCCACCTCTTGATACTTGGCAAATTTCTTTCCTTTTTCGTCTGACGGGTGCGAAATAGCTTTAACGATTGTAGAGTAGGATGCGTATATTTGATCAGCAATATAATACCCACGCCTGTATTCCACCCTTGAAACCGTAAATCTGGTATCTGGACCGGTTCCTTTTATGGCATCATTGAGGATCTCTGATTTCTGGATGATGTTAAGGTCGTTATTCGAACCGGAAACATCAAAGAAAGCATGTCAAATCCACAGATCTTGTGATGCAACAGCCTCTAGCATTATCGTTGGATGTCCATGATCGCCTCGCGTAAATTGTCCTTGCCATGCATTAGGGCACTTCAACTACGGCCAATGCATGCAATCGACGCTTCTGAGTATTCCTGGAAAACTAGGCCTTACTTTGTGGAATTGATACAATTTTTGGTCCTCGTTGGCGTTTGGTTTTTGCAAATATTTCTTGCTATACAGCTTCATAACACATTTTCAAAACTTGTACAAACATTCTCGTGCAATTCTTTCGGACATCTTTAAATACTCTTATCACGCATCGGTTATCATCCCGTAAGCTAGTTGGCGGATTGCCGTTGTACATTTTTGTAAGGTGGTGAACCCCCTTTTGGCTTTTGCCTCTAGCATCAAATTGTAATGTAAAAAATTGGTCAAAACTCGACACGTCATCGGCGATACGTAAGAACAGTCGGCAACTCATTCGGAACCGATGTCTAAACACCGAGTACGTGTACAAGGGTTCGTTGGCAAAGTAATCGGTCACCAATCTATCGTGGGAACCTATACGTACGTTACAAATAAAAATATAATAACGATATAATAAGTTATAGTAAAAATAAATTGTTAATACAAAATATAATAGCGATATATAAATCTATAAATATAAATATAAACTAACATTTTCGGTCTCTGTTCTTCCTCCTCCGCAATGATCATTTGTGTCATCTGCATTACAACCTTTACAAAAAATTGTCCGTTTGCCTAGTTCGTGGTTAAGATTTTTTAGAGAGTGTGAGTGAGTATATTTTTTTAAAAATGAGGGGTTGAATGGTTTATATAATAAAGAAAATGATTTTTTTATAAACTATCCGTTAATCCAACAACATTATTCTTTCAAAATTGGCTTCTAACTATCGTGCGTTGGGCGACGTTTGTGACGGGACGAGTCCCAATGGGGCGGTGTTGACAATCCGGGACGGGCCTAGACGAGTCGGTACCGTCCCCCACACTCATTAGCCTAAATTTTCACACCCCAACCAATGGCGGAAACATCGGGGTTAGGCACTGAGCGAAACAGATTGTCCAGGAGAAATCCATAACAACTAATATTACCAAATATTTAAAGTTACGTCCCACACCATAACATATCAAGCAAAATAGTTATTACAGACATAGTATCTCAAAGACAAAAATTGTTCTGACAACTCATGAATTATTCGTGGGTTTCTAGACCACCTAATCTTGATTAATCATAGCGAGCGTAGAATAGCATCATAAACACCTGTCACATACATTAAAATAGGTCAATACACATAGTGTAAAGTTGAGCATACAAGTTTAATAGCATAATAGTAACGAAAAGCGGTTTACGCATAACCAGCATGTAACACGTAGAAATGTGAAGCTAGCAGGTTATCGACAATGAAATATGCACAGACATGACTGCGAGTTGTAGAATGCGCAACACATATCACCACTGTGACACGTGAAGTAAAACCCTTAACAACCCTGACCACGACAGGAGCTGAGTCCAAACTATAGTACTATCGTTGCTAAGGTGTCAGGCAAAAATCACTGTGTAAACATAACATACAAGTATTCATCGAATAACACGTATAACAGGCAGAGCGGTTAGCGTATAAAAGTAGTTGCGTTGTGTGTCGATGTGATTAAATATAGGTAACGTATGTAACACCTAAATGTGCGTTAAGCAAAAAGGGATCGAGTATACTCACAGTTCGTGTTTAATAAAAAAAACACAAGCTTGGATTGAAGGGAGCGCTGAAGAGATTAGCCTGATCAGATAACGACAGTATAAGCGTTGAACGGTGCGTTAAATGGTGTCGAGTGAGGTGAGGGACGGATAGTGATCCGATCGGATGACTGTCCGGACGGATGGTCCTCCAGACGGATGACCATTCGGTCGGATGGTCATTCGTTTGGGAAGGATGTGTTTGTGAACTTTGAAGTTTCGTTGTAACATATTGAAAATTGAGAAGTATCTCTATTTGTCCAGTCATCCGGTCGGATGGCCATCCGAACGGATGGCCGTTCGATCGGATGGTGATTCGTTTGAGTGGGAGTTACAAAGAACTTCATCTCTCGCACAGATAGTCATTCGATCGGATGGTCGTCCGATACTATTCGTTGGAAACTGATATTCCTTGAAGTTTGCAAAATAGTTTAAGTGTTGCAAATCATAAGTCATCCAGTCGAATTGTCGTTCGATCGGATGGCGATCCGATAGGACAGGGCAATTCGTTCGGCAACCTGTTCGTTTGAGAGTTTGTAAAATCAGTTAAGTTTAGAAAGTTTTGCGGTTGAACCGAGACGGTATGACAACGTGTCAAACAACGGAAACTCTATCAAGTCCAATTTATCCGATCGGATGGGAATCATCCCGTTCGATCAGTAACTGATCTTGATGGAACTTCATGTTCAACCCGTAAGTCGGTCATCTCTTCGATAGTAATCCGTTCCCAGACCGGCACTTCACTAGAGGATGAGTAGAAGGCCCGAACGAGCTCAGATTCTATCGGTTTTTGAGTGAAAAGTTAAGAACATTGAAGAAAAGTGGAAATCAGTTGGAAAATATTTAGATTTAGGAGAAATTAGTGTTTAAATATTGTAGAATCCTTTAGATCTGAGTTGTTCTTGGTGAGATGAGATCATACTTCGGTGTTCATATGAACCCATGATGACGTCACTCCGGAACAACCCAAATCAGGTGGATTCCATGGTGAAATTGTGAGATTTGTTGGTGGAGATGATGAGAAAGTGTGTGCTGATTAAGGAAGTACAAGATTTGAGATGAAAACTTACAAGAATCGCGAGGAATCGAGAGAAAAGTGGCCTGAGAGTGCGTGGGTCGGAGGAGAGCTGTCACATCATGAACAGTGATGTGACAGGTGAGTATTTATAGGGGAAGGAGGAGAAAGGCGGTGTGGAGCGACGGATCGGAGGGCCTTTCGATCGGATGGGCATCCGGTTGGATGACCATTCGATCGAACGGTCGTTCGATCGGACGGCAAGTACGAGTTCGTTTCCGACTTCCGTTTCGTGCGTTGAGCGTTGCGATGTGTTTAAGCGAGTGTCAAATAAGCGATGCGATAGTTTTAAATAATAGTTACACAAATAACATAACTAACATACAACAAGATAATTAACCTTGCGTTTCCAATTCGCGATGTGATTGCGTTGCGATAGAGTTGCGATTTCGTTTGCGATTAACACCTTTAACATAAATAAACGTGCACAAGTAACACATAATAGCACACACACGTAAAACAATATCCATAACTGCGATTCGAGTTGCGATGAGATAGCGTTAAGTAGAATAGCGTTTAATTGCGTTTATTGCATTGTTACTTCACATAATACAACTAAAGTGGCGTAAACTAAAGTATCGATTATCGAGGTTCATGAGTACATGTAACACCCCGAAAACGGGTTTGCTAATTAAACCCCGTTAATACTAAAGACGGGGAAAGTACCGTTAGTGGTAAAAAGTAAACTGGCAAATATTAGGAATTTATTTAATAATCCTAATATTTATTTGAAGTGAATAAAAAGCTTTTAAGAAATAAAGTGATAGAAGGCCCGAGTTAACGGGACCCGAAATAAACTTAGTCATAGATATTCTCGAACCCGCAAAGTTAACTAGGAATATTAAACCTAGTTAATAAGTGGGGAATATTGTTAGAAATAAGTAGGTTGTGCCCTACTTAATTAACTAACCAAATTAGAGGGGCCAATATTGTTAAATTTGAAACTTATATTATTAATTTTAATTAAAAACAAAAACAAAACCAAATACCTCATTTGTGAGGTCTGGTCGAACAAGAACACAGGGGCGACATATGCTCCCCACCAAAACCTAGAGCATGTCAAAATTGATCAGATTGAGGGTTCAAATCAGCTCCAAATCGATTTTCAAGCACGAATTAGTGATCACCTTGTTGAGGGGATCATAAGGTAAGCAAAAATTTGATATTTTGATTCATCTTGAATTATAGGTTAATTGTGAAAAACTGAAATTTAGCTTGATTGTATCATGCATGGATGAAATTAGAAGGGATATGGTGTCTAGGGATGAACCCTAGGTGAAATCTTGTTAAAAGATTTCATGTTAATTATAGAGTTCATAATCACCATTGTAGGTGATTAATGAACTTGAAGAAAACTTGATAAACCCTAGAATTGATGATCTTGTTCTAGCATAATCTGAATTTAAGAGTAAATTTCAGAAATATGGATGTTAAGACTTGCGTAAAATTGTTTAATTGAAGTTAATTTAGATGATAATTACAAGTCATAAACTTGGTTTTGATGATATAAAAATCTGACCCGCTAGGTGTTTGATGAAACGCCTAAGTGAGGATTAAAATGCTAAAAGTTGGGTAAAAACGCAGATTTGATTATTATAAATAATTATGCGTTAAAGCTTATGAAAAATGGATTTTAGATGATTTAATGAAATTTATGTTGTATTGGTGTTTATAAACACCATACTAACTTGTATAAATGAACTACTTGAACAAAAAGGGGAAATTGTTAAGAGTTCATACTTGATTTGAAGTGGGTTTTGATATAAGAATTAAACTCATAATTTATGATTTAGTTCAATAAGAAAGTAGTCAAAGATTCATAAGGTGTGAAAGTCATGATTTAGAATGACTAATCTAACAACCTTGTGAATGATGAATGAAAGTAGGCGCTTAACAAGCTAGGTGAAGCTTGGGATGGAAGCGGGTCGATCGAAGCAAGTGAGAAAATAAAAGCGTAATTCGGATGCAAGGTAAGTGAAACTTACACCTTTTGTAGAATATTTAGTTATTCTAAAGGTTTTAAATTTGATAAAAAATAATATTGGGAAAAATGGATTTCCGACGCAATTGATACGAGTCGGGACATACGCAAAATTTGGTAAAAACCATGATGAAGGATAAACCTAGGTAAATGGTAATATAGCCGTAAATGACAAGCATATAATGAATCTGGAAATGTTACCGTATGGGGTAACTCATAATAAGGATAGAAATAAAATGGTAATTTAGTCATGTACCGACAAATATGAGTAAAGGTTACAAGACACCCTACGGCGTAAGCCGAATTGGGTTAAATAACGAGATGGTGTGTATATGTATAAA
This sequence comes from Helianthus tuberosus, assembly GCA_030545235.1. Lineage (NCBI taxonomy): Eukaryota > Viridiplantae > Streptophyta > Magnoliopsida > Asterales > Asteraceae > Helianthus > Helianthus tuberosus. The sequence continues at coordinate 172,177,811 of CM060376.1, read as the reverse complement.
TATACCATTCTAAATTCAAATGCAAAATGTTTGGTCGTTTAGACCAAACGGGTCAAAGGGTGACTTGTAGTACCATTTGACAAATGACAACTAATAAGTATGTGTCAAGTCTTATGCTTACAGGATAATAATGGTTTATGGATTAGAATGCTACGAATTATCATATTATAGAGGCAAGGTATTGAAACGTGTCAATAAGTTGACCCGAGCCAGGTACGTATAAATATTGTTGTGGATAATATACCTTGTGGTCAAATAAGTAGCGAAAGCCCTTCGTAGTAAATGAGGGGCTAATGTTGACTAAAATGCCCTTGAAGGGTAAATTGGGAAAAACGACCCATAAAGGTTGTTTAGAAACTTATATTATGATTTTGTAACTCTTAGATGCGTATAAAAACTTGAAGCATAAATTTTCAAGTGTTAAATGCCTCAAATGCGTCTTGCCGTAAAATGACATATCCGGGAGATAAAACTAGGAATAGTTATTCTATTTCATTAAATCCACCACAATCATATTTGTGGTGGAAGACTTTTCGTTATGAACGGGTGGAATTATGAGGCATAGGAGAAATGGGCGTAAATTATGTTTAAAAGGACATAAATACCCATAACGGGTCAAAATAAGACTATAAGTAAAGACGGGTCAATAACGCGTAGGAACCCGTGATTGAAACCTAATATGATATGAAAATGTTGGAAATATTGGGTTCGTAAGGAATGGAGGTCAAACAAATAAGTTGGTTTGGTAAAAACATGAACGGGTCAATATTTGGTAAAAAGGGTAGTAAACCGAAGACTTAAAAGTCTGGAATTTTGTTAATCCGGATGTCAGATTTTAACTCCATAAGATGGATAATTAAATTACGGTCGCGTAGAAAAAAGAATCGGGTAAAACGGATGTGTAGTTTGAAAGTTATGCACATTTTCGTAAAAACTTGAATTGCTGAAAAATGCAGGTTGCAGAACTGAACCTGCTGGAAATGTGCATGCCCCGCGCCACGCGACGGCTGACCATAAATCTGTCGCGACACGCGACAGTGTAACGCGGCCCGCGTAAGATTTCGTTATGTCTGTCGCGGCCCGCGACAGACCACAGATCTGGCAAAATGATTGTTGTTCATTGTTTGATGTTTTCGAACTCGTTTAAACTATTATGCAAGTATCAAAACTAACTTTTAGGTTGGTTTGATCACAGGTAAATACCAAGCATTTTCCGGATGAAGATCAAGCCCAAAGAAGAATCGAACACGAATGAGAAACAAGCTTCCGCACACTTTGTTTCGTCGTTATTTTTAAACGGCAATTTTGTATATAATAATTGGTATTATTTTCAAATTGTAAAAGTTTTAATTCACCCGTATTATTCGACAGTATTTACATCTAATGTCATGTCTATTGTCGCAAATTAAACGAAAATCGTTAAATAATTAGACGGGTGTTACAAGTTGGTATCAGAGCCTTGGTTTAAGAGATTCAAGTATGGTTGGAAAACTATGCTTGGACTTAAACCTTATGCTCTTAATAAAGATTGGTGTTCGGTTCGAGGCTTGATCGCAAATCCGGTAAGTACATGTATGTTAATAGTTTAGCATGCTAAAGCGTTGTAAACAACACATAGGGCTATCGTGTGATGCATGTTACCCCAATTAAAATGATTGAAATAGTGGACGAAAATACGCGCGTTGACGCTTATAGTAGAAAAAGCCTTGTATTATAATACGGGCGATTGTTGAAGTAGACATTACTAACTTTTGTGAATGTTTTAATTGAAGGACACTCGCGTTTGAAGACGACGAGAGTCAAACGAGTTGTGGATATGATGATGGAACGGTCCGAAGTATGACAAGAGGAGCATGCTCACCGAGGACTAAATCGCGTAACGACCGCGAACAAGGTTAATGGCAAGGAACGCCCGTCGGGGCAAACATTACCAGGTGCACATTTTAAATAATCGCACAAATAGTAATATGCAACAAATAAGTAGAAATTGAAAGTTGCATATGTAGATTAAAAACTTGGAAAAACCCGAATAGAAAATGTATTCGGGATATTGTTTCCAAGAGAAACAAATAGAGGCGTTACTTACATAGGGCGTGATGTGAAAACTATAAAAAGGTCATGTGTGTCATGTGTTAAACGCTTACTCTGGCCAAGTAAGTAGTGGCATATGAAACCATGAACTTCTTATGGCGGACACGTTTACATCCGATGTACTAAGGGCGGGGTGAAATGGGACTAACTTAAAAGTATCCAAATGAATCAAATGAGAAAAATATTTGATAATAATGTAAACGCACAGCCGGGTGATGGAAGCGTATTACATTAGGATGATGAGCCCGAGTGAAGGGACAAAGAATAATGTAAAAAGGATTAAGGTGTGCAATTGGGAGGGGTGTGCTTACACTCGAACCCGGAGAATGCAAATATGACCCTTAACGGACCGATTTTGTAAAACACCAAATTTGAGAACAAAATAGGAATATAAAAGCGAAACGAAGTCATAATGCATACCGTAAGGGTTGCAATAATAACGACTTCGGTAAAACACCCGGTTGGTGGGTAAGAATTTAAACGCATGCGTAGACTGAGAAACAGGAACGCGAAATAGAAAGTCAAAAGACTCGGAATATGAGTCATGACTAAAAGATGACAAGAATTTTCGCAAACATAAATTTTGGTAATTACGTTCAACCATTTCAAAGTTGGACGGGTCAAGTAAAGAATGAAGTTTGACATCCATGAGTGATGAAAATTCACCCAAAAAGAGTCAAATGAGTCAATTAAGGAATAATGCTTGATGAAATAGGAAAACGCAAACCGGTGAAACTGGAAAGCTAAAAACAATAAGATAAAAGGACCCGGGTAATGGGTTGTGAAGGAGTATAAGTATGAACCGGGTAACGGTAAGTTTAGGACAAACTGACGCGTAAATAACGTCAGAAGTCATAAAGTCGGAGGATTAGTCCGGAAGTAAACAAATGAAGCCTTAGACTACGGTCAAGGTCAATTGAAGTTCAAGAGCGAAAATAAACGATTCCAAACATAATAAGAGATGCCTTAAAGCTATATAAGTATAAATGGACAATTGAATAAAGACTAGAATAAAAGATGATCTACGGGATCATCATAACCTACGGGATATTAATTAGTGTAAAGGTCTACGGGGCCAAAATGACCCACGGGTCATAAATTGAAGCAAATGGATAATAAGGGCCTCGCCTTAAAGAGGTGAACGCTTAAGGAAATAGCCTACGAGGTTAAGAGAAGGAACCTACGGGTCAGTAGTGTAAGATGAGGGAACTTGTTACGATTCCCCGCGTAAAACGAGAACAGAAAACAATAAATTATGGGTTGTCAATATCATGGTATGAGTAATTGACAAAAGTTAAAGAGAATGTCCTAAAACTAAAACTTCGGTTTTAGTAAGAAATAACGTTTTTACAAACATGAATTCTGATAGGAATTTAAATAATAAGCATGAAAGATACAAGTCTTGACACTGATAGGCGCAAGACAATATATTCAAAAAGTGATAATTTTCGAAAATGAAGGGTTGATATAAATTAAACATGATATGACATGATCACGGTCGAGAGATGCAATGTGAAGTAGAATCACATTATAACCAAGCGAGCGGTAAAAAGTAACTGGACTAATAAGTCTAGTTAGTGAGACCGGTTAGGGTCAGCAATTCAAGTCAAGAAATTTGGTTTGCTCAAAAACGGTGGATTCGGTATAACTGAACCGAATAAATAAATTTGAAAACAAAAGAATTTGTTGCTAAAAGTGAAAGATTTCACTAAAGACCTTTAAACGGGTCAAAGTAACGGATCCATAAAGAATTCGATAGTATATGAAAGTGTTGAATATTGCCAAGTAACTAAACTAGTGGAAATAACGAGATTGCGTTATTCCGAGTTGCACAATGTCGTATGAGATACGTAGACGATTAATAACCAAAAGGATATTACCATACTTTTCTGGTAATACTAACAATCGGTTAAGATATGAGAAATGCTTAATTGATTATCGAGAGCAAACGCATGGAGTGGAACTCGATAAATTAAGTAAGAAAAGGTTTCGGGGACGAAACCTCTTTAAGGGGGGTAGACTTGTAATGTGACAACCCGAACTTCCGAGGTTAGCTTTTAATCCTATTCTGTATCTATTTGCAAAGTGTGGTTCTTATAAGAATATCTGATGTGCAATTCAATTGTGTGTAAGTGATGTATATATTTTGGTATTATGATTTGTGTAATTAATTAATGAACAAATGGATCCTTTACACCCTTACACCCTCAACGAAAACACTACCAGGCGAAAACACATTGGTGTTTTCGTCCAGGAGCTTGTCGACGAAATCAACATGGGCTTTGGGCCCAGTGGTAAGTCACTTTTAAATATTTTCTGATCACAACAGTTACGAGAGTTCTATTCGACAAAAAACCCTAGTTACCTATCACTCTTTCTCTCGTTTTTCTTTGAAACCAAACGGCTGCCCTCCCATTGTTCGAAGCCAGATTTCTGGGTGATCATTCTGAGTCGGTTAGTGACTTTCACAGTTAGTTGTTTCAGATCTGATTATATTGTTATGTTGTTGATTGTGTTTATGAAAGATTTGAATGTGATCGATCAGTTATGTAACCGTATGCGAAACATTATAGGGTTGGATGCTTTGTCTTGTATGGTATGAACGTGATCAGGATCGGAATGGCATGTTAAGTGTTATGTACTGTGAACTGTAAGATTAGATCTAGTTAATTGTTCTTATGCTTGAGCTCGACTGAATGATACATGTATATATATGTTGATAAAATATGATGGAGTCATGAGTCGATATATGTGATTCTTGGATAATGATTCTGATGGTTTTAATGATTGTAATACTGATTACCTTCTGAGGTTACACATGACTCTTAATTGCACATGATTGTGATAAAGGGTTTGCATATGATTCATATTTCAACCTAATAATTAGTCAAACCCACCCAACTATTTGGTCCAATAACCTTTTGAGGTGATGGACAGTTGTCGACCATGCTGGATGTTTTGAATGATAGATTTTAGGATGGTGATGTGATAAATTATTGTTCATACAATGATCATGTATTATTTAGGGTTCATATAAATTAGATAGTAAATACCCTTGTTTGATCGAATATTAGTTATGTATAAAACTGTTAAGTAGTTAATTGGTAAAATAAAAGGGAACTTTGCAATTGGTGGCAAGATAATAGCTATGTAACTAATTTCCATATTATTCGAATCAATAAAACTGATTGCACAAGACCTCTTGGTCGCACAAGAGGTCCACTCGCACAAGACCTCTTGGTCGTACAAGAAGATCAGTCGCACAAGGACCTTCGGGTCGCACAAGTTGTAGTGTCACTTAACTGTTGGGCCGGGTATGTGTTTGGGCCGGATTAGTCCAATCGCACAACATGTATTGGATCGCACAAGCTGTTTAGTTGTTTAATTATTGGGCTGTTACTTGTTGGACTGTTATGATAATTGGGCCGGGCATGATTGGACCGCACAGCCCATTGTGGATCGCACATGTATGCCGATCGCACAATAGGTTGGGCCGTTGGTTATTGGGCTTAACCTTCCAAGCGCACAAGTTGAATGGGTTATCGTGATGTTGCATGTTTGCCATGTTTCGTATGTGATTCTTATATGCTATCTTACGTGATACTTATGTGCACTACTTGATACCAAAACCTGACTTGTATGGTAACCATGTTAGGACGTGGTTGACCACTAGCTGCTAGACTTAACTTTTCTGTGTAATCTGCCGAGCAAACCAAGGTTCACACTTCTCTACAAAGGATGGGATTCCCAGGGGTTGGGAATGGGTTAAGGAATAGGGATTCCTCGTCCTGTTGAGACGTATTCAGGAACATAGATTCCTCGTCCTGTTGAGACGTAATCAGGAACATAGATTCCTCGTCCTGTTGAGACGTATTTAACTATACCAGACTAGAACTCTATCAACGAAGTCCCTCCTTTTGTATCGACTTAATCGCCGAGGCCAATGGCGAACGGGTCATTAGTTAAATAGCGCTATTAGGTTTAACAAACCTCACACCGTGCCGCAGAGGACGGGCGTGGACTAATGGACTATGGCACGTCAGTGATGATAGACACAGACGTTAGGGCACTTAAACATGACGAACGTTAGTAGTCGATATGGTAACGAGTCTGGTGAATTGAACATGGGGTAGCCCCCACGGCCATAGAGCCGGGCTGGAATAGCCAACGTAAGAACGGGTAACTAATAAACGTTTTTCGAACTATGGGGTAACCCCCACGGCTGGATAGCTGGTAAAGAGCAAACTGTGTTTTCAGAACAACTATAAACTGGACAACCAAAAGTGAACTCACTCGACATTGTTGTTGACTCGTTACTACATGCTTTGCAGGTCTATAGGTACTTAGCTGGAGCTTGAATGGGGAGTGTCGTTGTGGGACATGGACAGCTGTGTGCCATGTTAAACCTTTGGATATTTAAACTTATATTTTGGTTTTAAACATTATGCTTCCGCTCGTAACTTAAACTATGGTTGTTTTGGACACTAATTATGTTGGTTGGACTTTTACTTTTAATTACTTGCTTGTTCAATATGATTAGTGGTTTGATCCTGGTCAGTCACGCCTCCAAGCGGTGATACTCCGCATGTGGATTTTGGGGGTGTGACAGATTGGTGTCAGAGCCATTGGTTAAATAGAACTTGGTTTTAATAAGGGAAAACGTTTTTGTTAAAACCAGACTATAACCTGTACAGTGCTCTACGATCCACAACGACGCTTCACTCCACGTGCAAGGCTCGACATTCTAGGTGATATGGTTTACGTTTTGTATTGCCTACTTGCTAGATTGCATAGAACTTTGCTCATGGTATGCTTAGGTTAACGTAGCAGCTATAGTTTGAAAACACAATTGTGCTTGCTCCCTACTGTCACTACACACTTACGCACATTCGCGACACTTTTCCTATTTGTGTTTCCTTCGATGTGAGATCATGAGGGAACGTGTGAACCTAACTCAAGCCAGCTGACGGTTCTTATCAACGAACAAGTTACGGCAGCACTCGCAGCCGCCCAGGCAGGAGGTATAACCTACTATTCCGAACCTAACCTAGGATGTTAGATCCTACTCTCATGATCCAACTTTCGCGCTTAACCCTGTTTCTCCTTCCTCGCGCAACAAGGTCAGAACGCTCAGCCGCCTGTATGCACATTCAAGACGTTCATGGACTGTCGTCCTAGTACTTTCGGTGGCACGAAAGGAGCTGTTGGACTCCTCCATTGGTTTGAAAAGCTCGAGTCTGTCCTAGAGATATGTGAATGCCCCGAGGCTCGTGGGGTGAAATTTGCCACCGGTACTCTCGAAGGCACTACGCTAACTTGGTGGAACGCGCAAGTTCAGATGTTGGGGCTGGCGGCTGCTAATGCCACCCCATGGAATGATTTTTAGGAACTGATCAAACGTGAATACTGTAACCGTGATGACATCCACAAGCTGGAGGTGGAATTCTTTAACCTGAAGATGACGGGGTCAGAGATAGAAGCGTACCCGAAACGATCCAACAAACTGACGGTGTTATGTCCAATAATGGTGGATCCTCCCATCAAGCGCATTGAGTTGTATCTCAAAGGCTTAGTACCAGAGATTCAAATTCATGTGACATCAGCCAACCTTGCAACCATCCAGGATATTACTCATCTTGCTCAACGTCTCTCAGATCAGGCGGTAGGACAGAATAAACTGCCGAAACGTATTAATGCTGCTACAACTACTTCGGATGCTCCCAGTGACAACAAACGCAAGTGGGATGGAAATTTAAGCAAGGGTTTCACTTCGGTTCAATCTTAGTCGAGTACAGGAGCCCCAGTCAGCAATCTTTTGGTAATCGAAGTCAGGGTGGATACGAGGGAAACCACCCTAAGTGCAATCGATGTAATTTGCACCACAGCGGGCAGTGCAACAAGGATCGTTGTTAGAGATGCAACAAGCTTGATCATGGAGCCAAAGATTGTAGAAGCTCACGTCCTGCAAACCAGAACCGATAACAGTAGCCACAAGCTCCACAAAATCAGCAGCAACAGCAGGATAACAAGGGATGTTATCAGTGTGGTGCTGGAGATCATTTCATGAGACGCTACCCACGGCTGAACCAGAATCAGAATCAGAACCACAACCAAGGAAACGAGAACAACAATTGGAAAACAACGGGGGTAATAATGACGGCAATGGTGCCAAGGGTCGAGTGTTCGTGATTAGACAGGGTGATATTAGGAATGACCCCAACGTTGTGATGGTTTCGACATCGTTATTGGTATGAATTGGCTACCTCAACATCGAACAGAGATTCTTTGTAACGAAAAGATTGTTCGTATTCCTCGCCCAGGTGATGAACCTCTCATGATTCGTGGCGACAAGAGCGGTGCTGTTGTGAGCATCATCTCTTCCCTTAAGACCCAAAAGTGTTTGCGTAAGGGCCACACTGCTTTTCTGGCTCTCGTTACTGACACCTCGAAGAAAGAGAAGAAGATAGAAGATTTTCCAATCGTATGTGACTTCCCTGAAGTATTTCCTGAGGAACTACCTGGTCTTCCGCATCATCGCCAGGTCGAATTTCAGATCGAGCTAGCCCATGGAATGGCACCTATAGCTCATGCACCTTATCGCCTAGCTCCATCAGAGTTGAAAGAACTTTCTACACAACTACAAGAACTCTTGGATAAGGGCTTTATTCGTCCTAGCTCTTCGCCCTGGGGAGCTCCAGTGCTATTTGTGAAGAAGAAAGACGGTACGTTCAGAATGTGCATCGACTACCGTGAACTGAACAAGGTGACTGTGAAGAATCGCTACCCTCTTCCACGCATTGACGACCTGTTTGACCAGCTGCAAGGGTCGAGCTACTATTCAAAGATTGATTTGAGATCGGGGTATCACCAGCTGAGAGTCCGAGAAGAGGACGTCTCCAAAACAGCCTTTAGAACCCGTTATGGACACTATGAGTTTTTGGTTATGCCTTTTGGGCTAACAAACACACCTGCGGTCTTCATGGACTTGATGAATCGAGTGTGCAAGCCTTACTTAGACAAGTTCGTTATTGTCTTCATCGATGACATCCTGATCTATTCGAAGAGTCAGGAGGAACATGAGCAACATTTACGACTTATTTTGGAACTCCTTCGAAAAGAACAGCTGTACGCCAAGTTTTCAAAATGTGACTTCTGGCTTCGTGAAGTCCATTTCTTAGGCCATGTAGTGAACAAGGATGGGATTCACGTTGATCCATCCAAGGTAGAGTCAATCAAGAGCTGGCCTGCCCCTCGTACGCCAACGGAAATTCGCCAATTCTTGGGATTGGCAGGTTACTACAGGGGGTTTATCAGGGATTTTTCCAAGATTGCACAACCTCTTACTTCACTAATGCAGAAGGGCGTTGTTTATCGTTGGGGAAACGCACAGGAGATAGCGTTTCAGCACCTAAAGGATAGACTTTGCAGTGCACCTATTCTTTCATTGCCAGAGGGCACAGACGACTTCGTGGTTTACTGCGACGCATCCATTCAGGGTCTTGGTTGCGTATTGATGCAGCGGGATAAAGTTATAGCCTACGCCTCACGCCAACTCAAAGTTCATGAAAAGAACTACACTACACATGATCTAGAGCTGGGAGCGGTTGTTTTTGCACTTAAGATATGGAGACACTACCTGTATGGTACCAAATGCGCTATCTACACTAATCACAGGAGCCTTGAGCATATCTTTAAACAGAAGGAACTCAATATGCGACAGCGACGATGGGTCGAACTGCTGAATGACTACGAATGCTCGATCAGGTACCACCCGGGCAAAGCCAATGTTGTGGCTGACGCCCTCAGTCGGAAGGACACTGCGCCCAAGCGCGTACGAGCTTTACAACTTACTATACAGTCCTGTCTTCCTTCGCAAATACGAAATGCTCAGGTAGAAGCATTGAAACCAGAAAACGTCAGGGCTGAAGCCCTACGCGGCTCAAGGCAACGCTTAGAACAGAAGGAAGACGGTGCTTACTATGTAACAGGACGCATCTGGGTCCCATTTTATGGCAACTTACGAGAACTTGTGATGGATGAGGCACACAAGTCTTGCTACTCAGTACATCCTGGTTCGGATAAAATGTACCACGATATCAAAACGACATATTGGTGGCCTAGCATGAAGGCCGACATAGCAACGTACGTTAGCAAGTGCTTGACTTGTGCGAGAGTCAAGGCGGAATACCAGAAACCTTAAGGCCTCCTTCAACAACCAGAGATACCACAATGGAAATGGGAGCAAATTTCCATGGATTTTGTTACTGGCCTGCCTAGATCTCAACGTGGTAACGATACTATTTGGGTGATCGTGGATCGACTCACAAAGTCTGCTCACTTCTTGGCCATCAAAGAAACGGATAAAGTTCTCCACCCTAGCAGAAGTATATCTCAAGGAGGTTGTCTCGAGGCACGGAGTGCCCACCTCTATTATCTCGGATCGAGATGCACGCTTTACATCAGAACTGTGGCAAACAATGCACAAGTCCTTTGGCTCAAGATTAGATATGAGCACAGCTTATCACCCGCAAACGGATGGGCAGTCGGAACGTACCATCCAGACCCTCGAAGACATGCTTAGGGCATGTGTGATTGATTTTGGCAACGGCTGGGAAAAGCACCTGCCACTTGTGGAATTTTCGTACAACAATAGCTACCACACCAGCATTAAAGCTGCTCCGTTTGAGGCATTGTACGGGCGTAAATGCCGGTCACCTCTTTGTTGGGTAGAGGTGGGGGATAGTCAGATTACTGTTCCAGAACTTGTGGTGGACACAACAGAGCGAATTGCTCAGATACGACAACGAATGGCGGCAGCTCGTGACCGTCAGAAAGTCTACGCCGATAAGGGCAGAAAACCATTAGAGCTCCAGGTTGGGGAGCGTGTACTACTCAAAGTTTCACCCTGGAAGGGTGTGGTTCGTTTTGGGAAACGGGGCAAACTTAACCCACGATACGTTGGACCTTTCGAGGTCATTGAGAAAATAGGCAAGGTGGCCTACAGACTGAACTTACCAGCAGAACTCAGTGCAGTTCACAACGTTTTCCACGTGTCAAATCTGAAGAAGTGTCTGTCAGATGAGACCCACATAGTTCCTTTGAAGGATCTCACTATCGACGAGCAGTTACGATTCGTCGAGGAACCAGTTGAAATCACGGACCGGGATGTTAAGGTCCTCAAACGTACTAGAATACCTCTCGTTCGAGTTCGTTGGAACTCACGTCGCGGCCCAGAGTTCACCTGGGTACGCGAAGATCAGATGAAACAAAAGTATCCTCAACTGTTCGCAAACGGTACAACTACTACTGAGGCTGAAGCTACGGAATTTCGGGACGAAATTCCAGATCAACGGGGGGAGGATGTGACACCCCAGGAAAACCAGGAAAACCATACAACTTAACTAGCTTCCTCAGTGAGTACGTACAAAATTTCGGGACGAAATTTCTTTCAAGTTGGGGATAATGTGACAACCCGAACTTCCGAGGTTAGCTTTTAATCCTATTCTGTATCTATTTGCAAAGTGTGGTTCTTATAAGAATATATGATGTGCAATTCAATTGTGTGTAAGTGATGTATATATTTTGGTATTATGATTTGTGTAATTAATTAATGAACAAATGGATCCTTTACACCCTTACACCCTCAACGAAAACACTACCAGGCGAAAACACATTGGTGTTTTCGTCCAGGAGCTTGTCGACGAAATCAACATGGGATTTGGGCCCAGTGGTGAGTCACTTTTATATATTTTCTGATCACAACAGTTACGAGAGTTCTATTCGACAAAAAACCCTAGTCACCTATCACTCTTTCTCTCGTTTTTCTTTGAAACCAAACGGCTGCCCTCCCATTGTTCGAAGCCAGATTTCTGGGTGATCGTTCTGAGTCGGTTAGTGACTTTCACAGTTAGTTGTTTCAGATCTGATTATATTGTTATGTTGTTGATTGTGTTTATGAAAGATTTGAATGTGATCGATCAGTTATGTAACCGTATGCGAAACATTATAGGGTTGGATGATTTGTCTTGTATGGTATGAACGTGATCAGGATCGGAATGGCATGTTAAGTGTTATGTACTGTGAACTGTAAGATTAGATCTAGTTAATTGTTCTTATGCTCATGCTCGACTGAATGATACATGTATATATATGTTGATAAAATATGATGGAGTCATGAGTCGATATATGTGATTCTTGGATAATGATTCTGATGGTTTTAATGATTGTAATACTGATTACCTTCTGAGGTTACACATGACTCTTAATTGCACATGATTGTGATAAAGGGTTTGCATATGATTCATATTTCAACCTAATAATTAGTCAAACCCACCCAACTATTTGGTCCAATAACCTTTTGAGGTGATGGACAGTTTTCGACCATGCGGGATGTTTTGAATGATAGATTTTAGGATGGTGATGTGATAAATTATTGTTCATACAATGATCATGTATTATTTAGGGTTCATATAAATTAGATAGTAAATACCCTTGTTTGATCGAATATTAGTTATGTATAAAACTGTTAAGTAGTTAATTGGTAAAATAAAAGGGAACTTTGCAATTGGTGGCAAGATAATAGCTATGTAACTAATTTCCATATTATTCGAATCAATAAAACTGATTGCACAAGACCTCTTGGTCGCACAAGAGGTCCACTCGCACAAGACCTCTTGGTCGTACAAGAAGATCAGTCGCACAAGGACCTTCGGGTCGCACAAGTTGTAGTGTCACTTAACTGTTGGGCCGGGTATGTGTTTGGGCCGGATTAGTCCAATCGCACAACATGTATTGGATCGCACAAGCTGTTTAGTTGTTTAATTATTGGGTTGTTACTTGTTGGACTGTTATCATAATTGGGCCGGGCATGATAGGACCGCACAACCCATTGTGGATCGCACATGTATGCCGATCGCACAATAGGTTGGGCCGTTGGTTATTGGGCTTAACCTTCCGAGTCGCACAAGTTGAATGGGTTATCGTGATGTTGCATGTTTGCCATGTTTCGTATGTGATTCTTATATGCTATCTTACGTGATACTTATGTGCACTACTTGATACCAAAACCTGACTTGTATGGTAACCATGTTAGGACGTGGTTGACCACTAGCTGCTAGACTTAACTTTTCTGTGTAATCTGCCGAGCAAACCAAGGTTCATACTTCTCTACAAAGCATGGGATTCCCAGGGGTTGGGAATGGGTTAAGGAATAGGGATTCCTCGTCCTGTTGAGACGTATTCAGGAACATAGATTCCTCGTCCTGTTGAGACGTAATCAGGAACATAGATTCCTCGTCCTGTTGAGACGTATTTAACTATACCAGACTAGAACTCTATCAACGAAGTCCCTCCTTTTGTATCGACTTAATCACCGAGGCCAATGGCGAACGGGTCATTAGTTAAATAGCGCTATTAGGTTTAACAAACCTCACACCGTGCCGCAGAGGACGGGCGTGGACTAATGGACTATGGCACGTCAGTGATGATAGACACAGACGTTAGGGCACTTAAACATGACGAACGTTAGTAGTCGATATGGTAACGAGTCTGGTGAATTGAACATGGGGTAGCCCCCACGGCCATAGAGCCGGGCTGGAATAGCCAACGTAAAAACGGGTAACTAATAAACGTTTTTCGAACTATGGGGTAACCCCTGATAGACTGTCGTCGGGTCTATGCAAAAACCTAAAATTACCTATAGACAGGGTAAGTCAGGTATCGAATCCAGAGGAGCATGTGGTCAGTGTAATACCGTTTAACTAATCTAAACTTACTTTATGAAATTTGCTAGTTTATATATTTTTGTAATTTTTATGAATAAGTATTGTGAAAATGAGAAAACAATGATAAGAACGTGACCACTCCGGTATTCAGATTCTGTAAACACCTAATAATCTAATTATTGTTTATTTGGATGCCACTGATTAAATGGTAAATCTGTCACATAAACCAATTACTTATACAAGATCCTAGCATAATACCAATTGATCAGAGAGATATTAACCGCAAGCATAAATAATTATTCAATCAGCAAAGGCACAATTAGATTCAACATAAATACGTCTCTGGTTATCACCAGGATTTGTCTGTCACACAAATTGTATATATGTAAATGCAATTCGGTTAACACCTAATTACAATCTAATTCTCAAACAAACATAACTAAATTAAAAGTGAAATACAAGAATCATCACCCGGAGTGTTCACTGGAGGGTTAACCGATCATGGCACTCGTTAAAGTCTCCAATCTTCAGAGAACTCCCCCTCCATCTCGTTCACCAAACTGTCCAAGATGACCGATCCCCCCGGTGTGTCGTGTGTTATGTAACCGAATTACATCATTATTGAAAAAATAAAAAAAACCATCAACATAACTCATTAATGCATGAGTTACAAAAGTCTTATCTTATTCCCTTCTTGATTTAATAAAACTCATTAGGCCCAAAAAGTCAAGACCCACAAGAGAAGTCTGCCAAGTTCACGTTATCAAGCCATGATGTTGTTGACTATATCCTCAAGTCCACATGTTCAACCTTCTAAATGACTTGTGTAAGATGATGATGTCAACATATGGCAGCCCTCCATATAATCACGTGATGTCTTGGACAGCTCCAATTGTCTGCGTACAAATGAGTTCCATGTGCGGCCCACTATTGTATGTCGGCCCAAAGAAATCAAAAGCCCAGCCATATGTGTCAGTATTATGATTAGATGTGTTGACTTGTATGCAAATACCCTCAATATGTCGGCTCCCCTTATGATTCACAAAGTCCAAGCCGTCAAAATGTTCTCTTCTCTACATGTATGTGTTCATGTGCAACCCACTAACAATCCTCCAAGAGTCCAAAAATATAATATCCAATATAGTGATGACCCAATAAAAATAGTCCAATGATGTTCCCCCTATCCTCTCGCTATGTTTATCATCCGGGTAATTCCACTTCATCAACACGCACTATAACTTCACCGATTTAGACGGTTAACCTGTAAAGCCACAAACACTCGTAGTTACTATATTCAAGCAAATAACCAAGTAAAGCATGGAATTTTAATCTTTTTAAACCATTTAAGGGTTGTCCAACGGACCACCCGTCAACCCCCACGGCTGGATAGCTGGTAAAGAGCAAACTGTGTTTTCAGAACAACTATAAACTGGACAACCAAAAGTGAACTCACTCGACATTGTTGTTGACTCGTTACTACATGCTTTGCAGGTCTATAGGTACTTAGCTGGAGCTTGCATGGGGAGTGTCGTTGTGGGACATGGACAGCTGTGTGCCATGTTAAACCTTTGGATATTTAAACTTATATTTTGGTTTTAAACATTATGCTTCCGCTCGTAACTTAAACTATGGTTGTTTTGGACACTAATTATGTTGGTTGGACTTTTACTTTTAATTACTTGCTTGTTCAATATGATTAGTGGTTTGATCCTGGTCAGTCACGCCTCCAAGCGGTGATATGTGGATTTTGGGGGTGTGACATGTAACACCCCGAAAACGGGTTTGGTAATTAAACCCCGTTAATACTAAAGACGAGGAAAGTACCGTTAGTGGTAAAAAGTAAACTGGCAAATATTAGGAATTTATTTAATAATCCTAATATTTATTTGAAGTGAATAAAAAGCTTTTAAGAAATAAAGTGATAGAAGGCCCGAGTTAACGGGACCCGAAATAAACTTAGTCATAGATATTCTCGAACCCGCAAAGTTAACTAGGAATATTAAACCTAGTTAATAAGTAGGGAATATTGTTAGAAATAAGTAGGTTGTGCCCTACTTAATTAACTAACCAAATTAGAGGGGCCAATATTGTTAAATTTGAAACTTATATTATTAATTTTAATTAAAAACAAAACCAAATACCTCATTTGTGTGGTCTGGTCGAACAAGAACACAGGGGCGACATATGCTCCCCACCAAAACCTAGAGCATGTCAAAATTGATCAGATTGAGGGTTCAAATCAGCTCCAAATCGATTTTCAAGCACGAATTAGTGATCACCTTGTTGAGGGGATCATAAGGTATGCAAAAATTTGATGTTTTGATTCATCTTGAATTATAGGTTAATTGTGAAAAACTGAAATTTAGCTTGATTGTATCATGCATGAATGAAATTAGAAGGGATATGGTGTCTAGGGATGAACCCTAGGTGAAATCTTGTTAAAAGATTTCATGTTAATTATAGAGTTCATAATCACCATTGTAGGTGATTAATGAACTTGAAGAAAACTTGATAAACCCTAGAATTGATGATCTTGTTCTAGCATAATCTGAATTTAAGAGTAAATTTCAGAAATATGGATGTTAAGACTTGTGTAAAATTGTTTAATTGAAGTTAATTTAGATGATAATTACAAGTCATAAACTTGGTTTTGATGATATAAAAATCTGACCCGCTAGGTGTTTGATGAAACGCCTAAGTGAGGATTAAAATGCTAAAAGTTGGGTAAAAACGCAGATTTGTTTATTATAAATAATTATGCGTTAAAGCTTATGAAAAATGGATTTTAGATGATTTAATGAAATTGATGTTGTATTGGTGTTTATAAACACCATACTAACTTGTATAAATGAACTACTTGAACAAAAAGGGGAAATTGTTAAGAGTTCATACTTGATTTGAAGTGGGTTTTGATATAAGAATTAAACTCATAATTTATGATTTAGTTCAATAAGAAAGTAGTCAAAGATTCATAAGGTGTGAAAGTCATGATTTAGAATGACTAATCTAACAACCTTGTGAATGATGAATGAAAGTAGGCGCTTAACAAGCTAGGTGAAGCTTGGGATGGAAGCGGGTCGATCGAAGCAAGTGAGAAAAGAAAAGCGTAATTCGGATGCAAGGTAAGTGAAACTTACACCTTTTGTAGAATATTTAGTTATTCTAAAGGTTTTAAATTTGATAAAAAATAATATTTGGAAAAATGGATTTCCGACGCAATTGATACGAGTCGGGACATACGCAAAATTTGGTAAAAACCATGATGAAGGATAAACCTAGGTAAATGGTAATATAGCCGTAAATGACAAGCATATAATGAATCTGGAAATGTTACCGTATGGGGTAACTCATAATAAGGATAGAAATAAAATGGTAATTTAGTCATGTACCGACAAATATGAGTAAAGGTTACAAGACACCCTACGGCGTAAGCCGAATTGGGTTAAATAACGAGATGGTGTGTATATGTATAAATATACCATTCTAAATTCAAATGCAAAATGTTTGGTCGTTTAGACCAAACGGGTCAAAGGGTGACTTGTAGTACCATTTGACAAATGACAACTAATAAGTATGTGTCAAGTCTTATGCTTACAGGATAATAATGGTTTATGGATTAGAATGCTACGAATTATCATATTATAGAGGCAAGGTATTGAAACGGGTCAATAAGTTGACCCGAGCCAGGTACGTATAAATATTGTTGTGGATAATATACCTTGTGGTCAAATAAGTAGCGAAAGCCCTTCGTAGTAAATGAGGGGCTAATGTTGACTAAAATGCCCTTGAAGGGTAAATTGGGAAAAACGACCCATAAAGGTTGTTTAGAAACTTATATTATGATTTTGTAACTCTTAGATGCGTATAAAAACTTGAAGCATAAATTTTCAAGTGTTAAATGCCTCAAATGCGTCTTGCCGTAAAATGACATATCCGGGTGATAAAACTAGGAATAGTTATTCTATTTCATTAAATCCACCACAATCATATTTGTGGTGGAATACTTTTCGTTATGAACGGGTGGAATTATGAGGCATAGGAGAAATGGGCGTAAATTATGTTTAAAAGGACATAAATACCCATAACGGGTCAAAATAAGACTATAAGTAAAGACGGGTCAATAACGCGTAGGAACCCGTGATTGAAACCTAATATGATATGAAAATGTTGGAAATATTGGGTTCGTAAGGAATGGAGGTCAAACAAATAAGTTGGTTTGGTAAAAACATGAACGGGTCAATATTTGGTAAAAAGGGTAGTAAACCGAAGACTTAAAAGTCTGGAATTTTGTTAATCCGGATGTCAGATTTTAACTCCATAATATGGATAATTAAATTACGATCGCGTAGAAAAAAGAATCGGGTAAAACGGATGTGTAGTTTGAAAGTTATGCACATTTTCGTAAAAACTTGAATTGCTGAAAAATGCAGGTTGCAGAACTGAACCTGCTGGAAATGCGCATGCCCCGCACCACGCGACGGCTGACCATAAATCTGTCGCGACACGCGACAGTGTAACGCGGCCCGTGTAAGATTTCGTTATGTCTGTCGCGGCCCGCGACAGACCACAGATCTGGCAAAATGATTGTTGTTCATTGTTTGATGTTTTCGAACTCGTTTAAACTATTATGCAAGTATCAAAACTCACTTTTAGGTTGGTTTGATCACAGGTAAATACCAAGCATTTTCCGGATGAAGATCAAGCCCAAAGAAGAATCGAACACGAATGAGAAACAAGCTTCCGCACACTTTGTTTCGTCGTTATTTTTAAACGGCAATTATGTATATAATAATTGGTATTATTTTCAAATTGTAAAAGTTTTAATTCACCCGTATTATTCGACAGTATTTACATCTAATGTCATGTCTATTGTCGCAAATTAAACGAAAATCGTTAAATAATTAGACGGGTGTTACAGTACAAGTAATAATTAAGCAAGGAATGACAGATCTGATTAGCAATCTTTTCTTCATTTGACTTTGACTTTGACTTGTACTTTGACTTCAAAAAGTCGGGTTGTTACATAAATTGTTAACGAGTCAATTGTTAATGTATGTACTTGATTTGTTATGTACTTATGTGTTTATATTATAGAAATTATACGTATTCGAAATGATCATGTTATGTGGGGAATTTCGTAAACAATGAATAATCTGAGAAGCGTGTGATCACTTTCAGGTCAAATTATTTTGGTGATTCTCTCGAATAATTCAATCCGATACCGCTCAGAGTAAGAAATCAAACTCAAGATGTGTATATTGTGTAATTCATAAGAACCAGAAAGTCACCACGAAACTTGATTTTGAAAATTAGGGGATAATCTTGCAGACCGCCTTTAGGCAGTTATTATCTTTTTAATTTAAATTGCAAAAATACCGCTTTCATTTGCATCTCGACCCCAGTTAGGAGCTCTGCCCCCGGACCCCCTCCAAGGGGGTGTTGCCCCCTTGGAACCCCCATTAATTAGAGATTCCGCTTGAAACACTTAGAATTATAACAACTCAAACAAATGTGCCCTCCTGTACCTCCAAACTTGCTTAATGTGTATTATAATTAACTTGGCCACCAAGTCAATCTGGATTACACTAAAATATCTAACATGTAATAGCATATAAGTTCAAGTAGAATCTAACCTTTTTTTTTTGGAAAATTACCAAAATGACCTTGATCAATGTGAAAAAGTGAAAATAGACATCGAAGAAGTTAGATATGTAGGGGCTTTAGGTGAGAAAGAGCCGAAAAGGCTACATAGACTTTTCCCCACAGTTCTTATACCTACGTAACTTTTTATACAATAATATTTTTAAAAACGAAGTTATAACAAACTTTTTCATAGGATAATATTTTTTTTTAATTACAGCAAGTGTAATTTAAAAAGTATATTGTATGAAAATGTCTAGTGTAATTTTTATAAAAAAATATTAACGTATGAAAAAGTCTAGTGTAATTTAAAAATATATATATATTTCGTATGAAAAAAGTTATACTCATTTTTAAATTGTGGAGAAAAAAAAAGGTTTATGTGGCCTCTACCTTTTAGAAACGTCTACACATAGGTATAGGCTATATAGACGTTTCCCTAGAGGTAGAGGCTACATACACGTTTTCTTTCTTTTTTTTCCCTTACGAAATTTAAATAGGCATAAGTTTTTCAGTATGATAATATTATTTATAAATTTGCACCAAATACCAATTTATTCTCATTAATTTTGTGTATTTTTTTTAAATATTACCGTATTAAAAAGTTATGTCCATTTAAAAATTGTGAGGGAATGTAAAAAAAGAAAAGCCTATGTAGCATCTTTCACCTTGAAGCAACTACATCTAACCTCTACCAAATTGTAATTTCTTTTCGGTCACATTGGTCGGGGTTATTTTAGTGATTTTCTCATGTTTGCCAAAATGTACATTGACTTTTAATCCACTAAAAAACAAATATATTTAAATGCAACCAATAAGAAAATGCCACGTAAGCTAAGCCAACTTAAATTTAACGAGAAAAAAAAAATCTAAAAAGTATTACGGGTAAAAAGACATCCAATTAGAACAATAATTGTGTAAAGGCATTATAAATTTACTATTTTCTAGGACATATATACTATCGTACTTTCAAATGCAAACCACCTTTGAGTTGAGAGAACTTGTGAGAACTCGATTTCCCATGTGAGTTTTCAACCAAATTTTACACATAGGTAGAGTAACACCTAACAAAGACGCCTGTGAAAAAAAAATCCGAAGAAAAATTTACAAGCCGTTTTTTTTTTCTTCAACGTGTAAATTTCATTTAAGATGGTGTAAATCACTGTAGCGGATAAGTTTGAGTTAAACTGCCCTCCGTAAAAAAGTGCCTTGTGATTTTGTTTTTCCTTGGAAAAATATATTTTTTCAAAATGATGAAAAAAAATAGTCAAGTTCCCAGGAGTTCTTACAACTAGTTTATTTAGTTAATATCTTAACACTTCCTATTTACTATTATATTATTTGTTATGTTTATACGGATTGTTATGAACTTTTATGACCTATTTTTTATCCACATGGGTTTTATTTTGCAAACTTTTGTGATTTTTTTTGTTACCACATGTTGATATTGCGAAACTTCTATGATTTGGCTTTTTTTTGGAATTGTCATACACCGAGTTTTATGACGTATATATACAAAGACGCTATGAATTTCACTTCAACTAATAATCTTTTGTATTATGTATGTTTATATTTCTTTTGTTTGCTAATATGAGTATAAAATGTTAGTATTAGACTTAGAGCGCACATATTAGAGAAAAGTTGGACAAGGCAAATGATAAACAATAGGTAATTGTTGTTTCACAAAGACATGCATCAAAATGCGTTTAACTGGGTCTACTTTTCGTAAAAGGTGACATTTTGTTAGAATTCTATCGGTAATACATATTTTTAGGACTCTTACTTGGCACACTAGACACCCATGGGATTAGGTGGACCTGTATATGGTTGATCTGAACACACGTAGTGGGCGTAGAATGTCGGGAATGATTTGGAAGAGCCAAAACAAAAAATAGTGGTATTTGCTAGCAAAACATAATATATTGATCCGAAATTTGATTCAAATCCAACATAGCACCCATAGGTACATAAGAAATGTATTGAATCGATTTTTTTAATGAATAGATCCGATCGCAACTTCGAATATGGAATTCAAAGGGATCAAATAAGAAAGGATACTCTGAATCATAGAACTCTAATGAAATATACGATCAACCAACATTTATCGAATTTGAAAAAGAGTCAGAAGAGATGGTTCGATCCTCTTATTTTTTTTATCGAACCGAGAGATCCATGCATCAGGATCTTGATGCATAAATGGTCCACTGGGGTCAATCATTTCCAGGAACATTTCATTTCTGAGCAGAAGAGCCGTTCACCGCCCCCTAGGCGTTTTTTGCCTTTTTTAATGGCGTTTTCTTTTCCACGCCTGAGATGATTGTGAATGGCCAATAGGATCCTCCCACATCTATTTACTTATTTAGAACCCCTTTTATATTTATTTAAAAAATAATTGAACAAAATTGAATAATGATCGAAGGGGCAAGAATGGGGCTTGAACCACTACACCCTTTTTGGATGAAAAATGCCCTTGATGACGTGGCATCCACATGGCAGAAAACGCTCCTAAGAGGCTTGAACCACTACACATGGTCTTACACTATAACTCACAAACAATCTTTTGTCTCTGAAAATCGAAGTTTGGTCTAAAGCATGTATTACGAAGATAAAAGTTTGTGTGGAAGCTAAACATGTTATGAAGAACCATATGGAGTTCATCTTTATGAAAACTATAGTGATTAAACTCATAGTTCATCTTTACTCTCTTATTACTTCTCTCTAAATTTGGATCCAAATAATCCCAACGTGCTTAGATCGATGTTTCAGATGATGGTGATACCGGTAATGGTTTTTCTTAATATTTACTATGTAATGTTTAATCATCTTATTATATCATTATGTAATATTTTATTACTTTTACACACCAACACCAAGTCCCAAATGAATGGCAGATAAACTGCAGCATGTTACATGTAATATACGAAGCTGATTTTTGTGTGGGTTTACTGTTCCAGCAGCTGCATCTGGTTGATTAATCTTAATTCTCGATGGCTCATGGCTGCAATGATTCAAATCGATAAACGAGTTGGAACTGTAGTTTGCAAGATTCAGGAATATTTGTTTTAATTAGATGTGTAAACTTCAACGCATTCACTTATGAATGGATCTATTCGGGATATGTTTTATCTTTTAACGAAGAAAAAAATCGAAAATTGTAGCTTAAAAAGGAAGCGGGTGGGATAGATCAGTCATCAAGTGGGTCGAATGAGCGAAACGTCACCCAAAGTGTATTTATAAAATTCATGATACCTCCTAAATTATGTTTAATTGAAATAATATATCTTTAATCATATTGAACCCGTTAACTATTTGGTAAAAAGAACTTTGGACAAAAAGCGGACCGAGCCATACAAAGTCATGTGTTTTGACGCGTTACCCAACCCGCTTCATCTTGTTTAATAACGGTGGTTTTGTTAGTTTTTTTATGAAAGCCTTGATAATAAGTTAAAAAGTAGTTGAGAACTGCAGAGATGGTTTCACTTTAGCTGAAGCTGCAGGATCCAAGCATCATGAAACTGTGACATAACTATATCATTTTTATAGTTATACCACTTTTCAAACATATATTTATCATACCTTTATATATATTCTTTACCACATGGAAAAGGTATTATAAGAAGCATATATTGAAAATAATGGTTAATGCGTGAAGAATATGCTTCACATATGCTCTACCACTAACTCTTTATATTCAAATAGATCTTAAATCACTTTCTTGACACCTTAGATTCACATTGTCACATACTTGAAGCTTTGGTGGAGTCCAACATTGCCGCCACCGCCACGCTTGGCCGCAGCTTAGGGCGGCAGATCAACGAAGGTCATGGCGATGACAGTGGCAGTGGCTGTGCAACCAGTACTACGGTAGTAAAGTAGCGAAACTATGTCGCATAGTTGGGCAGCTACACAATCTTTGGCAAGACACAAGAAGATGTTGTATTTCATTTTCTTTCAGTAATGGTTTAGAACTATGTGTAAAAATAAGTTGATATGAATAATTTTGATGTACTCTTTTATACAATGTTAGTGTATTCAATATTACTTAATGTACCGGCAAACACGTACAAAGTGCCTTATCGTACAAAACATACGAAAGGCATGAAAAAACCAAAAAACGTGTTGGCATTGTCGTAATTATTTACTCGTAGAGTAATTATATTACATTACAAGTGATCCGGTAGAGTAATTTTGATCTTGTAGAGTAATTTTGTAAAATGTTCTTATAGAGTATCATAATTACTTTATAAATGATCTTGTGTGGTAATTTTGATCATGTAAATTAATTTTGTAGAGTATCATAATTACTCTATGAATGATTTTGTAGAGTAATTTTGAATCGTATGTTGTTTGATAAATTGGCAGAGTAATTTTGATACACTTGTAGAGTAATTTTGATGCAGGGTAATTTTGATACACTTGTAGAGTAATTTTAATAATTACCAAACAAGATCAAAATTACTTTACAAGATACACTTGTAGAGTAATTTTGATAATTACAAGATCAAAATTACTCTACAAGAACATTTCACAAAATTACTCTACAATATCAAAATTACTCTACATGTACAATAATTTTGATAATTACTAATTATTACGAAAATGTCATGGCATTTTTTTCAGCAAAACCTTCAATTCATACATTTTGTACGTTAAAGTTATTTGTAATTGATCTTTTGTCTTTAAAAGTATGACGTTTTCGTCAGATGTTCAAACTTTTATTGTTAAACATTGGATTACGACACGAATGTAGAACGAGGGTTACAAGCATACACAAGTAGTATGAAAACACATTATAGCAACATCCAAAAACCAAAACCCAAAATGGCGAATCAATACAAATCATGCTCCCGTTAAACAAAATCCAATCTCAAAACATAAACATAACTCCGTTCACTCTCTACCCTAACATGAAATTTCCAAGGAAAATCCCTCAAATCTCAAAAGCCTTAGTAGAAGAAACCGAGCACCTTACCACCAACATTCTTTCTCCTAGCTTCTTCATGATCCATGATTCCAGCTGATGTGGTTAACACAATGTAACCAAACTGCAATTGTATTCAAGACATTAACTTTTTATAACAAAACATCAAAACAGTATGTCCCAAACCGTAACCTTTTGTGTGACCCATCAAACTAGCTACGTGTACAATGTAAAGGTTAAAAGAAAGGTTACCTGTCTAGACGGAAGAAGTCTTGCAGTCCAGGGCTCGATTTCCTTGACACCAACATCAAAACGAGGACTGATAACCCCACATTTGTTCAAGCGTCCATTTAACTCAACCACGATCTTACCAGATCTGTGGTCATCGACGTACTCAAACTCACCGATATAACCTGCAGTTAAGTACCAGATAGACGTCATTTATTCAAATCTTGTTAAAAAAAAGTGTGAATAAAAAAAATGAGAACAGAACATACCATGCTTTTGCATAACCATAAGGAACTTGATGATAACTTTTGAAGATGGCCTAATCATGACCTGTCTTTTCCCCCTCTTTTCAGCATTGTACATGCTCTTAAGGGCGTCGTTTAGGACACTAACTCTCACCATCCTTACAAATTCAAGATACTGCAAGAGAACAAAAGTAAATAAACATCCGCTAGTAAAACTGTAAATTTTACTTGTTTAAATAAAACTTCATAACTATGTCCTTTGGTTAACATGGCAATTTGGTGTTCTTGCTCACCTTGAGTTTCGGCTTTTTTTATCAATATGAACTTCTTGGCTTTTATGTGTAAATGAATAGATGAAAACAATAAATTCAAATTTGGTTTATAGGTTTTCAATTTGAGTTGAACCTCAATCTGAAATTATTTCTCTGCCTTCAGTTTTAGTTGACAGTTTTCAATCTAAACCAAACAGAAAAACCTGATATATATACTTGTATATAAAATTATTTTTATTATGAAAATGAACACGCACAGTGACTTTCCACTCTAGCTCACCAAGCATAGAACACAGAACACAGCCTCAGCCTCCCTTTTCCTCAATGATTTGTCCAGGAGGGGTGTCTTTTTTCTGCCTATTTGCTATGCAGTTAATGCGGTAAAATATCGGATATCAGTCAATGACTGATATTTGAGATATAGGTTACCTCGGTGAGATATCAGCGGATATGGGTAATTTTAATATAAGGCCATGGGGTATGGGGCTTGGGTTGGGGCGTGGGTTGGGGGAAAACGCCCAAGCCACCACCCCGGGGGCTTGGGTTGGGGCTTGGGTTTGGGCGTGGCCCCTTTGGCGTGGGTTTGAAGCCGGGCGTGGGGCGGGCTAGCAAGGTGACATGGCGGGCTCTCAATGGCCATGTGTCAACTCATGCCCCCAACCCAAGCCCCACCATACCCCATGGGCGTGGGTTTTTTTTCCCATTCCACGTGTCAACCAATGCCCAACCCAAGCCCCACCATACCCCACGGTCTAATGCAGAATTTATATATATATAGCAATTTAACACTGATAATTCAGTGATATATCGGTTTTATCGGTCAAATATCAGTGATGTATCGGTTATATCGGTCAGATATCGGTGATATATCGGTCAATATCGCCGATATTATCGGTACAGATTTTTTGACCGATATTTGAGACCGATATTTTACTAGGGGACCGATATATCACCGATATTAACTGCATAGCCTATTTGTCTATTATTTTGTGTTGAAGGCTTGAACTTTGCATACAGTTAATTTGTATTATAACTTATTTAAAACTAGAGACAAAGATATAACACTTGAAACAAATTAATTTTTATTCAAACTTGGTTTGTTCCTGATTCTGTTTAACAAATCATCCACAGTTACCAAGTTAATAAATTTCAAACTCAGACCAATTTTTATATTCACTTCAATTATTTAAAAATAAACAAATCACAGCCCAAAGTAACCAAAAAAAACAATCAGACTCAATTAATAGTTCATCAAAATCAGCAATTTCACTAATTTACCAGCCCAAAAACATCAATTTGCACTAAAATAGCATCAATGCAATTAGATCAGATCAACATTAATCACTAAAAAAGGTAGATAGATCGGAGAATCAAAAACCTAATCGAAAGAAAATGATAGTGTGGTAGATGAAGAAAATTAGGGTTTACCAGGAAGCAGAAACAGCAGCGGCGGTTGTGTTGGTAGTGCGATACGAGTGAAGAGTTGCAGAGAGCGAGGTGCGACTTAGGGTTTGGGGTTTTATATAGGCTGCTGCGTCAAATAGGGGCAAATTTGTCAATACTTTTATTTGCTTTTAGAAAAATAAAAATAAAGCTTTTAGGAAAATAAAAATAAAAACCTGTGAATTTTGGAAAACTGGCAACAAGAGTCGCGCGCGTTGCCGTGCGGGTAAATCGCAAATATTGAATGAATTAGTCTAAATGTTATGTGATGCGTTAATCATATGAAAACGCACGTTTGGAAGTATCTGACTGAACTCAATGTGATAAGCATTGCGATTGGATCAAAACGTAAAGTGAATCGAGTTTATATCGTACAATCATAACATATTATATGTGACCCAATCATACATAGAAAACATCAACGGGTATTATATGCCAAGTAGCACCAATGTCACATCACTGTCAGCGACCACCAACATCGGAAAAACTCGTAAAACTAAAATAAATAAAAAGGACAAAATACCACCGGACAAAAAGCAGACGTAAAATCGTTGAACACCGCACACCCATTGTGGCGTGTTAATGCGATGAAATTAGAGTGAAATGTAAAACGTAGAAAAGAATAAATAAGTCGATCTAGGACGTGTGCGTTGCGACGAATCTGTCAAACAGGGAAAGATAAGATGTTTTGCGACTGGCCTGTCCAAAGAGAAAAAATAGACGAAAAAAACGTTTAACCCTACACACACATTGTTGTCTGTTAACTCGCAAAATTTAGAACGAAACATAAAACGAAAAAAACTTACGAAAAATGAAAAGCATGGGAGACTAAAGTTGAAAATTAAAAAAAAAAAAGTGTTTGGGTTAAAGTCCAAAAGATGAAAAACTTTATGTTAAAAGTTAAAAAATCAAAGGAGTTAAAATGAAAAAAGTGAAATTCTTTTTGTTAGAAGTGAAAATTTACATTTTTTTTTTTTTTTTGAAAAACTCAATATATGGGTTACAACTTTGAACTTACAAGACCATTAAGCAACAAGTTGTTGCTAATTTATAATATGAAAATATGAGTAAAAATCTATAATTTATTAGGTGTGTTCTCATCAGTATTAAGCATATATTCAATTTTATAAGAGTATTCATGATTGTATTTGTATAAAACTTCGTTACCTGCCCTCTTGTAGCAAAAAACGTCACTCTCCTTTCTTCACTTACCAAACTCATCTGATCCCATCCGCGTACATAGGGATCACAAAACACCTTAAACATCCAAGTACGTCATAAGAGCCCCCCCCCCCCCCCCCCTCCCCAAAAAAAAAACGTCCATTCTGGGTGTTCTAATCATCTAATCTCTACCAGAACTCTCACGATAATTCAATTGAATTATATTTTTTCTTCAGATCTAGACATATTAATCTTTCACTCTTTTCTTTTAAAAACTAAATTTAACTCCTTTGATTTTTTTAACTTCTAACACAAAGAATCTCAGTATCTCACTCTTTTCTCACTCAATCTTTTTCACAATTCGTGTGCAATGATTTCACAAATTTTCACTACTCGCTACCCTATTAAAATAATATATTTAAAAGAAAGAATAAAGTCTGATTGATTGATGGCATGGGCCCCACTCCTTCCCCCTTTTACTGTCGTCAACCCCTTCACAGCTCTCCCGCCATGTTTCACACCCTCTTCCAGAATGGTGTTTCAAAAACAAAAGAGTAGTTCTTTTTTTAGTGAAACATGAGTATTTTTACCCCTCTTAATCAAACTTTAATTATGTTTCATAGACCAAACGGTTTGTAGCCTAACGGCATCAGGGTGTGTAACAAAGGTATTCCTCCCTAAGTGACTAAGAGTTCTAGTCTCATGATGTTGGACATTAGCATAGATTTTGGAGTAGGCTTAGAGATTCTGTTAGTTATTCGTTCTAAAAGAGGTTCTCTTTTATGGGTAATTTTCCCAACAATGTGTGTATCTAAAATCCTCGAAATTACTTGTTTATCACCTTTTAATAGGATTGTAAACGAACAAAACATTATCACCTTTTATCATCTTTTAGTTCTATCATTAGTTTATAACAGATGAATTGGTCTCTGGTCGATTCCGCCATATAAATCAATGAATCATTCAACTTCATTTTCACTAAAATCTTTTGAATTCACAGGTTCCATCATTCCCATCACTTCTTAATTAATGGTTAAGGTTTGAGTTCTACAACTGAGCTATTAATCTTAGAATAATTTGAGCTGAATGTTATCAAGTTCAATTGCAAATGTGAGCTCATATTATGGCGGGTAGATTTTGAGTTTAATATGACACAGTGCGTAAAAATGTAATAAAATGCGAGCTCAACACATTTAGACGGTTCATGAGTTTTTCCAACCGAGTGTGTGAAAAACTGAAAAGCAGAAACCTTGATGCTTAACTCAATTCAAACTTAAGGAGACATCTTCACGTCTAGTCAAGCCAATAGATGACATTCATGGCTTCTAGTTATAACTTATAAGCGCGTGTCTAAGCATTAGAAAGATTGGATAACGATCGCAAATCAAAACAACAATTTTTAATACGATACAGGGCGAGTTAAGTCAAACTACCCACTTCACTGATACAGCGAAAATTCATGTTCAACTGTTGAAATGTTCATATCACCTGAGGAGCGACTCCCATTGCTCTTAGGCTTATTGTTTTCAAGAAAAATAACCACAGCTTAAGTGCAGATGCTTTAGGATTTAAGGGATGCCCCTGCTTTCACAAGGTCCTCTAGTGCTTTAGAGATCTGGGTTTCTGTCATCCCTTCCAGACGAATACCCTTCTCGACACCCATGTCTGTACATAAACCAAAAGGCGACATAAGTACAACACCACCACAAACAGTGGACAGATGATGTGTTATTAAATATGTATGGATCTCTCTAATACAGTGATCTTATAAACTATCAAATATGCATGGTTTCTCTTGCCAATAATCAAAGGGTTTTTGCTCAAAATTTAAGAAATAAGAAAATCTAATTAAAGGATAAAACAATCTATAAGGCAGTAATGTTCAGATATATAATAGCAGTGCTTTCCAAGAAAAAAGAATTTCACAAGCTTGCATCTATCTGAATTCTGAAATTATCAGATATGGTATTTAGAAGGTTGCAAATGGCCTAAATGAAGCTTCTTATGCATTAGGATGTGAGAATCAGAGGCTAGATCAACTATGGACATCACTTCAAATTTGTTATTATATTTAAATAACATCAATATGCTTGTGTCTTTCAACTAAACTCTTGGTTTTAAAAAGCGAGAGGCACACAAAAGCGACGAGGTCTAAAAATGAGGCGCAAAGCGAAAAGCGCAAAAGCGTTGGGCTTTTCGTACCCGAGCGCAAGAAGATTATATAAATTTTTATACATATCCCATAGGTTTTTAGCATCCCTTATCCAAAATATAGTAATAACTAAGGTTTATATATGATTTTATCTACATGTACAAGCCAAAAAAACCTATTATCCAACACTTTCATGCATAAAAACACCCAAAATAAATAAGGCGCGCGCCTCAGACCTCAAAAAACCCAAAAAATGCGCTTTTCTTGCGCTTTGTGGAAAAAGCGCGCCTCATGTGCCATGAGGAGCTGAGACTTGCGCCTTAGTGCGCCTCGCGCCTCAGGCGCGCTTCTTAAAACCCGGACTAAACTATAAGATAGAAAAGGCAAAAATGAGATATTTTCAATTTTTGTGCAAATGGTGTGATATAACATACTTTATCGGTCTAATCTCTTGAAGGATTCATTTGTAACTCTATATTCCAAACCCCCAGTATAGACTACACAAATCATTTCAAATTTAGAATAAAACATTTCCTATGATCATTAGAGTTAATAACTTAAAATGCACAAGAACTTAGTAATCAATACGCATACTTCAACCAACAACCAACATAGACCTAGAATTTTTTGCAGAATTAGGGGGGTTGGACCCCAAAAGAGTGCTTTTAGGTGGGCTTTAAATTTGTGAGTGATCTAAGGTAATTCACTGTTTGAAACAGCGAACTTCTTTGGAAATCCTGCAAAAAGCTGCAACTTCTTACAATTTCCTGCAACATATCTGAAATTCGCTGTTTAGTATGTATATGTATAACAAGTTCGCTGTTCTGAATCAATATGTAGAAGAAGTTCGCTGTTTGGAATTGAGAACTTCAGAAAGTTTGCTATTTGATTTAAACAATTAATGAAAGTTCGCTGTTTGGGATTGAGAACTTCAGAAAGTTTGCTGTTTGATTTAAACAATTAATGAAAGTTCTCTGTTCTGAATCAATATGTAGAAGAAGTTCGCTGTTTGGAATTGATAACTACAGAAAGTTTGCTGTTTGATTTAAACAATTAATGAAAGTTTGTTGTTTGAATATGATATCTACATAAGCTTCGCTATTTGAAATTGAGAACTTCATAAGCATACTAGTTTGAGTGTACCAATGTATGAATACACCAATGCTTGATCTGTATCTTCTTGTGAACATAGTAGTCTAGTACTAACAACAAAATAATAAACATATTATATATTAACGACTACCTACGGTTCAAAGCTCGATACGGACCGACGCTCGCTACGGACAACGTCGACTAAAAAATAAAAATATTATATATTAACGACTACCTACGTTTCGATGCTCGATACGGACGACGACGACTAAATCATAAACATATTATGTATTAACGACTACCTACGTTTCGACGCTCGATACGGACTACACTCGCTACGGAAGACGTCAACTAAATAATAAAAATATTATATATTAACGACTGCCTACGTTTCGACGCTCGATACGGACCTATGCTCGATAAGGACGACGTCGACGCTCGCTATAAAAATATTATATGTTAACGACTACCTACGTTTCGACGCTCGACACGGACGACATCGACTAAATAATAAACATATTATATATTAACGACCACCTACGTTTCGACGCTCAATACGGACCTACGCTCGATACGGACGACGTCGACTAAATAATAAACATATTATATATTAACGACTACCTACGTTTCGACGCTCGATACGGACCCATGCTCGATACGGACGACGTCTACTAAAAAATAAAAATGTTATATGTTAACGACTACCTACGTTTCGACGCTCGATACAGACGACGTCGACTAAATAAAAAGCATATTATATATTAACGGCTACCTACGTTTCGACGCTCGATACGGACCTACGCTCGTTACGGATGACGTCGACTAAATAATAAACATATTGTATATTAACGACTACCTACGTTTCGACGCTCGATACGGACCTACGCTCGATACGGACAACGTCGACTAAATAATAAACATGTTATATATTAACGACTACCTACGTTTCGACGCTCGATACGGACCCATGCTAAATACGGACCCATGCTCGATACGGACGACGTCTACTAAAAAATAAAAATGTTATATGTTAACGACTACCTACGTTTCGACGCTCGATACGGACCTACGCTCGTTACGGATGTCGTCGACTAAATAATAAACATATTGTATATGTTTCGACGCTCGATACGAACCTAAGCTCGATACAGACGACGTCGACTAAATAATAAACATATTATATATTAACGACTACCTACGTCTCGATGCTTGATACGGACCGACGCTCGTTACGGACGACGTCGACTAAAAAATAAAAATATTAGATGTTACCGACTACCTACGTTTCGACGCTTGATACGGACCGACACTCGTTACAGACGACGTCGACTAAATAATAAACATATTTTATAGCGAGCGTTGACGTCGTCTGTATCGAGCGTCGAAAAGTAGGTAGTTGTTAATATATAATATATTTTATTTTTTAGTCGACGTCGTCCGTAGCGAGTGTCGGTCCATATCGAGCGTCGAAACGTAGGTAGTCGTTAATATATAATATGTTTATTATTTAGTCGACGTCGTCCGTAGCGAGCGTCGGTCCGTATCGAGTGTCGAAACGTAGGTAGTTGTTAATATATAATATTTTTATTTTTTAGTCAACATCGTCCTAGCGAGCGTCGGTCCGTATCGAGCGTCGAACCGTAGGTAGTCGTTAATATATAATATGTTTATTATTTTGTTGTTAGTACTATACTACTATGTTCACAAGAAGATACAGATCAAGCATTGGTGTATTCATACATTGGTACACTCAAACTAGTATGCTTATGAAGTTCTCAATTTCAAATAGCGAAGCTTATGTAGATATCATATTCAAACAGCAAACTTTTATTAATTGTTTAAATCAAACAGCAAACTTTCTGAAGTTCTCAATTCCAAACAGCGAACTTCTTCTACATATTGATTCACAGCGAACTTAAGAAGATGTTAATTTGAAACAGTGGAGTTCAGTATATTTGCAGGAAACCTGCAGTTGACTTAAGAAGGCTTTGGCAGAAACTTGCTAGAAGATGGCACTTTGAAAGAGCGAACTACCTAAGCATGCTCATTTTTTTAGGCCACCTAGTTGCACTCTTTTGAGGATGAACTCCCCTATTTATGCAAAAAGTTCCATAGACCTAACTCATACCATAAAGCAAAACTACACAAAACACATGTTTCAAAAACATATTGTGCCAACAATTTCACGCGCAGTTTCACCAATTGCTTATCAAGTGACGTTAAAAGACATCCTCGATTACATCCAAGAATCGAACTTCTAATTTTAGTTATGCCCCATGTCATTTGCTCTTAACAGGTGTAAACAAACCAAGAGGCTTCAAAAACTAAATACACAGCATAGAGAAACCACATTCACTTTTAAAATCGAACCTAACATTTCACAAATGAAACTTTGCACTTTGTGAACTAACAACATATGTTCTAGTTAATTCAAATTCTTATCTCCTTAACTCAATTATCAAATAAAAAAGTTTAATTATATAGTAGATATCTCAGGCTTAACTCAAGTGCAAGAGTGAAACATGAACCAGTTAGATCCTCAAAAAAAAAAAAAAAAAAAATCAACAGGAATATCATTTCAGTCTCAAACACAACCACAATATACAGTCAGTATAACATAAAGAAGGAAGATATTCGCACCGTATCTTGCCCACAGTTGAGGCTCGGTACCGCTGCATTCGCGAATCAATATCGGCAACTTAGGGTTTGCTTTCTTCAACTCCTTGTAATTCTTCTCAACAAACGCTCTGTCACCAAAACAGAATCAATAAATACGTTACAGATCTGAATAATTGAAACCGAATTGAATGAATTCGAGATTGAAGAGGTGGATGATACCTTGTGGAAGAACTGGCCGGTGAAGTCTGACAAAAGAGTACTCGTAGCTCTTTCAGATTCTTCGATAACTGTCCAATCCAGGCCATCTCCGATATCCGATATCTGGTGTTGTTGGATCAACGGTGGTGGTGTTGCCGCAGCAGCTCTGAAATGGTCGCCGTGGGTGCAGCTGGGGAGAAAAGAATGTGGGAGGGAGTCTGTTTCAGATTAGTCCTCTAACTTTCTAAATTCACATAAACAGCCTAACAGAAAAAAATGTGTTGTTTGCGATTATGGGCTTAAAAACAAGAAACTGGGCTTACTACGAGAACTGATTGGGCTGGCCGCATATCTGTAGTTATGTAAACGAACGCGGTATTAAATGCCTTTAAAAAAAGTAAATTGGGTTAGATGGAACCGAAAGGACGATGGCTATTGGCATGCGTGGATTTAGGTGATGCAATTGAAGCGACAGGTATTGGGCTGGGTATGGGATTAGTTTTAAAAAAATTTGTGGGTATGCGTCGGGTATGGGATTAGATGATACCTGACCCGGTTACCTGAAACCACATACCCGGTTACCCGAATTTTATACCCGATTATTTTAATTTAATTTTTATTTTTCTATTGGTGAATTATTTTAGTATATTCATAATATGAAAAAAAATTAGTATATGCATTTGATAATAGTATTTATTTTTTGTATGTTGTGAAGTATATACATGTATGTAAGTTTATAAGTATTATAAACTTATTATTAATTTATGATAAAACTTATATGTATGTAAAAAACAACTAGGGTAACGTCAATTTTTAAATAGTGTAAAAAACCTAAATTCGTGAATCAGACTAACCCAAGGCGCCACCCCCAACGCA
Organism: Helianthus tuberosus; assembly: GCA_030545235.1. Lineage (NCBI taxonomy): Eukaryota > Viridiplantae > Streptophyta > Magnoliopsida > Asterales > Asteraceae > Helianthus > Helianthus tuberosus. The sequence continues at coordinate 172,143,150 of CM060376.1, read as the reverse complement.
CAATTTTAGTGTCACATTGCATTGGTTTAGCTGCTAGTAGCGCAAGATTGTGCTGATACCAGCGCACCCTGCACTAGTAGTTGGTCTATCGCCCTTTTTTTCGCGTTTTCAACTGTAAACTTGCATGTATGCTTCCAATCCTACGTAATGCTTCCCAAAAACCCTCTATTAAACTCCAAAAGCCGTTTATTAAGCTCCAGGTACTTACAAATTAAATCAACTCAAAGTGATATATACACACGCATGCTTTTTTTGTTGTCGTGTCAAACATAATTGAGTGTTTATTACATTTTGAAGAAATCGATCGCATGGAAAAAAATATATAACCAGTAGATTTTTTGTGGTGTGGAAAAACAGCTTTAGTTCACATAATCACACACGTAGGACAGGTTGACTTTAAAACCCTTTTTTTTTAAAAAAAAATAAATTGCACTTAAGAATTAGCATGGAAGATCGGCTCTTACACAAAAAAAAATTTGAAAAGATGGTAAGCATACAATTTTTATCTAGGATCAAAATCATAATTTTAAATTTTCGGCAAATTCATAATTTTTAGTTTAAGCTAAAATTATAATTTTGTTTTGAACTGAGGTAAATCATAATTTTGAGCTAAGAGTATAATTTTGAGCTAAAGCAAAAACATAATTTTATTTTGAACATTGGGAAAAAACGTTTATTTTGAACTAAAGTGCAAAATCGTAATTTTTGAGATGGGGACAATCATATTTTTGTACCAAGGGCAAATTCGTAATTTTAAGTTTGAGACAAAAGCATAATTTTATTTTAAATTGATGACAAAAACGTTATTTTAAACTAAATGGGCAAAATCATAATCTTAAACTAGGAGTAAACTGCAATTTTACCCCCTGAGGTTAGGGGTCATTGGCACTCTTACCCCCCTAAGGAAATAAATGCAAATTTACCCCCTACTGTTAACTGTTATGTCGCAATTCTACCCCCCGGCTTCATTTTTCTTGACCGGCCTGTTGACTTGGGGGTGAAAAGACTATTTTACCCTTTTGTTTTTGACGTGATTGTCGTGGTCACGCAAATTTAATCCCAATAACAACTATATAGATAGCGGTAAGTGGGTATCGAACACAGGGAGTTTGTGGAATATGTGTTATCTCAATGTATGTCTAACTAACTAGATTAATCTAAATTGCAAGAAATGTAAATTTCAATGTTTGGGTTGATTGGTTTTAATTAACTAAATTAAACTAAATTAAATTACAAATCAAAGTTAAGTTTTGTAACAAGATAAGAGGATAGTGATCATCCCGAGTTTCAAGTTTTAAGTGACAACTAACATTCATGTTCAACTGGAAAGAACCACATAGACATGGCTCATGTAAGATCAATTGTTTGTGATGAAAGGGAACTAAGTACTCGGATTCCTAGAACGCGAGGTTGTTACCCGATGACCAATCAACACATATCCAACCCTAATCCCTCCCATGATATCTCGATTGCCAACGGCACCAAGAACGTATGGTTTAGAACTATGATCAAACATACATCAACAATTTACAAACAACCAATCAAACACCATAATAAACTAACAACACATGCACAGTCTAATATTCCAGAAATTAAAGAACAAACATAATTGTCACAAATAAACCTTACATCCGAGACAATCACCAAGCAAACCTAGCTGCTCATAGTGTTATGAACCATCATCACAATCGAACCTTTGTCCATTGGAATCAAAAACAAAGTCTTCATGTTTAGATCACTCAAGAACACCTTAGAACACCCCAAATTCGCCCCTTAGGAGTTACAAAACGAATGGGAATGATTAGATTATGAAAAGGCACCATAAACAACCTTAAATGAGGGAGTTACAAGTTTCACGCTGGCCTCCACCGTAACTTACGGTACCACCGTAAGTTACGGTGGCTTAAAATGGTTTACGGTGGATTTAAACTGAGTTACGGCATCAATTTTTGTCAGAGTCTACCGTAAATTACGGTACCACCGTAAGTTACGGTAGGCTTCAGCAATCAATTTTGTTTTCTTCATAACTTTCTCGTTTCAACTCCGTTTTCTTCACCGTTTTCGCCTACGTTCCCGTAATTTCATCCTCTATCATGTTATCTTCTTAATTCTTCAATTCCAAAATTTTATTTTTTTCATTTATTCTCCGTCTTTTAATCTACAATCCAGTCGTGTCTATTCGAAGCTTTATTTCCATACTTTTAAGCTCTAAATGTACCTGAAACACAAGCAACCGTAGTTATCTAATTCAAGACAATTACATGATCAAATGAGGGATTCACTCGTATTTTAACACACTTAAGGGTTGTCCCATGGACCACCCGTCACATCCCCACACTTAACCGTTGCTTGCCCCAAGCAACCCATTACAAATAATTTCGAAATGCACAAGCGATCAACATAAATCAAGCATAAACATGTTATCCTTTTACTACCCCTTTCTTAACACCCAAAACAATGCACCCCTCACTATGTCTCGCCTCTCGGTAACAAGTAAGCACTAGCAATATGAGCTAGACACACAAAGACTAACGGGCGGTTGCACAATTATAGGCTTGTACCTAAATCAATCCTTCTCCTAACAAGTGCCAAACATGAATGCAAATCAAATGGACTTTCAAGGCTGTAACGTGGCTAGGTGTATGGGTAGGAAATGGAATATATATGAAGTAACGAAAATTTAACCCGGTCTTTTTATTACACAATGAAACAAACAATAAACATGACATAACTTCTATATACAAGACAACTCAACATCACTTTTTTTTCTTTTTCATTGTTTTTTTTTTCTTTTTGTTTTTCTTTTTTTTTGCTTTTTTTTTTCTCTTTTTTTTCCTTTTTTTTTAGCATAGAGAAACATTCAACAAAACATATCTAAACACAACTATAACAACTACTAACACTATAAGACCGGGTCAAATTTGGGTAAGTTTTTATGTAAGTAGCTAGGGGTAACAAATGATAGGCTTTTAGGCACAAAATTGGGCAACTAAATGTCCAAAGCCCCGCCCCTCTCGCAACCATGCTCATATATATAACTTATGAGGTCCAACCCCCCAAATCCCACACTCACACACACTAAAGACGAGGCTACCTAGATGCCCTTATCCTTTTCGCATTCATGTCTAACTAAGGACTCAAATCGCATTCAAGCACAAGTTCTAATGCACCCCCACCCGTTGCCACTCTCATCAAAGACAAGCATTATTTATATACAAGTGTGGCTTCAACTCTCACCAAGAATAAAGGGGTATCAAGGGTTGCCGGTGCATCATTCGGGCGTAATCCAAGGTGTTCAAATTCTCACAATGTTTTGCTTGATTTAAAAAAAATTTTAAAAACCTCAAAATTTCCCCCCATCCCCACACTTAGGATACATTGACCCCAATGTATGGTTTTGGAAAAACTTGATCGCTAAACCCTTCAACATCAACCAAAAGCTCATCATCTCAAACCACAACTTTCTTTTTGTTTTTTTTTTATATATAACTAAAAACACCACCAACTTAGCACAACCCAACACATAACATCAAAACCAATACACCACCCATCCGCCCAACCATGATCATAAACATGAATATATACAAAGGTGCACAAAAGATGAGAACAAGACACGACCTGATTAGTAAATTAGCAGTGTTGGTAGTGATGCAGCTGCGGTAATCGGACCAGTTCAAAAACATCTCTTAGATTCGCTGATATCTCAACAGGGATGTTGCCAAACATCCCCACACTTGAATCATTGCATCCGCGAGGGTTGAAACGTAATAACCTGCCAAAACACAAACACAACACCAACACCAAAACAAAACCAAACAAAGCAAAACAAAACAAAACACAAATACAATACTCTACATCCTCGGGCTGCCTCCCGAGAGCGCTAAGTTTAAAGGTCTTCAGCCAGACCATACCTGATATGCGTTATGGTGGTCTAAATGCACACTTACCCGCAGCATTTCCAACAAATGCCCGGAAATTTACATGCCATCTCCATAGATTTGTCAGTCTATTTGGCATGTTAAAGCTGCTCCTGCGGGCTTTGCTAGTCCACTTCATGACATATACCTTAATGTCTGGTAGTTTCACCCTTCTCATCTTGTTTCTCGAACCCTCTTCCCCACACTTGTTAATTTGAATTATGGGAAGAGGTTCGGTACACATATCCATCCCATCAGCCTGCTCTACCTCATAATCTGCACACATCATCTGATCTACGAGTGACTCTTCATCAGATAAAGGACTCATTGGTGTGGTATTATCCTCCACAACCTCCTCCTTCATGTGAGAATAATCTCTAATATCGTCAGGTAATGGTGAGAGGCGTTCTTCTATCTCTATCTTCAATTTTAAAGTATGACACTTAGAAACTAAGCAGCTGATTCGGTCTTCATCGGACAGGTTGGGTGTTGCTAAATATTGCTCGAGTTTGGACAAAGTTACTTCCAATACAGCAAGCTCTTTTTCCTCCTCGGTCTCATAAACATAAACACCCTCGGGCTCAGAATATTCTTCGGGATGATATTGTCGATATCCCTGATACGGTCTATAGATGCGTGCTTCCATCATCTTTTTATTCCAATACTTCGGGTTTTCCGAATACACCGGGCACACATCATAATCATAAGTGTGATCGCGACCGCAACAAAAACATAGACCATCCATCCTTGCCTCATAATAAACTTCCTCGTCCCGATCGTATCCATATGAATAATAGTCATCCTCCATTTCTGATTCATAATCGTCAACGTATGATGGAGGTGGAAGCTGTGAAACATAAGACACCGGTTTTCCATGTGCCCTCCTGTAGTGAGCCTCGTGGCAACCAATACATGGATGTCGTGGACCCCCGCACAATCTACACGTAAATAAGCTGAAATTTGTGTAATGCCCTGTCATCCTGCACAACACAACTCAACTACCAAGTGTAAATCATGAACATAAAAGAAATCTTTTTGGTTTTTTTTTTTTAATTTTTTTTTCATTTAATTTTTTTCAAACTAATACACAAGATAACACACGTTGCGCACTATTCCCCGGCAACGACGCCAAAATTTGACGTGATTGTCGTGGTCACGCAAATTTAATCCCAATAACAACTATATAGATAGCGGTAAGTGGGTATCGAACACAGGGAGTTTGTGGAATATGTGTTATCTCAATGTATGTCTAACTAACTAGATTAATCTAAATTGCAAGAAATGTAAATTTCAATGTTTGGGTTGATTGGTTTTAATTAACTAAATTAAACTAAATTAAATTACAAATCAAAGTTAAGTTTTGTAACAAGATAAGAGGATAGTGATCATCCCGAGTTTCAAGTTTTAAGTGACAACTAACATTCATGTTCAACTGGAAAGAACCACATAGACATGGCTCATGTAAGATCAATTGTTTGTGATGAAAGGGAACTAAGTACTCGGATTCCTAGAACGCGAGGTTGTTACCCGATGACCAATCAACACATATCCAACCCTAATCCCTCCCATGATATCTCGATTGCCAACGGCACCAAGAACGTATGGTTTAGAACTATGATCAAACATACATCAACAATTTACAAACAACCAATCAAACACCATAATAAACTAACAACACATGCACAGTCTAATATTCCAGAAATTAAAGAACAAACATAATTGTCACAAATAAACCTTACATCCGAGACAATCACCAAGCAAACCTAGCTGCTCATAGTGTTATGAACCATCATCACAATCGAACCTTTGTCCATTGGAATCAAAAACAAAGTCTTCATGTTTAGATCACTCAAGAACACCTTAGAACACCCCAAATTCGCCCCTTAGGAGTTACAAAACGAATGGGAATGATTAGATTATGAAAAGGCACCATAAACAACCTTAAATGAGGGAGTTACAAGTTTCACGCTGGCCTCCACCGTAACTTACGGTACCACCGTAAGTTACGGTGGCTTAAAATGGTTTACGGTGGATTTAAACTGAGTTACGGCATCAATTTTTGTCAGAGTCTACCGTAAATTACGGTACCACCGTAAGTTACGGTAGGCTTCAGCAATCAATTTTGTTTTCTTCATAACTTTCTCGTTTCAACTCCGTTTTCTTCACCGTTTTCGCCTACGTTCCCGTAATTTCATCCTCTATCATGTTATCTTCTTAATTCTTCAATTCCAAAATTTTATTTTTTTCATTTATTCTCCGTCTTTTAATCTACAATCCAGTCGTGTCTATTCGAAGCTTTATTTCCATACTTTTAAGCTCTAAATGTACCTGAAACACAAGCAACCGTAGTTATCTAATTCAAGACAATTACATGATCAAATGAGGGATTCACTCGTATTTTAACACACTTAAGGGTTGTCCCATGGACCACCCGTCAGTTTTACCCCCCAACGTTTGCTGTTATTTCGCATGTTTACCCCCTGGAATCAAATATGTTGCTGATATGTTGACTTGGGGTAAATTACTAAAATACCCTTTCTTATAACCCCCTATAATTTATGTTCAGAAGCAAAATTACCCCCTGCAACTACCAAAACCTTTCCCGCCACCATCCATATTCGATTCCACCACCATATAAACAGGCTTGTAACAGAATTCAAGCCACTCAGCCACCGTTGACCACCCTTCACTACTGTCCCATCTCCATGAACCAGGCTGAAGCCCATACACATCCAGAACCAGGTTCACATGTCCAACTAGGTTCATTGTCAGCAAAAATCATAACCATTGTGTGTTTGGCATCAAGTGTTTTAACAGAATTCAAAAACCATGAAGAAGTGTTGTAACAGAATTCAAAAACCATGAAGAAGTCAAACATGTTCACTGTCAATTCAAAAACCATATACATTGTACAAGCTTGTTGCATTTGTAGAAGCCTGCATATCCATATTATTGCCTAAAAACAACACATATACAGTGACCTATAATATTGACCCATAAGTCAAATTGCTGCACTGTCAATTCAAAAACCATGAAGAACCTTCAGCATTTGACAGGTTCACTGTCAAGTCAAACAAAATTCAAACAAGTTTGTAATGTCGAAATTTAGAAATGACAAATCTTGGCCTATATTATTGACCCATAAGTCATAAGCATTTGTACAAGCATGTTTTACTTTCATAAGTCAAATTGCACATACACCTATTGCATTTGTAGAAGCCTGCATATCCATATTATTGCCTAAAAACAACACATATACATTGACCTATATTATTGACCCATAAGTCACATACACCCTCTTTCACTTATGCATGGGACTGAAAGTGATGGTGATTGCACCAAGTGCCATGACAGCACATCTGCATCAGAAGTATTGCAAATGCAAATGCAAATGCATCAGCACCTCTGCATCAGTCAATGTGTTTTGTTCTGTTCTGTTCTATGATCAAACCAAACAGCAGCAACTTAACAGTCAAATATAACCAACATTAACCCACATTATGTCGTGATCAAACATTAACCCACTTAACAGTCAAATATAACCAACTTAACAGTCAATGTGTTCTATGATCAAACATAACCTGTTCTATGATCAAGCAAAAGATCCTACACATTAACCCAAAAGATCCTAGAAGATTAGAGTTTAAGTATCCTACACTACATATTAACCCAAAAGAACCTAGAAGATTAGAGTTTAAGTATCCTACACAACCATTTCCTGCTAAGGCGGAAACTGGAAATGCAGGAACGGGCGGCCTCGCATCTTGAGCACCAATGAGACCACAATCGATCGTAGTGAAACATGAATCCTCATATCCACTACAAATACACAGACATCCATTACTAGTTGTTTGATTTTACCCCACAATCAAAATTGTTGTTTGATTTTACCTGAAAATTGCGAGAAAATGGAGGATCTCTGGACGACATCTGGATCGATGGTGGCCGGTGGTGTGGTCGCCGGCCCTGGCTCAGCCGGTGGAGCTGGATGCATAATGCCATTCTGTTCAGTCATCCAGTGCTAGTGTGGTGAAGGAGTGGTGAAGAAGATGGAGTGGATGTCGCCGGAAGGAAGGACAATGGAGTGGAGGTCGCCGGTGAAGAAGCCAGAGGATAGGACTTCGCCAGAAGAGATGAAGAAGAGTGGGGGAAAACTTAGGGGGTAAGGTTGTGATGTTATGTTGAGTTGAGGGTTATTTTAATATATAAAGTACAATTTTTGATGAAATTACTTTTATACCATTTGACCCTCCCATGTTTAGGTTGACCGGTCAAGAAAAATGAAACCGGAGGTAGAATTGCGACATAACAGTTAACAGTAGGGGGTAAATTTGCATTTATTTCCTTAAGGAGGGTAAGAGTGCCAATGACCCCTAACCTAAAATTGTAGTTTACTCTTAAACTAGAAATAAAATCATAAATTAAGCAACCTTTTGTTCCCCAAATTCCTTTTGTATGTATATTAAATATATAAATTATACACGGGTTTACTTCAACTCCTTACACAGAAAAGCCATCAAACTCAGTTTATTCAAAATCCAATTTCAAGTAAATTTATATATTGGGCCAGTGATATAAAAGCAATGACCACACTTTGGCATCAGATTCAAAGCGATAAAAACTAGTCTTTATCGAGCATCGAATCCAAATATTTAAAACAGCCTACAGATAAAATGCCTCAACAACAAACCACCATAGACAAAAATAAACCATAGATATATCTTAAATTCTTAATACATATTCTTCAATCCTCTCAATTCAAACCGATCAAATCAAGAGCATTAAATTAAACACAGCTTACAAACCCTAAAACACTTAACTAAAAATTAACCATTCAAGAGCTCGTAAACTTGGTAACTGCCTTCGTCCCTTCCGAAACAGCATGTTTCGCCAATTCACCTGGAAGCACAAGCCTCACAGCAGTCTGAATCTCCCTACTGGTGATCGTGGGCTTCTTGTTATACCTAGCAAGCCTCGAACTCTCCTGAGCAAGCTTCTCAAAAATATCATTGATAAAACTGTTCATGATCCCCATAGCTTTGCTCGATATTCCGATATCCGGATGCACCTGTTTCAGCACCTTGAAGATGTAGATCTTGTATGTCTCGACGCTCTTCTTCGTTCGCTTCTTCTTCTTGTCCGTTGCACCTGCTCCGGCTTCTTTCGGGAGTTTCTTGCCGGCTTTTGGCTTCTTCTCCGCCGGTGCTTTCTCGGCCGCCGGAGTTTTCTTCTCCTCTGCCGGTTTCTTCTCGGCCGGCTTCTTCTCTGCCTTTGGTGCCATTGAAAATACGGGGAATTTGGGAGTTTTGAGTTTTTCTAGGGTTTGAGATTTGGGGGAAATTGGATGAATTGGATAACGATTTGGGGAGTAGTTATATAGGGGATGTGAATGCGTTTTTATTGGTTAGTTGGATGTCACGCGGATCGGTGACGTGGCGTTTGTGTGAACCGTGGATGAGGTGGATGAATTAGTGAGAGGTAATGGAATGGATGGTGCTGATGTGGACTTTGTGTGTGGCGGTTTTTCTATGAAGTGGTTTTACTTTATTTTTTTACTTTATTTTAGAGTAAATTTATTAATTGGTTTATCTAGTTTAACTATTTCATACTAAAAATAAATCTTTTAATATATGAAACTCTAATGTTGAATTTTATAACGGTTTTGGCTCTTTACACTAATTTTGGTACTTTTTTATAGTTAAGGGTAAGTACAATTAGGTCATTATACACCTTAGGGGTTTTTTTTTATGATTACAAAGTTCTTTTAATTATTTAACAGATTACTAATGTAATTACTCAAGTTTTTTTTATTATTTCTTTATTTTCACGATTATTATTTAACAAAATATGTTTTAAATATACAAATGAGTATGTATTTTCATTAATCGTTTATTTTTATAAAATTCGTTTTAAAAAATAACTAGAAGATTGACCCGCGCGCGTTGCGCCGCGGCCAACGAAATTGACATGTTGTTGATCAGATTCACATTTACAATTTGTTAAAAATGTTTTTGTCGGTTAAATATGTATTACTATCTTATACAAATAAGTAATTCACCAAATAATCTCAATACAATTAATGATATCATAATTACTACGTTACATGACTTGTAACCATATAAATAACCTATCGTATTAAGCTCCCTGCGTAGCGGCGGGGGTGTAAAACCATGACAAATAGCACCAATGCCACACTATAGCCAACGACCACCAACATTGAAGTTGCGGCGTCTTAACGTGTAAAAATTAGACCGATATAAAAATAGAAAATAATGACTAACTCGATTTAGGACTCGCACGTTGCGACGAACTTATTAAACGTGAAAAAAACAGACGACGTAAACATACTGAACCATACATGTACGTTGCCCCATGTTAACTCGCAAAATTTAGAACGAAACGTATAACAAAACGTAAAATCGTTGAACCACACACACATCGTGCCGTGTTAAGTCGCAAAAATTTATATCTAAACGTAAAACGAAAAATTTTGCAAAATATGAAAAACACAGGGAATCAAAGTTGAAAGTAAAAAAGTTGTAATGTTAAATTGGAAAAATTAAAAACTTTTGGGTTAGAACTACAAAATCCAGTAGTTTTGGGTTTAAAGTGAAACATCAAATTTTTTTTAAACCCTCAAAACATGGGGTACAACACCACTAAGCATCATGTACAACACAACTATGCACAAAAAAACTCATTAAGCATCATGTACAAACCCACTATACACAAACTTCTTTCAAATTAATAGTGTATAAATATAAATTTGTTTTTTTTTTTACATTTTGTTTAAACCATCTATCGTTTTTTAAATTATTCCTTTTTAAACTATTTGTTTTTTTAAATCGTTCTTTTTAAAGTCATTTGTATTTTAAAGTTTTTATAAACACTTCATTTTATACCATTTTTTAAAATCATTTATTTTTTAAATATTTTTAAACAACTCACATTTTTAGGTCATTCTTTTTTTAAATTTTACAAAACAACGTGTATAAAAAACAAAATAAATGTAAGATTTGAAAAATAAAATAAACATTATAATAAAAAGTTTGCAAAAGATCGTTCATTTTACAAACTTTTTTTAGAATGGTTTATTAATTTTTCAAATCTTCCATTTTATTGAACCGTTTGTTTATTTAAAATTCATTATTTTTTTAACCTTTCGTTTATTAAATTCGTGCGTTTTTAGCACCTTACACTTGTTAACTTACTTTTTAATGTTTTTGTTTTTTTAAAACACCTTTTTTTATCTTTGCTTTTTAAACCACTCGTTCGTTTAAAATCGATCATTTTTTAATTCCTTCGCTTTTTGAAATCGTTCATTTTCTGAAGTTATTTTTCCCTAACGACTATAAGTAAATTGAATACAAAGTTTAAAAAATGAATGATTTAAAAAATGGTTCTAAAATGAACAGTTTAAAAAGAAACGTTTTTAAAAATTAACGACTTAAAAATGAATTTTTAAAAAAGTTATAAATAATTTTAAAAAGAACAGTATAAAATGAACTGTTTAAAAAAAACTTTAAAAGACAAACAACTTTAAAAATAACCATTTTAATAAACAACCGGTTTAAAAATGAATAATTTTAAAAACGATATACGTTTTAAAAAAGGTTAAAAAACAAATGATTTTAAAAACGATGTTTATAAAATACAAACGCTTAATAAAAATACATATTTATTTTTGTTAAATAATAATCATGGAAATAACGAAATAATAAAAAAATTGAGTAGTTGCATTAATAATCTCTTAAATATTAAAAAAACTTTGTAATTATAAAAAAACAGCCCATAAGGTATATAATTACTTACTTACATTTACACTTAACTGCAAAAAAAGTAACAAAGTTAGTGTTATGGACCAAAACCGTTATAAAATGCAACGTCGAGGTCTGATATGTTAAAATATTCCCTTTGGGGCTGAAAGGGTTAAACTGACTAAACCACATGGCCCAAAACAGTAATTTACTCTTTATTTCAATTCAAATGCAATGAATGAACGTTCGGTTATCAGAGGTAACCCAATGACAAAATGTTATTTTATACGTCTACGACTGCAAACAGCGTTGAATAGCCTAAACCTGTATAACTAGTTTAATACCTGTCCGGTGGACGGGTTACGCCAACAGCGTAACAATGCCCCACATGTGTCATCCACTCCACCAGTATCCATTTTTAGGGCATCCACACCACTTACTACCACAAATCATCGTCGCTCTTCCCCAGACCTGTGCCACCTACCAACATCGACCACCACCACTTTGCCCCAAATCGATGTCGGCGACATAACCACCGCCCATTCGAAAGCACGTAGCTTTATCTGCTTATCAACCAAAACCCAAGCCATGTTTCCGTTTGAAACTAGGGCTCTAACACATACGTTTGAACCTGGTTTTCGTCTGAAATTAGTTCTATACCCGTCCGGTAGACGGGCATATTAATGATATAATAAAATAAAAATATATCATAATAAATACACAAGTTTATGATATAACTATAGTATTAATTAATTATACTGGTTTTAAATAAAACTTGTATTTTAAACTAGTATACACAATTTACATGTCAATCCTCTTTTTACTATCACAATGTGATAACCAAAATTTTCCTTTACATTAATTAGTGTCGCTGTCATTATGTTTTAACTTTTTACTATTATTAATGATACATTTTTACTCATTATTATTATTATTTAGAATTTTACCTTGTATTATTATTATTATGATTTTAAAATTTACAAATAGTTTTTCTTATCCAAGTATATTTTTATGGGGAAGGTTAACGTGTACACTATGTTTCAGAAAATTAAAACAAACGTAGATAGAAATGTTATAAACACATATGTAAAAGAAAATTAAAAAAAACGTTGAGATGGTAGTTATGACTAATGTAAATTTTACTTACAGAACGATGACATCAACAATAAAAATTTTTACTGGGATAGGTGATTTTTTTTAAGATTTTTTAGAATTTTTTTTTAAAAACCTTTTGGAATACGTAGTTCTCATGGTTCTCGCAACTTAAGGTGATTCTCATTTTACAATTTCCCTTTGTAATTATATTGATCTAAATGTGTTCTAAGATTACCTTTGATCCAATGATTATAAGCGATGTTGAAGAAGGATGCAAGAGTCGTAAGTAAATAAGCTTTATTGCTTATTGAAAGCATTCATACATCACATTTCCCATCTCTCTACTATGGTTTTTTTTCTCATGGGTGACGTGATCAATATTTGCAACAATAATCTTACTTGTCTTGATTGTCGTATCCTCATATTAATTCCACTTTGATGCCAATTGTCATTGACTTGCCTTTTATCCCTTTTGTTAGGCTTTTAGATGTGTTATTGGATTAACATTTGAGCTAATGATTCTAAACAACGTTGCAACGGAAAACAAGACTCGTATGCAAAGAATTCTTTTTTTTAACGGCTAATTTTTCCTGTAAATACTTATACCTTCAAAGGATTGAACATTGGTCTCTCCACAAGAGATAACTCCTCTTGACCACTAGGCTATAACCTAAGTGACAGATATGCAAAGAAGTCTAATTGTTTAGTTAAGAGAATTTGTTGTGAGATGCAAGGTAAACCGGTGTAGCTTTGAAGGTGGTTTGCACTAGGGGTGTGCATGGGTCGGTTTGGTCGGTTTTGGGTCATAACCATAACCATAACCGAGATGTCGGTTATGGAAAAGTCATAACCATAACCGCTCGGTTATGGCGGTTTTGATGGTTATGGTGGTTGGTTAACCATGAACTTGGGTCTAGTTAAATTTAGCTCAAAACAATATTATCTATAAATATTAATACTTTTAAACTAATCGTGACAGACTTCAAATTTCTAACAGAAACAATCATTTAAACTAATCGTGACAGACTTTAAATATTGAATGTAATATTTCTAACAGAAACAAGCAGTTTATCAGACTTCTAACAGAATTTTGTAAACTGGATTTGACTTTTTGAAAGTGTAAACACTTATAAAACATTCAGAACACATCTGAATTGTATAAACTTTAAATCAACTAAACCATCTGATTTACCTCAGTTCATATGGTTCAAACAACTTTAAAAATTCATGAACACACATTTTCATAAAAAGATAAAAAAATACGCTAACTTGTAATTTTAACACCAATTTCTACATGTGTTAAAATTAAGGCATTCCAACCCAAACACGTTTTCACACTACATTCCATATTAATTAATAGATTAGAAACCTCTAGATCCAGTAGAAAATAATTCAGGAAGATTGAATGTGATAAGAAAGCACTAAAAATAAAGATTTTGGAATAAGATCAGAAACGTAAACGAATATTACAGCACCTTACTAAAGCTAAAGATTTTGGAATAAGATTATATCATTGGAGCAGATACGTAAACGAGATTACAACACCTTACTATAGCTAAAGATTATATCAATGGAGCAGATACGTAAACGAGAACAATCAGAAACAATATTTGGAACAGAAACAATCAGATAACACTGACAACTTTGCAGCAGATACGTAAACGAGAACAAAATCATAAACAATACCTAAACGGGAACCAAATCAGAAACAAACCTGGAAGCTGGAACTCTCGCTTCTGTACTAGAGACGATGGAAAGGAAAACTGAAAGGACGATTAGACGTTTAGAACTTTGAACCCTAATAGTAAGTAACCGCCCCTATGTTGGATTTTGGAATAAGGATTTTATTTTATTAGGTTTAATAATTCAAAGTGGTCCTTTGGTATTCCTACGCCCCTACGTTGGATTTGGATCGGTTATGCATATGGGTCGGTTATGTGGATCGGTTAACCATAACTTTATTAACTAGCGGGTCGGTTCGGTTATGGCGGTTATTGAAACGTACAAAACCATAACCGACCCATGATTGTCGGTTTTCAAAAAATTAAAAACCGACCCTGTCACACCCCAACCGATGGCGGAATCATCGGGGCGCGGCACTAGGCGAATCAGATTGCTCAGGAGAATCCATAACAACTATATTGCGATAATATTTAATACATTCGTTATCCCATACTAACAAATAATACAATCACATAAGTTATCACAGATTTCTTGTCCTCCCGAACAATACAAATCCGACAACCTAGATTTTAGTTGAGTTTCTAGACTTCCTAGCTTGATTTGATAAGATCTGTGATCTAACCTGCAACATACGTTAAAATATTTATCAATACAAAAGTATTGGCGAGTATACAGGTTTGATAAGTATAGCATAATAGATTAAAAACGCTGCGAATTTCCACATGCATAAACGTAATACACGACATATATACTCACAAAACTGATACTACCAACTAAGTCCTCGATGCTCGAATGTACGATGGCACAACTAGACACCGTCGGGCGCAATAGTACTATACTAGTCGTGGTGGGACGTCGCGAGTATAAGCCCTAGCACATATGCAACTAGCATCACGTATATCTATGCATAACAGTTATTCGCAAGTGATAATTCGATTGATTGAATAGTTCGTTTGATAAGTTCGATTTGTTGGAAACGTATGTTACACCCAAAATTCGATTAAAAAGGGGTTCAAGTATACTCACAGTGCGTTTTTAGCGAGAATACAACTTGTTCGAGTCGGTTGCGGTTATGTCTGTATTGATCCTTGAAGAAATAGAGTAAACGAGGTACGGTTAAGCTAGTTTGCCTTGAAAAAGTTACTCATTAGGTTGAATTGCTCTCATCCGTGCGGATTGGCATGTTATTCGTCCGGATGGCATGTTATCCGTCCGAATAACAGGTGATCCGTGCGGATGAGGTGGTGGTACGTGCGGATGGATGTGATGCGTGCGGGTGGATGTGATGCGTGCGGGTTGACATGATCCGTGCGGATAACAGTGCGTGCGGACGACATGATCCGTGCGGATGACAGTCGTGCGTGCGGATGAGTCATCCGTGCGGACTGACATGTCATCCGTGCGGACTGACATGTCATCCGTGCGGACTGACATGTCATCCGTGCGGACTAGGGTCATCCGTGTGGACTGACATGTCATCCGTGCGGACTGACATGTCTGGTTCGCACTCTGATCACTGTTTCCGAGTGTTTAATGGAAAGAATACATTCGTTTTTACTAGGGTAGTGTAATTTCGCACTAACACTTGAAGTTCCGTCAATTCCGACTCGTTCTAACGGCCGGGAATCACCCCGTTCCATCAGATCTGGCCGTTCGTGATGGTCCTTCATGGTTAACTCGAAATAGCACAGATTTAGGTGAGATTTGTCATTAAAACATGTGGAAATCACCCAGATCTGAGTCGTTTATGGTGGAATGAGGTCACAACTTGGAGTTCATAAGAACACTTGGTGACATCATCTCAAAACGCCTCAAATCCGCAGATTTCACGGTTAGAATTTGAGTTTCGAAAGATAGAATGATGTAGAATCGAGTGTAGATTGTAGAAGTACAAGTTTTAGGTTGAAATCTTACCGGAATCGCGAGGAAATCGAGAGAAAAAGGGTCTTGGAGCGTGTTTGGTTGAGTAGGAGCTGTCACATCATTTGAACAGTGATGTGACATGGTATTTATAGGCCACAGAGGAGAAGGAAAGGGTCCTGGCCCGGATAGCCCATCCGTGCGGATGGCCCATCCGTCCGGATGGTCCATCCGTCCGGATAGCTATCCTGACGCGTTGGACTTCTCCGTTTTTTATCGTTTTGATAGTTTTCGAAGTGCGTACTTTCCATAATTAATTTATATTATCATTATATTGTTATTATTATTATATATATATATATATCATGAGGGGTCGTATTTACGTATCCATAATCCAAAGTTTCGATAATTAACAATCGGTTTCCGATTCGAGTATGCGATTATTAGCGACGTTTCACGGCCATCAAGGAGGGTAGTATAGGTCCTCTCTCGACGTCATCGTGAACGTTATTGCGAGTTGTGCCACAATGACTGACGGGGTACCATTCGCTCGTATTGTCATCATCGTCACGAAGACTGGAGCTATAGCACTCACCCGAGAGTCCTTGTTAGTGTTAATTGTTTACGTTCGACATATCACGGCCACTGAGGAGGGTAGAATAGGTCCTCACCCAATGCCTCCGTGAGTGTTAGTGTTTGTGATAATAGTGTAGCATAGTGATATTGTATTTCGAAAATATGCGATTATCCTTCGATTAACGATATATACGATATAGTTACATTATGATCCGAATCTCTGGTGCTAGGCGTAACGAGTGTATCGAGTAGTAACAACGCACAAAAGTGCGGGTTGTTACAGTCTCCCCTACTTTAGGAAATTTCGTCCCGAAATTAATCCAATAGGTAGACTTCTAAGAGTTGATCCTGTATGAGTAGCGCTACAGCGAGTGATTTGATCGAGAGTTGACAAGCAAGAGCGTTTCGAATAAGAGAGGTCGATTGCGATAGCGGGAAAATGACGTAAGGACGAAAGTAATATCCCACGAGTTGGCGTTCCAAAGTACCATGTCTTGCGTAGAATTCGTTAGTTCGACGCGATTGCAATTTTAAAGGGCTTGAAAAGGTTTCTCATGACGTTGAATTAACTGAGTCGATCGTTAACCAACGTTACGAGAAACATTCGTTTTAGATATTTAAAAAAAAAAAAAGAATTTATGAAAATCTTTGAAAATTTTCCTTTTAACGTGAGGTCAACGGAGTCGATGTTAACCGGTGTTGCAAGGAAGTTTAAGTTTTTAAATATTTTAAGGAATTCGAAGATGAAAACAAGGGTTACGAAAACTCTCCTATAACATGGGTTCAAGCTGAACTCGATGTCGAACCAATGTCTTAAGAAGGATTTTTATTTTGTCGTTGTAAAAGTTTAAGGAAAAACTGGGCTTATGAAACTTTTCTTGGACATGGAGTTAAGATGATTCTATGTTAGCTCCACGTCGTGAGAAAATTTCATTTGTCCACCGGTTTTGAATCAAAAATTTATAAAAAGACGTTTTAATAAGTATAAAAGGTAGTTAATTTACCGAGCCCCACTTGGCACTTTCCCACGAAAGTTTGTTAATATGTTTAAAACACTTATATATAGGAAGTACCAGCGGCGTATCCACCATGCTTTGCCCATATTACTTATGTTTCGTGAGGCAGTGTCAGGTGTGTCGATATGACACGGATAGATTTGTGTTTACTTGGCCCAATCGATTAGTAAGTCGAACCAAGCATAAGATAGAATCGAATAGATTAATCCAGCGAGTTGATAAGTGAGGAGCGAATAGCGCGTTTTGATTAGATTCCACATTAAACCCACATGGCACGTTTCCACGAGAGTTTGCTAACATGGCGAAACACCATGCTTAACCAGGTTAGTTTTGCCTCGTGAAGCGGTGTCATGTGTACTAATACCATACAGACTGCAATGAACACCAAGCGAGCGATAAACGGTAGACTATACACGATAAGCGATAAGCGATTAGGTGATTAAACGAATAATACAAACACAACGCTAGCAATGATGGTGATGATAATCGAATTTCGATGAGCGGCAGTTGTTGCGTGCAAGCGATGAAGGTATGCGGTTCGAATTTGATTGATTAACACCACAGAGTTTAACTATCATTAGACCCCACATGGCCTTTTTCCACGAAAGGTCGCTGATATGACTAAAACACCCTGCTTTAACCATATGAGCTTCATCTCGTGAAGCGAGGTCATGTGTGCTAACTTCTCATGAATATCACAGATAACGGTAGGCGATAGCGATAGTTTGATACACAGCAAGCGATATAGATTCACATAATAAGCGATAGAGATTGCGAGATACACAAGGTAAGCGATTGCGATTAGTCGGGTTTGTTTCGAATAAGCTTAACGTTACGTTACGTTGCGACGCACCACGGTTATCGAGGAGGGTAGAATAGGTCCTCACCCGACAACATCGTGGGCGTTAATGTGCTTGATGAGATTGATTGCTATAGACTTACGTCCAGTCCTGCGTTGATGCAATTGTCCTGCGAGGCAGACTCTCCAGAGTCCATCGATGAGGCGATTGCATTGGGTTTGCAGACTTACGACAAGTCTCGCGATGATACGGTTTGTTACGCCTTGCGATTGAGTGTAGTGTGTTGAAAATAATCACAATAGTATGATAGGTCTAACAACGTTCAACTCCACGTGGCACTTTCTTCACGGAACTTCGGTAGTATGATAAAGCACACCTTGCCCGACCCCTACTACTTTCATCCCGTGTTTTGGTGTCACCTTTTGTCAAAACGCTATGGCACCTTAGAATTTACTACGATCTCCGTGCACTGACCCAAGTAATCCCGTGTGCACCCGCGATTAATCGTTCCTTGCACGTTTATCGTACCTCGTTCTAATAGTGTAGTGAGGGTAAAACACATTATTTCGTGATATAGTATATAGTATGTGCGTGATTCTAGTCTAAGTGCGACAACTAGAGCGTGAGAGAGAAAACGAAAACGAGAGTTAATGTTACGCATAGGGCAACATCGAGTAATGGAATAGGTTCAAAACTTAGAAATTAACGTCGAAAACCGTATCATTACAACTTCGTCCTACGCTTGCTAGATGTCTGATGCTGAAGACTTTTGCTGGAGCTGTTGTTGTTGTTCTCAAGTTCACGGTTCGATGCGGCAGTTGCGGGGGAAGTGACCGTAGCGGTTGCAGTTATGGCAATAGCGACAATCAGCCCCAACTGGATGATGATAGGTGCATGAGTAACACTGAGGATGAGCTCCAGTGTAGGCTCGTTTCGGAAACATCGGAACGGTTCGAAGAGGTTCCGGTTGCAGTAGTTCGGTTGTTGATGAGCTCGGGCTTGAAGTCTTTTGTTTGCGGCTGTGTTCGTCGGTGTCTTGCGAAGGGGTGTCGTCGTTGGAGGATTCGTCCGAAGACTCACTTGCGGAGTCCTTGGCTGATTTGCCGGAAGATCCGTTGGCAGATTTGTCAGAAGAATCGGCAGTAGATTCGTCCGAAGAATCGTTAGCAGATTCGTCAGAAGAATCGTTAGCTGATTCATTAGAAGAATCGCTAGCAGATTTGTCAGAAGATTTGTCAGTAGATTCATCAGAAGATTCGTTAACATGTTCGCCTGAAGGATTACTGGCGATTGCTTGATGAGCTTGCTTGACAGGATTCCTTGAGAATAATCCTTCCATGAGTCGTTTGTTGTTGATTTCTGCGGCTAAGCGGTATGTTTCTTCGATGGTAGCCGGTCTTGCAGCTTCGACAAAATCACCCACACACTCAGGTAAGCCACGAATGTACTTCGCGATGGCCTTTTCCGAAGTGTTGACCTGGCCTGGGCAGATTATGCTAAGCTGTTTAAACCTTGCGGTGTAGCCAGTATTGTCACCTTTTGCTTGCTTGATTTCCCAAAACTCGTTTTCTAGCTTCCGGATTTCGTGAGGGGGACAATACTCTTTCTTCGTGAGCTCTTTCAGCTCATTCCAAGAGAGAGCGTATGCTGCGGAGATCCCACGTTTGTTACGTTCGGTGGTCCACCAGTCGAGTGCTCGTGATTGAAATACTCCGGTAGCGCAAGTAGTACGGAAACTATCGGGGCACCCGCTTTGACGAAGGGTAACTTCGATAGAATCGAACCACTGGATTAATTGAGTCGCACCTCCTTCACCCGTGAACTCCATTGGTTCACAGGCTTTGAAGTGCTTGTAGAGAAAAGTAGATTGCGGCACTTCCGTCTTGGAGTCTTCCGAGGCTCGAGAGTTGCCGAGAGAGTGCACTTGAGCGGCAATTCGAGGAATAAGCTTACTCACTTCCTTAGTCACAAGTGATGCAATCCTCTTATTGACACTTCGTTTGGCTCTCCCCCTAGCTACTCGTCTCGAGGTAGAGTTGTTGGAAGGCATCTAGACAGAAAGAGACTTGGAGTGAGATTCGATCATAATGATTTTGAGTTTTGCGATGCGACTGAGCGCGTTCAAAACTCGATGTGATAGTCATAGTAGTAATATGAGTCACATAGGAGCCACATAGGAGACATGAAATTCCTAGGTTCTCACGTAATGACTTGTTGTTTATATGTATATATATATGTATATTTGTATAAATGTAACTTGTAATCGTACACATTCAGGTCGATTTAGAATAAGCGAGAACGTGTTGAGGTGAGAAAACGATAGCGAAGGCGATAGATTATGCATTAGTTTTGTTGCGAACGTTCGGGTTTCGTTTTAGATTGCGATGGATGTGCGAATTGTGCGTTTATAAAGTAGGGAGTGAAAATCGTTAAATCAAGAAATCGATAACGTAAGTAAGTTCCAGCCAGTTGTAAAATTGGTTGTTCGTACAATAGAGTGCCTTGGGTGTTTAGGCGTCGACTACCCAAGGTAACCCAACTATATCTAACAAGCTCGTGCACGCGCGTTGACTTAGAAGACTACATGCTTCCACTGGGATGCAGCTCATGGCATTCGTCTTCCTAGGCCTTGCGTTGCTCGAGTTGTTGTGATAGTCGAGTCCTTGGTGAGAGCTTTTTGAAAACCAGTTTATAGGGAGTGGAACGGCTTATTAAGGTACGGGTTTCAACCCTAACTTAATAGTTTCGTTCCTAATTGAGGTTATGCTCTTCGAATAAATTCGTGAGTTCCACTAGATTTCGAAATGGAGACTTTCGTCGAGATGTGGATGTCACTCCTAACTCGATGAAAGGTTCTCGTGCTAGTAAAATGCGCTGAGTGAGCAATCCTATCGAGAGTTCTTGGTTTTCACACCTGATCTCGACTGGATCGCTTGGTTTTGTTATGCGAGTATTTTTGAGAACATGTGTATTGTGTCGGCCTTAGGAAAGGCTAAGTAGTATTTCAGCCTTAGGAAAGGCTTCTTCGTGTGAAGTTGTAGCGCGCGGTGTTCACACAAAATTGTAGCTTTTAGCGATTTCGATCGAGAGTATCAAGTAGGCCCGATACAAACCCCACTGGGTTCGTACGAGTCGGCCTGTTGGTACTTAGACTATAGACTAGGTCAATCTCTAAGACGTCGACCCGGACTAGGTCGAGTCTGACCTAATTCCCTATCGTTATGGCTCTGATACCAATCTGTCACACCCCAACCGATGGCGGAATCATCGGGGCGCGGCACTAGGCGAATCAGATTGCTCAGGAGAATCCATAACAACTATATTGCGATAATATTTAATACATTCGTTATCCCATACTAACAAATAATACAATCACATAAGTTATCACAGATTTCTTGTCCTCCCGAACAATACAAATCCGACAACCTAGATTTTAGTTGAGTTTCTAGACTTCCTAGCTTGATTTGATAAGATCTGCGATCTAACCTGCAACATACGTTAAAATATTTATCAATACAAAAGTATTGGCGAGTATACAGGTTTGATAAGTATAGCATAATAGATTAAAAGCGCTGCGAATTTCCACATGCATAAACGTAATACACGACATATATACTCACAAAACTGATACTACCAACTAAGTCCTCGATGCTCGAATGTACGATGGCATAACTAGACCCCGTCGGGCGCAATAGTACTATACTAGTCGTGGTGGGACGTCGCGAGTATAAGCCCTAGCACATATGCAACTAGCATCACGTATATCTATGCATAACAGTTATTCGCAAGTGATAATTCGATTGATTGAATAGTTCGTTTGATAAGTTCGATTTGTTGGAAACGTATGTTACACCCAAAATTCGATTAAAAAGGGGTTCAAGTATACTCACAGTGCGTTTTTAGCGAGAATACAACTTGTTCGAGTCGGTTGCGGTTATGTCTGTATTGATCCTTGAAGAAATAGAGTAAACGAGGTACGGTTAAGCAAGTTTGCCTTGAAAAAGTTACTCATTAGGTTGAATTGCTCTCATCCGTGCGGATTGGCATGTTATTCGTCCGGATGGCAAGTCATCCGTCCGGATGGCATGTTATCCGTCCGAATAACAGGTGATCCGTGCGGATGAGGTGGTGGTACGTGCAGATGGATGTGATGCGTGCGGGTGGATGTGATGCGTGCGGGTTGACATGATCCGTGCGGATAACAGTGCGTGCGGACGACATGATCCGTGCGGATGACAGTCGTGCGTGCGGATGAGTCATCCGTGCGGACTGACATGTCATCCGTGCGGACTAGGGTCATCCGTGTGGACTGACATGTCATCCGTGCGGACTGACATGTCTGGTTCGCACTCTGATCACTGTTTCCGAGTGTTTAATGGAAAGAATACGTTCGTTTTTACTAGGGTAGTGTAATTTCGCACTAACACTTGAAGTTCCGTCAATTCCGACTCGTTCTAACGGTCGGGAATCACCCCGTTCCATCAGATCTGGCCGTTCGTGATGGTCCTTCATGGTTAACTCGAAATAGCACAGATTTAGGTGAGATTTGTCATTAAAACATGTGGAAATCACCCAGATCTGAGTCGTTTATGGTGGGATGAGGTCACAACTTGGAGTTCATAAGAACACTTGGTGACATCATCTCAAAATGCCTCAAATCCGCAGATTTCACGGTTAGAATTTGAGTTTCGAAAGATAGAATGATGTAGAATCGAGTGTAGATTGTAGAAGTACAAGTTTTAGGTTGAAATCTTACCGGAATCGCGAGGAAATCGAGAGAAAAAGGGTCTTGGAGCGTGTTTGGTTGAGTAGGAGCTGTCACATCATTTGAACAGTGATGTGACATGGTATTCATAGGCCACAGAGGAGAAGGAAAGGGTCCTGGCCCGGATAGCCCATCCGTGCGGATGGCCCATGCATGCGGATGGCCATCCGTGCGCATGCCCATCCGTCCGGATGGTCCATCCGTCCGGATAGCTATCCTGACGCGTTGGACTTCTCCGTTTTTTATCGTTTTGATAGTTTTTGAAGTGCGTACTTTCCATAATTAATTTATATTATCATTATATTGTTATTATTATATATATATCATGAGGGGTCGTATTTACGTATCCATAATCCAAAGTTTCGATAATTAACAATCGGTTTCCGATTCAAGTATGCGATTATTAGCGACGTTTCACGACCATCAAGGAGGGTAGTATAGGTCCTCTCTCGACGTCATCGTGAACGTTATTGTGAGTTGTGCCACAATGACTGACGGGGTACCATTCGCTCGTATTGTCATCATCGTCACGAAGACTGGAGCTATAGCACTCACCCGAGAGTCCTTGTTAGTGTTAATTGTTTACGTTCGACATATCACGACCACTGAGGAGGGTAGAATAGGTCCTCACCCAATGCCTCCGTGAGTGTTAGTGTTTGTGATAATAGTGTAGCATAGTGATATTGTATTTCGAAAATATGCGATTATCCTTCGATTAACGATATATACGATATAGTTACATTATGATCCGAATCTCTGGTGCTAGGCGTAACGAGTGTATCGAGTAGTAACAACGCACAAAAGTGCGGGTTGTTACAGACCCATCGGTTTTCTATTCGGTTCGGTTTTTTCGGTTCGGGTTTTTCGGTTATTTCGGTAATGGGTCGGTTAATTCGGTTTTTTGCACACCCCTAGTTTGCACAAATGACCAACTCTCCTC
The DNA here is from genome assembly GCA_030545235.1 of Helianthus tuberosus. Classification (NCBI taxonomy): domain Eukaryota; kingdom Viridiplantae; phylum Streptophyta; class Magnoliopsida; order Asterales; family Asteraceae; genus Helianthus; species Helianthus tuberosus. Next base: position 172,118,741 of record CM060376.1, on the reverse strand, counting down.
ATTTATTATGTATTTATGCATGCCTAGCGCCACAAAACCACGTTGCGCAATCAAAGACGCTCCAACAACATTTCGACCAGATTCTCAATTTTCAACCTCAACCGACTAATTAATCATGACTCGGATATCTCATATCCAACATATACATGTTCAAATAGTAAAGTGTTTCAAAAATTGATATATTCATTCGTTAATATTACATACATAGAAATTATGTTTTAATATTTTTAAGTCAAACTCGTCCCAAGTTGACCGATTAAATCCGATCCTGGCCGAAGTTAACCGCCTTTGATAGATTTCGAACCTTAACGAAATTCACAAAGTATAGTCTTATTCAGACAGTACTTTGGTATCCATTTAATGAACTCACAAAGTATAGCAGTTTGGATTCCGTTTACCGAAATTCACAAAGTACAACACTGTGGCATTCGTTAGATGGTTCCTGAATCGATCGGACAGAACATCGCTTCAGTGATTATTGGTTGAAACACCAACGTATAGAGAGAAGAATAGAAGAAATGAACAAAGGAAAATGAATCATAAGCTTCCTATTTATAGGTAAGAGGATAAGTTTTACCCTATATAGAATTTCCCTAGATAAGTTTTCCCCTGATAAAGCCTTCCCTGAATAACACTTTCCTTAGATAATACCTTCCCTAGGTAATACTTTCCTTAGATAAAATCTTCTTTAGATAATATCTACCCCATATATATCTATTTTTCATGTATATCTATTTAGGTGATAAATAAATCTTACTTAGCTTAATTAATCTTGCTTAGCTTAATTAATCTTGCTTAGCTTAATTAATCTTGATTAACTTAATTAATCTTGATTAACTTAATTAATATTGATTAACTGATTAATTAATCTTGATTAACCGATTAATTAATCATACTTAACTTAATTAACATATTAATTAATCTACTCAGTTAACTTAACTGCTAAGTTTATTTAACTATTAAGTTTCTTAGCTTTTAAGTATTCTAGCAGCTACCTGCTTACGAGTTCTAATTTCTAGATACAATGGAACTCATATTAGTGTATTAACTCAATTCAACTTTAACGACAATCACGAGATAGAAACCCTCACAATGAATGACAAAGTGCGATACTTAAACATTCATCGAATTCACGACGAATGACAAAGTATAACCCGAGTTTGAGCAGCACTTAAACATCCATCGGATAGTTTCAATCGATCGGATAAAGTATCGTACCAGTGATTAAAGTTATTACCCTAATAACGGGCAGAGTTTCGGGATTTAGAAGGCATGATCCCGAGCTACTAATTAATATAATAAAAGGAAAGGAAAGAATTGTAACAGTGATCGAGTTAATACCCTGGATTCGTAGCAGCGTCTCTCTACGTGAAAGTGTGATTTTGAACGAATTGGAGTATAACTCTGTGTAGGAAACGAATTTGAATGTCGAACCAATGCCAGAAATCAAGTGTCAATGCCCTCTATTTATACTGAAAAATTGTCCCTCTCGCGCCACGCGAGAGGTCCTTGGGTGCGCGTCGCGTGGCGCGACGGGTTACTTTTAACCTCAGGTTGTCGCGTGTATTTGTAGGTTAGCTGAGTCGACAGATCGAGAAAATTCGATTCTGACAGCAAACTGTGATGATAATTGTAAATGGGAAATACCCCCCCCCCCTGAGTTTTAGGGGCCCTGATCCTGATTACGATTGTTCTGAAATTTTTAGGGTTTGTGCAGGATTACTTGAGTGTCTCAATTAGGGTTTCCTTTTGGGCAAATTAAAATAAGAAATAGTATTTTTAATAAGAGTTGTTACATCAGGGGTCCGGGTTTATACTTACGGAACGTTTTTAGGACATTTTTGTGTGAGTCGTTACAGTAAGCCTTGGAGGTTGTCAGCTTCAGAGGTTTTTCTCTTCTTTCCACCTCTTCCCTTTGAAGTGGTAGCTTTGGGGATTACAACGGAGGGGCTAGCAGCAGCCCTTTTCTTGGATCGGACGGTGTCAAGCTCAGTGACACTGAATTTGGATGCAGATTTTGATGACTTTCCAGCGCCTACACACCCAAAACAGATAAGTATATTTATCCTGTTTCTTTTTAACTATCTATTCAAACATTTAAATATAAAAAGTACAGGATACTTACTTACTTGACATAGTAACAGAACCTGAGGATACTTCCTGTGAATCCTGGGTGTTTGTTTTGAATGACCTTGTTGCAGGATCAAGTCTTCTGAAAGCAACAAGTCTCTCCTCGGTGGCAGGTGAAGGTATAATATGTGAAATTGTGATGGCTGTACAAGAGAAACGGAAGCATATTAGTAATCATACCATGAGTGCTCCACTTCCTTGGCAGATCCTTTCCATCCGGGATAGAATCCCTTCTGACAAAGAAGAACCACCGTTTCCAATTGGTATCATTCTTAGTAGCTTTAAAGATGGGATGTTCTTCTCCGGGTTTACGCTTGAATAAATATCGGTGGGATCCAAATGTTGTGAGATCATACATCTCGGCCAATTCCGACATTCCCAGGTTAATTCCTTCTTGCTCAATGATCCTTTCAAGGGTATATAAGACCCTCCAGATCATTGGCATAGCTTGAATATAGGAGATGCCGGTGAGGGAGAAAAATGATTGGGTGAATTCAGGGAAAGGATACAAGTATCCTATTGAGAAAGGAGTGACTGGGAAAGCTACCCAAGTTTCGGAAACGTAATCACTCAGAACAGTGGGATCAAACGATTTGAAAGTGGTGTTCGCCGGGAAGCAATGCCGGATTCTATCTATTTGTGGGTCAGAGAAGCAACATCTTTCTTTCGGTGAATCTTTGATGATCCCCTGGCTCTTGAGAGGACTGTCCTTCTTATGATCCTTGGCTGGTGAGGATCTTAGCATCATCTTGGTTTCGAAGAAGGTAAAGAAAGGAGCAAAGAAAGAAAACGTAAAGGAAGAAGAGGAAGAGAAATACGTGCTTAATCGTCGGATGTGAATTTAAAGGGAGTTCTCTTGAATTTAAATGTGAAATGATCTCTATCTCTAACTCCTATTTATAATGATGATTCTGCAGGATAGTCACCTCAGTGACGTCACGTTCGCAACGGCTAGTCCGATTATAACGGCTAGTTATCCGTTGGTTAATTGCGGATAAGAACAAAATATAACTCATTTATTTACATAATTACTCCTTATATTTTGGGGGCAATTGTTAGGGGTGGATTTCTAAATGATCAGTGATCCTCATTTACTGTTGGGTTTAGTGATCCTCAATTATGTCTGAAGTAGTGATCCTCAGAAGTGTTGCAGGATTAGGATCATGGATCATCATAAGGATCCTTGTACTAACGGTTGTCTACTTTGAATTCGAAATTGTTTTGCAGGAGTATCAACTTGGACTTGGTCTTGGCGATATTCCTGGAGCATATTCTATGTTTATTCCGCACGTGCTTGGCCAGAAGTGGACGTTATGGAGTCGTGGAGGACTTGCACCATTTGCGGAATGTTAGTTAGAGTAGATATTTTCTATTTTTAAAGGGGTAGCGAGCTAATTAGAAAACACTTGGCTATTTTTGGCTACACACACACTCTTACAACTGCTCTCACCAGCTCTCGTGAACTCACTTGGCGATTACACACTTTTACACACAATACGCTATAGTGATCCTTGTACTTAGCTCGCTATCATCCGAAGTTGTAACACATTTATTGTTTAATTTGAGTTGGTGATCGGTAGTTTCCATCACCCGAGGTTTTTTATGCCGGAGATCATTCATTGATCAAGGGCTTTTTCCTCGTATAAATCTTCGTGTCACTTGTTCATTACATTTCCTAGTGATCCTTATTGTTGTTCATCAATTCAAGCATCATACCTCACAACAGAAAGTTTGGTTATATTGTCATTGCTTGATTTTTGACCAAAATAGTTTGTCGCCCACCGTGGGGCAATTGGTGCTTCATTCCTAAAGAGATTCGTGTTTTCGTGGTCATTTCGGTTCGTTACAACCAAGCAGATGGCTTCCTCAGCGAAGAATACTTCAAGTTTGATGCCCTCATTCAGTTCTTCACAAGGCGTTCCTCCTTTTCCTCCACCACCTTCTGGATCCCAGAAGAATGCTGAGAATGCTGCGAAGAAACCAACCCCCATTTTCCAAAAACCACCAACTTCTTCTGTTTCAACTAATCCTACTACTAATGATCTTTACACTCTGATTTTGCAGATGAGGAATCATGCACAATGTAACACCCCAAAAACGGGTTTGGTAATCAAACCACGTTAATACTAATGACTTGGTAAAATACCGTTAGTGGTAAAATTTAACCCGGTGAATATTAGGATAAGAAATAAATAATCCTAATATTAACTAAAAAGTGAATAAAAGTTTCTAATGGAGTGAAATTTATAAGAGGCCGAGTAACGAGATTTAAAATAAACTTAGTCATAGATTTCCCGAACCCACTAATTTAACTAGGAATGTTTAACCTAGTTAATAGGTGGGGAATATTGTTAGAAATAAGTAGGTTGTGCCCTACTTAATTAACTAACCAAACATGAGGGACCAAAATGGGGTAACTTGAAAATAGTTTTATTAAACTAATAAAATAACACAACACACACACACAAGAGTGTGTGGTGCGTGTCTGGATCGAGCTCAAGGGGCTCCCATAAAGCCAAAAACCCTAATTCACATATAATCATCAAATTGAAGGATCAAATGAAGCTCAAATTCACAACCGAACGTGAATTAATGATCACCCGAACAAGAGGATCATAAGGTATGTAAAATCTTGAGGTTTGGTGAAGTTGTAAGAATTTGATAATCATCCTAATCGCGAATTAGGCATGGATTAGAGAAGCTATGGCTAGATTAGTGATGTATACTTGCTTAGGAATACATAACATGCTATGGATTGAGGGGTTTGGTGAATTAACACACTTAGATAAGTGGGTTTTGATGTTATGATGAAATAGATGATATAGATATGCTTAGAATCATCATGCATGTTAAGTAATCAGAAAATACTTAAACAATTTGCAAGTTTGAGTATTTGATCATAAGTGATAGTGGTGAATTTTGATGTTAATCTTGGTAAAAATAACTAATTATGAATTAGTTGTAAATGTGTAAAAATGTATGCACATTAGGTGTTTGTTGAAATGCCTAAATGAAAACTAAAGTGTTGAAATCCAACTGAAACGCGTAATTGGCAAGCTTGACTAATTACATGGGATATGGGATAAAACGGGTTTTAATCATAATGTTTATTTGCCTTAATCGTGCATATTATATGATTAAAGGTAGTTGACTTTATAAAGTCGAACTAACCTATGAGGAAGTCAAATAGAAGTTTCGACATAAAGTCCGTAAGATGAAATAGTCATAATAGTGATGACTAATCTAACCATCTTACGAATCATGATGTTAGTTTGACTCTTGACAAGCTAGACGGAGGCTTGGGGAAAGAAGCGGGTCAAACGGATCGTATACGCGGAAAAGAGCATAATCCGGATACAAGGTAAGTAAAGCTTACACTCTAGTTATTTGATACCTATTGGTTTGATAGGTCGTGAATAGTAAGTCTTGTTTTAAATTATGATGTTCCGACACGGCAAGTGCGGTCCGGAACAAAAGACAATGGTCATAAATCATGTTTAATAGATAAAAAGGAGCTAATGCGGTTAATTAGTCAGGAAATGACTAAAAGATAATGAGTTTTTAAATGGTTACCTTATAAGGTAAACCATTGCAAATAATAAGGGTAAAATGGTACTTTGGTCACTTGTTGACAATAACCGTTAAATTGGGAAAAGACACATTATAGCTTGGGTTATAATGGGTCAAAGAAATCAATAGATGATTTACAAGTAGAACGACTATACGGTGTAAACCGAAGTTAGTCATATAGATAAGATGGTAATAAATACCATCTCATAGAGTTTCATGGTCCTTTAGACCAAACGGGTCAAAAGGTGAAATTATCACCCTTTGACAATATCGACTAATAGTTTGTTGAGCTATGTGATCATAGAAATAAATATCGGATGGATATGTACATCGCTATCGCTTAGCGGCTACTAATGCAAGGTATCAAAACGAATCAATATATTGATTCGAGCCAGGTATGTATAATTGGTCAAATCATCATTAGAACTTGAAGTTCAATGAGGGCTAAACAAGTTAAAATGGACATTGGGTTATCTTTTAAGTAAACCGAATGATTTAAGTTATTGTCATTGTGTTTTAAAAACATAATGACTATTTAAACAAGATCCTAGTCTAAAAAGTGGAATTTTGGTCAATTACGACATGAAAAGTCCTTTGTTGTAAAGAAAGGGTTTAAGATGACCAAAACGCCCTCGTAAGCAAAATCGAGTAAATGAACCTTAAGAGTCGTTTAAAAACAAGTTATATGATCAAGCAAATACTTTGAATAGGTATAGAGAATGAAAAGGGTAAATCTTGGGTCAAAAGACTCAATATGGGTCTTTGCCGTAAAATGATAGTCCGAGGGATAAAACTTGGAATATATATATCTCCATATTAAATCCACCCCAAATATAGTTGTGGTGGAAGACTACTTGGTAAGAAATGTGGAAATATAAAGTTATATACAAATGAAAGCGATTTTAGACTCGAAAGTGCTTAAATACCCTTAACGGGTCAAAATAAGCATACGAGCGAAAACGGGTTTAAATTGTGTAATAAACCTATGAATAGAACCTAATCTAGTGGGTAACATTAATTTGAAGAAGTGTATGAGATATAGGAATCAAATAAATACGTTTGTTTGATAAAATGCATAAACGGGTTAAAATTTGGTAAAAAGGTAACGAGTCGAAGGCTTAGAAGTCTCAAAAATTTCTTATGTTGGATGTAGGAGTTTAACTCCATAAGATGGAGGATTAAATTACGGACGTGTAGGAAAAAGAATCGGGTAAAACAGATCAATAACGAAGAAGTTATGGCCGTTTCCGTGAAATCGGGTTGAGCTGGGAATGTACAGCAACAGCTGAAGGCACATTCTGTGAAAACAAGGGCCTAGCGTGACGCGACGCCCCTTAGCGTCACGCGACGCCCCTAACTCCGAAAATTCTTAAAAATTTGTCATTTTAACCCCTGTACTTGTTTGAACTTCATATTTGACTATCAAAACTAACTTTTAAGTTGGTTTTGATCATAGGTGATCGCCAAGAGTGCCCGGATGAAGATCAAGCGATGAGCAAGAACCGAACACGATCACGAAATAAGCTTCCGCACTAAGTATCGTTATTATGTTAAACAACGAACGTACACATGATATGTTGTAACCTTTTAAATTGTAAAAGGTTTAATAAACCCGTAATTTCCAATGCATATGTAATCGTAATTACATGTTTAATTTCGTTAATTATACGAAAACCAGTAAAATAATAACTAGGGTGTTACACACAAGAGCAGGACAAAACCAACGAAAGGATCCTCCGGGAGATCGATGAGATCAAGAAACAGAATAAATCAGTGGAGGATCACTCCCCTCTGATGCCAAGATCGCTGAACTTTGACACTCCAGTCATAAGTTCCCAACACTCAGCGGTTCCGGACGTGAAATACTTGGGTGAATTACCAGGAAGGCGTTATGGAACAGCAACTATGAGTCAGGCATTTGGCTCTCACTTCCAGCCTCAAGGATTCTCTTCTCAACCGTCAGGATCCTCTTCTCAGCATCAGGGATACTTCACGTCAGGAGTATATTTGGGAATGCATGCAGTTCAAGGATCCTCCCAGGTCCAAGGATCCTCCCATGTTCAAGGATCTTCCCAGGTCCAAGGATCCTCCCAGGTCCAAGGATCTTCCCAGGTCCAAGGATCCTCCCAGGTCCAAGGATCTTCCCAGGTCCAAGGATCCTCCCAGGTCCAAGGATCCTTCCCGGTTCAAGGATCCTCCCTTGTCCCAGGATCCTCTCTGGTTCCAGGATCCTTTCAGGTTCAAGGATCATCTCAACCTCAAGGATCCAATGTCCTTCAGGATCAAGGATTCCTGAGAAGTATGCAGCCTCAGAGCTCGGACGTTCATCAAGGAGACTTCATACCAATGCAGACCATTGCTTCCTCTGGTCCTTCGATCGTACCAGAGTCTCGTCAATATGGATTCACATCAGCAATTCCAAACATGAATCCTCAGGGAGGTAACACTTTTAACAATTCATATAACACTAACCATGGCTTTATGCAGGATACAGGTATCAATCAGGCCATGGCTAGGGAGCTACAGAAGCTTAAGGATATGATATCCAGTGTACCGGGAGTGGTTAAACCCATTCCTGAAATTGCAGATGGTAGCCATAGGATATCTCGTTTTGCACCACCCTTATGTGATGCTGAGATACCTAAAAGATTTCAGATACCATCCATGAAGCTGTATGATGGTTCGACGGATCCAGAGGAGCATGTGGCTCAATACAGGGAGAGGATGGAGATCAATCCAATTCCTGAAAGGTTAAAAGAAGCATGTCTATGCAAGGGATTTGGATCCACACTCACAGGATCTGCTCTTAAATGGCTGCTAAGTCTTCCCCCTTACTCTATTACTTCATTTGCTAGTCTAGTTAATTTGTTTAATAGTCAATTCTCTTATAGTAGAAAGTTTGAACGATTAACTAGTGACCTATATAGGGTAACACAAGGTCAAAATGAATCACTTAGGGATTATATCACTAAGTTTAGTAAAGAATCCTTGGATATTCCTAACTTGGATATTGCTACGGCTGTAGAAGCCTTTAAAATGGGATTACTTAGGGATTCATTATTCTATGATGATCTTGTAATGACACCTTGCAGGAATCTTGATGAAGTAAGAACCAGGGCCCTTAGGTTCATCCGCCTAGAGGATGACAAAAGGATCCAGGATAGACTAGCAGGATCCTCAAAACAGGAGAAACAAGGATCCTACTTCAGGAACAACAAATCCAAGTTCTACAATAAGTCTGACAATCAGAATGTGCATTCAGTGGAACAAGAAGAGGATGATGAAGATTATCCTCCTATTTCTGAATACTGTTTTTCTGTTGATAACAATGAACTAATCCTTGCAATGCAGAATCTAGGTGAGAAAGCTAGGTGGCCAAGGAAGAATGATAAACCAGCTGCTACAAAGGATAAGTCCAAGTGGTATGCATATCATGAGGATTTTGGGCATCTCACTGAAGAGTGTATTGCACTGAGAAAGGAAATTGGTTACTTGTTGAGCAAGGGGCATTTGAAGGAACTCTTGGGTCGAAAGAAGTGAAGGATCCAGGATCCTGAAAGGATCCCGGAAAGGGCTCCTGCTCCTCCAGCAGATGCACAAGTCATAAATTTCATATCCGGTGGATCAGACATCTGTGGTACATCCTTTTCAGCAGCAAAGAGACACGCTAAGGAAACCAAGATGGATAGTGGAGACAGACCCGTTCGGACCTCCGTTGTCACCCAGGATAAAGTCATAACCTTTGATGAGGATGATCGTGTTGACGTGCAGGATCCTCATCATGATGGTCTTGTGATTACATTGTTTATTTCTAACCACTTTGTTCGCAGGATCCTGATAGATGGAGGAAGCTCTGTGAACATCATCCAGCTTGATGTCCTCAAGAAGATGAATATCCCAGAGTCTGATATTATCCCAAGATCCTCGGTGCTTGTGGGCTTCAGTGGAGAAACTAAGAATACATTGGGGGACATTAAACTCCCAATCTATATCGAAGGATTGCATTCTTATCAGAAGTTTTGTGTTATTGATTGCTTATCTTGCTGTAATGTTATCCTTGGCAGGCCATGGATACATGACATGAAGGCAGTCCCATCCACCTATCATCAATGTGTAAAGCTTCCAAGTCCTTGGGGAGTGGTGAAAATTGAGAGTGATCAACAGGAAGCTAAAAATTGCTATACCTCATCAATGAAGCCAGCCTCAAGACCAAGGGAGCAATAGCAATTAAAGTATCCTTCAAGAGATGTCTTGGAGGCGAGAGAACAGGATTTGAAAGAAATCCTCATGGATCCTGATGATCCTGAATCCAAGATCTTCATAGGATCAGGGATCCTTAGCGATATTGAACAGGAGCTAGTATCCTTCCTCAAAAGAAGGAAAACCACCTTTGCCTGGAAACATGAGGATATGACAGGTATATCTAAAGATATAATTAGTCATAAACTTGGCATTGACAGGTCATTTAAGCCAATTCATCAAAAGAGGAGGAAATTTGCACCTGAAAGGAATGCCATTATCCAGGAAGAGGTAGATAAACTACTTCGGGCAGGTATTGTTTTGGTCAGAAAATCTGATGAGGAAATTGCAACCAAACTCTTTGTTTAGGGGAATGATGCTTAAAATATGGCACAGCGATGAGGATCACTTCAATGTAAAGTATACAAACGACACAAAGATTTATACGGGGAAAAAGCCCTTGATCAAGAATTGATCTCCGGCACAAAAAACCCCGGGTGATGGAAACTACCGATCACCAAGCTCAAATAAATGAATAAACGTTTACAACTTCGGATAGTAACGAGCCAGGTACAAGGATCACTACGGTGAAATGTGTAAAAAGTGTAAGTAATTGCTAAGTGTTTGATTGAGAGCTTGTATGAGCGTGTTTGCGAGTGTGTGTAACTGAGAAATGACTAAGTGTTTTCTACCAGCTCGTTACTCCCTTTTTAAAATAGAAATAACCACCTAAACTAACTATCCGACTTTCGTGCCAAGCCTCCACGTTCTCCATAACGTCTATTTTTGGTCAAGCACGTGCAGCATAGTTTAGGAATATTCTCCAGGAATGTCGCCTAGACTTGGTCAAGCTTAATATACCTGCGAGACGCTACAAAACATAAGTAAACAATCGTTAGTATGAGGATCCTTAAAGTGATCCATGATCCTGATCCTGAAGCTCTTCTGAGGATCACCACCTGTCACAGAAGTAAGGATCACTAATTAGGATAACGAATAAGGATCACTAATTGTTAGAAAATCCTCCCCTAACAATTGCCCCCAAAATATAAGGAGTAATTTGTAAAATCTGGCGAGTTATATTTTCTTGATCTTATCCGTAACTAACTAACGGATATATAGCCGTTAAAATAGAACTAGCCGTTGCGATGATGATGTCACGGAAGTGACAATCCTGCAGAATCATAATTATAAATAGAGATATAGATAGGATCATTATGCATTTAAATTCGAAAGAAACTCCCTTTATAATCTCAGTTGAAGATCAATCAGGTATCTCTTTCTCCTCTCTCTTCCCTTCTTACTCTGTTCTTCTTTCTTTATCTTTATCACTTCGAAAATGTTGCTCCGAAGTTCCCCGGCCAAGGATCACAAAAAGGATAGCCCTTTGAAGAGTCAGAAGATCATCAAGGACTCGGTGAACGAGAGGTGTTGCTTTACCGATGCACAAATAGACAACATCCGTCACCGTTTTCCGGCGAATGTCTTTTTCAAACCCTTCGATTCAACTGTTCTGAGCGACTACGTTTCTGATACATGGGTCGCCTTTCCAGTCACTCCATTTGCTATAGGGTACACCTATCCTTTCTCGGAGTTCACACAATCCTTCTTTTCCCTTACCGGCATATCTTACATTCAAGCCATGCCGATGATCTGGAGGGTTTTATACACCCTAGAGAGGATCATTGAGCAGGAGAGTCTTGATTTAGGAATGTCAGAACTGGCGGAGTTGTATGATCTTACTACCTTCGGTTCCCATCGTTATTTACTTAAACGAAAACCCAGTGCAGATCATCCTCTTCTCAAAGTCACCAAAAACGACAAAGATTGGAAGCGTCGCTTCTTCTTTGTAAGGAGGGATACCATTTCAGATGGAGAGCACTTACCAAGAACATGGTCCACCCATGGTAGGCTGGAGGATCCTGGGAAGGATCACCAGATGGTCATGTTTTTGTAATAGGATCACTAACCCCTTCTTTATCTTGTGTCATGCAGCCATCTCCTTTTCACGTCTCATCACAACGCCCGCAACCAGGGAAAGACTTGCTACTTTCTGGGGACTTGACCCTGAAACTAGAACTTTTAAGACAACAACCCAAGACTCACAGGAGGTATCCTCAGGCTCTGTCACAATGTCAAGTAAGTATCCTTGTTTAAAATTTAAATAAATAATTAAATGTATATTAAGAAAAGATACTTATCTTATTTTGGTTGTGTAGGTGCTGGAAAATCTGCCAAAGCTGCTTCAAGGTTCAGCGTCACCGATCTCACCACTGTCAAATCCTCCAAAAGAAAGGTTCCTACTAGCCCGACAGCCTCAATCCCCAAGGCACCCCTCAAAGGGAAGGGAATCAAGAAGAGAAAGACTTCCGAGGCTGAGGATTTGCAGGGCCTGCCCTTAATTCGCCACCAGTTCCTCGAGTACTTCAATGATGTAAGGATCACTATCTCTGCTCGCATATCCTGCTGATCTAAGGATCACTTGCTCTTGAACCGCTTTACCCTTTTCTTTTGCAGAAATTTGCTGAGATCGAGGATTACGTCGGCCATGTTGAGGATCAAGATAAAAAGATTGCCGACCTCCAGCAGGTTGCTGTGCTCAAGGATCTTGCAATTGCTGATCTTCAGAAGGAACTCAAGGATACCAAACAGAAGATGGCCAAGGTACTGGTTAACTTTGACTATGAAAGGCAGGAGATCACAGATGATGCCAAAGTCTCTGCCGCCATAGCAATGTACAAAACCAAGCTGCAAATGGCCTTGGAGGCTCAGGATCCTGCCTTTGACAAAAGCAACTGGGAGATCGAAGAATGGAAGGCAAGGCTGGCTGAATTGGGTGATGAAGATGAGGCTGAGGAGATTCTGGCAATTGAGGCTAGTGGCAGCGGGTTGAAGGATAAAGCTGAGGATGCAGCGGCTAGTGATGATGATAATGCAGCAAAGGTGTAGGCTGCACAATTGGGCGATGATGGATATATGTGCTAAGGCCGGAGCCCAATTTTTAGTTTGATGGTTGTGATGTTTAAAACAATTTCATGGTTTGTAATAACTCTAAACAATAGTTCTTAGGTTTAAGGATCATGTATGATCCTTTGGACAATGGGCAGGATTGCAATTGGTGGAGGGATCCTCTGTTTGGGGGATGAAGCCATTGTGATCCTGCCGCCTTTATATTCCTGCACTACTTTTGAACTCATTATCATGGACACCCTTTACCTACCCCAGCGGACGGGCCACGTTTTGCTGGTAGATGCTTGGGTAGGTAATTTTGACAACTTTTAAAGGGTTAGCCTTATGTTAATAAATAAAAACTTAACCATTTGTCGCTTATCATGTGTTGTTATCCTTTTTTAATATGTTAATTTCCAACTGTTGTAATGTTCATTCTGTTTATACTTATCAAGCCTTGAAAAATTAGAAAAGATATCCAAAAAGTTTAGGATATGAACAAGGATCACATATCCCATAACCGATAGGTTTAAAAAGTGATGTGATTTAAAAATACAAGTTCAGTTGTCAAGTATAAGGGTTATTTAAAAGAATAATGAATGGAATCTAAAGAGTTAAGGATCATACCTGAGGATCCAAGTTAGAATCCTAACCATAATAAGGATAACTATAAGATAAACCTTAGAATGAAATAAGGATCAAGGATCCCTAGCTGCCTATCTTCATGGACCTGAAATAGAACATAGCTTGGGACTAAGCCAATATAAGAAAAGAGTTAGCAACTGGGGACAAGCCCAAGGATAACTGGGGACGAGCCCAAGGATAACTGGGGACAAGCCCAAGAATCGTGTGTAAACTGGAGTATGGCCCTAACTGGCGACTATCCAAACTTAGTGACATGAAGATGCCAAAACCTTAGCTAACGTGAAAACGTTAGAAACCTTAGCTAACGTGAAAACGTTAGAAACCTTACGACCGGATGTATGGTACGTCTACCATTATACGTAGGATCCTAAGCATAGCCAGAACAATGGAATTATCAGCCCCTAGAACGAGTACTGGTCCCAAAGCCTTGAACTATACCAGGATCATCGTGCGCTACAGGCGGAATCTGGGGACAAGCCCGAATAACTGGGGTTAGACCCAAAAGACGGATTGCTTCTGTGGATAACCAACTTTATGCTAAGGATACCTGAACTTTCAAAACTTAAACTCACGTGAGAGATGGATAAAGGATACATGATCCTTATCCTTATAAGAAAAAATAATAAAATGAAATAGCTTAAGTTTAGGATATTACCTAAGTAAGGATCATCGATACTTTGAGGATCCTTTAAGGATATCCCTTTCGCTAGGATCACCTCTGCCACGAGGATCCTTATCACATGAAATATTTCTTCAAGTGGACAGCATTCCAAGCTCTTGGTAGCAAATCACCTTCCATGGTTAGCAATCTATATGCCCCCTTTCCTGCTTCAGCTTCAATCAAATAAGGGCCTTCCCATTTTGGAGCCAACTTCCCATCAGCATGATTGGTAGTATTTTGGAATGCTTTCCTTAATACCATATCTCCAACTTGAAACCTCCTGATCCTGACATTTTTGTTGTAAGCACCAGCCATTCTTTGTTGATAACTGGCCATCCTGATCCTAGCCATATCCCTGATTTCTTCAATAGTATCCAGGTCTTGAGCCAAGTTTTCATCATTTTCCTCAGGATCACGGGTACTTGTTCTAGCAGTAGGAACCACCATTTCTGTTGGGATCACTGATTCTGCCCCAAACACCAAAGAGAATGGTGTTTGACCAGTAGCATTCTTAGGGGTTGTCCTGTCAGCCCAAAGCACATAGGGTAGTTCTTCTGCCCATTTTCCTTTCTTGGATCCAAGCTTCTTCTTCAAGTTGTTGATGATGATCTTGTTAGATGATTCTGCTTGACCATTAGCTTGTGGGTGGACTGGTGTTGATGTTATCATCTTAATCCCCCAGCTGTCACAAAAGTTAGTGGTTCTGCCCCCAATAAATTGGGAACCATTATCACAAATAATCTCAGAGGGAATTCCAAATCTAGTTATAATATTTCTTTTAATGAAGGATATAACTTCCTTTTCCCTGACTTGGGCAAAAGCTTCAGCCTCTATCCACTTGGAGAAGTAATTAGTCATAGCTAACATGAATACTTTCCCACCAGGTGCCTTAGGGAACTTTCCAACTATATCCATACCCCATCTCATAAATGGCCAAGAGGAGGATATAGGATGCAATAATTCAGCTGGTTGATGAAGGATATTGCTGTGTCTCTGGCAAGGATCACATCTTCTGGCATACTCCACAGCATCTTTCTTCATGGTTGGCCAGTAATATCCTGTCCTCAGGATCCTTGAGAATAACGCCCTGCCCCCAGTGTGGTTTCCACAATCTCCTTCATGGAAGTCTTTTAAAACTTCTTGAACTTCAGGATCCTCAATGCATCTCAAGTATGGTCCTGCAAGAGATCGCCTGTATAACATATTATTCATAATTGTGAATTGAGATACCTTAGATTTGAAAGCCCTAGGATTTTCTCCTGTAGGAAT
This sequence comes from Helianthus tuberosus, assembly GCA_030545235.1. Lineage (NCBI taxonomy): Eukaryota > Viridiplantae > Streptophyta > Magnoliopsida > Asterales > Asteraceae > Helianthus > Helianthus tuberosus. The sequence continues at coordinate 172,103,278 of CM060376.1, read as the reverse complement.
CTCTCCATGTTGTAAGTATCTCATGATTGGTGAGATCCATGATCCGGATCCTGAATAGGATTGAATATCCTCACTAGGGATAACTGCAGAATCATCTCCTATCTCCATAGTCTGGTGATCCTCGATAGCCGGGGTCAGGATATGGATAATGGGAATCCTGATATCCTCTGGGATCTTCAAAGATGATCCTAAGTTAGCCAATGCATCAGCTTCTGTATTTTCTTCCCTTGGTACCTGTGACAAACTGAAGGAAACAAAAGAGAGTGCCAAACTTTTGACTATCTCCAAATATTTGGTTAGCTTTTCACCTTTAACAACATATGATCCATTAAAGTGGTTTGTAATCAACAAAGAATCTACGTGTACCTCAAGATACCTGATCCCCATATTTTTTGCAATTTGCAAACCAGCAATTAAGGCTTCATATTCAGCCTCATTATTAGTGGTTTGGAACTCACAAGCTATAGAATGGGGTATTATGTCCCCCTGTGGCGATTTTAGTAGTATTCCAAGCCCTGTGCCTTTGACGTTTGAGGATCCATCAGTATAGAGTATCCAAGGATCCTTGGTCTCTTCTAGCTGCTGGACTTCTAGCTCAGCTTCTTCTTGTAAATCACTACTGAAATCAGCCACAAAGTCAGCTAATGCTTGTGATTTGATAGCTGTCCTAGGCTCATATCTTATATCATATGCACTCAGCTTTACTGCCCACTTAGCCATCCTTCCTGACATCTCGGGTTTCCTGAGGACATTCTTAATTGGAAAATTAGTTTTAACAATGATAACATGAGTTTCAAAATAATGTCTTAACTTGGTAGATGCCATTATTAATGCGAGAATAAGTTTTTCAAGGTGTGAATACCTGGATTCGGCATCAAGTAAACTTTTACTTACATAATAGACAGGATGTTGTGTACCTTGATGATCCTTAACAAGGACCGCACTTACCGCTTTTGAGGATACAGCAAGATACAAGGATAACACATCACCTTTTTCTGGTTTCATCAAAGCCGGGGCCGAGGATAGGTAATCTTTGAGGGCTTTTAAAGCATTTTCATGCTTCTCCGTCCACTCAAATTTCTTGTTCTTCCTTAGGATATCATAGAATTCTTTACACTTCTCGGAGGACTTGGATATGAATCTGTTCAAGGCTGCTATCCTTCCTGTTAGCCTTTGAACATCCTTAGCATTGGCCGGAGATTTGATGTTCACTATTGCTTTGATTTGTTCCGGGCTAGCTTCGATGCCTCTCTTAGTCACCATGTATCCTAAGAATTTACCTGCTTTAACACCAAAATGACATTTTGAAGGATTAAGCTTCATGTTATATTTGTCAAGGATATCGAATGCTTCCTCCAAGTCTCTTAGGTGATCCTCAGCTTTTAAGGATTTTACCACCATATCATCTATGTAAACCTCCATAGTTTGTCCAATCTGATCCTTGAACATCATATTCACCAGCCTTTGGTACGTTGCACCTGCATTTCTCAATCCGAACGGCATAGCAATATAGCAATATATACCAGTTGGAGTCATGAAGGCTGTATCCTCTTGGTCGGATGGTTCCATTTGGATTTGTTGAAATCCAGATGAAGCATCCATAAAAGTTAACAGTTCATGACCCGCAGTTGCATCCACCATGGAGTCAATGTGGGGTAAAGGGAAAGGATCCTTGGGACATGCCTTATTTAAATCGGTAAAATCGACACATACCCTCCACTTTCCGTTTTTCTTTTGAACAACAACCACATTGGCCAACCATCTTGGATACTTGACCTCTCTAATCATACCTGCCCGGAGCAATTTCTCTACCTCTTCCTGGATAATGGCATTCCTTTCTGGTGCAAACTTCCTTCTCCTTTGATGGATTGGTTTGAAGGATCTGTCGATGCCGAGCTTGTGAGTGATAACATCTTTGGATATACCAGTCATGTCTTCGTGTTTCCATGCAAAGGTAGTCTTTCTCCTTTTGAGGAAGGATATGAGGTCTTCTTTCATTTCGCCAAGGATCCCTGACCCGATATAGATTTTGGATTCAGGATCATCAGGATCCATGAGGATTTCTACCACATCCTGCTCTCTGGCCTCCAAGACACTCCTTGGAGGATACGTTGATTGCTATTGCTCCCTTGACTTCGAAGCTGGTTTCATCGATGAAGTGTAGCAATTCTTAGCTTCCTGCTGATCGCTATCAATCTTTACTATTCCCCAAGGACTAGGAAGCTTCACACATTGATGGTAAGTAGATGGGACTGCTTTCATATCGTGTATCCAGGGCCTGCCAAGGATAACATTACAACAAGATAAACAGTCAATAACACAAAATTTTTGATAAGAGTGTAAGCCTTCAATATATATTGGGAGTTTAATGTCCCCCAGGGTGTTCTTAGTTTCGCCACTAAATCCCACGAGCATGGAGGATCTTGGTATGATCTCTGATTCAGGGATACCCATCTTCTTTAGAACATCAAGCTGGATAATGTTCACTGAACTTCCTCCGTCTATTAGGATCCTGCGGACAAAATAGTTAGATATAAAAAGAGTAATAACTAAACCATCGTGATGAGGATCCTGGATATCAATACGATCCTCTTCATCAAAGGTTATGACTTTTCCTTCGGTGACACTCGATGTTCGAACTGGTCTTTCTCCATTATCCATTTTAGTTTCCTTTGCATGCCTCTTAGCTGCTGAGAAGGATGTGCCACAAATGTCGGATCCCCCAGAAATAAAGTTTATCACTTGTGCATCTGCTGGAGGGGCTGGAGCCTTCTCGGGGATCCTTTCAGGATCCTGAGTCCTTGACTTTTTTCTTCCCAACAACTCTTTTAGATGCCCTTTGCTCAACAAGTATCCAATTTCCTTTCTTAATGCAATGCATTCTTCTGTGAGGTGCCCAAAATCTTCATGATATGCACACCACTTTGATTTATCCTTAGTTGCAGCTGGCCTGTCATTCTTTCTTGGCCATCTAGCCTTATCACCTAGGTTCTGCATGGCAAGGATTAGTTCATTGTTATCAACACTAAAGCAATATTCAGAAATTGGAGGATAATCCTCATCATCCTCTTCTTGATCAATAGAATGCACGTTCTGATTATCAGATTTGTTGTAGGATCTGAACTTGTTGTTTCTGAATGAGGATCCTTGCTTATCCTGCTTTGAGGATCCTGTTATCCTCTCCTGAATCCTCTTGTCATCCTCTAGCCGAATGAACCTGAGGGCCCGGGTTCTTACCTCATCTAGGTTCCTGCATGGTGTCATAACAAGATCATCATAAAATAACGAATCCCTAAGCAGTCCCATTTTGAAGGCCTCAACAGCCGTGGCTATATCTAAGTTGGGAATGTCTAAGGATTCTTTACTGAATTTAGTAATGTAATCCCTTAGTGATTCATTATGACCCTGGGTTATCCTATATAAATCACTAGTTAATCGTTCAAATTTTCTACTACAAGAAAACTGAGTATTAAACAAGTTAACTAGGTTTGCAAATGAGGTAATAGAATAGGGAGGAAGACTTAGCAGCCATTTGAGAGCTGATCCAGTAAGAGTGGATCCGAATCCTTTGCATAGGCATGCTTCCTTTAACTTTTCTGGGATTGGATTGATCTCCATCCTCTCCCTGTATTGTGCTATGTGTTCTTCAGGATCCGTCGAACCATCATACAGTTTCATTGTAGGCACATGGAACCTCTTGGGTATCTCAGCATCACAGATTGGTGGTGCAAAACGAGATATCTTGTGGCTCCCATCTGCAATCTCTGGAATAGGTTTGACTACTCCCGGAACACTCGAGATCATATCCTTTAGCTTTTGCAATTCTCTGGCCATGGCATGATTGATACCTGGATCCTGCATAAGACCATGGTTAGTAGTATGAGAATTATTAAAAGTGTTACCTCCCATTGGATTCAAGTTAGGAAGAATGGAGGTTAATCCATATTGTTGAGACTCTGGAATGATCGAGGGACCGGTAGAGGCATTGGTCTGCATTGGAATAAAATCTCCTTGATGGACATCTGAACTTCCTGTTTGCAGACTCCTCAAGGATCCTGGCATCTGGAAGGATCCCTGAAACTGGGATGATCCTGGAAAGAAGGAGGATCCTTGAACCTGGGATGATCCTGGAACGAAGGAGGATCCTTGAACCTGGGATGATCCTGGAACGAAGGAGGATCCTTGAACCTGGGATGATCCTGGGACGAAGGAGGATCCTTGAACCTGGGATGATCCTGGAACGAATGAGGATCCTTGAACCTGGGATGATCCTGGGACGAAGGAGGATCCTTGAACCTGGGATGATCCTGGAACGAAGGAGGATCCTTGAACCTGGGATGATCCTGGGACGAAGGAGGATCCTTGAAACTGCTGCATTCCTGAATATCCTCCTGTACTCGTGAGGGATCCCATATGCTGGGGATAGGATCCTGCTGGCTGGAAATATGAACCTAGTGCCTGGGTCATAGCAGTTGTTCCGTAGTGCACTCCTTTTGGTCCACCCGCACATTGAATGTCTGGAACCACTGACGGCTGAGAAATAACCACCGGAGTATCAAAATTCAAAGATCTGGGCATCAGTGGGGAACGATCCTCTGCCGTTTTCTTCTGTTTCTTAATTTCGTCAATCTCCCGGAGGATCCTTTCGTTGGTCTTATCCTGCTCTTGTGCATGATTCCTCATCTGCAAAATCAAAGCATAGAGATCATTAGTAGTAGGATTAGTTGAAACAGAAGAAGCAGGTGGTTTTGAGAAAATGGGAGTCGGTTTCTTCGCAGCATTCTCTGTATTCTTCTGGGATCCAGAAGGTGGTGGAGGCAAAGGAGGAACGCCTTGTGAGGAAGTGAATGAGGGCATCAAGTTTGAAGCATTCTTCGATGAGGAAGCCATCTGCTTGGTTGTAGTGAGCCGAATTAAGCACAGAAATGCGTATTTTCTTAAGGACGAAGCACCAATTGCCCCACGGTGGGCGCCAAACTGTTTTGGTCAGAAAATCTGATGAGGAAATTGCAACCAAACTCTTTGTTTAGGGGAATGATGCTTAAAATATGGCACAGCGATGAGGATCACTTCAATGTAAAGTATACAAACGACACAAAGATTTATACGGGGAAAAAGCCCTTGATCAAGAATTGATCTCCGGCACAAAAAACCCCGGGTGATGGAAACTACCGATCACCAAGCTCAAATAAATGAATAAACGTTTACAACTTCGGATAGTAACGAGCCAGGTACAAGGATCACTACGGTGAAATGTGTAAAAAGTGTAAGTAATTGCTAAGTGTTTGATTGAGGGCTTGTATGAGCGTGTTTGCGAGTGTGTGTAACTGAGAAATGACTAAGTGTTTTCTACCAGCTCGTTACTCCCTTTTTAAAATAGAAATAACCACCTAAACTAACTATCCGACTTTCGTGCCAAGCCTCCACGTTCTCCATAACGTCTATTTTTGGTCAAGCACGTGCAGCATAGTTTAGGAATATTCTCCAGGAATGTCGCCTAGACTTGGTCAAGCTTAATATACCTGCGAGACGCTACAAAACATAAGTAAACAATCGTTAGTATGAGGATCCTTAAAGTGATCCATGATCCTGATCCTGAAGCTCTTCTGAGGATCACCACCTGTCACAGAAGTAAGGATCACTAATTAGGATAACGAATAAGGATCACTAATTGTTAGAAAATCCTCCCCTAACAGGTATGATTAGAGAGGTCAAGTATCCAAAATGGTTAGCCAATGTGGTTGTTGTTCAAAAGAAAAATGGAAAGTGGAGGGTATGTGTCGATTTTACAGATTTAAATAAGGCATGTCCCAAGGATCCTTTCCCATTACCCCACATTGACTCCATGGTGGATGCTACCGCGGGTCATGAGTTGTTAACTTTTATGGATGCTTCATCTGGATTTCAACAAATTCAGATGGAACCATCTGATCAAGAGGATACAGCCTTTATGACCCCAACGGGTATATACTGTTATATTGCTATGCCGTTTGGATTAAGGAATGCAGGTGCCACTTATCAAAGGCTAGTTAATATGATGTTCAAGGAACAAATTGGACACACTATGGAAGTCTATATTGATGACATGGTGGTTAAGTCCAAGAAAGCTGAGGATCACCTTAAAGACTTGGAGGAAGCATTCAATATCCTTGATAAATTTAATATGAAACTAAATCCTTCTAAGTGTCATTTTGGTGTTAAGGCAGGTAAATTCTTAGGATATATGGTGACAAAGAGGGGCATTGAAGCAAGTCCAGAGCAAATCAAGGCTATTGTAAATATCAAATCTCCTGCCAATGCTAAGGATGTGCAAAGATTAACGGGCAGGATCGCGGCCTTGAACAGATTCATATCCAAATCCTCAGAAAAGTGTAAGAAATTCTACGATATCCTGAGGAAAAACAAGAAATTTGAATGGACTGAGAAGCATGAAGGTGCCCTCAGAGCTCTTAAAGATTACCTATCCTCAGCCCCAGCTTTGATGAAACCAGAAAAAGGAGATGTGTTATCCTTATATTTGGCGGTATCCTCAAAAGCAGTAAGTGCGGTCCTTGTTAAGGATCACCAAGGTACACAACATCCTGTTTATTATGTAAGTAAGAGCTTACTTGATGCTGAATCCAGGTATTCACATTTAGAAAAACTTATCCTTGCATTAATTATGGCATCCACTAAATTAAGACATTATTTTGAGACTCATGCCATTATTGTTAGGACTAATTTTCCAATTAAGAATGTTCTCAGGAAACCTGAAATGTCATGAAGGATGTCTAAGTGGGCAGTGAAGCTAAGTGCATATGATATAAGATATGAACCAAGGACTGCCATCAAATCCCAAGCCTTAGCTGACTTTGTGGCAGATTTTAGTAGTGATTTGCAAAAGGAGGCTGAATTAGAAGTCCAACAGCTTGAAGAAACCAATGATCCTTGGGTACTGTTCACTGATGGATCCTCCAATGTAAACGGAACAGGGCTTGGAATACTACTAAAATCGCCACAGGGGGACATAATACCCCACTCCATAGCTTGTGAATTTCAAACTACCAACAATGAGGCTGGGTATGAAGCCTTGATAGCTGGTTTGCAAATTGCAAAGCATATGAGGATCAGGTATCTTGAGGTACATGTAGATTCTTTACTGATCACTAATCACTTTAATGGATCCTATGCTGTTAAAGGTGAAAAGCTAATCAAATATTTGGAGATAGTCAAAAAATTGGCACTCTCTTTTGTATCCTCTAGTTTGACACAGGTACCAAGGGAAGAGAATGCAGAGGCAGATGCATTAGCCAATTTAGGATCATCCTTGAAGATCCCGGAGGATATCAAGATCCATATTATCCATATCCCGACCCCGGCTATTGAGGATCATGTAGTTATGGAGATAGGAGAGGATTCTGCAATCATCCCTGGTGATGATACTCAGTCTCATTCAGGATCATGGATCCTTCCAATCATGAGATACATACAACACGGAGAGATTCATACAGGAGAAAACCCTAGGGCTTTCAAATTCAAGGTATCTCAATTTACAATATTTAATAATATGTTGTACAAACGATCTCTTGCAGGACCATATTTAAGATGCATTGAGGATCCTGAAATCCAAGAAGTCCTAAAGGATTTCCATGAAGGAGATTGTGGAAATCACACTGGGGGCAGAGCATTGTTCTCAAGGATCCTAAGGACAGGATACTATTGGCCCACTATGAAGAAGGATGCTGTGGAGTATGCCAAGAAATGTGATCCTTGTCAGAGGCATAGTAATATCCTTCACCAACCAGCAGAGCTCTTGCATCCTATATCCTCTTCTTGGCCATTCATGAGATGGGGAATGGGTATAGTTGGAAAGCTTCCTAAGGCACCTGGTGGAAAAGTATTCATGCTTGCTATGACTGATTACTTCTCTAAGTGGATAGAGGCTGAAGCCTTTGCTCAAGTCAGAGAAAAGGAAGTTATATCCTTCATTAAAAGAAACATTATTACTAGATTTGGTATCCCTTCTGAGATTATTTGTGATAATGGATCCCAATTTATTGGGAATAGAACTACTAACTTTTGTGGCAGCTGGGGGATTAAGATGATAACATCAACACCAGTCCACCCACAAGCTAATGGTCAGGCAGAATCATCCAACAAGATTATCATCAACAATTTGAAGAAAAAGCTTGGATCCAAAAAAGGAAAATGGGCAGAAGAACTACCTTATGTGCTTTGGGCTGATAGGACAACTCCCAAGAATGCTACAAGCCAAACTCCATTTTCTTTGGTATTTGAGGCAGAATCAGTGATCCCTACAGAAATGGTGGTTCCAACTGCAAGAACAAGCATTCGTGATCCTGAAGAAAATGCTGAAAACTTGGTTCAAGACCTGGATACTATAGAGGAAATCATGGACTTGGCAAGGATAAGGATGGCCAGTTATCAACAAAGGATGGCTGGAGCTTACAACAAAAATGTCAGGATCAGGAAATTCCAAGTTGGTGATATGGTATTAAGGAAAGCATTTCAAAATACCACCAATCCTGCTGATGGAAAGCTAGCACCAAAGTGGGAAGGCCCCTATTTGATTGAAGCTGAAGCAGGAAAGGGGGCATATCGATTGCTAACAATGGAAGGTGATTTGCTACCAAGAGCTTGGAATGCTGTCCATTTGAAGAAGTATTTTATATGACTAGGATCCATGATCCTCATTTGACAAGTATCCTTGAAGGATCCTTACAGACAGATGATCCTCTTTCTGGTAACATTCTAATCTCAAACTATTTCATTCTTTTATTCTCTTATATAAGGATAAGGATCCTGCATCCTTTATCCTCCGTTTACTTGGTTCTGAGTTTTGAAGGTTCAGGTATCCTTAACTAAGGATTGAGTATCCACAGAAGTATCCAGTTATTTGGGCTTGTCCCTAGTTATTTGGGCTTGACCCCAGTTATTTGGGCTTGACCCCAGTTATTTGGGCTAGTCCCCAGTTTGGGCCTGTCCCCAGTTTCACGAGTAGCGCACGATGATCCTGGTATAGTTCATGGCAATGGGACCAGTACTTGCTTTAGGGGCTGACAATTTCATTGTACTGGCTATATTCAGGATCCTACGTATAATGGTAGACGTACCATACATCCGTTCCTAAGGTTTCTAACGTTTTCACGTAAGCTAAGGTTTTGGCATTTTCATGTCACTAAGTTTGGATAGTCGCCAGTGAGGGCCATACTCCAGTTTACATACGATCCTTTGGGCTTGTCCCCGGTTATCCTTTGGGCTTGTCCCCGGTTATCCTTTGGGCTTGTCCCCGGTTATCCTTTGGGCTTTTCCCTAGTTATCATTTGGGCTTGTCCCCAGTATATTGGGCTTGTCCCCAGAATTGTTGGGCTTGTCCCCAGTTACTAACTTTCATCTTATATTGGCTTAGTCCCAAGTTGTATCCTATTTCAGGTTTTTGAAGTTAAACGACTAAGGATCCTTGATCCTTACCTTTTACTAAGGTTTGTCTTCTGGGTTATCCAGATATTAAGTGTTAAAAGATAGGATCCTAACTTGGATTCTCAGGTATGATCCTTAACTATTTTGATTTTATTCATTATTTATTTGAATGACCCTTATCCTTTGACAACTTAACTTGTGATCCTTAAACTATATTACTTTTCAGAACTTATCGATTATAGGATATGTGATTCTTGATCATATCCTAAAAATTTTTGAGGATATTTCTTAAATTCTTTCTTTACTTGATAAGTTTAAACAAATTGAACAACACAACAGTTAGAAAGTAAAATACTAACAAGGATATCAACACAGGATAAGCCAAAAAGTTAAGGTTATTTTATTCACAAAAGCTTAAACCCTTTTAAGGTTGTCAAAATTGCCAACCCACGTTTCTACCAGCAAAACGTGGCCCGTCCACATGGGTTGGCAAAGGGTGTCCATTGTTCATAGGTCTAACAAGTGCAGGAAATTAAAGACGGAAGGATAACAAGTGGCTTCATCCCCCAAACAGAGGATCCATCCACCACCTATTATCCTACCTATTGTTCAAAGGATCATCCATGATCCTCAACCCTAATTACTATTGTATAAGTACAGGCCAACTATTGTTCATCAAAACATCATCAAAATAAAAACCATAACCAAACTAAAAAATGGGCTCCGGCTACGTCTAGAAATGTCATTCATCGCCCATTCATGCAGCCTACACCTTCGCTGCATCATCATCCACTCCAGCTCCAGTATCCTTCGCGTGATCCTTGCCACTACCACTAGCCTCGATTGCCAGGACCTCGTCAGCCTCATCCTCATCCTCCAACTCAGCCAGCCTGGCCTTCCAGCCTTCCATGTCCCAGCTGCTCCTATCAAATGCGGGATCCCGAGCTTCTTGAGCCATCTGTAGCTTGGTCTTGTACATGGAAATGGCAGCGGAGACCTTAGCATCCTCCGTGATCTCGCTCTTCTCATAATCAAAGTTGATCAGAATGGCAGCTGTTTGAGCTTTGGCGTCGTTGAGATCCTTTTCAAGGGAAGCGATCTTGAGGTCTTTGAGCATGGCTACTTTTTGGAGGTCGGAGTGTTTCTCCTCTAGCTCTTCAACATTCCCAACATAGTACTCGATCTCCGCAAATTTCTACAATAAAGACAACGCAAAGATTAGGATCAGGTGATCCTCAAGTGGATAGGGTAATTAAACTGAGTCAGTGATCCTTACATAATTGAAGTACTCGAGGAATTGATGACGAATCAGAGGTAAGTGTCACGGTCCCCGACCCACCCTGGACGGAATCGGGAGTTGCGAACATCCCAGTGGTACCGGTGATTATTTTGAAAACGTTGCAGCGGAAATTTCATCAGGACCGCGAGTTAGGAAAAATATCAGAGTTTAGAAAACACCGGATTTTATTTATTAAATAGATGGGATAAACCCATGTTTTACAATGGTAGCTTTAATAAAGATAAATTTTATTACATAAAACAATATTTCTTAATTTGATTTAATTAATAAAATAAGCCACTTCTTGATGCCTTTCAGTTCCGTATCCATCTCTTACTCCAATATACTGTAATTACCTGAAACGCGTTTTAAAAAGGTTTTGTCAGCGGAAAATACTGAGTGAATCGTTCATTTTACTAAAACGACCTGTTTGTTATAATTTACAGTATTAAGAGCAATTACAATGTCTCTATCTTTTAAATTAACTGAACCAGTTGTCACTTGACCGGACTTGTGACTGTGGACATATCACTTGTTGGGTCCGTTCACCCACAAATGATAAATAATTAGTAGCTATGTGCACATCCCCCCACATACTGGCAGTAATTTCAGATTACATAGACTTAATCCCTGTAATTATAACCTTTGAAAATAAACATGCTTTTGTAAAGTAATTTGATAAAAAGAGAATGACTCACTTTATAAGCATGCAGTATTGATTTAACAAGCTTCTTGATTCTACTCCTTCTGATAATTAAGCGTATACTTTATTGTTCTGAATCTTCTGATGATTTAACAGCTTGTTTGATTGTATATTTGGGAGTATTCTGGTACTTAAACATATAGTTTAACAGAATGGAATACGTATTTGTGTAAAAACCCAAATCAAACCTTAACGGTAGTCACGAGATTCGAACCTTAACGAAATTCACAAAGTATAGTCTTATTCAGACAGTACTTTGGTATCCATTTAATGAACTCACAAAGTAAAGCAGTTTGGATTCCGTTTACCGAAATTCACAAAGTACAACACTGTGGCATTCGTTAGATGGTTCCTGAATCGATCGGACAGAACATCGCTTCGGTGATTATTGGTTGAAACACCAACGTATAGAGAGAAGAATAGAAGAAATGAACAAAGGAAAATGAATCCTAAGCTTCCTATTTATAGGTAAGAGGATAAGTTTTACCCTATATAGAATTTCCCTAGATAAGTTTTCCCCAGATAAAGCCTTCCCTGAATAACACTTTCCTTAGATAAAATCTTCTTTAGATAATATCTACCCCATATATATCTATTTTTCATGTATATCTATTTAGGTGATAAATAAATCTTACTTAGCTTAATTAATATTGATTAACTGATTAATTAATCTTGATTAACTGATTAATTAATCATACTTAACTTAATTAACAGATTAATTAATCTACTCAGTTAACTTAACTGCTAAGTTTATTTAACTATTAAGTTTCTTAGCTTTTAAGTATTCTAGCAGCTACCTGCTTACGAGTTCTAATTTCTAGATACAATGGAACTCGTATTAGTGTATTAACTCAATTCAACTTTAACGACAATCACGAGATAGAAACCCTCACAATGAATGACAAAGTGCGAAACTTAAACATTCATCGAATTCACGACGAATGACAAAGTATAACCCGAGTTTGAGCAGCACTTAAACATCCATCGGATAGTTTCAATCGATCGGATAAAGTATCGTACCAGTGATTAAAGTTATTACCCTAATAACGGGCAGAGTTTCGGGATTTAGAAGGCATGATCCCGAGCTACTAATTAATATAATAAAAGGAAAGGAAAGAATTGTAACAGTGATCGAGTTAATACCCTGGATTCGTAGCAGCGTCTCTCTACGTGAAAGTGTGATTTTGAACGAATTGGAGTATAACTCTGTGTAGGAAACGGATTTGAATGTCGAACCAATGCCAGAAATCAAGTGCCAATGCCCTCTATTTATACTGAAAAATTGTCCCTCTCGCGCCACGCGAGAGGTCCTTGGGTGCGCGTCGCGTGGCGCGACGGGTTACTTTTAACCTCAGGTTGCCGCGTGTATTTGTAGGTTAGCTGAGTCGACGGATCGAGAAAATTCGATTCTGACAGCAAACTGTGATGATAATTGTAAATGGGAAATACCCCCCCCCCCCTGAGTTTTAGGGGCCCTGATCCTGATTACGATTGTTCTGAAATTTTTAGGGTTTGTGCAGGATTACTTGAGTGTCTCAATTAGGGTTTCCTTTTGGGCAAATTAAAATAAGAAATAGTATTTTTAATAAGAGTTTTTACATCAGGGGTCCGGGTTTATACTTACGGAACGTTTTTAGGACATTTTTGTGTGAGTCGTTACATTCTCCCCACCTTGTTTTAAATCTCGTCCTCGAGATTTAGGCTACGATATCTCTTTTAGAATTATGTCATGTTTTAGTTAGTAAGAACAGTTTTAAGGAAGATGGTACAAAATATCAAATTTTGTGAATATGAATTTTACAATAAATTGGACTTAATACTCAACTAAATCAATTCAAGAGATCGATGTCAAATGAATGAGATGAAATTTTAAAATTTTCAAGGTGACTAGGTTTAAATTAAAAGAGATATATGGTCAATGGATGTGAATATTTACAAGTTGTAAATGACTTTAGAAATAATAGAAGTCATTGTCAAAGGAAACTTACTTTGATTGTCAACTGAAGACGACTTAGAATCCACAGGCTCAAATAAAAATAGAAACACGAAAATAATTTGTCAACTATAGAATTATGATATGAGAAAAATCAATGTGTTGACATGCAAGGATACACCGAAATACAATAGAGTTTAGTGTATAATTGTCTTTAATACATAATTGCATTAAGACTATTTTTTTTTTAAATGATGAGTCAAAGGAAAGACATACGTGGTTTTGAATAATTCGTATGATTATGATTAGCGCAAGCTACAATTTTATGCCGATACCGCAAGGTGTCGTAACGATTGAAATAGTTCAATAATTACGGTGACCGAACAAATTCACCGTTACTGAAGAAAATTTCAAATTATAGGTTTTTCAATTGATGATGAATAGATCAAAATGAAAATTATAGAATTTTAAATGAAAGAATCTTTAGAGGTACACAGGAATATAATATGAATTTGTGTACTCTTATCTTAATACATAATTGTATTAAGACTGGTTAAGATAATGAACCAACAGGGATAAATAAATAAATCCGTACATCAGGTGTGAAAGTGAAATTAGCTCAAGCTACAAATTTATGGTGACGCCACAAGGTGTAGTAATCGAAATAATAGTAGCAGTGAATGAAATGAGTTTCACCGTGTTTGAAATTAAATGAAAGTTCAACGAAGTAAGTTCGAATGTTTGTTTCAAACAAATTTAGTAGGATTTTTTTTACTGAAATTGAAACAATTGAATAATGTTTTTCGATCAAAGATGATAAAGCATTAAAGATTACGAAAGGCTCGATTGATGATATAAGAATCATTAAGAGATACACTGAAATATGAAATGAATTTGTGTATCATTATCTTAGCACACGATTGTGTTAAGATTGCTTTTATAGGACAAACCAACAAAGCGGATTCAATATAAGTAAATAAATAAATTAAATCTGTATATGATGTGTGCAAACGAGATTAGCGCAAGCTTCAATTTGATGAAAATGTCACCACAAGGTGATCAAAGAAACAATTCAATGAAGTTGAAGACCAAGCAAAACAAATGAAGTGCTTGGTGGGACTATTTTGAATATGATAGCTTCAATCCATCATATGGTACCTTGAAATGAATATGTAATGCGAGCAAGTTCAAACAATTAAACTTGTTTCAAATAAAACGAGTTCATGTATCAAATAAGAAAGTTCGGACATGGTTACAACAAAAACCATGTATGCCAAAGGAAATTGAGATTTTCAAGAAATTCATTGACTCGATATCAAAGAGTCATCGTTTTGCAATAATGTGGTTTACAATGCAAAGATCAAGTATAGCGAAACGATATTTGAGTTTAGATAAAATAACAAATAGGAATGAAGTCCTCCAGTGGCCTTCATAAATCGAATGAAGCACATGCGCAACAAACAGTGCATGTGTAACGTGTGGATTTACCAAGAAATAAAATAGATTAATATTTGCTACTATGAAAGAAATCCTCATGGTATGATGACCATTAGGGGAAGTAGAAATGCAAAAGTCTATTCACAGAGGTCAGAATTTTAACAAAAGAAATTTAAGAATTTCATCTGGAATTTTGGGTTATAACCGTTGTTAAGTGACATTACCCAGGAATGTCGAATAAAATGAAATAGGGGATTTTGCAAAGATATGTGACTCCTTTTTGCAGTGATAATAATTATGATTCTGATTAGACTGTGCACCGATGATTGTGAAATCTTGTTCCAACTTACCTCAGCGAGATTTATGTCGATTTGTATGTGGCAAAGTGCCGCTTTTTGATCAGTAGTTCTCCACTGCTGAGATGAGCATTGTTGTTGTCGTGCCCAATCATATTTTCCAATGGTCTTGTCTCGAAAGTCGTGTGTGAAATATTTTGACGTCTGTGGACGTATAATTTAAGTTTCATGTGTTTTCTTGTGCAGTAGCACAACTTTACATGCTTCTTACTTGCGTTATAGTATATGGTAACGCATTGGTAATTCTTATACTTTTGTCAACTTAAAGAGTTTCCATTGTTTATATTGTCGCACAAATTACGAGGTAGATGATCAAACGAAATAATGTTTGATATCAGAATGATAGATGTATACGAGAGATTTCTGATAAAGAAATCTAGACACATATGCTTTTGCTTTATTCTTAATTGACTTTTGGAATTTCTTATAGATATACATATTTATATAATCATATATTTCACATGCTGTAATATACATACCCTCTATAAGGTCAATGTATTTAACAGATTCATATTTCCAAAAACAAGTCAGATATCAGGCCATGATATTATTTAGGGAAATCTTGTCACTTGTTTGACATATTACATACCCCGTCTTACCCGGTTCTCGCCGGAGAGGTAATCTTAGTATATCCGAACAAACTGGAGAGTCTGCTACACCATACCCAGTATTGCCGGAGAAAATTTTCTATTTCCCATAAATAATATCTTTTCAAGATTTTTAAGAGTGCCTCCCTTAATAGGGCTTTTATCCAGAATCAAGGAAATTTGTATTCCCGTAACATATCTTATTCCAGACCAAGTAATATCAATAAGCAATAATTACTATTAATTCTTGCTTATTTATCATATCTTGCAATATTCTAATTACCATTCCCATCATACTTTATTTACACAAGTACTTAGCTTATCTCGAAGCTGATACTAAGGCATCTTTTCTTAAGTTCAAGTCTAAATGCTATCAGGTGTGCTACCAGTTAATGGTAATCTCCTAACTCTTTTATATAAGCTTAGGTATTTTTATCACAACACCTATTGGCTTTAAGCAGTGGCTCTGATACCACCTTCTGTCACGGTCCCCGACCCACCCTGGACGGAATCGGGAGTCGCGAACAGCCCAGTGGTACCGGTGATTATTTTGAAAACGTTGCAGCGGAAATTTCGTCAGGACCGTGAGTTAGGAAAAATATCAGAGTTTAGAAAACACCGGATTTTATTTATTAAATAGATGGGATAAACCCATGTTTTACAATGGTAGCTTTAATAAAGATAAATTTTATTACATAAAACAATATTTCTTAATTTGATTTAATTAATAAAATAAGCCACTTCTTGATGCCTTTCAGTTCCGTATCCATCTCTTACTCCAATATACTGTAATTACCTGAAACGCGTTTTAAAAAGGTTTTGTCAGCGGGAAATACTGAGTGAATCATTCATTTTACTAAAACGACCTGTTTGTTATAATTTACAGTATTAAGAGCAATTACAATGTCTCTATCTTTTAAATTAACTGAACCAGTTGTCACTTGACCGGACTTGTGACTGTGGACATATCACTTGTTGGGTCTGTTCACCCACAAATGATAAATAATTAGTAGTTATGTGCACATCCCCCCACATACTGGCAGTAATTTCAGATTACGTAGACTTAATCCCTGTAATTATAACCTTTGAAAATAAACATGCTTTTGTAAAGTAATTTGATAAAAAGATAATGACTCACTTTATAAGCATGCAGAATTGATTTAACAAGCTTCTTGATTCTACTCCTTCTGATAATTAAGCGTATACTTTATTGTTCTGAATCTTCTGATGATTTAACAGCTTGTTTGATTGTATATTTGGGAGTATTCTGGTAGTTAAACATATAGTTTAACAGAATGGAATACGTATTTGTGTAAAAACCCAAATCAAACCTTAATGGTAGTCACGAGATTCGAACCTTAACGAAATTCACAAAGTATAGTCTTATTCAGACAGTACTTTGGTATCCATTTAATGAACTCACAAAGTATAGCAGTTTGGATTCCGTTTACCGAAATTCACAAAGTACAACACTGTGGCATTCGTTAGATGGTTCCTGAATCGATCGGACAGAACATCGCTTCAGTGATTATTGGTTGAAACACCAACGTATAGAGAGAAGAATAGAAGAAATGAACAAAGGAAAATGAATCATAAGCTTCCTATTTATAGGTAAGAGGATAAGTTTTACCCTATATAGAATTTCCCTAGATAAGTTTTCCCCTGATAAAGCCTTCCCTGAATAACACTTTCCTTAGATAATACCTTCCCTAGGTAATACTTTCCTTAGATAAAATCTTCTTTAGATAATATCTACCCCATATATATCTATTTTTCATGTATATCGATTTAGGTGATAAATAAATCTTACTTAGCTTAATTAATCTTGCTTAGCTTAATTAATCTTGCTTAACTTAATTAATATTGATTAACTGATTAATTAATCTTGATTAACTGATTAATTAATCATACTTAACTTAATTAACATATTAATTAATCTACTCAGTTAACTTAACTGCTAAGTTTATTTAACTATTAAGTTTCTTAGCTTTTAAGTATTCTAGCAGCTACCTGCTTACGAGTTCTAATTTCTAGATACAATGGAACTCGTATTAGTGTATTAACTCAATTCAACTTTAACGACAATCACGAGATAGAAACCCTCACAATGAATGACAAAGTGCGATACTTAAACATTCATCGAATTCACGACGAATGACAAAGTATAACCCGAGTTTGAGCAGCACTTAAACATCCATCGGATAGTTTCAATCGATCGGATAAAGTATCGTACCAGTGATTAAAGTTATTACCCTAATAACGGGCAGAGTTTCGGGATTTAGAAGGCATGATCCCGAGCTACTAATTAATATAATAAAAGGAAAGGAAAGAATTGTAACAGTGATCGAGTTAATACCCTGGATTCGTAGCAGCGTCTCTCTACGTGAAAGTGTGATTTTGAACGAATTGGAGTATAACTCTGTGTAGGAAACGAATTTGAATGTCGAACCAATGCCAGAAATCAAGTGCCAATGCCCTCTATTTATACTGAAAAATTGTCCCTCTCGCGCCACGCGAGAGGTCCTTGGGTGCGCGTCGCGTGGCGCGACGGGTTACTTTTAACCTCAGGTTGCCGCGTGTATTTGTAGGTTAGCTGAGTCGACGGATCGAGAAAATTCGATTCTGACAGCAAACTGTGATGATAATTGTAAATGGGAAATACCCCCCCCCCTGAGTTTTAGGGGCCCTGATCCTGATTACGATTGTTCTGAAATTTTTAGGGTTTGTGCAGGATTACTTGAGTGTCTCAATTAGGGTTTCCTTTTGGGCAAATTAAAATAAGAAATAGTATTTTTAATAAGAGTTGTTACATCAGGGGTCCGGGTTTATACTTACGGAACGTTTTTAGGACATTTTTGTGTGAGTCGTTACAGTAAGCCTTGGAGGTTGTCAGCTTCAGAGGTTTTTCTCTTCTTTCCACCTCTTCCCTTTGAAGTGGTAGCTTTGGGGATTACAACGGAGGGGCTAGCAGCAGCCCTTTTCTTGGATCGGACGGTGTCAAGCTCAGTGACACTGAATTTGGATGCAGATTTTGATGACTTTCCAGCGCCTACACACCCAAAACAGATAAGTATATTTATCCTGTTTCTTTTTAACTATCTATTCAAACATTTAAATATAAAAAGTACAGGATACTTACTTACTTGACATAGTAACAGAACCTGAGGATACTTCCTGTGAATCCTGGGTGTTTGTTTTGAATGACCTTGTTGCAGGATCAAGTCTTCTGAAAGCAACAAGTCTCTCCTCGGTGGCAGGTGAAGGTATAATATGTGAAATTGTGATGGTTGTACAAGAGAAACGGAAGCATATTAGTAATCATACCATGAGTGCTCCACTTCCTTGGCAGATCCTTTCCATCCGGGATAGAATCCCTTCTGACAAAGAAGAACCACCGTTTCCAATTGGTATCATTCTTAGTAGCTTTAAAGATGGGATGTTCTTCTCCGGGTTTACGCTTGAATAAATATCGGTGGGATCCAAATGTTGTGAGATCATACATCTCGGCCAATTCCGACATTCCCAGGTTAATTCCTTCTTGCTCAATGATCCTTTCAAGGGTATATAAGACCCTCCAGATCATTGGCATAGCTTGAATATAGGAGATGCCGGTGAGGGAGAAAAATGATTGGGTGAATTCAGGGAAAGGATACAAGTATCCTATTGAGAAAGGAGTGACTGGGAAAGCTACCCAAGTTTCGGAAACGTAATCACTCAGAACAGTGGGATCAAACGATTTGAAAGTGGTGTTCGCCGGGAAGCAATGCCGGATTCTATCTATTTGTGGGTCAGAGAAGCAACATCTTTCTTTCGGTGAATCTTTGATGATCCCCTGGCTCTTGAGAGGACTGTCCTTCTTATGATCCTTGGCTGGTGAGGATCTTAGCATCATCTTGGTTTCGAAGAAGGTAAAGAAAGGAGCAAAGAAAGAAAACGTAAAGGAAGAAGAGGAAGAGAAATACGTGCTTAATCGTCGGATGTGAATTTAAAGGGAGTTCTCTTGAATTTAAATGTGAAATGATCTCTATCTCTAACTCCTATTTATAATGATGATTCTGCAGGATAGTCACCTCAGTGACGTCACGTTCGCAACGGCTAGTCCGATTATAACGGCTAGTTATCCGTTGGTTAATTGCGGATAAGAACAAAATATAACTCATTTATTTACATAATTACTCCTTATATTTTGGGGGCAATTGTTAGGGGTGGATTTCTAAATGATCAGTGATCCTCATTTACTGTTGGGTTTAGTGATCCTCAATTATGTCTGAAGTAGTGATCCTCAGAAGTGTTGCAGGATTAGGATCATGGATCATCATAAGGATCCTTGTACTAACGGTTGTCTACTTTGAATTCGAAATTGTTTTGCAGGAGTATCAACTTGGACTTGGTCTTGGCGATATTCCTGGAGCATATTCTATGTTTATTCCGCACGTGCTTGGCCAGAAGTGGACGTTATGGAGTCGTGGAGGACTTGCACCATTTGCGGAATGTTAGTTAGAGTAGATATTTTCTATTTTTAAAGGGGTAGCGAGCTAATTAGAAAACACTTGGCTATTTTTGGCTACACACACACTCTTACAACTGCTCTCACCAGCTCTCGTGAACTCACTTGGCGATTACACACTTTTACACACAATACGCTATAGTGATCCTTGTACTTAGCTCGCTATCATCCGAAGTTGTAACACATTTATTGTTTAATTGGAGTTGGTGATCGGTAGTTTCCATCACCCGAGGTTTTTTATGCCGGAGATCATTCATTGATCAAGGGCTTTTTCCTCGTATAAATCTTCGTGTCACTTGTTCATTACATTTCCTAGTGATCCTTATTGTTGTTCATCAATTCAAGCATCATACCTCACAACAGAAAGTTTGGTTATATTGTCATTGCTTGATTTTTGACCAAAACACCGACTAAGCTCTAGTACCGAGAGAGATACCAATTTGATCCCAAAACTAAGTTTGATAGCTCAATTTCAGAAAAGTATCTTTTTTGGGTAAAGGGATTACCCCAGGTAAATGTTATAAATGGAAAATTAAGAACAAGGGCATGCCCGAAGAGGACACACCAACTAGGCTTGACATACCAACGCCTAGTACACTCAAACATTAACATAAAAAAGACCACCTAAACTTTTAACAACTTTTTTTTGGAAGGTAACGAACTTTTATATCATAAAAAATACACGAAGACCCATAACAAGACGCTACCTATCCAGTTACAATTTACAACTTTTAACAACTAAATACAAGTTGAGCCGGGGTGTTGTTGGTAATTTTAGTGTTATCAACGTATTTTCGTGATATGGGACTAACTTGTCGACCAAGTTAATCTTGTTAATAATTGGACGAGTTAGGAGATGCGGGAGTGCATGCTCGTGTGATATTAACAAGATATGGCGTATTATCGGTTTTGATTTTATTTACAAACTTGTAAATTAAATGTATATATATATTTAATAACTAATCTTGGGCCTTCATATAATTAATTGGTTTTATTAATTTACATGTGGGCCTTAGCTTGCATGGATAAATCTGATGGTTTCTTAAAAACCAAAACAACAAACCGTTGGGCTTTGGTGGAAGGCTCCATGTCAATTTGATAAAAATGAAATATAATAAACCGATGTTTTTTGGTGTGCAAACAATGTACACGAAAAGGAAGATACAGTTTTATCTTGGTTGAAACTTGAAAACTGGTTCGAACATACGAACAGAAAAAGGTACGCAACTTCTCAACAATTACCAAATTCGTTCTTGACGACTCTTGGTCTTATCCGATCAAATCTTTGAGTGTACCATCAAATGTTTGATCTGAAAGTGTGTCACGATTCCAAGAGAATCCAAGTTGTTTCGGTTTTATTTCCGGTTCCTATTCGACTCTGCAAATCAGATTATTTACAACAGGTGTCACTGAAGCAGTCTCTCTATCTCTACCGGGTAGAGGTAAGACTGTCTATATTTTACCGGGTAGAGGTAAGACTCTACCTTAGTTTTGCTATCGATGGGATTTTACGAGGATTGAAAAACTAAATACAAGACAGCAGCAAAGAAGAAACAGGGTTTTGGTGGCATTACGATGGCAAAGAGATTGCTTGGTTCCCAACTCTTTGTGAGCAGTAATCCTCTCTCTCTCACATCCCCTGAAACCCTAATTTCTCCCTTTCGCTACGAGTAATTAAAGATCCGCTATAACTTACATGTAGGATTGTCGTTTTACACTACACCTAAGGACCTGAAAAGACTCTTTTCACCATTCGGTGCAATCACTGAAGGTACATGTTCGTTTTCATATTTCTTTTTGCTAATTTTAATCATCCCTTGCTTAATTACATGCCAAAATTGTTCGCCTTTTGTCGAATTAAATGTGGGTTATCATATTTTTAAACCCTAATTCATGTGTTGCAGCTAGACTTGTTGTTGATCCAAGAACTCAGAGGCCAAAAGGGTTTGGGTTTGTTACATTTGAATCAGATGTTGATGCACAGAATGCATTGAAAGCTATGAATGGGAAGGTAATTTCTTATCTTTGCAAGTTATTAAGATTTTTGCTGTATGATAATGTTTAAATCTTTAATCTCAGAACCTGGAGTCAAGAAAATGTGAATGGTTAGATACTTAAATTAAACTTTTGATTTGAACTAAAATGATTTGGAGAACTATTTGAGTTTGTAGTTATATGATGTCAAGAAATAAAGATGTTATTAGGGTTCCAATTACAAGGGTATATCATTATCATCATCATACTAAGTAAATCCCATCATTAGCAAAGCTAAGGTAGGGTCTGAGGAGGGTAAGATGAAGACGGCCTTAGCTCTACCCTGTAGGTATAGAAAGGCTGCTTCCAGTAAGACCCCGGTTCGATAGTAGTTTTGCATCAAGCATTGGACATAAGGCACACAACACTCAACGATTGGGACAAAGGTTGATTAGTGCATGTACCCCCTTGTCTTTCGGCTATCAACGCCACCACATGATGCATGATTAACCGTCCCCCACTTTTAACGTTATTTTCACGAAATTAGTAAAATAACGTTAAAATTAGTGCACTTTCACTTTTGCCCCCCGAGGGCCCACACATATATACATTATATGCGCATACCGCAAGCGGGTCGTATACAAGGGTATATGATGATGGGAAACGAAATCTGGCGAAGAGTGTCACCGAAGTTCCAAATTTTCAAATAAGGATTAGTTTAAATAATTGGTAGAAATATATTGGACCGCATAGTTATCAATAGCGTCCATAGCGGACGCTATCGCGAATAGCGTAGCGACGCGGCCATATGCCGCTACAAGGTACTATGCGACCAAATATCGACCAAATAGCGTCGTCCGACGGCAGATTCCGGCGCCGGTGCTGCAACTTTTGACGGAAACGAGGAAGAGGGAAACCAGAGGCTCAAATTGATGGAAAGAAAGAAGCGGTACCTTGTTTTGATGGCGTTCATAGTAGTTTTCCCACTGTTTTTCTGTAATTTCATGGCGGCGGTGGATCTGGACGGCGGAGGTTACAAATGGGGTGACGAATTAGATATTTAGGTTTAAATTAGTTTGTGTAGATATTCCTTTACTTTAGATTTGCATACTTCTACGTATGCCTATATATTGTTTCGTTATGTCATATTTGCTTCTTTTTTTAATATGTTACGCTTCCACTTCTTTTGTTTAGGTTACTGGTAGTTTTTTGTTATATTTTCTTGTTGTTGGCTTTTTGTCAACTGTATGTGTTGGAGTCGAGGGTCTCTCTGGAAGCAACCTCTTGTTTAAAACTGAATCAAACAATATGATAGACTCAGAAAGAGTGATAAAGTTGAAACAGTTTTTATGACTTGCTGGTATCGATGCTCTTGTTGGTCCTGCATGTCACATGTGTATAATGTATATCATAAGTACAACAGTGTAATGAGGTCTAGTGTTCTTATGATTCTATTTCTGATCGCTGTGTCTTTTGTACTATTTTCTAATTCTCCCAAATAGGTTGATTGATAAGATCCACTACTAGGATGTCGTATTCTGACATTCATCAATCATAAATCATGATGCAGGGGAATCTTGTTAAAATAAAAACGGAAAATGTATCAAGTTATTGCAGTTTGGTGCTATTACTTTAATTGTTAACTAGCTTACAAACCTGCGCATTACGCAGGTTAAACTATTAAAACGATATAAATTATAAATCTCGAAATAAATCTTACGACTAAAATTACATTTCAAATATAAAAATGAAAGCAATCAATTAGAGTCGTATTTTATCGAATCAGTCAACTGGGTAACATGTTTCATTTTTAAAGAAGCAAAAATGTGAAATGACCAAATATGTTCTTAATCGTTTGTTTAAAAGATATTATATCTTTGATGATATCTTTTCGGTAATCATAAAATATACAACAAACTTTGCAAAACCTATATATAAAAATAGAATGTACAAAATGTGTTGACACGTTGGCATGATGTGACCCAACCCATTTTGACCAATAAAAAATCACCCATTTTAATACGAACCCATTGCAACCTGAAAAAGAAACCTAAATCAAATTCAAACACCGAGAAGATCATTGTTTGGCATATTGATGCCATAAAAAAGAAACATGAGTCTTGTTACATATATGCGATTGCATATCTCCACCTCATGTGGCATTAATTGGAGTCTTTTATTAATATTTAGATTAGATTTAGATTACAGATCTTGAGCTAATTTTTTGGATTTGTTGGGCACAGATAATAGATGGTAGATTGATCTTTGTTGAAGTTGCCAAGACCATAACACCTGAACAGGGAGATGACAACAATAGATGAAGTACGTTTCATTGAAGTCTCGAAATTTCTGACAAATGGGAGCCAAATTGAACAATTCCTGCATCATTGGTAGTTTCACCATTACAGAAAAATTACTAGTTGCTATAATTATTTCTGTATGGTGATCATATGTCTAGTTGTCATATCTTCCATTTTGTATGTTTTCAATTCTTCACATGCAAAACCGAGATTTTCTTCAAAAAATTTTGGGTCAAATTTTTGTCTATACTATGTTTTTTTATACATTCCGCTGCAGTTATTTAGTTATCTAGCTATATAAACTTCATCTGCGAACCTACAACCTGAAAGCAAATGATCTATTGATTCTCCCAACTCTTCACAAAACGCGCACATATTTGAAGCCAAATGAATGTTGCGAGCCTGCAAATTATCTCTCGTTGGCAACCTATTAAGCCACACCCTCCAACCAAACACATTCACCTTCTTTGGCTTATTCCATCGAAAAACTAACGGGTCAACCTCTAAAACCTGCTTCCAAACACAGCTTTCTCATCGACTTAACCGAAAAGAAACCATTTTTATCCGCCTTCCAACTCCAAGCATCATCTTTGTTTAAGAAAGAAATATGCGACACCATTGTTTGATATTTTTCCAGCTCTTCAATCTCCTGATTCGACACTTGTTCGCGAACCCAATCCCAAGAAAAAACAATTTGCCCATCTACCATATGCACTCGAGTTGCCACCTTGACATCTTTGGTATTCTCTAATTTGTACAACACAAAAAAAAAAAAAAAAAATGCTCCCTCAAAGTACCTTCCCCGACCCACAAATCCAACCAAAAACGAATTCACTCACCATTACCCAAATTCCCTTTTATTAACTTACAAACAACAATATTTCTACTTCGAAGATCTTTATCCAAACCCACAATACACTTCCATACACCCGTGGCCCCCACTCTCACAGGAATATACAAACCATCAACCGAACTTATGTAAAGCACTAACAACATTACTCCATAGCCTGGAACCCTCTTGTTTAAGACGCCATCACCACTTCTTCAAAAGACGAAGATTAAATTCACTAAGAGATGATAATCCCAAACCTCCTTTGTCGGCCTCGTTACCTTCTCCCATTGGACCCAATACCTACACTTTTTACCCTCCCCATAAAAATTGCCTCCTTAACCCATCTAAGGGCTGTTTGATAGCCTCTTAATCCATTCAGAGGTTGTCTCTTAATGAAATCATTTGTGGCCCTTATGTCTGAATGAATAAGAGGTAACCTTATGTCTGACTGAATAAGAGGTAACATCTGAATGGTAAACCATCACATGTCACATTCTTCTACATTATCTTTGTTAAACTCTTAAATGATTTCATTAAGAGGTAGCCTCTTAATGTCTTTCAGATGCTACCAAACAGCCCCTTAACTTATGTATAACTGTCAAAGGCGCTTTGTACAAAGAGAAGTAATAAACCGACAAACATTCAAAAACCGATTTTAACCCATTTTGTACCAAAGCCTTCGAGACCGATTAAACACCAAGACAAATATTGTACAGAACTGAATAAAACAATGACAGGTAATTGGAGAATTACCTCCCTGCAAACATGATTTGAGCATTTCTAGCTTATGAATCTCATGAACAAATATTTTAAAAGGAACCTACACAGCCACACGTCTTTCCAAAACCTCGTTAGATCACCAATACCAGCTCACCTCTTATATTTAGCCACAGCCAAGAGATCCCATTGCTCACCAATTTCCCATCCTCAGTTTCTCACCTTAAGAACGGTGCTACAAGTTCTTTACTGTAAACTTAATTGAGCTTATCTTCGCCTTCTTCCAATCACTTTTTAACCTATAATGAAGCGAGAAATTTTACGCTCTATTTTTCTAAATAAAGGGGGCGCCTAAAGCCATGTTTATACAACTCATGACAAATCTTTAAAAAAATGGGAGATATAACTTGAGTATGTATTAAGATTATACCCACTTCAATTATATACATATATATATATGTAAGTGTGAAAGGAAAAACACCATAACACTGCTAAGCAAATCACTACCATGTTCTATAACCCCAGATAACACCAGTGAAGCAGTGTTGAAGGTTGCTATTGACCGTTATAGCCCGATATAGCGTTGTATAACCCCCAACTACACATGCCGTTGCGGTTTTTATATTTTGTTGTTGTTATTATTAAGAATGTAACAAGACCACTTAAAAAATAAAACAGAAACCAGAGGTTTCTTCCATACATTAACAAACAATATAACAATTAACATAAAGCTAGATTCATTCTCAATTTAACTACAATCACATCACATAAGAACAACAACAGATCTAACTTCTAAGCAGCAGCTTTCTTGGGAGATTTGGTAGCTTTAGCAGGCGATTTCGGCTCTTTTGCAGCGGTCTTCTTAGGTAACAAAACTGGGTTAATGTTTGGTAGAACACCACCATGAGCAATCGTCACACCAGCCAAAAGTTTTCCAAGCTCATCATCATTCCTAATTGCCAACAGAACATGCCTTGGGTTTATTCTGTTCTTCTTGTTGTCCCTTGCTGCGTTTCCCGCCAATTCCAACACCTGCGTCCAATAATTTCCAATTAGGTCACACATTCAACCCCTAACAAAATGCATAACCGAAATGTGACCACAATAATTGGGAAAAACTACTAAATAACAGCCCTAAATAACGAACTCAGTCAACAGACATATAATTACAATATAATAGCTCCAAATTTACAACATGCAAACCCTAATTTGCAATCATTCCAGACTAATAGCCCCAAATTACAACATAGAAACCCTAATTTGCAATCATTGCGGATTAATACCCCGAAATTTACAGAATATGAACTCTAACTTGACAATATTCCAGATTAATAGCCACAAATTACAAGATAGAAACCCTAATTTTGCGATTTTCAAGTTGATTTTGAAGCCCTAAATTACAATTTTCAAGTTAATTTTGAAACCCTAATTCTATCAACGAAACCCTAAAATTTCAAATTACAACATAGAAACCCTAATTTTGTAATCAAATGTTGATTTTAAAACCCTAATTTACAATTTTCAAGTTAAATTTGAAATCCCTAATTCTATCAACGAAACCCTAAAACTTCAAATTACAAAATTGAAACCACAACATCTATAAAAACAATAATAACTAACAAAACTTACTTCAGCAGCAAGGTATTCAAGCACAGCAGCAAGATAAACCGGAGCACCGGTTCCAACACGTTTGGCATAACGACCGTTCTTCAAATAACGGCCAATTCTACCAACCGGGAACTGCAGACCGGCTCTGATAGACCGGGTGACGGCCTTCTTCCTTGGGCCGCCTGCTTTGCGACCTGCAGCACCCTTTTTAGCTTTTCCGGTGGCATCCATTTGATCGGATTGTTTGTTTATCGGTGAATAATAATAAATGGTTTGTTGGTTTCTTTGTTACCGGTGAAATGTTCGTTTATATAGTGGTGGTTTGTGAATGAGGATTGTGGAGATGAATTGGATTGTTTTTGGCGGTTGGATTTGGGGTTGATTGACGGTGGGATTTTGTTTTGAGGTGATCCGTGTGAAAGTTAAGTAGCCAATGAGAGTGATTTGGGAAATTTTGAATTTGTGTTTGGTGGTTTTGGAGATTTTGTTCTTTCCCGCCTTGTTATAATTCGTTTTGTTTTCAACATATCCTAAAATTGAAGCTTGGTTGAAGTTTAAAATTTAAGTTTACAGATTTTAAGTTGAAAGATACAATTTGAGACAGAAGATCAAATACAAATAAATTTAACGTACAAACTGAACGTGTTGCTAAAAAAACGCGGTGGCATTTTTGTAATTATTAGTAATTATCAAAATTACTCTACAAATGATCCTGTAGAGTAATTTTGTAAAATGTTCGTGTAGAGTAAGTTTGCCACGTTGATCGCCTACCACTTATTTGCTCAAGTAGAACTTTATAAAAATGTCCTACAACATTGTACAAATTCTTGTAAAATCAATAAAAATAAAACAAATAAAGACAAGAAAAATTGATAAACATAACAAAATCACCTTACCTTCATGTCATACTCAATAAACATGCAATTCATGGGTAAGTGAACATCCAATGGTAGATATGTAGGCTTGTAATTGTATCCAAAAACCATGTTGATCTAATTGGCTGCAGAAATCGGATTTTTAGTTATTACCCAAAGAGCTCGGAATGGTAAAACATACGCTGTTGTTAACACATAAGCACTTCAGCTGATCAATAGTTGTAGACAACTCCTCAAAACGCTTATCTTTTGCAGACTTGATAACACGCTTATGCATGTCCGACACAACTGCAAAAACCAACTAAGCATATAATCAAACACATTACCTACATAAACATGAACCTTTTTAACTTCTCACTTTGTTGCCCCTTGCTCGTAATTTGTCACGAATGCTCAATTTAGGGTTCAAATTAACTGTTGTATTTTCAAATTGATCAAAAGTTATCTTTTTTGTGCACAATTTCGCAATCAGAAACCTATAATTCCATCAATTAACCGAATAACTAAACAAGATATATAACACAAACAGAGATGAAGCAACTTACGTGCTCCCATTCAGAGAAGGACATGGGCTGCGGATCACACAAATTGCAAGCAAATGAACTTCCCGATAAGCCGTAGTGTTGAACCAAGTAACCGAGATTCAAATTTTGAGATAGTGTGGAGTAGATAAATGTGATACATTCAATTTATGCCACAGTGGTTCTGGTAGGTTACGTAACCACGTAGAGAAATCATAGATCAGTGGAACTAAAATCAAAATGGATAAAGAGAAAAAAAAAATCATATTGCAATCCCAACCCCCAATCGTCAGTCTACATTTAATTTCTTCAAATCCAAAATAGGTTAGTAATCCAAGCGACTGGTTGTGATATAAAAGTGAGATGCAAGCAGTTTGTCACACCCCAACCGATGGCGGAAACATCGGGGCGCGGCATTGAGCGAAACAGATTGTCCAGGAGAAATCCATAACAACTGAATATTACCGAATATTTAACGTTAAGTCCCATACCAAAACATATTCAGTAAAATAATTATTACAGACATAAAATCTCAAAGACAATAAATTGTTTCGACAACTCAGATTTAAATAAATTGTCCGTTTGTTTCTAGACTCTTCCTAACTTGATTCCACATAGCAAGCATCCTAGCAGATAGCATCCTAAACACCTGTCACATACGTTAAAAATAGAGGTCAATACACATAGTGTAAAGGTGAGCATACAAGTTTGATAGATATAATAAAGTTCGAAATCGTTTACGCATAACCAGCATGTAACATGTATAAAGTGAAGGCAAGTGGGTTATAGACAAAGAAATATGCACAGACGTGACTGCGAGATGTAGAATGCGCAACACATATCCCCATCGGGACACGTGAAGTAAAGCCCTTAACAACCCCTGTCCACGACAGGTGCTGAGGCCAAACTATAGTACTATCGTTGCTAAGGTGTCAGGCAACAATCACTGTGTTAACATAACATACAAGCATTCATCGAATAACATGTAGCATGCAAAAGCGGTTAGCGTATAAATAGTGTTTGCGTCGTGTGTCGATTGTGATTTAGAATAAGTAACGTGTGTAACACCCAAAAGTGCGTAAATAAAAAAGGGATCGAGTATACTCACATATTGTGCTTAACAAGTAAACACTATCTTGGATTGAACAGAGCGCTGAGAGAGATTAGCATGAACAGGTAATGATAGCATAAACGATAAGCGGTGCGTAAAACGGTGCAAGAGTGATAAGTGTCGGATGGTAATCCAATCGGATGGCAATCCGATCGGATGGCCAGTCGATGGGGCGTCAATCCGTTTGGATGGTCATCCGATAGGATGGCCATTCGATTGGATTGATATCTCGTTTGGTGAAGATGTGTTTGTGTATGATGGTTTGCCTTTTGAAGTTTTCGTTGTAGCATTTTGAAAACAGAGAAGTATCTCTACCCTTCAGGTCGATCGATCGAACGGCGATTCGATCGGATGACGATCCGTTCGGTGAGGTATTTCTCAAAGAACAAGTTCACAGCAATGTTGTCACTCGATCGGATGGTCTACCGATCGGGTGGCAATCCGTTAGAACTGTCTATGCATTGAACATGTTTAAAATTGTTTAAGTGTTGAAGTTCCAAACATTACATGGCCGGGTGGTCGTTCGATCGGATGGCAATCCGTTCGACGTTCAGATCTTCAAAAGTTGAATCAAAAGTTTAAGTGTGGAACCAAGTGTAAGCCGATCGGATGGCAATCCGACCGGACGACAATTCGTCCCAACGGCCTGATCGTCTTGACACTTGATTGTTTTGATAGTTTGCAGTTTTGATTGAGACGGTATGATAACGTATTAAACAACAGAACCTCGTCAAGACTCAAATGATCCGATCGAACAGGAATCACCCTAGTTCGACCAGTTAACTGTTCGAGACGGTGGCTCATGTTTAACCCGAAATCGGTTGTCTCTTGGATAGAATTCAGATCTTAAACCAATACATCACTAAGAAAGAGTAGAAGATCAGATCAAGTTCTTATTCTATCGGTTTTGAGTGTATTGAGTGTAAAAGAGTTGAAAGAAAGTTAGAAAACCATCTTTCAATCCTTTTCACCATGAATATGTTCAGATCTATGCAAGATCTTTGTTCATTCATGTGGAAAATCGTCCTGATCTAAGTTGTTCTTGGTGGATTGAAGCCAAAACATGAAGTTCATAAGAACTCCATGATGACATCACCTTAGAACACCTTAAATCCACTGATTTCACGGTTAAAAGTTAAGATTCAAAAGAGAGAATGATGAGGAAGTGTGTGTAGATCATGGAAGTACAAGAATTAGGTTGGAAACTTACAAGAATCGCGAGAAATCGAGAGAAAGAGAGCTTGAGTGCGGCTGGGTCGAGTAGGGAGCTGTCACATCAAGTTATGTGACAAGTGGGGGTATTTATAGGGTTTCCCAAAAAGGAAAGTGCAAAGGGGTCGAGTGGGTCACCGATTGGATGACTGTCCGATTGGATGGCAACCCGATCGGATGGCAATCCAATCGGTTGGCCATCCGATCGAGCGGTCACTCGATCGAGGGGCTCCGACGATTGAGTTTCGGCGTTTCGTTTCGTGCGTTGGGTTTTGCGATGCGTTTAAGCGAGTTTCGAGTTTGCGATGTGATAGATTGATAATATATACACAATGGCTATATCTAACATACAATCATCATAATTAAGTGGCGTTTAGCGTTTGCGATTCGATTGCGATAGAGTTGCGATTGCGTTTTCGATTAGTCACCACAACATAATCATAAATAAACATGCACAAGTGACACATTTGTAGCACACACACGTAAAACAATATACAGAACGCATAACTCGGGTTGCGAATGCGATTGCGATGCGATAAGCGTTAAAACGGGCGATAAATATCGATTAAACCTCGATTATTAATAAGTACTCCACATAATATAACTAATGCGATAAAATAAATAGATTATCAAAAGAAGTCAAAACAGTAGTTGAGCAAAGAGTGACAGATCGCAATTAGCAATCTTTTCTTCCTTTGACTTC
The DNA here is from genome assembly GCA_030545235.1 of Helianthus tuberosus. NCBI lineage: Eukaryota > Viridiplantae > Streptophyta > Magnoliopsida > Asterales > Asteraceae > Helianthus > Helianthus tuberosus. Next base: position 172,071,203 of record CM060376.1, on the reverse strand, counting down.
AATCTTGACTTTGACTTTGACTTTCGAAACACGGGGTGTTACACAGTTGAGTTAGGGTAGCAAGAAACCAGGGAAAAAAAAGAGGGAGTGGGGTTGTTTAAGGGAAGTAGTAGGGGAGTGGCGTTGTTTAAGGGAAGTAGTGGAGGAGTGGGGAGTTTATAGAGAACCGAATGAATCTCATCAATAACTGCCAGTAGACGTGGGTTGAAGATGTAGGTGTGGGTTGAAGGCAGAAAAAGCTGCTGATAACTGTTGAGATAGCAGTTAAAAATGGGAGTTTAAGAGGCTGAGATTTAATTTCAGCATGATTCGACGGTGGAGATGGATTATGAAGGTGGTTAGACTTAATGGGTTAGTTCCCAGCCTATTGTAGTGTAAACTACATCGCGTTGGGCCTCGTGGTTGGGTTAGTAAGCAATAATAATAAATATTAATATAAAACGTGATAAGTAACGGAAATGTTCGATCGTTCGGGTCGGGTCCAACACCATACCCCATCAGTGTAGGTAATACCATAATATAATATACACATGATTTGCACATATATAAAACCTGTAAACAAGCGAAACACGATGGGCTAACCACGTTGGCACTTGGGGGCGCAAATACGGCAACACATGGACGCCAAAGAGGGTGCGGGCATGGGGGCATAAACTGTGTGATTTTTTTTAATATTTAATAATACTGATGACGTGTGTAACGCCCTGTTTTTCGTAACTTTCCTTAATTAGAAAGCTTGTCTGGTATTCTATTTTTGGAAGCTTGTTCCTCTTGTAATTGTATTTCGTTGTATCATTGTAAATCCGAGACTTTGATCGTAATAAAATTCATTATTTCATACAAATTATACTTTACTTATTCGTGCACGCTTATACGTTTTAATTCATTATGCATCTTATTCGTGATTCTTGTAAATGTGTGATAAACTTGCAAATACATGTCATACATGCATAACTTATACGTTTTTTTCACTCGTGTTTATACATCATTGGACACTTACAAATGCTTAATCATGATTAATATGTTTGTATTATGCCTAATTATATGATTTGATACTTAAAACACCTCGTAACATGCATTATACCTAAGTTAAAGGACTAAAATCGTAAAAAATCAACAAAGTTCCATGGACGGAGGCCGTCGCGCCTCGCGACCGCCACCCCGTTTCTCCGTCGTGGCCCGCCAGGGTCGATAATCCGTAGAAAGTTAGAATCAGCTCATGGATTGGTCACTTGTGTGTTTGTTTTGGTTGCAACTTCCACCTAAATGCATTAAAAACTAAACTAACTCAAAACCCTAAACCTCAACTATAAAACCAACCTCTTCCACACTCTTTTACCACTTTACAAACACTAATCACTCTAAAAAATACTCCCAAATATCATCTAATTTCCAGAATTTGGACAGAAAGTTCAAGTGATCCTAAGTGAGTTCTAACTCACTTCTACTACTATTTTATACTCATTTCTTCTTTCTTGGCACTTGGATAACCTCTAGGAAGGTTTTCACAATATTACTTGGGTAATATAAGGTGAAACCTCACCATATTTGAGGTCCAAAGTGCCTTAAACTTTCTGTTTTGTTATATGTTCTTGTATATATGCTCATTCTTATGTTAATAACTTGATGGAATCTTATGCCCATCAATCTCACAGTCAAGTATATGATTATGGGTTTGTATTAGGGTGATTACCATCAAAGTTATGAGTTCAAATACTCACTTTATTTTTGTTTATACATGACAAATCAATGATGAAAACAAGCACAAGTCATCATCTTCCATATGATGAACTTGTGACTTGTGAAGTGTGAACAAATGGAAGCTTTGGCTTTCCAAACTAAGTTCCACTCCTTCATTTGAACCTTGTGAACGCTTTTGTGACTTGCTAGAATAGATTTACTTTCTTGTTATTCATGACCCTCCGAACCATCTTCGTGATGGTTTGTGTAGTGGTGAATCATATAATGAGGTTTCAACCTCCATGCTTGACAATACATGATACTACATGATATTCTTGATTGGACTTAGTTTAGGCTATTATTACTATTATAAATATATAAGTATATAAACTATATAAATCATGGCTGAATTTGTGATGATAATCAAGTTATGATTATTCGTCATAAACCTAGGCTAATATATCTAAAGTTCTAAGATACTTATTATGATTTTAATGGGCAATTTGGGACCCATGAAACCACTTACTATAGTGTCATAAACAAGCTCTCCGACACATGTGGGTGAAACAGGGCGATATCAACGGGTGCATGAGTAGGTGCAGGTGGGGGAGTAACAGGCCTAACAAAAGGAGGCATGTCATCATCGTCCTCTATCCACCCATTGCGGGTGAATGCATAACGGGGATTTGTATGGTCAGCAAAAGGAGCATGGTCTGCGGGTGCAGGTGGAGGGTCAGGTAAAGGTGGTGCAACAACTGGTATGTCAACCGGGTCATGCTCAGGTAGAAGATCATGAGCAGGTATAGGCTCGGGTGCAATCAAAGGCTCAGGGTCGGCTGGAGCTAACTCAAGATCAGCGGGTATCGGCTTGAGATCAGTGGGTATATCAAAAAGCTAATCGTCGGGGACGAAGTCGACCTCGTGCTCAGGATCAATGTCAGGATTAAACTCATCATCAAACTCAAAGTCCTGTGGAGGAACAGGTGCGGCGGACATAGCTGTGTTGGAATCAGAATCGGTGGGATAACGCTGTAATCCCAGTGCGTGTAGAGTAGTAGATGACACAGACTCGAATGAATCAGGACCAGAATGGTCAGAAGAAATCTCCATGATTGGAATCTCAATAAGCGGAACATCAATGACATCATCGACTGGAATCTCGACAAGTGGAGCGACAACGGCTTCATCGACTGGAGCTCCATCATCCTGGGCACTCTCAGGGGGACCCTCAACAAATAGATCGATGTCGTCGTCAGATAAAGCATCAAGAGGCAGATCCTCGAGAGGAAATGCAGCAAGGGGAAGAGGAGCAGGAATCTGAATAAGAAGTAGATCCTCGCCAGGAAAACCATCAGCTAGCGGTATATAATCGCCAAAATCTGGTAAAGCAAACGGCTGGAAATCATCATCATCGCTACTCTCAGTGTCAGAAGTGAAAACCTCAGGGTCCGGGATAATCTCATCATCTGAAACTATGGCCATAGGGTCTACTGTATCAGATACTCCACTATCAGAGGAGGACATGGTGTCTGTAACAAAGCAATCACAACATATGCACATATATAAACAATCATCAAGTAAGCATGTATGTAGTAACAAAGTAAGCATGTATGCATCCTAGTCTTCCCAGACTATCCCACCCAGTCTCTCAGACTGAACCACCTAGTCTCTCAAACTAAAACCTCACGGTTTCTCAAACTGTCCCAACTAGTCTTTCAGACTACCCAGCCTCTCAGGCTGAACTACCCAGTCTCTCAGACTGAACTACCCAGCCTCTCAGACTGCCCCAGCTAGTCTCTCAGACTAACTCCCAGTCTCTCAGACTGAATTATAAATGAATTCCTTGAAATGTATTTTGTGTCTTTTATTTGTAAAAATGTTTGTTTCCTGGATCTGGACATTTCGTGTATGCAATGAAAATATGTTATGAAAACATTTTCGTGAGAGCCCTAATGATCGTAGTCTAGACTCGAGAAGGAATCCTAGTTCGCTACGATCGAAGCTCTGATACCAAGCTGTCACACCCTGACTTTTGCGGAAGTGTGGTTATTGGTGTGACTTTCTTAATACCATAGCATTCAATCATAACAACGCTATATGATAAAAACCATAAGATGTTCACCCATTCATTAAGTTTGAAAATAACATAACATACTTGTTTGAGACATCGACACCAAATTCAAGTTACAAACCACAACATGTTTGAATGAGTTCATAAAGACTCGACAAAGGAACTTAACTAAAACCGAGTTTAGGATCATGTATCTCATCCAGGAGTAAGATACATCTCCTAAACCCTAAAGACTTGGATTACATCTTTTATTTATGACGCAGCTTGAACATGCAAACACCTACCATATCCACTTAGTTCCCTGAAATACATGTAATTTGAAAATATCAACAAAAGTTGAGCGAGTTCATGTGTTTGTGTATGAGTAAACCTTTAAAATATGTATGTATGTACGTATGTCCCTGGTATGTAGCAATAAGGAAAAACAGATCACCAATTGGATTGCAAGGCCAATGGTATGTGTGAAATGGTGCAGGAAAACTCAAACCTAGCGGAATTTTGCCACGACATTAGTATGTGGACATAGTCACCACATGGGCCACCCTGGTCCTCATGGGTGTGGGCTCGCTACACCCGAATAGATCTATCATTCATGTCCCTCGGTCCTACGACGAGGATTAATGGCCTTAAGTGTTATACCCACCTTTCACATGATCAAGCAGTAACCCTCCTTAGCTAACCATACCATGTATAAAACGTTTGTAAACAATTGTAACATGTATTTCACCCCCGAAGTTATAAAACTGAAAACAGTTAAAAGAAAAGGGGGACATGAACTCACAATTTTGCGTCTTCAGTACTCGTAACCCAAATCTCCTCAGCAAACACGACTCCCTACAATGTACTAGGGTCTATTAGACGAACGGGCCGTGCCTTGCCTTAGTATTTATGTTTTTGAGTTACGTTTCTTCCATGTCTTCAATGTTATTCCAAGTTATAATTACTTGTTAAAATAATAATTATTTTAACTTTAAATTATATTTAATTTTGGAATAATTTGTTAAACAATATTTTTGTATCAATACTTCTCAAGTATTTATTTTCGTAATTCCTTCCCAAGGATGGGGGTATCTCATACATGTATTTTCGCATTCTTGTATTTGTAGTTCCAAAATAATATATTTTCAAGTATCACTTTAGAAAATATATTTAAACTTATTTGTCCCAAAAAATAATGCATTTCAAGAAAATATATATTTTTCCCAAAAATCATATATCTTCTAAATATACTAAGAAAATATATTTTTACTTCCAAAAACAATATATTTTCTTCTAGTCGAAAATATGATATACTTTGGTAATATTTACAAAAATCATATTTTCATTTATTGTATCCAAAATAATATTTACCAAAAATATATTTATAACGGTATTTTCCGGAATATTATGTATGTTACGTTCTTGCGTTCGGTTTCACAATATTAAGTGAGTAACTTATATATATTTATTCCTTGTGATTTTTGGTATTATTTCGGATTGTAATTTCTTGGTATTTTGTTAAGTTATATTACTTTAAATCCTAAAATAATATAACTAATACACAAAGTATACAAATAATGACACACAATGTGTCTTCTAAATATATATCTCCCAAATACATATTTAGTTATTGGGAAAACGCTACATAAATGTAATCAAGTTTGTCAATTGTTTCAATTAAGTCATCAGAACTTTTTTTGTCCCTTTAAAGTAACTAAACTTTAATTTAGTGTTTCAATACTGTGTAATTACCAGGTCACCAGGTCATATATTTTTTTTCTCTTATTTTTTATTTTGTAAATATCTAGAAATTAGAAGATAGAATAATAATAACAATAAATCAACTTATAATAATACTGTAAAAGATAAATTAAATAGAATGATGAAGCGAGACTTGACCTTGAAGACACCCACACACATTACCGCTGCAACTCCCGCCTCTTGCCGCCGCCCCTAGGTCGCCGGCTGGAAGCCACCCCCAAGCAACCAAATGCCGCCCGACAACATGCCTGCAAAACTCATCTCAACCTTTTGTCACTTCTCTCTCTATCTACTCTGTTTCTTTCGAAGTTCCGGCAAGAACGGAGATTCTCCGGCGAACAGAGGCTACACCGTAACCCATAGTCGAACGCCATTGGTCTACATCTCCATCACGTACCATCTTCGTCGACCACCAGTAACACCACAGAAACCTATAACCGTCGTTCTGCGATTTCCGGCAACATTCAGTTTCCAGATCTGTTCAGTTCCGCAACTGAGGTGTTAAAATGATATGCTATAACTTACTTATGCATTTTGTTTATGTTTATAAGCATTTAAGAGAGTTTAATTGGTTGAATCAAAAGCATGTCTATGCAAGTTTTGGCCATTTGAGTACTGTTAGAATAGGAAATGAAGAAGACGAAATGGCTGAATCTTAAGCATTTAAAATTACAAATATGATTTATTTATTTTGGTTCATTAAAGATTTAAAAAAATCAATGAAACCTACACTTTCTTATTGGTAACCTGGTAACCTGATAATTACATAGTATCGGAACATTAAATAAAAGTGCAATGACTTTAAAGAGACAAAAAATGTTTTAGTGACTTAATTGGAACAACTAGTAAACTTGATTACATTTCTACAAAGTTACCCCTTAGTTATTTTTATTTACAAAAACCAACCTCCAATACTGGTATTTTTGTAACAAAATCTATGGCAAAGTTTTTATTGAAAATCATAGTTAAAACTCACTTGTAAATATTTGTTTAGAAAATATTTTTCTAAGTGTTTGTATTTTTAGAAAATTTCGCCATAGTTTCCTCTAAAAATGGAGGTGTCCATGCTATTTAAGCATGTCATTTTCTTTTCAAAACCATCATAAGCAATCAACAATCAATCTACACTTACCATGTGCTAAAACAAAGCTATCTACATAATGATCATGAACTTGAGTTTTCATAAAAACTTGTAGTAACTTGGTAGTGCGTTTAGTAGACTTAGTTACCCTTTAAAGTGTGTTTATTTCTTTAAAAATCTCGTTCTTGAAAGATTTGAGTGTTTACAACTTGTTAGGTGATTTTTCCAAAAATCATTCTTTTGAATTTTTCTTGTAAACATTGTATTCTTATACTTGTTTTACCACTAGAAACATGATTAGTTTCTTTAAAAACTATGTTTATACAAATCTTGTGATTTAGCTTGGTTTCTTTGGAAAACTATTTTAGAATCATCCACTCACAAGACTTGTATCTTGTTTAAATCATCATCACATGAAAACAACTCTTATTATTCAAGTTCATGTAAACATAAGGCATGATGATCTTGGTCTTTCACAAGATCATCACATCAACTTACTAGATCATGTGTTTAATCACAAATCTAGTAGGTTCCATATGATGTCTAACATCACTAACACTAGTAATCAGTCAACAAGAAGCAAATAAACACAAATAAACAAGTATTCATATGTTAATAAGCTTATGTTAGAGATTTATGATTATGTCTTTTAGTGTTCATCAAGATCAACATTGTTCATCATCTATTAACCATCAATATATGAAGTATCAAGAGATCATAAGGGCCTTACTACTAGCACAAGGCTAGGGAAGAATACTTGATGTTGATGATGACAAAAGTGTTGGATAAAAGCAATCGGGTGAGGTCCTTCAAGATCCAAGACCACCAAACCTTCTTATATGGCTCCTTACACCTTGAGTGCACTTGGAAATGGTTGAGAATGAAATGGAAGTGATGAGGGTGGTGGTGGGTGTTCACGGCCGAGAGGAAGAGGAGGAGAGGGAGAGAGATGTTGGTGAAGTGTGTGAGTGATTATGATCCATCATGTTCACTTATAATCTCAATTGTGAGTATTACCCACTGTATAACATGTTTGTAATAGTACATACACAATCTAAACAAATCTTAGGAAGATTTAAGCAAGATCTAGTGAGGATTATGGTGGGGTCACTAGGTGACCGTCCACACACAAGGGGGGGGGGGTCTAAGTGTAAATTCCAACCATTAAGTTAGATTAAAGGTTCAAATCCAAGCATTAGTTATAACTGTTAGTTACTTGATATTTTTAGTGGGTGTTAGGGTGTTCGGGGATCATAACTTGCTCAGAAATAATAAAACAATGCTTCTAGTAAAGTTTTGGTGTTTCGGGTAGTGTCCGGTTGTTCGGTTAGATACCGGTTCGTTAAAGTGTCAAACTATTCCGTTTAGTGATCTTTAAGTACCCTTTTGTGACACTTTTAATTCCCGACACTTAGGAAAACATTCAGGACCATTTAGTCATGTTTTTGCATGTAATTAGCTTGTTGAAATGCTGAACTTTGCTGAAATATGCTGAATTCAGCACTTTGAGTGAGTTTTAGGCACTTTTCGGCACTTAAACTATCACCTAGTGAAGCAGTTTTATGGTCCTTACTTCCCTACACACCATACTAGTGTAGTACCTTGTCTCTGACCCATACGGGGTCTCAAAACACTGTTTGCCTATGTACTGAACATCGTCATCATTTTCTGAGTTATCCGCTAACTGTGCTGGCTGTGCTTTGTGCATCGTTTATGTCAATAAAGTTTGCATGTGATAATGAGGTGACATTATGTATTATGTGATGCACATGTATGTATGATGCAGTAATCAGAAATCAATCATTTGTAATTTAGTACAGTCATTAAGCACTAATCATGGTTAATTATATTGTACGGATACCTGTATTTTTTATGGTTGTCACATTCTCCCCCTGTTAAGAAAATTTCGTCCCATTTTGTCCCGAAATTTTAGTTATGCTACTAGCTGCAGGGGTTTTGGGGAACAAATGTGGGAATTTTCCTTTCATGCGATCCTCACGCTCCCAAGTGAACTCTGGGCCATGACGCGCATTCCAACGAACCTTGACGAGTTTAACACTACTCCTGCGGGTCTTGTTAACCTTCCAATCAGTAACCTCAACAGGTTCTTCAGTAAAGTGGAGTGTCGTCAATGTGGATTTCATCGGCAGGAATGACAACTGTTTCTTGAGTTGGACTCTTTTTCATATTAGATACATGAAATGTATCATGGACGCCATTCAGTTCTGCGGGTAGATCCAACTTGTAAGCTACAAGACCAATCCTTTCCAGGATTCTGAACGGTCCAATGTATCGCGGGTTCAACTTCCCATGCTTCTCAAAGCGTGCTACACCCTTCCAGGGTGAAACCTTTAATAAAACCATATCTCCCACTTGAAACTCCAAAGGTTTCCTCCTTTGGTCAGCATAGCTCTTTTGTCGATCACGAGCCGCCTTGATGCGCTCTCGGATCTGTATAATCTTATCAGTTGTCTCTTGAACCAATTGTGGGCCAACAAGTTGTCTATCACCTGCATCTGCCCAGCATAACGGTGATCGACACTTGCATCCATAGAGAGCTTCAAATGGTGCAGCTTGAATGCTTGCATGGTAATTGTTGTTATATGAGAATTCAACCAAAGGTAGATGGGTGTCCCAACTACCACCCAAATCCATTACGCAAGCTCGCAACATATCTCCTAGCGTCTGAATTGTTCATTCGCTCTGGCCGTCTGTTGCGGATGAAAAGCAGTACTCAGATTCAACTGAGAACCAAAGGCTTCTTGAAAGGATTGCCAAATTCTTGACACGAATCTTCCATCTCTATCAGAAATAATCGAGAGAGGCACTCTATGTCGTGCAACTATCTCTCTGAGGTACAGCTCGACAATCTTACCAGTGTTATCTTTTTCCTTGATTGACAAAAAGTGCGCAGATTTGGTCAGACGGTCTACGATTACCCAAATCGTATCATGACCTCTGGGTGTTCTTGGTAACTTCGTTATGAAATCCATTGAAATCTGCTCCCATTTCCACATGGGTATTTTAGGTTGTTGCAGAAGACCTGAAGGCTTCTGATATTCAGTCTTTACCTTGGCACAAGTCAAACATTTGCCAACATATGTTGCAACATCACCTTTTAATCTCGGCCACCAGTAGAAATCCTTTAAATCTTGGTACATCTTGTCCGATCCTGGATGGATCGAGTACCGTGACTTGTGAGCTTCATCGAAAATTACTTCTCTGAGACCACCAAAGAGGGGTACCCAAATTCTTCCCATGAAACACAATGTTCCTTCCTCGTTGGGTACTAACTGTTTCTCCATCCCACGGAGATATTCATTCACAAGGTTATCCTTCTTGAGAGCTTCTCTCTGCGCAATGAGAGGTCCGTTTGTATGATCATTTCCAAAGCCCTAACCCTTATGGGCTTAATCCTTTCTTTCCGACTTAAGGCGTCTGCTACCACATTTGCCTTCCCTGGGTGATACTTAATCTCACAATCATAATCGTTTAACAGCTCCACCCATCGGCGCTGTCTCATATTAAGCTCTTTCTGATCGAATATATGTTGCAAACTCTTATGATCAGTAAAGATCGTACAACGGGTACCATACAAATAATGTCGCCAGATCTTCAATGCAAACACCACCGCGCCTAATTCCAAGTCATGCGTGGTGTAATTCTTCTCATGAACCTTCAATTGGCGCGAAGCATAGGCTATAACCTTCTATCGCTGCATCAGCACGCAGCCTAACCCTTGACGTGAGGCGTCGCAATATACCACGAAGTCATCAGTGCCTTCGGGTAGGGATAGGATGGGTGCATCGCAAAGCTTGTTCTTCAGCAACTGAAAAGCTTCTTCTTGCTTATCTCCCCATTCATACTTCTTGTCCTTCTGAGTGAGGGAGGTCAAAGGTTGAGCGATTTTCGAAAAATCCTCAATAAATCTGTGGTAATATCCTGCCAAATCTAGGAACTGACGAATTTCGGTTGGCGTCTTCGGAGTTTCCCAATTCTTGATCGCCTCGATCTTTGTGGGATCCACATGAATTCCATCTTTGTTAACCACGTGACCAAGGAACTGAACTTCGAGTAGCCATAACTCGCACTTCAAGAACTTTGCGTATAATTTCTCTTCCTTGAGCAGCTCTAAGATAGCTCTTAGATGTTGCTCATGCTCTTCCTTCGTCTTCGAATAAATCAAAATATCGTCGATAAACACAATCACGAATTTATCGAGATATGGCTTGCAGACTCTATTCATTAAATCCATAAACACTGCTGGCGCGTTTGTCAAACCAAACGGCATAACCAGGAACTCGTAATGTCCATACCGAGTTCTGAAGGCAGTCTTTGGAATACTTTCCTCTTGTATTCTCAACGGGTGATAACCTGATCGAAGGTCGATCTTGGAGTAAAAACTCGAACCTTGCAGTTGATCGAACAGGTCATCAATCCTTGGCAAAGGATACCGATTCTTAATGGTCAACTTATTCAGCTCGCGGTAGTCGATACACATGCGGAAACTACCGTCCTTCTTCTTAACAAACAAAACTGGAGCTCCCCAAGGCGAGAAGCTTGGTCTGATAAATCCCTTGTCCAAAAGCTCCTGAAGTTGTGTCGACAACTCCTGCATTTCTGAAGGTGCAAGTCGATAAGGTGCCTTAGCTACAGGCGCGGCGCCTGGAACTAAGTCAATATGGAATTCTAATTGTCGCTGCGGCGGCAATCCTGGCAAGTCTTCGGGGAAGACTTCAGGATATTCCCTTACGACTGGGATATCATCCAACTTTGGCTCAGCGTCTTCCTTGTCCACAATGTGTGCCAAGAAGGCAACACATCCTTTCTGCAAACACTTTCGAACCTTCAAACAACTGATGATTCTTATGGACGTATCGTGCTTCTCTCCATGTACTACAATCGTTTCTCCATTCGCCATCGAAATGCGAATGACCTTCTCGTGACATACGATCTCTGCTCGGTTGCTTGACAACCAATCCATCCCCACTACCACGTCGAAGCTTCCCAACTCGACTGGCAGCAGATCAAGCGTAAACTCGTGCTCTCCCAGTTCTCTCACACAACCTCTAATTACTTCATTCGCTTCTACTAGCTTTCCATTGGCTAGTTTTATCGAGTACGGAATATCTAGCTTACTAGCTACCCACCCAAGTGTATTCTTAAATTCTAGCGATACAAAACTATAATCGCACCAGTATCAAACAGTACAGATGCAAAGCGTTGGTTGATAGGGAACGTACCAATGACTACATTTGGATCTTGGCGAGCTTCCCTCGCTCCGATGTTGAAAACCCTTTCTTGAGCTTGGTTGATTTTCGGGCATTCACGCTTGAAGTGCCCATCATCTCCACAGTTAAAGTATCCTGGTCCCCGACCATTACCATTTCTGTTACCACCCTGGTTGTTATTCGCCCCACGGTTTCCACTACCAGCTTGATTCCCATAACCACCACGGTTTCCATTACCGCCATTTCCTCCTTGAGGGCGGTTTCCATACCCATTTCCACCACGGTTATTGTTTCCATTACCATAACCTCTCTGACCACCACGACCAGTACCGGCCCAGCATGTCTCCTTCGAATGGCCAACCTTCCCACAAGACTCACATTTTCTAACTCTGCATTGGCCGACATGATGGTACTGGCACACATCACATTTGGGCAGAGTGCCCATATATTCTTTTCCCCTTTTTCAACACCAGTCTTAACTTTAGCTGGTGAGTACGCCTCTTTCGTCTTGTTACCACTGCTGGTACCCTTCTTAAAGTTTGAGAACTTCCTTTTGTTCTCACCGGAGGACTCATCGTGAGTCTCTTTCTTCTTCTGGTCAGAGATCGAGAATTTGTTTAATCTGATCGCCTCTTCAGTTAGCGCTACACTTAGATCAATAGCCACGATGATCGTAGCAGGCTTTGACTTCGTCACCATACTCATAATCTGAGGTGCCAACCCCCAAATAAAATGCTCGATGCGTTTGAATTCTGGACTAACCATGTATGGTACAATGCGAGATAGATCATGAAATCTCTGCACATACTCCGCAATCTTGGGGCCATCCATCTTGAGGTTCCAAAACTCTGTTTCCAATCTTTGAATTTCAGCCCTGGAGCAATACTTCTTGCGCATGAGTTCCTTCATTTCAGCCCAAGTCAGCGCGTATGCTGTTGCCTCTCCTAGAGTTTGAACTTGGAGATTCCACCATGAAAGTGCTCCGTCTAAGAACAATCCGGAGATATAGGTGACTTGGTGCTCCGGCTCGCTACACCCGAATAGATCTATCACTCATGTCCCTCGGTCCTACGACGAGGATTAATGCCTTAAGTGTTATACCCACCTTTCACATGATCAAGCAGTAACCCTCCTTAGCTAACCATACCATGTATAAAACATTTGTAAATAATTGTAACATGTATTTCACCCCGAAGTTATAAAACTGAAAATAGTTAAAAGAAAAGGGGGACATGAACTCACAATTTTGCGTCTTCAGTACTCGTAACCCAAATCTCCTCAGCAAACACGACTCCCTACAATGTACTAGGGTCTATTAGACGAACAGGCCCTGCCTTGCCTTAGTATTTACGTTTTTGAGTTACGTTTCTTCCATGTCTTCAATGTTATTCCAAGTTATAATTACTTGTTAAAATAATAATTATTTTAACTTTAAATTATATTTAATTTTGGAATAATTTGTTAAACAATGTTTTTGTATCAATACTTCTCAAGTATTTATTTTCGTATTTCCTTCCCAAGGATGGGGGTATCTCATACATGTATTTTCGCATTCTTGTATTTGTAGTTCCAAAATAATATATTTTCAAGTCTCACTTTAGAAAATATATTTAAACTTATTTGTCCAAAAAATAATGCATTTCAAGAAAATATATATTTTTCCCAAAAATCATATATCTTCTAAATATACTAAGAAAATATATTTTTACTTCCAAAAACAATATATTTTCTTCTTGTCGAAAATATGATATACTTTGGTAATATTTACAAAAATCATATTTTCATTTCTTGTATCCAAAATAATATTTACCAAAAATATATTTATAACGGTATTTTCCGGAATATTATGTAAGTTACGTTCTTGCGTTCGGTTTCACAATATTAAGTGCGTAACTTGTATATATTTATTCCTTGTGATTTTTGGTATTATTTCGGATTGTAATTTCTTGGTATTTTGTTAAGTTATATTACTTTAAATCCTAAAATAATATAACTAATACACAAAGTATACAAATAATCACACACAATGTGTCTTCTAAATATATATCTCCCAAATACATATTTAGTTATTTTTATTTACAAAAACCAACCTCCAATACTGGTATTTTTGTAACAAAATCTATGGCAAAGTTTTTATTGAAAATCATAGTTAAAACTCACTTGTAAATATTTGTTTAGAAAATATTTTTCTAAGTGTTTGTATTTTTAGAAAATTTCGCCATAATTTCCTCTAAAAATGGAGGTGTCCATGCTATTTAAGCATATCATTTTCTTTTCAAAACCATCATAAGCAATCAACAATCAATCTACACTTACCATGTGCTAAAACAAAGCTATCTACATAATGATCATGAACTTGAGTTTTCATAAAAACTTGTAGTAACTTGGTAGTGTGTTTAGTAGACTTAGTTACACTTTAAAGTGTGTTTATTTCTTTAAAAATCTCGTTCTTGAAAGATTTGAGTGTTTACAACTTCTTAGGTAATTTTTCCAAAAATCATTCTTTTGAATTTTTCTTGTAAACATTGTATTCGTATACTTGTTTTACCACTAGAAACATGATTAGTTTCTTTAAAAACTATGTTTATACAAATCTTGTGATTTAGCTTGGTTTCTTTGGAAAACTATTTTAGAATCATCCACTCACAAGACTTGTATCTTGTTTAAATCATCATCACATGAAAACAACTCTTATTATTCAAGTTCATGTAAACATAAGGCATGATGATCTTGGTCTTTCACAAGATCAACACATCAACTTACTAGATCATGTGTTTAATCACAATCTAGTAGGTTCCATATGATGTCTAACATCACTAACACTAGTAATCAATCAACAAGAAGCAAATAAACACAAATCAACAAGTATTCATATGTTAATAAGCTTATGTTAGAGATTTATGATTATGTCTTTTAGTGTTCATCAAGATCAACATTGTTCATCATCTATTAACCATCAATATATGAAGTATCAAGAGATCATAAGGGCCTTACTACTAGCACAAGGCTAGGGAAGAATACTTGATGTTGATGATGACAAAAGTGTTGGATAAAAGCAATCGGGTGAGGTCCTTCAAGATCCAAGACCACCAAACCTTCTTATATGGCTCCTTACACCTTGAGTGCACTTGGAAATGGTTGAGGATGAAATGGAAGTGATGAGGGTGGTGGTGGGTGTTCACGGCCGAGAGGAAGAGGAGGAGAGGGAGAGATATGTTGGTGAAGTGTGTGAGTGATTATGATCCATCATGTTCACTTATAATCTCAATTTTGAGTATTACCCATTGTATAACATGTTTGTAATAGTACATACACAATCTAAACAAATCTTTGGCAGATTTAAGCAAGATCTAGTGAGGATTATGGTGGGGTCACTAGGTGACCGTCCACACACAAGGGGGGGGGGGGGGTCTAAGTGTAAATTCCAACCATTAAGTTAGATTAAAGGTTCAAATCCAAGCATTAGTTACTTGATATTTTTAGTGGGTGTTAGGGTGTTCGGGGATCATAACTTGCTCAGAAATAATAAAACAATGCTTCTAGTAAAGTTTTGGTGTTTCGGGTAGTGTCCGGTTGTTCGGTTAGATACCGGTTCGTTAAAGTGTCAAACTATTCCGTTTAGTGATCTTTAAGTACCCTTTTGTGACACTTTTAATTCCCGAGACTTAGGAAAGCATTCAGGACCATTTAGTCATGTTTTGCATGTAATTAGCTTGTTGAAATGCTGAAATATGCTGAATTCAGCACTTTGAGTGGGTTTTAGGCACTTTCCGGCACTTAAACTATCACCTAGTGAAGCTGTTTTATGGTCCTTACTTCCCTACACACCATACTAGTGTACCACCTTGTCTCTGGCCCATACGGGGTCTCAAAACACTGTTTGCCTATGTACTGAACATCGTCATCATTTTCTGAGTTATCCGCTAACTGTGCTTTGTGCATCGTTTATGTCAATAAAGTTTGCATGTGATAATGAGGTGACATTATGTATTATGTGATGCACATGTATGTATGATGCAGTAATCAGAAAGCAGTCATTTGTAATTTAGCACAGTCATTAAGCACTAATCATGGTTAATTATATTGTACGGATACCTGTATTTTTTACGGTTGTCACATTGCAATCCCAACCCCCAATCGTCAGTCTACATTTAATTTCTTCAAATCCAAAATAGGTTAGTAATCCTAGCGACTGGTTGTGATATAAAAGTGAGATGCAAGCAGTTTGTCACACCCCAACCGATGGCGGAAACATCGGGGCGTGGCACTGAGCGAAACAGATTGTCCAGGAGAAATCCATAACAACTGAATATTACTGAATATTTAACGTTAAGTCCCATACCAAAACATATTCAATAAAATAATTATTACAGACATAAAATCTCAAAGACAGTAAATTGTTTCAACAACTCAGATTTAAATAAATTATTCGTTTGTTTCTAGACTCTTCCTAACTTGATTCCACATAGCAAGCATCCTAGCAGATAGCATCCTAAACACCTGTCACATACGTTAAAAATAGAGGTCAATACACATAGTGTAAATGTGAGCATACAAGTTTGATAGATATAATAAAGTTCGAAATCGTTTACGCATAACCAGCATGTAACATGTATAAAGTGAAGGCAAGTGGGTTATCGACAGAGAAATATGCATAGACGTGACTGCGAGATGTAGAATGCGCAACACATATCCCCACCGGGGCACGTGAAGTAAAGCCCTTAACAACCCCTGTCCACGACAGGTGCTGAGTCCAAACTATAGTACTATCGTTGCTAAGGTGTCAGGCAACAATCACTGTGTTAACGTAACATACAAGCATTCATCAAATAACACCTAGCATGCAAAAGCAGTTAGCGTATAAATAGTGTTTGCGTCGTGTGTCGATTGTGATTTAGAATAAGTAACGTATGTAACACCGAAAAGTGCGTAAAGCAAAAAGGGATCGAGTATACTCACAGATTGTGCTTAACAAGTAAACACTATCTTGAATTGAAGGGAGTGCTGAGAGAGATTAGCCTAAACAAGTAACGATAGCATAAACGATAAGCGGTGCGTAAAACGGTGCAAGAGTGATAAGTGTCGGATGGTTATCCAATCGGATGGCAATCCGATCGGATGGCCAGTCGATGGGACGTCAATTCGTTCGGATGGTCATCCGATAGGATGGCCATTCGATTGGATTGACATATCATTTGGTGAAGATGTGTTTGTGTATGATGGTTTGCCTTTTGAAGTTTTCGTTGTAGCATTTTGAAAACAGAGAAGTATCTCTACCCTTCAGGTCGATCGATCGAACGGCGGTTCGATCGGATGACGATCCGTTCGGTGAGGTATTTCTCAGAGAACAAGTTCACAGCAGTGTTGTCACTCGATCGGATGGTCTACCGATTGGGTGGCAATCCGTTAGAACTGTCTATACATTGAACATGTTGAAATTTGTTTAAGTGTTGAAGTTCCAAACATTACATGGTTGGGTGGTCGTTCGATCGGATGGCAATCCATTCGACGTTCAGATCTTCAAAAGTTGAATCAAAAGTTTAAGTGTGGAACCAAGTGTAAGCCGATCGGATGGCCGCCCGATCGGATGGCAATCCGACCGGACGACAATCCGTCCCAACTGCCTGATCGTCTTGACACTTGATTGTTTTGATAGTTTGCAGTATGATAATGTATTAAACAATAGGACCTCATCAAGACTCAAATGATCCGATCGAACAGGAATCACCCTAGTCCGACCAGTTAATTGTTTGAGACGGTGGCTCATGTTTAACCCGAAATCGGTTGTCTCTTGGATAGAATTCAGATCTTGAACCAATACATCACTAAGAAAGAGTAGAAGATCAGATCTAGTTCTTATTCTATCGGTTTTGAGTGTATTGAGTGTAAAAGAGTTGAAAGAAAGTTAGAAAACCATCTTTCAATCCTTTTCACCATGAATATGTTCAGATCTATGCAAGATCTTTGTTCATTCATGTGGAAAATCATCCAGATCTAAGTTGTTCTTGGTGGATTGAAGCCAAAACATGAAGTTCATAAGAACTCCATGATGACATCACCTTAGAACACCTTAAATCCACTGATTTCACGGTTAAAAGTTAAGATTCAAAAGAGAGAATGACGAGGAAGTGTGTGTAGATCATGGAAGTACAAGAATTAGGTTGGAAACTTACAAGAATCGTGAGAAATCGAGAGAAAGAGAGCTTGAGTGCGGCTGGGTCGAGTAGGGAGCTGTCACATCAAGTGATGTGACAAGTGGGGGTATTTATAGGGTTTCCCAAAAAGGAAAGTGCAAAGGGGTCGAGTGGGTCACCGATTGAATGACTATCCGATCGGATGGCAACTCGATCGGATGGCAATCCAATCGGTTGGCCATCCGATCGAGCGGTCACTCGATCGAGTGGCTCCGACGATTGAGTTTTGGCGGTTCGTTTCGTGCGTTGGGTTTTGCGATGCGTTTAAGCGAGTTTCGAGTTTGCGATACGATAGATTGATAATATCTACACAATGGCTATATCTAACATACAATCATCATAATTAAGTGGCGTTTAGCGTTTGCGATTCGATTGCGATAGAGTTGCGATTGCGTTTTCGATTAGTCATCACAACATAATCATAAATAAACATGCACAAGTGACACATTTGTAGCACACACACGTAAAACAATATACAGAACGCATAACTCGGGTTGGGAATGCGATTGCGATGCGATAAGCGTTAAAACAGGCGATAAATATTGATTAAACCTCGATTATTAATAAGTACTCCACCTAATACAACTAATGCGATAAAATAAATAGATTATCAAAAGAAGTCAAAACAGTAGTTGAGCAAGGAGTGACAGATCGCAATTAGCAATCTTTTCTTCCTTTGACTTCAATCTTGACTTTGACTTTCAAAACACGGGGTGTTACACAGTTGAGTTAGGGTAGCAAGAAACCAGGAGAAAAAAGAGAGGGAGTGGGGTTGTTTAAGGGAAGTAGTAGGGGAGTGGCGTTGTTTAAGGGAAGTAGTGGAGGAGTGGGGAGTTTATAGAGAACCAAATGAATCTCATCAATAACTGCCAGTAGACGTGGGTTGAAGATGTAGGTGTGGGTTGAAGGCAGAAGAAGCTGCTGATAACTGTTGAGATAGCAGTTAAAAATGGGAGTTTAAGAGGCTGAGATTTAATTTCAGCATGATTCGACGGTGGAGATGGATTATGAAGGTGGTTAGACTTAATGGGTTAGTTCCCAGCCTATTGTAGTGTAAACTACATCGCGTTGGGCCTCGTGGTTGGGTTAGTAAGCAATAATAATAAATATTAATATAAAACGTGATAAGTAACGGAAATGTTCGATCGTTCGGGTCGGGTCCAACACCATACCCCATCAGTGTAGGTAATACCGTAATATAATATACACATGATTTTCACATATATAAAATCTGTAAACAAGCGAAACACGATGGGCTAACCACGTTGGCACTTGGGGGCGCAAATACGGCAACACATGGACGCCAAAGAGGGTGCGGGGCATGGGGGCATAAATTGTGTGATTTTTTTTAATATTTAATAATATTGATGACGTGTGTAACGCCCTGTTTTTTGTAACTTTCCTTAATTAGAAAGCTTGTCTTTTATTCTATTTTTGGAAGCTTGTTCCTCTTGTAATTGTATTTCGTTGTATCATTGTAAATCCGAGACTTTGATCGTAATAAAAATTCATTATTTCATACAAATTATACTTTACTTATTCGTGCACGCTTATACGTTTTAATTCATTATGCATGTTATTCGTGATTCTTGTAAATGTGTAATAAACTTGCAAATACATGTCATACATGCATAACTTATACGTTTTTTCACTCGTGTTTATACATCATTGGACACTTACAAATGCTTAATCATGATTAATATGTTTGTATTATGCCTAATTATATGACTTGATACTTAAAACACCTCGTAGCATGCATTATACCTAAGTTAAGGGACTAAAATCATCAAAAATCAACAAAGTTCCATGGACGGAGGCCGTCGAGCCTCGCGACCGCCACCCTGTTTCTCCGTCGCGGCCCGCCAGGGTCGATAATCCGCAGAAAGTTAGAATCAGCTCATGGATTGGTCACTTGTGTGTTTGTTTTGGTTGCAACTTCCACCTAAATGCATTAAAAACTAAACTAACTCAAAACCCTAAACCTCAACTATAAAACCAACCTCTTCCACACTCTTTTACCACTTTACAAGCACTAATCACTCTAAAAAATACTCCCAAATATCATCTAATTTCCAGAATTTGGACAGAAAGTTCAAGTGATCCTAAGTGAGTTCTAACTCACTTCTACTACTATTTTATACTCATTTCTTCTTTCTTGGCACTTGGATAACCTCTAGGAAGGTTTTCACAAGATTACTTGGGTAATCTAAGGTGAAACCTCACCATATTTGAGGTCCAAAGTGCCTTAAACTTTCTGTTTTGTTATATGTTCCTGTATATATGTTCATTCTTATGTTAATAACTTGATGAAATCTTATGGCCATCAAGCTCACAGTCAAGTCTATGATTATGGGTTTGTATTAGGGTGATTACCATCAAAGTTATGAGTTCAAACACTCACTTTATTTTTGTTTATACATGACAAATCAATGATGAAAACAAGCACAAGTCATCATCTTCCATATGATGAACTTGTGACTTGTGAAGTGTGAACAAATGGAAGCTTTGGCTTTCCAAACTAAGTTCCACTCCTTCATTTGAACCTTGTGAACGCTTTTGTGACTTGCTAGAATAGATTTACTTTCTTGTTATTCATGACCCTCCGAACCATCTTCGTGATGGTTTGTGTAGTGGTGAATCATATAATGAGGTTTCAACCTCCATGCTTGACAATACATGATACTACATGATATTCTTGATTGGACTTAGTTTAGGCTATTATTACTATCATAAATATATAAGTATATAAACTATATATAACATGGCTGAATTTGTGATGATAATCAAGTTATGATTATTCGTCATAAACCTAGGCAAATATATCTAAAGTTCTAGGAAACTTATTATGATTCTAATGGGCAATTTGGGACCCATGAAACCACTTACTATAGTGTCATAAACAAGCTCTCAGACTAGATATTATTTTCGTATACATACTTTGATACTTTAAATTCCAAGTCCGAATCTTCCATTCCAACTCCATAAATTTACACAGCTTGTTTCCCCATGTAGGGTGACTTGGTGATTTCAACCTCAACAAACAACTCTTCACGGGATTACCAAGTTTGAAGCTTGCAAAACCGTGAGTACACTTGACCCATTTTCGTTTTACAAATTTTTGGGCGCAACATGTTAGTTATTAAAATCACAACACTTGAACTTATTCTTTATGCACAAAAAATCTAATACATGCATGCATACGTTATACTTGATACGTCTATCTAGGTTAGTTCGTTTTTTGATTGAACTTGTCATTAACTTCGATCAAGCCTACCTTAACATGTATAACGCTATAGGAGTAACGCACCGCCTGTGAACGCTGGGTTATGTTAAGAATCTTTTACTTGCGTGAACTTTGGTTTGACTTGTTTATCACATGCTATATTTACGTTAATCTTGAATAACATAGTTTGCCATGTGGATTCGTTTAAACTTTTTTTTTTATACTTATGCTATATACTTAAACTTGTGTACTCGCCAATGTTTTTTGTGTTGAACTATACTTTTAACATGCTGTAGGTTGATGATGTTGATTATGATGAAATCTAGTAGGGACGACACTAGAAACTCATCTTTAAATTACTAGATTTGTTTACTTTATTTTGTTGGACTTGTCGTATTTTGCTTTCCAATGTTGTACTTTGATTTTTCATGATGTAATTGACGATTTATGTTATGTTATGAAATGAAATGAAATTTGGTTTTGAATTAAATTATTGTCACATAATGTTATGAAGTCTTTGAGCAATCTCGTTCGTCTCACTCCGATGTTTCCGTCATCGGTTGGGGTGTGACAACGTGGGTAGCTCAAAGCTTAATAAACTGATTAGAGTGCAAAATAGCTTAAAAGGTTGAAAGCCAAAAAAGTTCTAAAGTAAAATAGCTGCCGCAAGCAGCAAAAGGAACGAGACAGTGTCCAGTCACATCGTACTTTACGTGTGGACTCTCTCATCCAGCAGCAACAGACGCATATGGGAGAGTGAACTCTATTATCCGTAGATTAAAAGTCTTTCATTAACCAAAAAGGGCAAAAGAGTCGAGTGCTTCTTCTTAGGCTGGTCGGCATGGGGTACGTCCCCGGATCATCTTGGGACGGCGACGGTCCAAACACCGTGCCGCCCCCCCCCCCCCCCCCCCCCCCGCGTCCCGTCCTGATCGTCCGCAGCTAGACGTTTGCGACGAACCATTAATGGTGGGGCCCATGCCAAAAGTGACCGTTAAATCAAAAAAAAAAAAAATCAATTTTTTTTTCAAAAAGTAACGGTAATATTATTAATATTTATAAATTTCAATTCCATTTTCACTTTCATTCACCAAACTAACCACAACAACTCATCTCTCTCTCACATAATTTTTATAAATCTTCTTCCACTTTTATAAACCTTATACTTTAGCATGGATCCTTTCAACAACCCGACCAACCCGAACAACCCGAACAATCCGTATAACCCGACG
This sequence comes from Helianthus tuberosus, assembly GCA_030545235.1. Taxonomy (NCBI): domain Eukaryota; kingdom Viridiplantae; phylum Streptophyta; class Magnoliopsida; order Asterales; family Asteraceae; genus Helianthus; species Helianthus tuberosus. Next base: position 172,048,751 of record CM060376.1, on the reverse strand, counting down.
ACTCCCATCAACCCGACCCAACCTAATGTTTTCTCGGGTCCGGGATATTATCCAACGTTAGAACCGAACCAATTCTCGCAATACTCATCAAATGCGTTTGCATCATTCCAACACTCGCCAAACCAATTCGCTCAATTTTCTCAAAATCAAGCCCTACAACAAATGATGATGCGGGGTGCTTATAATTTCCAACCGAACCCGACACCACCCGTTCAACAATCCTTTCAACAATCCGAACCCGACGACGATGTGGAGGTTGTTCCCGAAACCCAACCGCCTAAAGGAAAAGGAAAACGAAACAAAGGCAAGAAAGTGGTGGGTGATGAACCGTCCAAAGCAAAGGGGCAAAGGTGGACGCCAATCGAAGAAGAAGCCTTAGCGAAGGCCTACATTGGCACGTCTGACAACCCGGTTAAAGGTTCGTATTTTTTTATAAGTTTAATTTGTTTTGTTTTTTTTTTTTTACTTCACATTTCGTTTTTTTTAATTCTTTTAGAAATTGTTTTTTTTGTTATTTATAGAATTTGTTTGTTTTTTTGTTTATTACTTACTTTAACAGTGGGTTTTTTGTTTGTTTTTTATAGAATTTGTTTTTTTTATTTACTTTAACAGTGGGTTTTTTTAAGTCTTTTAAAGTTTTTTTTTTTTTTAAGGTTTATTTATTTACTTAACACTCTATATATTTTGTTTTTATAGGTAATAACCAACCGGGTGAAGGGTTTTGGGCAAAGGTTTTGGCGAAGTTTCTCGAGTATATGGGTCAAGGCGAGTATCGAGATGTCGATTCGGTCTCAGCAAAGTGGCGGAAAATGAACTCGCTCATCAATAGGTTTTGCGAGGAATATAATAAGTTATATACAAGTGACCGTCGTAGCGGCATGAGCGACGACGATGTATTTAGAGAAGCGTTGGAGAAGTATAAGTCGAACAATAGTAATACCAGTTTTGCTCACGTTCGCGCATGGATGGTTGTAAAAGACCAACCAAAATGGAGGCCGATCCCCAACGAGGTGGCGATGGCGAAACGGCAAAAAACATCGGAAACGAGTAGTTTTAGCGCCGGTGGATCGGACGCGAGGTGTAACTTAAACTTAAATGATGACGTCGCCTTTGACGAAGAGGAGTACGCCGTACATGAGCCGGAGCGTCCACCGGGCCGAGACAAATCAAAGAAGGAGCGGGCCAAGGGGAAACAAAAGGAAACGGTGGACCCGAACATGGTTGAGTTTATGGAACACTTAAAAGTGTACAATGACGTCACGGCCCAAAAGACGAAGGCGAAGGACCGGTTCGCGGAAGAAAAAGCTCGTGTAGAGGAAGAAAAGTTACGCGAGAAGGTGCGGTTGTCGAATGAGAAAATCCGAATTTCCGATGAAAAAATTCGGCTCAAGGAATGGGAGATAATGATGATGAATGTCGAGGACGAACCCGAGCCGAAACGTTCGATGTTGAAAAAACTTCAAAACGACATCATGAAGAAGCATAATATTATTTAAGTCTATGTTTTTTTTAAGTCTTTGGTTTTTTTTTATTAACTTTATGTTTTTTTTTTATTAACTTTATGTTTTTTTTATGTTTATGTAATGTGGTTTTAATATTAATGAAAATATTTTGTTACTTTATTTGTTAAATGTTAAAAAAAGTGGAAGATTAAAAAAAAAAAAAAAAAAGTGGTGGAGGATGATGACTAGGACCAACTTAACCATGCCCTCTAGTTTTGGAGGATGGACCAATCTTGGGAGGATGATGACGTGGCGCATACGTGGCGGATCATCCTCAAGGATGATCCATCAACCATACCCATTAGCCTTATGGAAGATCCCTTCTATAAATGACAGATCCCTTGACTCAAACACACACACCAAATTCCTCTCTCTATCTCTTCCCTTCTTCTATAAATGACAGATCCCTTGACTCAAACACACACACCAAATTCCTCTCTCTATCTCTAGATCTTGCTCCTTGCTTGATCCATTCTTCACCAAAAATAATAAACGACAATTAAGCATAAACATTTTGGGTTGAAAATCTTTCAATCCAGAGTTCAAAACAACAATAACAACTCGATCCAACTCCACGTATTGCAAATGTGGGGGGACCCCACGACCTGCGTCAGGCTAATTGAAACCCCTGAACCCTTTTACCTCGTAGGTCTCGTTACTTTCCTTGGTCTTATATCTGTTGTAACAACAAATATATAACCCAAATATTTAGAGTCATCTTAACCCACCACTATATTTCACGTTTCACCTCTCAACAACAAAAGTTATCAATGAGAAATGTGAAACACTCCGCCGCCTACGTGACGTGACACACTTTTTTTTAATATTTCACGTTCATCACAACTTATAATCTAAACAAAGTTTTAAGCGGACCAAGAATCATACCGGGCTAGACATGTCTACTCTCAGACTCGTCTTCATATCGAATCTAGTCTCAAATGTTTATAGGATAGGATTGGTATAGTTAGGGCTGGGACCGAGCCTTTTAAGACGGGCCCGATACTATGATCGAGCTTTACTTGATATGACCATGATCATAATTGAGGAAACACTTGTTCGAAGGTCATGTCATACCCTCCCCACCCACTTGCCCACGTCTTATTCCCACAGCTAGCAAGTTCCGCCAGCTATACCATCCATGCGACCACCAAGGCACCACTTCCTTTACGAATATTTTTTCTACCTCTTTTTACTATTTCAAAAATATAAGTTAACTATTAAGTGTGAAGTTAGCTCTATAACTCTATAAGTTAACTATTATATTAAGGGGCTGTTTGGCTAAGCTTATTTTAGTGACTTATTTACTTATTTACTTTTTGAAAAGTTAAAAGGTGTTTGGGTTAGCTTATTATGTGAGAGGAATAAGTAAATAAGTCATTCCATTATGACTTATTTGCTTTTCAAATAAGCAAATAAGTAAATAAGTCAAAAAAATAAGCTTAGCCAAACGGCCCCTAAGTGTGCTCGAGATTGATTATGTTGGCTGTTAAAAAAAATAGATATATTATTTAAATAAGACGTTAGTTTGTCTGATCGTATAGATTAACTTATTAAGAATTAAATATTTGAGTTGAGTTCAAATTAAAGATAGCTCAATTGTATAAAAACTTAAATTGAATAGGCTAGAATAGCTCCCTCTTTGTCTTGTATGATTATTTTATTTCCATAATATCGATAGTTTGGTATTATATTATTTGAAGTCTGTATAAATTTATATTTGAGAAAAATGCCCGGATAGTCCCTGTGGTTTCGCCTTTTTTCACCTATAGTCCCCAACTTTCTAAAACTACCTGAATAGTCCCCAAGTTTTCATTTTTTGTTCCCGGATAGTCCCTGGGTCTAACTTCAGTTTGTTTTCTCTGTTAAGATGGTGTGAAATGACAAAAATACTATTTCCTTAAAAGGCCAAACCATAGGGACTATCCGGGCATCTTCTTCATTTTTATTTATAAAACCGCACCACCACACTCCATCTTCAACCTCCACCCACCATCACCCTCCTCCACCCTCCATCATCACCGGTCGCCGCCCGTCTCCGCCGCGCAGAACCACCGTCGTTGTCGTCGTCCTCTTTGCCACCGCATGAAAACAGCAAACAACACAAACACAGACCACAACAAGCCTTTCCCCCTCTCGATTCCTCATTCCCACCCCGATAAATACACAAGTGTACAACAATAACATTACACCAACTATCCCAGACCCAAGGGTCTGCAACCCATCGTTCCGATTACAATGCCGGAAAAAAACAGAGCACCGACAAACCTCTTAATCACAAACCCCAAACCGACAAACCAACTACTCATGTAATCGAATTCATACCAATCAAAACAAAAACTCGTACCATAAACTTTTGATTAAACAACTAGTAAAACTTCAAAACGATCTCATACAGACCGATTGGACTAAACCCTAACTTTTTTTGTTTCAGTAATTTAGAAGGATTAATGATCATAGACAACCGGAATCTATGTACTAAGTATAAACTTACCGTTTTGTAAACTTCCGTTGATTTCCATCGCGGAATGCCGCTCCGATTGTCCTACTTCGTATTGCTGGTCCCGTGTGAAGGTGAGTGATATGGAAGATGTTCTTATTACCAGGGATATTTTGATACCAAATCAACAAGAGCAATTATTATGGAAGAAAATATTTGATTACAATCTAAAGAGACAATTACAATTACGTTACTAGTTTCCCAAAAATAAACAGGTGTACTTTTACATTATTACCCTTATTGATTATTTCTCTTTATTATTTTTTAATCAAATAATTACTAAATTAAATCTCATCATCTAACAAATGAGTGGTCAAGATCTGTTCACTCTGTTCACAAGTTACTCCTTGTTCACTCTAGAACCCTACCCAACTGAGTTAGGGCTAAAAGACATAACTTGCAAGGGTTTGCAAACATCGAGTACGTTTTCTGTAATTATTGAAGACAAATGACACAGTTTGCAATAAGTGACATACATAAAGGATGATTTTTGTAATTTACTCTATTTTAAAATATTATATATATTATCTCCTATATGAATTGTTTAAATTTATATTAAATTTAATTGTATAATTATATTTTAATTGATATTAATTATCTATAAAAATAGACGGCTTCAATGAATGAAACGTGTCCAAAACTTGGTTTCTTTTATTATAGTCACCTTATTTTCCTATTTATCTCCCATATTAAATAATAATAATTTTAAACAAAATACTAGATAAGAATAAATATTTAGATAAGGATAAACGTTTATTTTTATTATGATCATATTATATAATAATAATAATAATAAGTAAATAATACATCAAAGTTCATTTTTAGAAGATAAATCTTGACGGATGTGTGTGTTAACATATGACATTATATTTTATTCAACACGTGCAATATATGAGTTTTTTAAAGATATATCTTTTTTTATTATTTATTATATACAGTTACATTTATGCAAAATAAAAAAAACAAAGTAAAATGTTATAATAAGTAAATAGTACATCAATGTTCATTTTTAAAAGATAAATCTTGATGACCATTTATCTTAACATATGACATTATATTTTAATCAACACGTGCAATATACGAGTTTTTTTAAAGTTATATCTTTTTTTATTATTTATTATATAAAATTACATTTATGCAACCCGTGTAATACACGGGGATCTAACCTAGTAAATAATATATAACAATTAATTTTCTTTATATTTACCATGTCCGCGTACTCCCCTAGTACTCTCCGAGTACTCCGATTACTCCCAACTCCCCAGTCGGCCGACTAGGGACCGCCTAACGACTTTTACAACACTGATTATAGTAGATAGATATTAATTCAAAAAAATAAAATTAAAAAACTTCATATTATCGTTAATTACTAAATCATGTTAAGGCCATTTGTTATATCTATTTCTAGGTTATAACCCCGTGTATTATACGAGTTGAATAAATAAATTTTATATATACTAAATAATAAAACAATATATCTTTAAAAAAATTATTTATTACACGGGTTGAAAAAATGTAATTTTATATATTAAATAATAAAAAGTTATATCTATAAGAACCATATATATTGTACGGATTGAATAAATATAATTTTATATATCAAATATAAAAAAGTTATATCTTTAAAACCATATGTATTATACGGGTTGAGTAAATGTAATATTGTTTACCAAATAATTAAAAAAAGTTATATCTTTAAAACCCCCGTGTATTATACGGGTTGAGTAAATGTGATTTTATAAACCAAATAATAAAAAAATACATTTAAAAAAACTAACGGATATACTCAGTACGCTATATATATGGTAATTGCGGAAATGATTATTGAAAAGAATATACAGTGGCCAAACATGTTATTCAATAAGCAAATAAGCAACCATTTGTGTGATAAAGTACACATTATATTTAAAAAAATCGTAACAAATCTAATTATATATATAAATTAATATGGGAAGTTATATACAATTTGTTTAAAGATTATGTAATAAAATCGATATAATAATTTTTCTAATACTAAAAATAAAAATAAATAATATATTAATACAAATTTTAGTTTTGGTGATAAATAATTTGGTTATTTAAAAATATCTTAAACTAACAATTTAAATTTAAGGATAGTATTTTATTAGAAAAATATAAATATTTTATTAGACATTTAAAATAAGATAAGATTTAATATTAATTTCCTAATTAATATTTTTGTACAAAAGTCCCCAAATCAAGAACCCGAATCACTATTTCCAATATATCGTTTCTTTTTATTTAGAATATTTGTTATATCCATTTTAGGGTGATTTAGTTAATTGTTATACCTCGTGTACTTGTGCGGTAGTTCTCGTGGATTAACTCTTCGCAACTTGTGAGTAATCTCTTCCATTTTTCCGCTTTTCAATTTTACCATTTTTGGGGTGCATCATGTTATACTTTTTTATTTACTTAACATGCTATGATCAAGTGTTATTATGTGAACGTCTTATGTGTATTCTATTATTCTATATGATATCTGACGTCAAGTCTATTGCATGCTATTGTGTCTAGTGGATCCACGGCTGACTAGGTTCACCACGGCCACAGGTTGTACCCTAGTATCGCCAACAATATTAGATTTGCTCATCGGGGCTTGAGCATAATGCACGCTATTGTCAGGAGTATATATATTTTGGTTGTTTGTGTTGTTATTTGATTGTGTATTCTAGTTTGGTAAATTTGGATATATGGATATGTTAACTATGTTTATGATATGAGACAATTTTTATATTAACCTTGAGGTGCACGTTAAAAATATTTTGTTTAAAAATAAATATAAAGCCGTTTTCTATAAAAGGAGGAAATTATTCACCAACATATTTGTTGACCCAAAAAATATATTTTTTCTAACGTGGTGCAGGTTTTCAAAGTCGATGAACAGTGATGAGGACACGTAGCATGAGCCTTAGGAAATTAAATTGAAATCTTATGATATGTTTGCTTTTGAACAATGTATGAGTAATTTTGATTATTAAATGTTATGTGACAATTTAAATGGACATACTTTAAATATCGTAACAATGATTAGTTGGCAAGAGCTATGGGCAATCATCATGCCCCGTACCATCCGCTGCGGGTCGGGGTGTGACATTATAGTCGCACAAATCTTTCAAATATCAAATTTAGACAACTTACTTTTACCTTTGTAATGTTATAATAGAGTAAACTGCCATTTTGGTCCCTGTGGTTTGGCCAGTTTTGCCACTTTAGTCCAAATCTCAAACTTATTACATCTGGGTCCCTGTGGTTTGCATTTTGTTGCCATTTTAGTCCAAAATCCAAAAACCCTATTTTTTTACTGTTGCAACCTCCTATTTTATCCTGTAGTGCAGGGGCATTTTGGTCCATGTTAATTTATTATAACATTTCAGTAATTAATAACATCTATCTTCAAGAACATCATCAAACTTCATCATCAAAACCCAGAAAATCAAGAACATCATCAAACTTCATCATCAAAACCCAGAAAATCAAGAACATCATCTTCAAGAAAATCAAGAACCCAAAACAAAACCAGAAACCATCACAAAAACAAAATCGATTTGTAAAAAGAAACGAGGCTCAGATCTGTATCTTCAAGAACATCATCAAACATCATCATCAAAACCCAGAAAATCAAGAACATCATCTTCAAGAAAATCAAAAACCGATTTGTAAAAAGAAACGAGGCTCCAACAACAAATCAAAACCGCCATGGCTGCAAACAGAGGTTGCAAGCGCACTTGCCCTCCTCCGATTCTGCCACGCCAAGCTGCGGAAAATCTCAAATGTTGACCAAATTTTGACTCGGATTAGGTGAAATCATCACAGCCTCGTGGTGAATAAAAGGACTGGGTTCAAGTTTTGATCATCCTGTTTGTTACAAAATCACCCTCAACCACCTAAAACATTAACAAAATCACATATCATCATCCATCATCTCGATCCAGATCTGCAGTGCCACCACCGTCACTCCACCCGCCACCGCCCCACCACCTGCCCTCTCGCTAATACCATCCAAAAAAGACGCACAGCCGCCGGAGCTTCTGCTTCATTCTTTCACCGCCACCACCAATCTCTCTGATCTCTAACCCCCACAAACAATCAGATCAAAATATTTCTGATTTCGATTCAGATCTGAAACTCAAAGCTTTTCTCTCCAATACACACGAATGAGAGAGAAACATGAGAGAGAGAGAGGGGAACACAGAGATGACGATGGCGATGGTGGATCTGAGTTTCGGTAGGGACGACACCGGAGTGGTGCTCAGGTGGGACGATGATGATGATTTATTTGGGGATTATGTTGATCGATTTAGGTCTCAACTTAACTGATCGATTTAGAGAGAGAATAGAGAGAGAAGAGAGAGAGTCTGTTAGGGTTTTATGATGATGATGATGATTTATTTGGGGATGAAGTTAATTAAGAAAATGTAAAATGAAAAGCAAAATGACCAAAATGCCCCTGAACTAAAAGACAAAATAGGAGGTTGCAACAGTCAAATAAATGGGGTTTTTGAGTTTTGGACTAAAATGGCAACAAAATGCAAACCACAGGGACCCAGATGTAATAAGTTTGAGATTTGGACTAAAGTGACAAAACTGGCCAAACCACAGGGACCAAAATGGCAGTTTACTCGTTATAATATAACAATTGTATACTCCATCCAAAGAGAATTCAATTCTCGATTTACGATATAATTCATAAAAACGATGAAATATATAAAAATGTTGGGATCGATCTCCAGTTTTTTGTACCGTAAACTCTCTTGAATGCAAATTTGAGACGAGTGTTTTATGAATGAAATAAACCAAAAAGTATAAAGGTGCATAAAACTAACTAAAATCATTGTATCTCATAATTTGAATGTATCATAAAAACGGGATCCAGCCTTATGTAATACATGTGTTTTTAACCTAATAATAAATAAATTAAAAAAAGAAAGTAAAATGTTATAATAAGTAAATAGTATATCAAAGTTCATTTTAAAAGAGAAATTCTGACAACTGTATGTGTTAATATATGACATTCACGGAATTCTAACATAGTATAATATAATCAAAATCTTTTCATTAATATTAAAAAAACCACCACATGGCATTTATAAATACTACATAATATTAAGATAAAAACACTACATAATAAAAGGTAAGGAAAAATATTGTGATTATTTGTGTTGTTTATATAGAGTTATTTTTTTTAAGTTATCGTTGTGGGCAAACAGTAAAAGATGATCAGTGGTGAACTGAATGATGACCATCGGGTGATCCAATTTTCTGAGACGAGGGAGGGGGTGTTGTTCCCCTTTGTCTCGCGGTACCCTCTAAGCACCCCGCACCCCTCTGCCATATGTAACACATATGACGTAACTTTATGGAATTTTATAAGATTGGAATTAAAATATATATGTATGTAGGTTAATAGCTATACTTCCAAATTATTTTTCTTACGATGGTTGTGTGTCCACTTTGATTCGCACATTCTACTCAATTCCATCAAACGCCAACCAAGATGTATATACACATATGTATTATGCATAAATGGAGGTTTTCAGGCAAAATACAAGGTTTTTTTTTCTTCTTGAAGTTAAAACATGAATAACAAAATAAATTATTCATGTGTATGTTATGTGTAAGTTATATTATCTACACATAACATAGACATGTGTAGACATAACTAGAAAAAGATATGAACACATTAGTTTAATAGTTTTTATGTACACAATATAAATATGTAAAAAACTTACAATTTTAAAAAATGTTAATTATTAATAAAAGGAAAAATTACAATTTTCGTCCTTTATGTTTGTATCGGATTGCAATGGATGGCCTTTAACTTCAATAATTACAGTCACAGTCCTTTATTTAGAAAACTTATTACATTTTCCGTCCTTTAACACTAACCAGGTTATAATTTTTAGTTAAGTTTTAATCAATTAAGGGCAGTTTAGTTATTTTACCAATTTAATTAAAGAAAACTAAAACTCAATTTTAAAAACTCACTTCTATCTCTTAGCTTTTTCATTAATTCCCTTCATTCTTTCACCGCCACCACCATAACCACCGCCACCACCAATCTCTCTGATCTCCAACCCCCACCACTATCTAATCCCCCTCAAACAACATCAGATCTCAAAAACAATCAAACAACATCAGATCTCATTTTCTTCTTTTACGACAGATGAGCAACAATATTCTTTTTCCTTCTCTTTCGATTTACACTACTCTATCACAAACAATCAGATCAAAATATTTCTGATTTTGATTCAGATCTGAAACTCAAAGCATTCCTACTATCTTCTTCAACAATCTTAACCACTGTAGCCGTACAATAATATGCTCTTCAACTTGGATAAATCATCAAAAACAATCAAACAACATCAGATCTCAAACTATCACCTCCTATAAATCACAATAAAACCCCAAAATCGAACCTCTGCTTTATGTTTTCTTACACCTCCAAATCCAGTAACTTGCACCCCCTTAGAACGATTTGTTACCTGTGATGGTTTCTTCAGGAAGAAATTGGACCGAATCTTCAATAATAGGCGGCACATCAGATCTCTTATGTCATTTCACACTTTTCTCTCCAATACACACAACCCCTTATCAAGTGACCAACAAATTTGGAACCTTACACCATCGTGAGTCGGTGGTCGTGACAGATCTTGTGGGTTTAGGTGTTTAAGGGTGGTTTTCAGGAGGGGTGTGGGTTTAGGTATTTCATCTTGTTCTTTGATTTTGTGGTTGTAAATGGTTAATACGGTGAAAAGGTGTGGGTGGTTGGTTATGGTTGGCTTGGTGGACGGTGGTGGTGGGGCTTGGTGGACGAATTTGATGGTGGTTGCTGCTGGGATACGCTGGTGGTGGATGGCAGGTTGAACCCTAATTTGTGAAGAAGGTGAAAGAGGTGTTTTTAAAGTGGGATGAATCAAGGGTAAAAGGACATGCCCTCACATGGGAATCACGTGATACAGTTTAACTTAAAATTTTAACCTGGTTAGTGTTAAAGGACGAAAAGTGTAATGAGTTTTCCAAATAAAGGATTGTCACTGTAATTATTGAAGTTAAAGGCTATTCATTGCAATTCGATACAAACATAAAGGACCAAAAGTGTAATTTACCCTTAATAAAAAGTTAAACGATTCAAGTATGCAGATCGCGTAAACAATGCATGTAAGAATACATTAACATGGATAAATTGATTATACACGGCTGAAAGACGACTACTCAAAATTCACTAATCACTATACACATAACACATGAGTTTGCTAAAAATATACGCACATTAAAAACTTTAATATTTTTTATTAATTTTATATATAATAATTATGAATAGTGACTCATTTTTTTTCTTGTATTGTTCCTTGTAGTGGTTTTTTTTCTTTCCTTTCAATTTTTTTTGTCTTTCGTTCTTTTTGTGTTGTAGTGAGTTCGTCTGTTTTTTATGCCAGTTTGCGGTATAAGTTTGCTTTTGCCTATGTTTTATAGATCACGTGACCATATAAATACGTATTTTTGTTTTACGATTTTTATGGGTTTTGATCTTCGTTTGCTTACTACTTAGCATGGTTTTACAACCTCGTCGTCCGCAACGCGAGGGTCAACATCGGTATATGTACTGTATTTGTTTTTATGCTTTTTCTCAACATGCTAGTATAAAGTTCTTTGAACACGAAGTTGTATTCACAATAAAACATTTGTTTTGTATTGTAGGTTATATCAAGTGCACGTACCATGCCGATACCGTAACGAACCGAACGAATACCAACGATACCGATAAATATATTCGTTTTTATAGTTTTCGATTGATATAAAGCACATGTCGATTACTATACCGAGTGTTAGTATCGTATTGGTATTGTAATGAAACGAACTTATATTGATCCAAATCCCACAACAAAGCATGAACAATCCCACTAGTTAGACCTAATCTCTGAAACTAAATACAAGCTAAAAGATATATTAATTAAAATTAAAAATAAAATATCATAGATATTTTCAAGACAAATGCCCAAATATAAGGGTGTCCGGGGCACCAGCGGTGACCCCTTTCGGTGACCCAAGTCACCTAGCGGGAACACCGCCGTCGTTGGTGCGGGGAGGGGGTGCGGGGAGGGGAATAGGGGGAAGTCACCGATTGAAGGAGGAGAGATGTGGTGGGGCCAGCCTTAATGTCAACCAATCATTGATTTTTTTTTTTAAATAAAAACTAAGAGGGGAGTGCCGCCATCAAAATGGGGTGTTAGAGCATTCACATTCAATCCATCAAATTATACATACATTCCACTAAAAAACAACTCCTATATCAATATATTTCCACTAAAAACAAATAATTTTTCTCTTTCCTTTCAATTAAATAATATTATCATTACATTTTTCTCTCACTTCCACTCACAAACACTTTCAAAATATATTAAAAAATTATAACGGGTGAACAGTGTCCCCCCAAATATACAGATGAACAGTAACATTTTCTCTCTCCTCTACTCACAACCACTTTTTATACCCTTTATAATATAAAAACTACTCCTCACATAATTTGATGGATTGAATGTGAATGCTCTTAGGAGAGTTTAAGAGGGGAGTTGACGTGACACACGAGGATCGGTGGTGTGTAAATTCATTCCTGATTTGCTTCAAACTTTCTCTTTCTGCAAATCATTCTTCCACATTTATTTATACCCCTAAATTCTCTCTCTCTCTGGTGGCACTCTTCATCTCCTCCGATCAATCATCCCCAATGGTTAGTTCTTTCTTCTAAGCACATTAATAATCTCCACCTTTGCATTTTTTGTATATTCTTCTTTGCTTCTTTGTGTACTCGTTGGTAATATATTATGTTCGTGTAGCAATTTGGTGTTTGATCGTTGATCTATTTACTTTCGATGAGTTTGTGTTGCCGTTTGAGCTTCTGGATCTGATTTCTGCCTAATATTTGTTTCGAATTATTTTAGGAATTATTAGGTAACATACAATTTGAGTAGGTAAGAAAGTTGATGTGAGATTTGGTTTGTTCAGGCAGCAGATGGTCTGGTCTGGACATTATTATTTTTATTTCTTCAGAAGTTTGAAAATATAGTATGTATCATCCAATTGAATCTGACATACATATATGCTTATTTGTTTGGTATGATTTACATTATTGCTACAGGAGGTATTTAGTTGTTGGTTTCTTCATAAGTGTTCAATTGTGATGCTTTATTAATATCTTACACTCAATGTCTATGTATTTATTATGTGATTGTGTTATTAAGATATATACTATAGGGTAGTTTATTCTACAATGACGCCTAAAAATAAGAAGTGTACAAGGCACAATGAATCGCACAATATAACACAATGTCGAACAAAATATAACACAATGCCTAAAAATTATATCACGATGTCGAAGAAAAAAGACAAAATGAGTCACAAAAAAACACAATGACGCAAATATAGAAAAGACACAATGATGTAAACAAAAAGTCTAAAATCTATAAGCTAAACATCTAAAAACAAAAACCTAAAATCTTACATTGTAGAGTTCGATGAGACAGTTCAAATGCCGTTTGAACGAAGTCAATCGGAGTTTGTTTGTTACATACCAAACGAGAGAGCTCAACCCAAAAGACTAGTCTGGTGGGTGAGAGAGCCCATTTGGTATATAAACCTCACATCAGTTGCCCATACAACCGATGTAAGACAAGTCTCATACCTTGCAATGGTATTAGTCCATAACATCGTTTGATTCCCTTCTTACGACTTTAATTTTTAGGAAACTGTGTATCTGATCCTAACCCATATACTAATCATGTGTTTTTTGGTTGCCCCATGAGTTTTTGTTTGACAACCCCTATAAAATTGTTGCGCGATTAAATTAAACGATGATAGATACTAAAAACCGTTTTTTAGGGATGACCCTTTTTCTTCCTTACCGTCATCCAAATTAGCATCTTTATCAAAGGTTTTTAAATATGTTTTTAGTTTAATGAATTTAAAGGATCATGTTCTTGTTTTTAAAGAAAAAACCACATTTTAAAGAGGATTTCTATAGAGTTTATGGAATTAGCACTCATTTGTATTAGGTTTTACTTCTTATGTATTTAATGGCATTGTATCTTATTAGTTTATAACCCGACCCCGCCTGAAAATTTTCACATCAATTTGATAGATATCCGAGCACAAAAAAGAACACTGCCCCGGTGAAAGAAATTTCTGGTTCGCCCGTAATTACAGTGGCTTTTTTTTTGTTTACTACTAAAAATGGACTTATTGATAAGACCTAACATTGTTAAAGGTTCTCATGAAGCATGCTGAAATCTTAAGGATGATCATTTTGAGATAAAAGAATTTCTGTCAAGCAATTCATCGAAAAAGTCAAAAGTAGTTTCAAATCAAAATTTAACTGGTTTTCTGTTACGCATCTTTACATTGACATGATACTAATCATTTAGTGTTGCACAGGAAGTATAAAAGTTTTGCATCATTCTTTAGGTTGTAGCATGTGTTCAGGTATTAAGGGGAGACCTATTTACAAAGGAAATTGGATACTTGTGCAATGTCTTAACATATAATATGTAGAAAAACATAAAGTAATTATCAATTAATACATTTTTTAGAGTACTTGTACGATCAGTTAGAGATAACCATTCCAAGAAGTATAATATTAACCATGGAACTACGTTCTGTGGCTAATAGTTGATGAGTGCTGCTGTTGTATGTGCTATTTATTGTCTTTTGATAATGACTATATAATATGTTAGCTGGGTTATATCTTCATATTATTTTTTAAGTTGAACTTTGTTGGGTGCATGCTGCCATTGTTGCGAAAATCCCGACTAGGCGCCGATTAATCCCTGATTAATCACAATTAATCTCGATTAACCACCGCCCGACTAGCGACTAGCGATTACTACAACACTGCGATGCTGCAATATATTTTAGGTTTCGTTGTTTGGACCCTACATACCATTGATGTGTATTATCTCCTAACGAGACCATCAGGATGCTATATATCATACTCACTGAAATTTCATTTGTAATAACTAACTCTACTCTATCTTGTAAAAAAGGCCTATATGTTTTGGAATTTTTTTATTAGCAAATTTTGGAAGTTTGATGTGGTTGATTGTTAATATTTTACATGATATTATATATGTAGGCTAACGCGGCATCTGGAATGGCCGTGCATGATGAATGCAAGCTAAGATTTATGGAGTTGAAGGCTAAAAGAACCTTCCGTTACATTGTGTTCAAGATCGAGGAAAAACAAAAGCAAGTGATTGTAGAAAAAGTTGGTGAGCCGGCTCAAAGCCACCAAGATTTGGCTGCTTGCCTTCCTGAGTCTGAGTGTCGATATGCTGTCTTCGACTATGACTTTGTCACCCAAGAGAATTGCCAAAAAAGCCGGATCTTTTTCATTGCATGGTAATCATAACAAGACGCTAACGATAATTAATTCTAAAAAAAAACAAATTGTAATTCATCTTTTATTTTATTAATTTGCAAAGGTCTCCTGATGCTGCACGGGTGAGAAGCAAAATGATTTATGCAAGCTCCAAAGATAGATTCAAGAGGGAATTGGACGGAATTCAGGTGGAGCTTCAAGCAACCGATCCCACAGAGATGGATCTTGATGTTTTTAAAAGTCGCGCCAACTAATTAAACAGTACGTGTAATGCCTATGGTCATTGCATTAGAGATGTTAATAGTTTCAAGTTTGTTTTTTGGGTGGATGATGGTTGGTTGTTAAAAGTCTTGATGACTCTTGGTGTTCTTTGTTTAACAAATATTTTGTGTTGAAAACTTGAATATGGATGATAATAACTTTTGATATTAAGTATTAACCCTATGCGCCCATAGCATTACAATCTAGTACTATCTTGGGGTTGGGATAAGGCTTTGACACCATGAGGTCCTGGGTTCGATTCCCACAAGGGACTTTTCCTATATTTATTTGGTTTCCTCCTGAATTGGTGTATAGGCGTTATTGAATAGTGGAGATGGATATGATCGGGTGG
The DNA here is from genome assembly GCA_030545235.1 of Helianthus tuberosus. NCBI lineage: Eukaryota > Viridiplantae > Streptophyta > Magnoliopsida > Asterales > Asteraceae > Helianthus > Helianthus tuberosus. The sequence continues at coordinate 172,032,744 of CM060376.1, read as the reverse complement.
TTCCGCTGGTGGCACGATGATACTTCAGTGGTCCGTCGGTGATCCAAGTTTGTCGTTCAAAAAAAAGTATTAACCCTATGCATTATGGATTGTTGCTTGCTTCAATCTAGGTTTGCCAGTGACGAAAAATGACAACTTGCGACTGTTCGAGTTGAAATCAAGACATAAACAACCTTAGGATCAGATACCCTGTAATCAAGAGCAACCCTCGATCGCATAAGTAAATTGGATATAGCCCAAAACACTTCCCTTTTCCAACGATTCGAAAACGTTTTTCGTTTTGTAAAAGTTCCAGAGAGAGTTCAGATTTAAAGCACTCAAACTCTGATACAGTGATAAAATTCTTTGTAGCTATAGAAAACAAGAAATGGTTTCATAATAGTTTCGGTTAAAACAAAACGGCCAAAACACATTTTTTATGACTCGATGCACATTCAAGAACAACCCTGACCTCTAAGAACAACGGGGCGTTCGCTAAACACTTCAATGGGTTTGGCGGGTTCAACTAGAACACCGCCACAACCATGGGTTCACAAAACAACTCTAGATTGAGTGAATGTGACCGTTGGAGGGGAAAGACAAAGTGGAAGTACATTGGGAAGCGTGGGGGTTTGCTAGAACACCGACGCAACTAATATGATCTCGTGGGGTGGTCAGGGGGTTTTCTCAATTGGATTAATGCAACATATTTTAACAAACACAAAAGAAACCCCTTAATGAGTTTTAGTTGCTCTTAAAAAAACTTTTAATATGCAATTAAACCCGGTTAAAGAAACACCCAACAGTGATGTGGTATACATCACATCGATAAAGCTTAGTTAGCGAGCATGTCTGAAGGGTTGTTACGAATAATTAGACAAACACCAGCGTTTAACTTGTTTCCAGCAACACCCATATATATATGTTCCCTAAATACACCAATGATCGATCCATGTCCTCTCATTTTACTTCATCGATATAAATGTCAGTCACACAACGAACCAATATGAGACAAAATATTTAAAGACAAACTGGTATATTTTGATGGTTAGACAAGGATAAAGACACAAGTAGGAGAAACTAAAGACAGACATATGACAACTGAAAGCAAAGTGTTTTTATGTTGCAAAGAATATGCAATGGAAACAAACCTTAAAGTTGTGACCTACTAAACACGTCTATGCCCTATTTATACAAAAAGTAAATTATCAGGAATGTGTCTGTCAATGGATATAGTTAACAAAGACATCTTTCTTTAGTTTATTGGCCATGTAAAGTTCCCTAAACATGTCTTTACTCACTTTACAATGACAAAAAAAAAACCCTGCCTAACATCATAAATTTCTAACCCGAAAATGCATTCATGTTCATTAGCAGTTTAATGGCTACCAAAACTCCAAAACAATCCAAGATATAGATCGATCATGAGCGGTTTTTGCCTGCCAAACCACGAGTATATATAGCATGTTGGTGTCAAATGTTCAACTCACTCGCTCTCAACTTCTCAAGCTTAAATATAGAAACGTTTTGAGGAGTCCATCTAAGACAGTAGTACTTCGACAACATGTTGGCCTTCTTGAATGCTCGCTTCTTGGCTTTCGTCTTCGGTCTCTTAGGTATTTTTATATCAATTTTTTCGTCTTCAGTTACTATACATTTTATTCTAAGGCTTAACATCATATACATTGTGCTTATGCAGGTAATATTATATCGTTCCTTGTGTTCCTAGCCCCTCTGTAAGTCTCACAAACTAAACAATTTTGTTTCAACTAGTACTTAAATCGTGTTTATTTATTTATTTTGGGTGATGGTTTCCTTCTTTTGCTTCATTAGGCCAACGTTCTACAAGATTTACCGAAAGAAATCCTCAGAGGGATATCAGGCAGTACCTTACATGGTGGCTCTCTTTAGCGCGGCATTGTTGTTGTACTACGCGGTTCTGAAGACGAATGCATACATGATCATCAGCATCAATTGCATTGGATGTTTTATTGAAATAGCTTACCTTTCAATATACATCTTTTATGCACCCAAAAATGCCAAGGTACAAAATCTTAACCTTTTTTTTTTTTTTTTTTTTTTTGTGGGGGGGGGGGGGGGGGGGGGGGTGTTGGCAAATGAACCAGTATAGCCTAGGATTAAAAATACCCATCCCATTGTTAAATAAGAAAAAAAAACTCGTTTTAGTGTCGCAAATACATTTTATCGCCTGTTACTAAATATGTTGGTTGCAGATATCTACACTAACGTGTATATCTATATTCAACGTGTGTGGACTTGGTACGGTGATGTTAATCTCGTTGATCTTGGTGAAAGGCCCAAAAAGAGTTGAACTTGTAGGATGGATTTGTGCTGTCATCAATCTTGCTGTGTTCGCTGCTCCTCTTAGCATCATGGTAAGCATTATAGCGACTACCCGAAACCGTCAGAAAAGAACTATATTTGATAGGGTTGTAAACGAATCGAACGTTCAGCGAACAGTTCGTGAACCGTTCGGCGGGAAGTTCGTTTATGTTCTTTTGTTTAGTTAATGAATGGACACGAACAAGATATTCCGTTCGATTAACTAAATGAACGAACACGAACAAAAGTCTCGTTTGTTCGACCGAGTTCATGAATGTTCAAGGATATGTTCGTTTACATTCGTTTGTTTATGTTCACTTTTTAAAAGTTTTTAATGTTTTTTTAATATTTAACTTTCCCTCTTGAGTTTTACTTTCCCCTCTAAACATTCGTTAATAATTATATTAAAAAATAGTAAAATGTAATTCCTTATCTAAACATATGAAGAAGTTGGACACTAATCCCTTAAACATTAGTTAATAATTATATTTAAAAAAATTGTAAAATGTAATCTCTTGTCTAAACATATGAAGAAGTTGGACTCTAAAGACATTTTATATGGGAAATGTCTAAGTAACTTTAGATAATTATGTCTTAAATTAGCTACTCTTGATTTATCGTATAATGTCTGTAGTGGACTTCTTGATCTATTATTTAATGGTTGTATTTGACTAATTTTGTCGGATGTTTAAGGTTAATGGTGTTTTTTTTAATTTCAAGTTTAATGTTCGTTTGTGTATATTTGTGTTCGTTTGTATTCGTGATCAGTGTTCACGAACTATTCGAAAACAACTTAAATTTCTTAATAAACGAACATGAACGTAAACTTGTGTTCGCGAACAGTTCACAAACATCTGCATTTTCTTAACAAACTAACACGAACATAGCCTCGTTTGTGTTCGTTCGGGTCGTTTACCTCAATATTCTTTGTTTATGCAGAGGAGAGTGATTCGAACAAAGAGTGTGGAGTACATGCCATTCATGCTCTCCTTCTCTCTAACTTTATGTGCCACTGCATGGTTCTTCTATGGCTTCTTTGTTAACGATTTTTACATAGCGGTAAGTAAAGGGCATTTTTAGCGACAGACTTTCCCGTCACTCGTTGCCGCTTAATTCATTACCAGGAAGAGACTGAGTGACGGATTCAGGATTTTATTCTAAATAATGGGTTTCTTTTAGTAAATTCTCTTTAATTCTCACTATTTTTTTCTAAATTCTATAAGATTCTCACTAATTTTTCCACTTTTTTTCAAACGTACTGGGGACCCACAAATGTGGGTTGGATCCGCCGCTGCTGTCACTAGCCATTTTTTACATAATGATGTAATTGGTACATATTGGTTTGGGTGACAGGTACCAAATGTAGCTGGATTCTTATTTGGGATAGTTCAAATGATATTATATTGCGTATACAAGGATTCCAATAAGAAAAATGATAAGGATGAGCAAGAGAAACCAAATAATAAAAGCATAGATAAAGAAGATTTTGAGGTGGAAGTGGTCGCTGACAGCCAATGTAACCGTCGCAATTAGTAATTTGGTTGGTTCAAGAAAGAGAGAATAAGAATATATGTTATGAAAGAGTTGCAAGTGCTTTAAAGATTTTCTGTTTATTTGGTTGATTATTAAAGAATGAAGTACCCTTGTGGTTGTAGTGTTGGGGTTGCATGTTTACTAATAAACTGTTGTTACTTTTGTCCTTCAAATTATGAATCGTATTCATGATATTAGTTTTACACTTTATGGCTACAAGTTCTATGTTTCTATGATCAATGACGGATCGAGAATGTTTTGTCAATGTGAGTGGATAATGGACCGGTCAACATGGGTGAAATGTTAAATACACAAAAAAAAAGGAGTGGTCTAAACAGTTCAAATATTGATACTTTTTTTAGTTAATTCCTACTAATACCCTTTAAGAAATTGACGATCTCTGCAGGTAGATTAGAAAGTGCCGAAAAATCTTCTTCTCACCGTTTTCTTTCGAAAGTTCCTGAAACTTTTTTGCTTCTAATTGTGTGGCTATAAAAGAACCGTTGAGCTTATCCTTTACTTCTAGTATTCGCCTTTAAAAACAAATAATGGATAATATAAATGTTGGCCTTCCCACATGTGCCCATAAAACCCAACAACTTCGAATAGAAATCGATTCCCCAACTATAATGTGATTACTAATCATGTAACTCGATTTTTTTTAAATATGAAAACGTATGTTGCGTATTTTTCATCATGTTTTTACTTTAGGGACTGGAATTGGAATTGTAATTTATAAAAATCGTATAATTTTGTAAAGAACAAAAACATTGGCTTCGCCCGGGTTCGAACCGGAGACCTTCAGTGTGTTAGACTGACGTGATAACCAACTACACCACGAAACCAATTGATGCTTGATCCGTTCACTAAATCACCTTAAACTAATACAAATATACAACACATTTTTCAAAACCATAAATATAATAAGTCTTTCAATCATAGGCCTCTTCCCCAAAAATCCCCTCCTACCCTAGAAAGATGATTAAATTGAAGCTTTTACTAAGCGACCCTGATCCGAACCTGTTTTAGTGCGAACCCTTTTTGACCCAAAACAAAATGACTTAATTTTTAAGACTACCCATAAGAAAGATGTATGCATATTGACAGCACAGCAAACGCGTAACTTCACAAAACCGATAACTAAATTAAACTTCTTCACATAATTCGCGAACAAAACACCACAAATCTATTCATATAAAGTTTGAAACCACACACATTTAAGACTCATGGGGGTCTCTTAACTTGTGCCCAGAAAAAACTAGCCGTGTGACTGGGTGCAATATCGCTAGTATACATGACCACACAAAGTTCCAACAAGACGAAGGCCAGTACCAGGGATACAGCAACCGAAAAAACAGGCTAATAATATGTTGTGGATATCTCCCAACCTAAAAATTATATATGAACACAAAATAATTAATTGAACGTAACGTTAATAATATGTCGTCAAATTTCTATACATCTAAACTTACTGACCGGGAAAAGAAAATTGAGGGCATCCCAGGCTGCATGACGAACAGCTCGTGTCGGATACATGGGCCCGCCAGGAGACGTGAAGCTGTACAGGCAAGTTTTAAGTCTGGTACTGGCAATTAAAAAAGTTAAAGAAAGACGTTAAATTCGCCCTTATTAATATGCTGGATAATATAGGAGTCAAAATGTTTACTCTCACCTGATCGGTAAGTTCAATAACAAAAATATCCGCAGGACCCCCGACCAAGAATGTGTTTGGAAAATATGGAAAGTTCTGAAAGAAGCTCTCCAGCTTTTCAACTGTAAGAAGCCTCGAGATCAAAACCGAGCCATTTTGATGCATATCAATATCATAAAGAGATGTTTTTAAGTACTTTTAGTGTTTTACGATACCTAGATTGTAAAGGAATATGAATCTTGAAAGGAGAAGAAAGAGATCGCGTTGGGCCTGAAAGACGCAAGGATTAATAAATGTTTTTATTGTTATATATTGATTGTATGGTCATTTCTGTATGTACAGGAGTAGTACTCAACCTGCAAAGGGATTTTCTTTAACTTTTCGGGCACTAACGCGACACCATCAAGAAGATACTAAAACCAAATATAAGTAGATATCGATTTAGAGGTCGGTATGCATAATATACGCCCTCACAGAACGAGAAAAAGTAGATTTTCTCACCTGGAAAAGAGGTCGGTATGTTAAAAAAACTCAGTTAGCTCAGGGGTAAAATGGTCATTTTGCATAGTGGTTCGGAGGTTTTACATACCCTCCACCGTGCACCAATCTCCGAACCACTTCAAACCACTTTGTAAAATGACCATTTTACCCCTGAGTTAATTGAGTTTTTTAACTGGGGTTAGTTTTTTGGACTGAAATGACACGTTTCGAGAACGTCAGGGAGGAAAATTGTACAGTTTTGAAATTTGGTCTGAAATGGCAAAAATGGACAAACCACAGGGACGTAAATGGCACTTAACTCTAAAACAAACGTGTTAAGAAGGCCATACCAGAAGACATTTGTAGCACCTTGAACAAGAGCTGAGGAGTAACGAAGGAGGAGATCAGAGCTATCGAGTTGGACTTCAAACAACTACAAGATAAATGGAAAACATGTAACTTTGATGAAAGAATGTTGTTTCGCGTGTTGCTATGTATTAAGGACGAGCATACCCATTTGTGAAATAATAATGCGAAACGGCTGGCTCCATAGTTGAACGATGAAATCAAGAATTGGTTTTCCGCGTTCATCGGGTTCAGAGGCAAAATGATCAGCAAGCACATCGTAAAAGCATAACGGAGTGTTAGGTGCTGTTTGTTTTTGCAGACATAAACTGTCTGCAAGCTGATTTCATCTGTTTTCATGTCTGCAACTGAAGATGTGGTCTGAAGATCTGCAAGCTGAAAATATAAGCCTGTTTGTTTTTATAAATTGATAATGTCTGCACAAACTTTCTTTATGCAAATATAAGAATGAAGTTGTGTGACGGATTCGGTGGTGGAGGTGGTTGTTCGGTGTGTTGCCGGCGGTGGTTGTGGTGGTGGTGCGGCGGTGGTTGGTGGTGCAGCGGTGGTTGGTGGTGGTGGTGGTGCAGTGGTGGTGGTTGGTGGTGGTGGTGCAGCGGTGGTTGGTGGTGGTGGTGCAGCGGTGGTTGGTGGTGGTGGTGGTGCAGTGGTGGTGGTTGTTGGTGGTGGTGCAGCGGTGGTTGGTGGTGGTGGTGGTGCAGTGGTGGTGGTTGGTGGTGGTGGTGCAGCGGTGGTTGGTGGTGGTGGTGCAGCGGTGGTTGGTGGTGGTGGTGGTGCAGTGGTGGTGGTGGTGGTGGTGCAGTGGTGGTGGTGCAGCGGTGGTTGGTGGTGGTGGTTGTGGTGGTGGTGCGGCGGTGGTTGGTGGTGGTGGTGCGGCGGTGCTTGGTGGTGGTGGTGGTGCGGCGATGGTTGGTGGTGGTGGTGCAGTGGTGGTGGTTGGTGGTGGTGGTGAGTCATGTTAAGAAGGGTGGCAGGGAAGAAGAAGGGTTTTGTGAAGATGTATGAAGCAAAGTTCTATAGCTTTTTTTTTAAGATGAAAGAAGCCATATGAAGATCTGTTTTAAAAAAAAAAAAAAAACAAGCTTCAAGGCACTATGTCTGCCCGCCTGCAGACATAGTGTCTATGCAGACAATGTCTTCCCCACCAAGGATTATCTCTGTTTTAATTTCATCGCAGGTTTAAATTAGTACAAAACCAAGTAACTGAACCAACTGAGAAACCAAGAGTTCGGTTATGGTTACATGTGTATAAATAATCAAACAGCCACTAAAACCAACCTTTATATTTTATATTTCTCATAAATAATATATTATATGTTGGAAAACTTTTATTACAACTTTTTTAAACATGCACATCCCTTACAAATTAACACTTTGTTAGCTTCTTTTAGTTTGCCCAGAGCATTTATAACTGAATAAGCTTGAATTGGCTCAAGCCCATAACCATACCTTTCCTGATAACCGAAATAATCGAACTGTTCGCAACCGAACTCAATTGGTTATGTAATTATAAAAACCAAAATACCGGCTATAGGTTTGGTTTAGTTCACAATCAGAACGGACCAATGTTCACCCCTAATTGCAGTAAAATATGGAGATCGAAGTGACAATTCAAGAACACCTTAATGAATTAAAATCACTTTTTTCCTCCTTGTTGTACTGATAACTTGCAACCAATGTACATATTAGTCTCTTAATAATTACAAAATCATCTACCACATGCAAGATTTCTTAACACAACAAAGAACTTCATTATATCTAGATAACAGACCAACACGTATGAAAAAATTAAAAATAGTAAATAAGGAGAGTAACAAGAAGATATGATTTGTTCAGGGTAGTATGCAATCATAAATGTCTTATACTAAGGCCCAACACGCCCTTCTGATGTAAAAACTACGGTTAACTTTACGTGTGTGAAACCGGTTTGCTAATTCGCCTTATAGGGCCCGCTTAAGCAAACAAATCATGTAAACATAGTTATTTCTAGATTGTGAAAACACAAGTTCATTGCAGACTGCTTCAAAAATTGAACATTATTATTTATTTAAGAAATGAAATCACATTCTACAGTCACTTTCAACTTGCAAACCCTGCTCTATAGTAATCCAATAGATTCGGGCAATAATACCAAAGTCACACGATCTATGTTTAGGCATGTACGTATACGTTATTGCATTGAGATGGACTTGAAGTGATTAGGCTACAAAAGTGGAAGTTGGTTATAATTTGCAAAGAAACATTCTTTGAATTGGAGGGAATATTTACCCACCAAAAAATACATGGCCACTTGATTTATTCATTCGATTAAATAAGTCAATCAATCTCTTTTAGGTTGACTAATCCTGCTTAACTATAATTTTTCTGTTGAAGCACAATCAGTTAAGCTAAGGGTGCACAGAACTTAAGATAGATCAAGTTCAAGCAAAGGATTTGGAATCATGTAATAGCAATCTAGACATTAGTTTTATAATGCGCGCATCACATGATGCAGTGATGAGATCGCATCACTGCAGGCAGTTAATTATTTTTTAATAGCGGGCGCTCGCATGCGTGCTTTTGGGATCAAAATCAAAAGCAATTAAGCATCCTAGCGCAACATGCTTTTTGAAACCAGAATCTAGACCATATCATTTTGAAGACAAATGTAACTATGTTTGTAGATATAAAATGACAAATTACAACGTAAAATAATCCATTCCATTATGGTGGAATATTATATGACAGATTGATTAATAGGCAAACAATGGATGGGATGGAAGACAAAGTAGTGTTTCAACAACAGCAGTATAAGTGTAAATCTGAATGTGATTATGGTTATTTCAGTAACACCACAAAATACATGAATGTTTATAGTATACTATCAAATGAATTAACATACCTCTAGCTCTCGATGGTCAACTTGTAGAGCTACGTCCGCAAAGAGCTCTTGTAACAAATCACGTCTCTGAGTTGGGGAAGCAATGTTAGATATTTTAGTGTAATCGGGGGATTGACTTGGTGATCAAAGCGAATAATAATACACATCAAGCAAGTTAGGAGGTGCGGGAGTGTACGCTTGTTTGAGTTATTATTATTCGGAGTGTACGGGCGGAGCCCGTACCCTACGGGGGTTCCAAGGGGGCAGCGCCCCCTTGGCGGGGGTCCGGGGGCAGCGCCCCTGGGAGCAGGGTCCAAGGGGCTGCAGCCCCTGGCGGGGTCCAAGGGGCTGCAGCCCCTGGCGGGGTCCAAGGGGCAGAGCCCCTGGCTGGGGTCGAAACATAAAAATTGGCAGTTTTCGAAAGGCAATTTGTCTTAAAATTAAATTAACTGCCATTAGGCAGTTGTCCACCCCTAACCCCAATTTTCGTATACAGTTTTTTGGTCACAAATTTTCTGGTTCAGACAATTTTGCAGCAACATACACTGGTTCATTTCTCAAATCAGAGTTGTATCCGATTAAATTTTTCGGGTGAACCACCGAAATAATTTGATCTGAGAGTGATTACACGCCTCTCTGATCATCCGGCAAACCGAAATTCCCAACAAGCAACTGCCTGAAAAACAAAACCTCAAAATCAAAAACCAAAACAAAATCAAACGATTGATTCATAATAAGGCCAGGGCAGGGGTGTGGTATACCGCCCCTGGCCACCTCAGCCTCGTTAGCGTCCCTTAGCGCCCCTACCCATCCCCTGCTCGCCAAAGGGCGCCAGCCCAGTAACGAGCGCTAATGGCAACTGCAGGTGGGACCCATTGTTTTTGGATCGCATGCAAGTTAAAAGAATAGGTTTAAAGCCCCTGTTGGGTTAATCGGGTTTGGTTCGCGGGTCACATGGGTCGGTGCGTTATCGGTTCACGGGTTCGTTTATGAGTCGAACGGGTCAAGATTTGTTTGACAGAATCTTATCAGAATAATGGGATTATACCCATGATCTCTCACATGTTTAATTAAAGAAAAGTGGTGTTGCTGACCAAGTAAATCGGAGAACAGCTTTTACGTGAAGATTGTTTGGTTATTTCCAACACATGTTTTATTTGTTTAGTTTATTATAAATAGGAGTAATAGTTATTTTTGTTTTGTAACCCTTCTTTGATATATCGAACAGCAAGCTCATATTGCATTTTCACATCCAGTGAGTTTGTGTTGTGAGAGTGTGAGTAGTGTATGTTGGTTACAGGCCCCTCAACACACTAGCTATACAAATCCTTAAGAACCGGTATAACCTATGACCAACTCTTCTAAACATGCAGTTCCACTAACGTACACTTTGTTGAGATCTAGTCAAACTAATACCAATTCTAAGTTTCTAACTAATATTAAATAAAACATAGCATATAAAATCATAAATATCTTCAATGTTCCAGCCATGTAACTACTACGTGAACCGGACATGTGACCCAATAGCAACTAATTCATACCGTGACCGTAAACGAACCCGATTAACCCAACAATCACCCCCTTAATCGGTGTTTGTTTACGCCTTCACCGCAGCACCAAATCACCTCGGTTTCGAACCACCATGACATCTAACGGACACCCGATCTTCACCTCGATCACGTCCAATGTCTCGGTTCAACCCGAACAAAAAAACGCTATGCACTTGTAACATGTCACATGGCATCATGCTGGAAACGTTCACTAACATCTTGACTCATCACGGATCAACGACCTCTACCCGGTCACATCCGAGTCACCCGATTTGAACTCCAACGCCATTATCTTGACACCCGTACCATTTCCCGATCAAACTTGTTCCAAGAGGCCTCTCCACCGACCAAGAAAACAAAGCCACCTGCTTATAACGTTTTCTTTCAACTGCTAAACGAACCGAATCCAAAAGTCACCTGCTTTGACGGATCCCTTACGCCCGTTTTTCACGCAACACGCGGTCTCCTCTTATCACGAAACAACACGATCAAGGCACCATCATAACACTTCCGCTGTTGTCACTGGTTGTACACCCGCTGCGCAAACCCGCAACCATCAACCAAAACAGCCACGTTCTTCCTCTTTTCATCACAACTAACAGCCACGGAACACAAGTGTTTATCACCGGTCACCCCCGTCGTCTTAACCGGTACGTCTACCACAACAACGGCATACCGAAAACACAATAACGCTTCCGTCTTCTACTGTTAAACGATCCGAAAACAGCCACATGCTGCCTCGAACCTTCGCCGCCTTCTTTCACTACTGCCCTCCACCAACCGACACACCCGCAGGCGGCGGAGGCTTCCTCCGATCTTCAAACCCGCTTCCTACGAGCCCTAGTCTCTGATACCAAATGTTGGATCAGGTCCCACACACTACTCACACTCTCACAACAGCCCCTGTGTGACATGGCGTTGGCGGGGCTCGTGGCACTATAAAGCCGATAGGGGCTTTAATTTAAACCACACCCCAGTCTAAGAGATCAACAATGGTAAACCACCTTGTGAAGTTTTTTTTGGATGGCTTGAGTGAGAGCCGAGGTTCGTTGATTATTGTAGGGTAATGGCGGCATTCTCTCTTAATCGGAATCTACAGAGCATTTGGTTATATTTTAAAAGTAACACCGAACCTAGGTTGGATTGCTATGCATGCATGTGTCGAGTATAAACAAATGGGGTCGGGTCTGGTCTGGCTGGTCTGGGCCTCTGGGGTGATGACAAGATGTTGGAAATGATTGGATGGTGGTGGCCGGGGGGATGCGGCGTGGCGCCAGATCGACCAACATTACACGCACATGCCATAGTGAGTGAGACAACACAACTGCAATCATTTGGCGGGGTGACATATCCCTTGGATTTTTGTTTCAACGGATATATTTATTACCACTCACATTATTATTATTATGAAAATTTAATTAGTATGGTTGTTATGATGTTATATTAATTAAGGGTATTATTACATACTCTCTGGTCCCTCTTGATTTGAGTCATTCAAAAATTACAAGCTCCTATGCAAAGATCATACGTTCGTATGTCAATGTCACATAAAAGTGTCTATATACATATACTAGATAGAATGACTGGAAAAGAGTGTATGATTTGTTGAGTGTTATAGTGAGTTTTACATGCTTATTTTTATGTACGTGTTAGTATAAATTCAAGTTAATTTATGTTTCGACGTATTTTTTTCTTCAAAAATAAGTCATGTCAAATATAACATATTTCGTGCTTATTTTTATGGACGTATTTAGTTGGTGTACGTTGATGTAAATTTTGTTTAGAAACGAGTCGGGTGAAATATAATACGTTTTCATGAGACGGTATAAATTCGAGTTACTTTACGTTTGATGAGTCATGTAAACATAATATTTTTGGTGTTTATTTTTATTGACGTTTTCAGTTGGCCTACGTTTTGATGTTTATCTACAAGTCGGTATAAATTCAAGTTGTTTCATGATTACATAATGACATTTTGAAACACCCCCCCCCCCCCCCCCCCCCCCCCACCCACCCATTTTGATGTGTTTATTTTTATGTACATCTTCGTATAAATTCAATTTGGTTTACTTTTTGACGTAATTTTTTTCAAAAATGAGTCATGTCAAACATAATACGTTTTTGTACTTTTTTATTGATGTTTTCAGTTGGTCTACATTTTGATCGATAAACAATTGCAAAAAAAAATAGTACACTCAAATCATGCTAAAAAAAACAACCCGCAACATGGAGAATCAATTCTGATGGATGTGGTACAAATAGTAATGACTAAAGGTATAAATACTCATACCCAAGGATAAACAATAAACAAACAAACCTAGTTACTATAATCTCACTCGTATCAAAACCAACCATTTTGATAGAATCTGAAAAGGATTACAAAACACAAGTGCTGCTATAATCAACTAATCCATTAACACATAGTTAGCCATATCGCAAACAAACTCGTAGCCAGCACCTAACAGCAGTTACCATCCCATGAGCGCTCTTCGGACTTTGTCCACAATCTGATTTTTAACCACCATGCTTCCCATTTTATATTTGCTATTCTCCTCCAAAAGAAACCTGTACACTTCCCATTCACCATTTTCTGTCGAATGTCTTCCAATCTCCGCCTACACACAACACATTCATATTCATATTCATATTCATATTCATCATGTTCATCTTTCATGTACTACTACTAATAATAATAATAATTAAATGTTTCTTACCGAGAAGACGCATATCCCAAGAACCTTGAGTGCAAGTGTCGTATCATAGAAAACCATCGGTCGTCCCCTTCCAGATAACTCAACAGGGTTAGCAACTACAAGTTCTGTATCTGGTCCACGATTCGTTATAATAACACGCAACGGGTGAAGCATTTCCAGCTTCAAACGAGAGATCAGTTCTTCTTGCTTCTCCACACTCACAATCTTCAAACCGTCCTTTTGACGAATAAACAGATCTAAGTCACGATGTGCTTTGTTAACCGGTGAGAATCTCCCATAAGCTATCTGCTCAAAAGGTGCAACAACATTTAATGCCCGACGCAACTGTAAATTAACAGATATTGTCATATTGAATATAAAAGTGTGTGAGACCTGTATATCAAAGTCTTTTAATATGCGCATGATGTCATAAAGGAAACCTTTGTGATCAACACAGTTAATTTGGAGGAGTGAATGAGCCGGGCTTAGTGAATTATCAATCATGACGGTCGCATGCTTTAATCTTTTGACATCTGGACTAAGAGCTTGTGAAAGCTCTTCTTTTTCTGATAATTCTGATCGAAATATTTCTGCAACAGCCGTCTGAGAAAGAGAAGAGATACGCGGGACACTATCGTTCTTGTAACCTGCCGAGCGGATATCGACACTTGTACACGATTCACCTAACACCGCAAGTAATTTCTCGCATGCATCATCTCTCCTCTTTTTTGTATGTAGTAACTCCCTGAAATCATATATTTTTACATGAATTACCAAAAAAAAAAAAAAGTTAAGTAGAGTCCAAAGAAAGAGTACTAAGAAACAAACCCTCACAAGTTATCGGTAATAAAGAAAAGGTCCAGGACACGACCATCGGGGGTGGTTGTTACTTTCACTCTCTGGATCATAAGCTCGAGCTCACAAAGAACTCGAGTCACGTCTAAATTTAAAAGGAAAACAAAAGATATAATGTAAATGTTAGATTGTGACACAATCATAATATGATGGTAAACTTGAAACGGAAAAATGCAAGTACCATTCAATAATCCCTTGCGATTGGTGCTGCAAAATGTGAGAAGATACACTGGAGAAGCCTCGGGTTTGGGTGGTGTCTCGTTTAAATAAGCTGATACGGAAAATGTGGGACATACGGCTAAGAGGCGTTCTTTGATGTTGGACCATCTTACGATAGGTGAAGTTGAGTAAGGAAACACCCATAATACTATGTAACACCATATTCCATCTGTTGTAAAATCTACTCAAATGAAATTAAGCAAATTAATAATGAAAGTCACTGTATGTTTGAATCACATACAGAAGTTATGAACATAACTGACTATAAATCATAATGCAAGACTTATTCATGTAAACTATTGTTTCAGAATCAATTGCGCTTTGAAAGCGCGATTTTGTAGAGATGAAATGAGGCACAAACCACAGGTAGTGTTGACTAAAGCCCCAAATCATTGATTTTCCGGTTTTTGATTTCTAGATACACACATGTACTCTCACACCTGTTTCGAATAATCCTTCTAAAAGCTCCTAATTCAAACACGCACATATAAGTAACCCCCTAGCTGTCTGTATCCTTGCAACCTCTATTGTCAAGGCTCACCTAGGCACGCGCCTAGGCCCATTTTTCATGCCCAGCCCCGCTTTCTCACTTCGCTTCAAAAGCCCCACTTTCAGGCTCTCATGCGCATTTTCAGACCAAATTCCAACGAAATTCAGGTCAAAAATCGTTTGACCAAGTTTTAAACAATTATAAGAACCCTAAACAAGCCGGGAAACAACCTAAAACAACTAAAACTAGCCCTCAAGAAACCTAAAACATGTCTAAAATCCCTAAAAACAGTATTTTTAAACTAAAGGACACACCTAAAAAAGCCCTTGCTTTTTAAGCGCCTTGCATTGAGGCCCAAGGCTCACCCTTTGCGCCTTTGACAGCTATGCTTGCAACACAGATTCTCACTAATCACTATGATTGCTACATAATCATAACACTAAGCTACTATGTTCCGAACAATCTATTGATGGGTTGCATCTAACGTGCAATAACACAAAAGCATACCACAAGTATATGCACATAGAGTCTCACTAATCACTACAATTCCTGCATAATCATAACACAAGCGACTAACTTCAGAATATCATATTGATCATCCATAGCTAAAGCAATTGCACAATTCAAAAGCATATCGTATTGTTCATTCGGAAACCCCTAAATACATCGGATGAACGATTCGACCAACACATAAGTATGAGCTTATAAAAACTTGAAATAAACCATACAAACTGAATTGAACAAAATTAAATAGATACTAACCTCCTTTCACAATACAGAGCCCAAAATCAAGAATAATCCAACAAATATCACAACCAAGCCCAGCTTTATCAGGACAGTTAACTGTAATCACAAAAGGATCCCCCTGCTTCTTCCCTTTCTGTATTACCACCTGATCCTCACTCGGCCCACCGATATCCGGCACCGAACCAGCCGCCTGAAACAACCAGCATCCCGAATCACCACCGCTATGTCTCAAATACTTCGCCAGCTTATCTAACTGTCACACACACACCACAATCCAAACCAATATATGCACCCCTTGATCTAAACCCTCAATATCACAGTTTATTAACAGATCAAATCAAAGCAACATATATGACAACGAGTGAACATCAAGGTTAAAAACAACAGGTTTTATTTGGTAGTGTTTGACCCACGTGGCAAGAAAAAGACAGACACCCAATGATTTATCGCCATTACTTATATTAAAGTAAAATAATTCATACAAAATTCATAAACAATTCCAGATCAATAATTGCACAAACAGACAATAACAATTATAGATTTAAAATAAGAAACTTCTTCATCATTAAACCATACACCAAGATGGTGAATTGAAAACAGATAACATAACATAGATTACAACGAAACAGATAATCTTCTAAAAACCCTAATCCTAAATGATCTAACCACCGAATCCGTACAAGGTACGGCCCTGTCGTTTAAGAGCATAAACGACATCCATAGCAGTGACAGTTTTACGACGAGCGTGTTCGGTGTAGGTAACAGCGTCTCTGATGACATTTTCCAAAAAGATCTTCAACACACCACGTGTCTCTTCATAGATCAAGCCGCTGATACGCTTGACTCCACCTCTGCGAGCCAATCTGCGAATGGCGGGTTTGGTGATTCCCTGAATGTTGTCACGAAGAACCTTTCTGTGTCGCTTTGCTCCGCCCTTTCCGAGCCCCTTGCCTCCCTTTCCACGGCCAGACATAGTTAGTTTGAGATTGTGGGTTTGATTGATTGATGAATTGGGTGGTGGGTGTTGTGATGGGTGGTGGATATGGGTGGGGTTTTATATAGGTGGGGTATCTTAAAGGCGGGATGTGAAAGTTTTTGAGTTGTGGAGGGTGGGTTGCAGATTGGGGTGGTGTTGAAAGGGTGAGAGGGGGTTGTGGCCGTTGGATTTTGGTTGAATCAACGGTGGATGAGTGGTTGGGGATTATGATCCGTGTGGTGTGTTTCTTTTGTGTGAGTGTAAGAGACTATCGTTAATTCGTTAGATGTGCCGATGTGGTCGTTTTATTTTACTTCTTACTTTTCTTTCTTTATTTATATTTTTTTTTATTCATATGTGGTCGTTTTATTTTATTTCTTATGTAAGCTTGTATTTTAGTTATGTATAACTAATCTTAAGAGTAAAATGCACGGATAGTCCCTGTGGTTTGGTGAAATTTCACCTTTAGTCCCCAACTTTTCAAAATTACACTCTTAGTCCCTGTGGTTTGACAA
Source organism: Helianthus tuberosus (assembly GCA_030545235.1). NCBI lineage: Eukaryota > Viridiplantae > Streptophyta > Magnoliopsida > Asterales > Asteraceae > Helianthus > Helianthus tuberosus. The sequence continues at coordinate 172,015,487 of CM060376.1, read as the reverse complement.
GTTGTTACTCGGATAGTCCCCAAAGCGATGGAGGTTAGTTTTTCTGGTTAAACGGGTGTGAAATGACAAGGACTATCCGAGTAACAACTGGTCAAACCACAGGGACTATCCGAGTAACAACGTGTCAAACCACAGGGACTATCTGAGTAACCTTCATAAGCTTTAGGGACTATCCGAGTAACAACTTGTAAAACCACAGGGACTAAGAGTGTAATTTTAAAAAGTTGGGGACTAAAGGTGAAATTTCACCAAACCACAGGGACTATTCGTGCATTTTACTCTAATCTTAATAAAAATTACATTGAGTCAACCAATTAAACCAAATGATAAATTACTTTTTGAGTCCTTATGTTTTAGTGATTTTAACCATTTGAATCAAAAATCAAAATGTTTAACGCCTTGAGTCCCTAGACGCTTTTGTTATAACCATTTGAGTCCTTTTGATTCCAGTATTTTTAACAAAATTGGACTCAAACCGTTATAAAATGAACAAAATTGGTTTCAAAGCGTTATAAAATAAATGGCTATGGACTTAGGGCGTTAAACTTTTTGATTTTGGACTCAAGTGGATAAAACCACTAAAACACAGGGACTCAAAAAGTAATTTACTCTAAACCAAAATACTACCATAGTTTTGCTAAAAAAAACTAAAAAGATAGTTGTCACACCCCAACCGATGGTGGAAACATCGGCGTGCGGCACTAAGCATTCAGATTGCTCATAAGTTTCCATAACACTAATAGTTTCGATATAGATAAATTAAGTTTCACGATAACATTGTCTAAAAACATCAAACACATAACAGGAGTATCAAATACAACAACCAAACATTGTTTCAAGTTTCTCGATTAAACTATGCGAGTTTCTAAGCATCAATCCTAGCTTGTTCCTTGAATCCAACATTCTATCAGCTTGCAACATGTATTATCAATACAATAATGTACTGGCGAGTATACAAGTTTGAGTATATAGCATAATAGTTTTAAAGGACTGATGTGCATGTGGTGTGATATATTTTTATGTATATTTTTAGCCCTTTTTAACCACTTTAGTCAAGTTTTAAATTTATAAAACACGATATTTACTAACACCAAACACACGTACGGGCAAGTGCACCCATCGTGAGCGTAATATAGTGTTGGTAAGATACTAAGGTCGTCCAAGGACACAAGAGCTTTTAATTCCGGTTTATCCTCAACGTCTAATCAAATAAAAAATTTAGAAAAAAAGTTTTAAACTAGAAAATAAAAGATGCTGAAAATAAAAATAAAATAAAGTAAAAACAGATAGACAAGATGAATCACTTGGATCCGACTCGCCTTTAGTGTAACCTTTGATTATTTCCGCACTTTTGCACTTTTTAAGAGATTATCTTAGTTATTGTAGTAGGCCCATCTTTTGAAGGTGACGTTACCCTCAACCCAGTAGTTTGAGTCAGCAAGGATACAATCCCAAAGGGTCGGATTATTGAAAGATAATTAATTAAGTTATTAATGCGTAATATGGTAGGCCCCTCTTTTGAAGGTGACGTTACCCTCGGCTAAGTAGTCTGAGTCAGCAGGGATACAGTCCTAAGTAGCCGGGTTAATATATTAATAGTAGTTTACATATGAGGGGATCAAGAAATTCGGACCCCCGTCATCCAATACTGGTGGGTATTGAAGGAGATCCTACTAAGCTTGACCCAGGTCCTTGCAGGATCTATACACTGAACAAGGCAAGACTCTCACCAAACCATTCCCTTAACCCCCGACCAGGTAGCCAACATATCTCCATATAGACCGTGGAGATATGAATGGTATAAATCATTTATTTTATATAGACAATAAAATAACGCCAAGACACCACGGACAAATGATAAGGAAGACTCACCTTCAACACCCCTATTTATAGCCTGCACAGAAGCCCGGACACTGCCCCGTGTCCATTGGGCACGACCCCGTGTCCACCCTCTTCTCTTTCTTCATTAAATGCAGTTTGTATGCCTTAGTTGACCACGCCCCCGTGTTCGCTGGGCACGACCCCGTGTGCAGAAGCGTATCTGTACTATCAAGATTTCCTTAGATTCTTCGAATCTTAGAGTTGACCACGACCCCATGTCCGCTGGGCACGCCCCCGTGGTGGGTGATAGAAGCTTCTACAGCTTTGTCTTTTCTGTAGACACTTGGGCACGCCCTCGTGCTCATTGAGCACGGGCGTGTTCAGCCTTCTGTTTTCTTGTTTTTGCTTGGGAGGATGCTGTCGAGGGGTCGGGCATGCCACGTTTATTCCTATTCTTGTATTTATGTTAGATTTAGCTGCCTTTTTGCTTCTTTTGTCCATTTGAGCTCATTTATTCCTGAAAATACAAAAGAAAGACAAAAGCACACTTTTTCCAACATTAGTACTAAAAAGGGTTAGTTTTATGCCACAATTGATGTAATTTATATGTTGCATTTTTCACACATCAGGACTCATATCCGTCATGTAAATAATAAAATAGTTTCAGTCATGCTAGTAAACGCAATCCAAGTGATAGCCCAAGTGTCCCAATGCATTTACCACCTTCCCAATAATCAAGGAAAGCAAATAGAATCCTCCTAACAATACCCCCGAGAATAATGGGGATGTGCATTCTCCTATAACGCTACTATTGTGAAGGCGGAACTACACAAAAGGATTAAACGTTCACATAGCATAAAGAATCAATAATCCAAAAGTATTAAGTTTCACATTTACAGAGGATAGAGTTAGATTTCAAATAGTTTCAAGTTTCGAGTTTCATAGAATACATGTTGCATCCCAAAAGTTTAAAACGAAAAGGGATCTAGTATACTCACAGCGGGTGCTAAGTATCGACACCTACTACTTGGATTAAATGAAGCTCTGAGATTAGCCTGATTATAGATTAACAGATAAGCGTCGGGTAGTATACCGGATCGTGTAAAGTGTCGGAACAGTCTCCTGATCGGATGGCCATCCGGACGGATGGTCATTCAGTCGGGTGATTTGTGAGATGAGATGGATCACCATTCGATCGGATGGTCATCCGGGCGGATGTCCATTCGATCGAATGGTCATTCGATCTGTGAGATGAGTTTCGAAAATGTTATTCTTTTGAAGTTTTCATTGTAACATGACACCAAGTCGTTCGATCGGAGTGTCATCCGATCGGATGGCCGTTCGGTCGAATGACTCTTTGAGTGTAAGTTTCAAAGTTTGAAGCTCTGATAAAAATAGTTTAAGTGTTTGAAGTTTACCGAGATAGTCCACCTGGTCGGACGGTCATTTGATCGAACAGTCGTTCGTCCTTGGTGTTCTCGTCTCCTTGAAACGTTGTAAAATTTCTAAGTTTGAGTTCAACGAAGGTGACGTGGTAACGTATCAAGGCAATGGAAACTTACCAAAGTTCAGCTCTCCTGATAGGATGGGAATCACCCCGTTCGATCGGACGACTGTTATTGGCTGCGTTTCATGCCTGACCCGTACTCCGGTCATCTTCTCCGGTGATAATCCATCTCCAAGCCGACTCCAGACTAATCATCAAGTCTACAGTCCGTTTGGGTCCGGAGTTCACCGTCTTAGGTAATAAGTTAAGAAAGTTTGAAGAATAACTTGAAACTAACTGAAAACTTAGATTTTTGTAAAGATCTGGTGTAAAACGTATGGAAATCTCTTAGATCTGGGCTAAAGCTTGCCATAAATGACATCACATAGTCGGTTGTACAACCGCCATGATGACGTCACCTTCAAGAGCTCGAATCTTAGTGATTTCATGGTAAAAAATGTGATTTTGATGAAGAATCATGTAAAGAATAGTGTAATGATCAAAGTTGTACAAGATTTAAGTTGAAAACTTATAAGAATCGGCTTAGAATCGAAGAAAAGTGCCTGAGAATGGAGTGCGTGCGTCTGGGTCGGAGGAGACTGTCAAATCAGTGAAGAATGATGTGACATGTCTTATTTATAGTGTCAGAGTGTGAGTAAGGCGGTGTAAGGAGCTGGATCAGATCTCTTTTCGGTCGAATGGCCCTCCGATCGGATGTCCATTCGGACAGTCCAATCCGTTTAGCAACTTTTTCGTCTTTGGTTCATTTTGCGAGTTATCTTAAGCGTTGCGTTGCATATTATTGTGTAGTATTATTACATATGAATAATACTACATCCGATCGGATGTCCATTCGGACAGTCCAAGCGTTGCTTTTCAGCCTTCTGTTTTCTTGTTTTTGCTTGGGAGGATGCTGTCGAGGGGTCGGACATGCCACGTTTATTCCTATTCTTGTATTTATGTTAGATTTAGCTGCCTTTTTGCTTCTTTTGTCCATGTGAGCTCATTTATTCCTGAAAATACAAAAGAAAGACAAAAGCACACTTTTTCCAACATCAGTTTCAAAAAAGGGTTAGTTTTATGCCACAATTGATGTAATTTATATGTTGCATTTTGCACACATCAAATACCCCCACACTTGAATCTTTGCTTGTCCTTAAGCAAAACTCTTTATAATGTGGCTTTACACTCCCAAACGGAATGGGTAGAAGAGAAGGTTTTTGGGCTTGTCATAGAGTGTCGGGATTCCAAGATTTTTATTAGGCTTCATTTTTATTTTATTTACAATCCTATTCGTCATGATTTATTTAAAACATTACATAAGATAAATTACTTATTTGGGCATAACACGCCTTTTTAAAATTCCATTTATATACAAGTTCACATACCTCACGGGAGATCACTCAACACTCGGCCGAAGATGTATTGTTGTGAAACACTCGAGAGCGGCATGGAACTTACTTCTACCATATGCTTGCCAAGCAATCAATCATCCTCCTTTTTAACTATAAACTTTTGTAAATATCAAGAGGACTTGGGGGAAGGGTTAGGCTTGGGTTATAGGTAGGTGGTTGGGTTAGTGGTTAGTAGAAAAAAGGGCGAAAGTCGTAAAAAGCATCGGTTTTCACAAAACTTTTATTTTTTATTTATTTTTTATAACTTTTTATTTTGATGAAGCAATTCTTTAAACAAAGTTCTTTTTGATGAACTTGTTTGTTTTATTTCTTGGCTTCATCATCAATTTTTTTTTAAGGAATGTCCTATGAAAAACCGAGCTTTGTTACTAAAATAAAGGGTTTAAAATAAAACAGGGTTTTGGTGGGTAAAAGGGTGTTTGATTTGTGTTAAGAAATGAAAAGGTTTAGGCTCAAAGGGGTTAACTAGGGAGATTTTTTTTTGGTAGGTGGTAAAAAAAGAAAAATAATGGTGTAGAAATAAAAAGGGTTAGTCCTAATGCCTCCATCATTTACTTACTCGTGTTTAAGTTGGTAAGGACCGAGAATGTATCGTCGTGGCAAGTTCTAGAGTTGTAAGAAACCAAGCGGCTATTCACACAAGAAACGAAAAATGAGCATTTAGTTTAAAGATGCGTATTTGTATGCTCAATAAAGGCTCAAAACTCATTTTTGTGGGAATGAGTTTTTATGTGATAAAGTATATATAATCAAATTTTAACTAGAATTGTCATGTCGTTTCATAATTTTCTTATGTTGGTTCTTTTTATCACGACGCTATCGGTTGTAAATTTGTAAAAATATCACCTTTTTAGAAATTAAAATTCCCAAATTAAACATAGACAAGTAAATATTTTTTTTTTAAATTTGGGGTGTTTAGCGGTTCCAATAGAGTTTTGTGTAAGGCTTGTAATTAGGACTTGCAAAATTCAAGGTTTTATCACCCCCCCCCCCCCACACTTAAATTACACATTGTCCTCAATGTGTCCCAAAAATAATTTTTTAGGTTGATTGAATGTATAAAAGTGTGTTTAAAAACAAATTTTATTGTTACTAGGCGTCTGGACACGGGCCCGTGGTGACCGGGCACGACCCCGTGTTCAGATTGCCAGTAACAGAAGTTTTTAAAGAGAAACAGAGCCTGGGCACGGGGGTGTGTTCAGCGAACACGCCCCGTGTCCAGTTACCTGAACTGGGCGATTTCTTGCAGATTGTGCAGCACGGGGCCGTGTTGGGTGGGCACGACCCGTGCTGAACTTGCTGTAACGAAGAAAAATTTTCGGGAGGTTCTGTTTTTGTGCATGGGGTGCTGGTTCAAGTTTCCCTTGGTATCCTTCACCATCCTGAGTGTGTTTTATCCATTACATCATCATCCAAACATCAATTTAACTAAAACCATCATTCATTAAAATAACACATTACATAAAGTCCTCGAAAATTAAAAACAAAGCAGAAAAATAAAAGTTAAAGGACCTAAATTAGATAGGTCAAGTGATACATAAAATCATCCTAAGGAGTTCTACTTTTTTCAATAAAATTCCGGAAATAGCTTTCCGATTTAAAAGTTTAGTAGAACTCCGAGCCGAGGGGTGTTCCCTAGATGTTGTTTAAAGCCATTCTTCTATTTCTCTAGGGAGGAAGAAGGCAGCTTCATTCTCCTTAACATCTTGCGGAGGAGGAGTAACACCAACCGGGACCCCTTGTAGTACGTATCGAGGGGGCCCTGGGTGTATGGTGTACCACTCGGCAGGTATGATGACTTCTGGCACCACATTCCGTGCCCTTTGGGTGATGATTGGCACTAAAGGAGGAGACGCGAGAATGTTCAACCTTTGGTGCAAAAGGTTGACCTCTCGAAGACATCCTTCTAGTCCCACCGTTAAGTGATTGATACGGTCGACCAATGCTTCTTCCACCCCCGTCATTTCATCAATGGCCTCTCTTAAAGCATAAACATAGTTTACAAGAGAGACCTCTACCGTTGATGACCGCCTCCCCTGTTGGTTGCTTCTGGATTGCGATGAAGATGTTCTGCTAGTTCTGCTCGTCATTCTGAGAAAACAGAGCGAAAAAGGTTCAATTTTTATTTGGACAGTACCTCGGACACGGCCCCGTGTTTAATGAACACGGCCCCGTGTTCAGTTGTCTGCAGGTTTTTTGAGCAAGGAATCTTGGAGTTTTAAATTATTTTTCCGATTCATAAGGCACTTTTAAGCATAAATAATTTAAAATAGAGTTGTAGAACTTATTTTCAACAAGATTCCTTGAATAATAACCTTACAAACATTACAATAAAGCTTGCAATCATGGTGATTTCAAGCTCTAATGGAGGTATTGAGTGAAAATTTGAAGAAGAAGGCAATGAATAAAAGTGGAAAAGACAAGATGGTTGTTGAGAACCTTCTTTAGAATATACCTAGGATGGTATGTGTGAAGATCTCACCAGATCTTTGTCTTTGGGGTGGTCCAAATGTGCAGGAATCTTGCTGCATTTATAGAAAACGATAGCACGTTGCACACGGCCCTGTGTCGGCTGGACACGGCCGCGTGTGCAGACAAAATCCTGACACATTTTGTCTGTATTCTGACCATAGATCAGACGGGAATCTTTTGGTGGACACGGGGGCGTGTTGACCTGGACACGGCCCCGTGTCTAGAAGCTGTCTATGAAATTTTATCTATTTTCAAGGAATTTACCCGAATCGGGTGGTTCCTTACTGGACGGAACAACACCGAAGTGCCTGAGATACCTTAATTGCTCTAAATTTAGACGAGAACGCAAGAGGTTATCGGTGAGGGTGATTCCTATGCTAAATGTAGGTGGACAAGTCCAACCCTTTCCTGGGCTCTCGTTAAAGAAGGTGTATTTCGAATCGCTCGGGTCTATGTATGCATCGAACGAAGTCGATGGGGAGTCCTTCATGGCACAATCGACACAGGGACGACTATCGCTCAATTCTTCTCTAGAGTCAGAGGTGATGTCGGGAACAACGAAGTTGTTTTTATCCAAATGCGATCTCAATAATTCTAATTGGGTATCGTCTTGAGATGAATTAATGAAATCTATCTCAAGTTCTTTTAACCAATTAAGAATTAGATCTTCCAATTGAAATAGTTCATCAAGAAGCATTTCTCCTAGAAGGTCTGGTTGAGCGCATTCGAGGGAGAGACATAGATTATTTTTACTTTCGCCCCTCTGGCTACAGGAAAATAATGGGTCTATATAGTGGGGCTTGTAATTTAGAAAATAACATTCTAATTCTTTATGAGGGCCACCACATATTTGACACCACGTACCATAAGAAGGCCGATAGTAAAAAAGATCAGTATCGCTCATTTGTGTGTCAGAAATTACCAACCGTCGGGATCTTACGGTTATGTTTTCAGTAACTGACGCTTGGGCACGGGGCGTGTTGAGTGGGCACGGCCCCGTGTTCAGCTACTGTCTGACTTAACACAGGATTGCCAGTACCAAAGATTGGGCACGGGGCGTGTTCAGCGGGCACGACCCGTGCAGAGTTCTACAGAAGCTGAAAATTTAAGAAAAATCCTAAAAAAAAACGATTAGGCCGTTGATTTTAAGCTTTCTTAAAATCCTTGTGTCCCCGGCAGCGGCGCCAAAAACTCGATGCGCGTGTAGTGTGATATATTTTTATGTATATTTTTAGCCCCTTTTAACCACTTTAGTCAAGTTTTAAATTTATAAAACACGATATTTACTAACACCAAACACACATATGGGCAAGTGCACCCATCGTGAGCGTAGTATAGTGTTGGTAAGATACTGAGGTCGTCCAAGGACACAAGAGCTTTTAATTCCGGTTTATCCTCAACGTCTAATCAAATCAAAAATTTAGAAAAAAAGTTTTAAACTAGAAAATAAAAGATGCTGAAAATAAAAATAAAATAAAGTAAAAACAGATAGATAAGATGAATCACTTGGATCCGACTCGCCTTTAGTGTAACCTTTGATTATTTCCGCACTTTTGCACTTTTTAAGAGATTATCTTAGTTATTGTAGTAGGCCCCTCTTTTGAAGGTGACGTTACCCTCAACCCAGTAGTTTGAGTCAGCAAGGATACAATCCTAAAGGGTCGGATTATTAAAAGATAATTAATTAAGTTATTAATTCGTAATGTGGTAGGCCCCTCTTTTGAAGGTGACGTTACCCTCGGCTAAGTAGTCTGAGTCAGCAGGGATACAGTCCTAAGTAGCCGGGTTAGTATATTAATAGTAGTTTACATATGAGGGGATCAAGAAATTCGGACCCCCGCCATCCAATACTGGTGGGTATTGAAGGAGATCCTACTAAGCTTGACCCAGGTCCTTGCAGGATCTATACACTGAACAAGGCAAGACTCTCACCAAACCATTCCCTTAACCCCCGACCAGGTAGCCAACATATCTCCATATAGACCGTGGAGATATGAATGGTGTAAATCTTTTATTTTATATAGACAGTAAAATAACGCCAAGACACCACGGGCAAATGATAAGGAAGACTCACCTTCAACATAAGAAACTAGTTATTAAAGTCATTAATACATAAACAAATAAAAAGTGCGAAAAGATTAAAAATAAAAAGTATTACACTAAATGTTTGTCTTCACCAAGTGATGTAAGAGACTTAGGCAAACATGGCCTTTGATTGTCAAGAACTCTTACGATCAATCTTGGATCCCGAGACTACTACACACACTCTATGATGGATGATGGTGGTGGATGATGGTGTTGTGGTGGTGGTGGAGTGTGGGTGAAGTGTGAGAGAGGCGGTTTGCCAATGGATGATTTGCAAGTGAGCCAAACACCCCTATTTATAGCCTGCACAGAAGCCCGGACACAGCCCCGTGTCCATTGGGCACGGCCCCGTGTCCACCCTCTTCTCTTTCTTTATTAAATGCAGTTTGTATGCCTTAGTTGACCACGCCCCCGTGTTCGCTGGGCACGACCCCGTGTGCAGAAGCGTATCTGTACTATCAAGATTTCCTTAGATCCTTCGAATCTTAGAGTTGACCACGACCCCATGTCCGCTGGGCACGCCCCCGTGGTGGGTGATAGAAGCTTCTACAGCTTTGTCTTTTCTGTAGACACTTGGGCACGCCCTCGTGCTCATTGAGCACGGGGCGTGTTCAGCCTTCTGTTTTCTTGTTTTTGCTTGGGAGGATGCTGTCGAGGGGTCGGGCATGCCACGTTTATTCCTATTCTTGTATTTATGTTAGATTTAGCTGCCTTTTTGCTTCTTTTGTCTATTTGAGCTCATTTATTCCTGAAAATACAAAAGAAAGACAAAAGCACACTTTTCCAACATTAGTACTAAAAAGGGTTAGTTTTATGCCACAATTGATGTAATTTATATGTTGCATTTTGCACACATCAGGACTCATATCCGTCATGTAAATAATAAAATAGTTTCAGCAATGCTAGTAAACGCAGTCCAAGTGATAGCCCAAGTGTCCCAATGCATTTACCACCTTCCCAATAATCAAGGAAAGCAAATAGAATCCTCCTAACAATACCCCCGAGAATAATGGGGATGTGCATTCTCCTATAGCGCTACTATTGTGAAGGCGGAACTACACACAAGGATTAAACGTTCACATAGCATAAAGAATCAATAATCCAAAAGTATTAAGTTTCACATTTACAGAGGATAGAGTTAGATTTCAAATAGTTTCAAATTTCATAGAATACATGTTGCATCCCAAAAGTTTAAAACGAAAAGGGATCGAGTATACTCACAGCGGGTGCTAAGTATCGACACCTACTACTTGGATTAAATGAAGCTCTGAGATTAGCCTGATTATAGATTAACAGATAAGCGACGGGTAGTATAACGGATCGTGTAAAGTGTCGGAACAGTCTCCTGATCGGATGGCCATCCGGACGGATGGTCATTCAGTCGGATGATTTGTGAGATGAGATGGATCACCATCCGATCGGATGGTCATCCGAGTGGATGTCCATTCGATCGAATGGTCATTCGATCAGTGAGATGAGTTTCAAAAATGTTATTCTTTTGAAGTTTTCATTGTAACATGACACCAAGTCGTTCGATCGGAGTGTCATCCGATCGGATGGCCGTTCGGTCGAATGACTCTTTGAGTATAAGTTTCAAAGTTTGAAGCTCTGATAAAAATAGTTTAAGTGTTTGAAGTTTACCAAGATAGTCCACCTGGTCGGACGGTCATTCGATCGAACAGTCGTTCGTCCTTGGTGTTCTCGTCTCCTTGAAACGTTGTAAAATTTCTAAGTTTGAGTTCAACGAAGGTGACGTGGTAACGTATCAAGGTAATTGAAACTTTCCAAAGTTCAGCTTGCCTGATAGGATGGGAATCAACCGTTCGATCGGACGACTGTTATTGGCTGCGTTTCATGCCTGACCCGTACTCCGGTCATCTTCTCCGGTGATAATCCATCTCCAAGCCGACTCCAGACTAATCATCAAGTCTACAGTCCGTTTGGGTTCGGAGTTCACCGTCTTAGGTAATAAGTTAAGAAAGTTTGAAGAATAACATGAAACTAACTGAAAACTTAGATTTTTGTAAAGATTTGGTGTAAAACGTATGGAAATCTCTTAGATCTGGGCTAAAGCTTGCCATAAATGACGTCACCTTCAAGAGCTCGAATCTTAGTGATTTCATGGTAAAAAGTGTGATTTTGATGAAAAATCGTGTAAAGAATAGTGTAATGATCAAAGTTGTACAAGATTTAAGTTGAAAACTTATAAGAATCGGCTTAGAATCGAAGAAAAGTGCCTGAGAATGGAGTGCGTGCGTCTGGGTCGGAGGAGACTGTCAAATCAGTGAAGAATGATGTGACATGTCTTATTTATAGTGTCAGAGTGTGAGTAAGGCGGTGTAAGGAGCTGGATCGGTTGGCTTTTCGGTCGAATGGCCCTCCGATCGGATGTCCATTCGGACAGTCCAATCCGTTTAGCAACTTTTTCGTCTTTGGTTCATTTTGCGAGTTATCTTAAGCGTTGCGTTGCGTATTATTGTGTAGTATTATTACATATCAAGATTATTTAATTAACACTAAAGCTTCCAAGTTTCCAGGTTTACATAAGTGTCAAGCCTCTAGTCTCTTGTTCAACCAAGTCTCAAGTTTCACGAGTCTTAAGAGTCAAGAATCAAGTATCATAGTTTTAAGTATTGAGTATCAAGAATCAAGTATCATAGTATTAAGTATCGAGTATCAAGAATCAAGTAAGTATTAAGAATCAAGTTTCATAGTATTAAGATTCACAAAGTTTCAAGTATCATCCAAGTTTCAAGATTCAAGTATCAAAGAGTCAAGTTTCACATAGTGTAAGGACTAAAATTGACAAAAGCTAAAAGTCTAGGGACGCAGGGCATTACAGTCTCCCCTCCTTTAGGAGATTTCGTCCCCGAAATCTAAGAAGAAGACTGCTCGAAGAGCTGCGGATACTTGGCCTTCATCTCACTTTCGAGTTCCCAAGTGAATTCAGCGCCACACTTTCTTTCCCATCGAACCTTAACTATGGAAATTTTGTTGCGCCTCAATCGCTTGATACCTCGATCCATGATTTCGACCGGTTTCTCCACGAAGTGTAAAGCTTCATTTATTTACAAGTCTTCGAGGGGAACCTACAGTTCTTCTTCAGCTAGGCATTTACGAAGATTAGATACGTGGAGCACCGGATGCACATTGTTTAGTTCTGGTGGCAGGTCGAGTCGGTACACCACCTTGCCAATTCTTTCGATTATCGTGAAAGGACCTACATAGCGAGGAACGAGCTTTCCCTTCTTACCAAAACGAACTACTCCCTTCCAGGGATATACCTTCAGAAGAACCCGATCACCAACATCAAATTCCAGAGGCTTGCGCCTTTTATCAGCATAGCTCTTATGTCTACTCCTAGCCTTGATCAAGTTATCACGGGTCTGAAGAATCTTATCCGTTATCTCTTGAATGATTTCAGGGTCAGTAAGTTGCTTGTCACCAACCTCATTCCAGCTGAGAGGAGATCGACACCTGCGACCATATAAAGCTTTGAAAGGAGCTATCTGAATACTGGAATGATAGCTGTTGTTGTACGAGAACTCAATCAATGGCAAATGTACATCCCAGTTACCACCAAAGTCGATGACACAAGAACGGAGCATATCCTCTAGGGTTTGAATAGAACGCTCGGTCTGTCCATCCGTTTGAGGATGTAAGGCCGTACTCAGATTCAAATGCCAACCCATAGCGGACTGAAACGTTTGCCACATACGTGAAGTAAAACGACCATCACGGTCAGAGATTATGTCAAGAGGTATGCCATGACGACATATAATCTCATCGGTATAGATTCGAGCAAGTTTCTCCATCTTATAATCTTCGCGAATAGGAAGAAAGTGGGCGGACTTAGTCAAACGGTCCATGATCACCCAAATACCATCATGACCGGTAGGTGTACGGGGTAGTTTGGTTATAAAGTCCATAGCAATGTTATCCCATTTCCAAACAGGAATTTCGGGTTGTTCTAGGAGTCCCGAAGGATGGTGATGTTCAGCCTTTACCTTCATGCAGGTAAGGCACTTAGCGACGTACGCAACTATGTCCTTCTTCATACCAGGCCACCAATAAGTCATACGCAAGTCATAGTACATCTTATCAGCACCTGGATGAATAGAGTATTGGGATTTGTGAGCCTCATTCATAATGAGCTCACGAAGTTTATCGCGATCTGGCACCTGTGAGTCCCCTATTCGTATGGATCTTTCACAGAATTGTCTTTCCAATCAAGAGTGCGGAATCCTCTTGATCAGAATATCACAGAAACAAGTAGAAAACAGAAACAACAATTCACTTTCAAACCGGATCTTTATTGATTATCTATCAAAGTGATTACAATCAATCAAGATCCCTAACCACACTCAAATTCGTCCAAGCTAGCTCTCACGAATTTCTATGCCTCTCAAATTCTGTTTTGGCTGATTAACCTAAACCCTAAAGCCTAACCTTGTTTATATAACACAAGGTTGCAACATTAGGCATAGTTAAACATCATGGACTGCGAATTGGACAAGCCCAATTCGCCCCACATCCCCATAAGTATGGGTTTGGTTAGCCCAAACATTACAACTCACTAATACAAAGCTAAACCCGCTAACTGTTTATCTTTTAACTAATCACAAGATATCCAAAGACCAAATCTAAGCTGTTATCACAAACATGCACCAACAAACTCCCCCTTGACAATAGCTTCATAAAATAACTTTGTCTTCAGTCATCTTGCAATCTTCATGTAGTCTTGCACTGTCTTTGGTCTTTGGATAGCTTCAGCTTTAACAACTTCTGTCAGCAACAGACTCCCCCTAAGCTGATGCATCCAATCACCAAATCTTCAAAAACTTTAGCGTTTGAGTAAACTCCAGTTCAGCATTTGAATAGCAATCTTCAAACTCTTCAACATTGTCTGCAATGTAGAAAGGAGGTTCTACCATGCATCCAAACAAACTCTCAACTTTTCAGCAACTTCTCACTTTAACTTCTCAGCAACACACTGCTTCAATCTGTATACTATAAAACAAACATCTCGAGAAACCATAAGAATTTTTCAACATAAGTTAAACAAATTATTATTATTCAAGAGATTTGTTAAACTGTATAACAGATTAAGCATTTTCCAATTTATCACCAACACGCAAAACTTTTTAATCACACCCTATAACCCGCATGATTTAAAATTTCGAACTCACTTTCTAACACCGTCTCCCCCTATCAGTAACAATTCCTCCAAGAATAACAGTTTTCCGTACGTTAAGAATTTTTAACATAAAAAGACACTATTTTTGTATTTTCTGAAAGCAAATAAATACGAAAAACAATAAACACTCTATTTTTGTGAGAATCACTGGTAAGAAGATCATATCAGCACAATCAAACTGTTTCACACAATTATATAATTCTTTATTTAATTTTTCATGAAAAGCAGTCCAAGACGATTACCAGTATGTTTGTCCACTTAAACAAAATGCATGAACATTTCAAGTACCATTACCATATGATACGTTAAGGTAATTTTATTACTGATATACTAGTGTGTCCCACTTCAGGATATACCCCCGCGATCAAGGTATGCACAAAGATTCATCGTAGTAGGTGAGTATACTGAAGTCATCCTTTAAGATATCCTGACAGTGTCTAGGTCTGCATATGATCTATTTTATCATGTTTTGATTGCTTAACTATGAACACCCAAAAAAAAAAATACTAATCAAATCCTGGAAATATAAACAACACACTCTATCATGCAAGTATCTTCCCTACCACATATTTCACAAGTCCAATCCAGATTTCTGAAATCTTAACTGGGAATAGGTTGAGAAGAGAACATAATAGATCTTTAGCAGAGATGGTATAATATACAGATCAAATGAGTTTTCTCAGTTTGATATAGGTTTATTGGGTTTCTTTTGGGCACTTGAGGGCCTCTTTCGGGTGTATTAGATCTATAGCGCGACAACGTACAACTAGGTCAGCATGTATCTGGATGCAGCAGAAGCTGTCGTTGCCTAGCACCTCCAGGTCAGCATATATCTGGATGCAGCAGAGGAGGTACACGATTTTTTTCAGAGAAGATTTCAGAATCAGATCAAAATTGTGTGTATCGGGACAACATACAGACATTCAAATAGAAATGAGCTAATTCCAAGTGACTTTCTTTCCTGGGGTCATGTACAATTTTAGTTCTGAACAGAAAGACAGTCAAGATATCCCCAGATGAAATAACAGTATAAAGACCCAAAACTTCAGATTTTGGCAATCTATCAACGCAAGATTTAAGGTCATTAAACCATACACCACTGATGTGTTCCCCACTCATACACAGTTTATTTAGGTTTATATCACATTGGTAAGTTGATTATTTCATGCTTTTTGCCTACTGGTACATCATATGATGAAGCTGCTATCACACTTAAACAATTTAATTTCAGTTTCAGTGTGACAGTCTAACTTGCTGATGTACTATCATTTCTCCTTTTTCACACAGTGATAACTCATTTTTTTTTGCCCTAAAAATACGAGGAGTGCAACGGTGCAGACGGTTTCTTCAGATGAGTTACGGATCAATTTCTATTTGCGAAACTGTGAAATTTTATCGACGCTTGCCAAACAGAATTCCACCACTTAATTTTATTTCTTTATTAATTTCGCTGGTCAGAGTATGTCCAATTTTGCTGGTCAGTATGTTCAATTTCGCTGGTTATTTTGCTGAACATGTTAATTATGCTGCCAAGTCCGCTGATCAATTTCGCTTGCAAATTCGCTGGTCAATTTCGCTATTACGACGACCAGTAAATTCGCCGAAAACCGTAATAATTTCGCTGAGGAAAATTATACGATTACCAAAGTCGCCTTTGGATTTTAAGTTCGCCGACAAGTTCGCAGATCAGTTAAATTCGCAGGTCCAACTAATTTCGCAGGTCAGTAAATATGGAAATTCAATCTTCTCGAAAATTTTGATGATTTTCTGGATTCTCCTAACAACTTCTGCAGAATCGAAGCAGCAAAAACATCAACCTTTTCACCCAAATTCGATGAACTTGATGAAGAAACCAAGAACAATCTTCGAATTTCAGCCAAACCTGCAAATCAGCAAACCTGCAAATCAGCAAACAAACAAAGCAGAATATCAAAACAGCCAATAAATCTCGAAATTTTTTATCAAACAAACAGAAAAATTTTGAAAATTTTAAAACCCTAGTTTTCAAAAATTCGAAAAACTCCCTGTTTCTGCAGCAACCAATTCTGAACCGAGCCTTCAAGAGCCTAAAGCTCTGATACCAATTGTGAGTCCCCTATTCGTATGGATCTTTCACAGAATTGTCTTTCCAATCAAGAGTGCGGAATCCTCTTGATCAGAATATCACAGAAACAGTAATTCACTTTCAAACCGGATCTTTATTGATTATCTATCAAAGTGATTACAATCAATCAAGATCCCTAACCACACTCAAATTCGTCCAAGCTAGCTCTCACGAATTTCTATGCCCCTCAAATTCTGTTTTGGCTGACTAACCTAAACCCTAAAGCCTAACCTTGTTTATATAACACAAGGTTGCAACATTAGGCATAGTTAAACATCATGGACTGCGAATTAGACAAGCCCAATTCGCCCCACATCCCCATAAGTATGGGTTTGGTTAGCCCAAACATTACAACTCACTAATACAAAGCTAAACCCGCTAACTGTTTATCTTTTAACTAATCACAAGATATCCAAAGACCAAATCTAAGCCGTTGTCACAAACATGCACCAACAGCACCCAAATGCAATTTAGATAGTATTGAAGACCATCAGACTTAGTTTCGAGTTGATCCACAGTAGCACCTCGTATTTCGATAAATAGACTACCTTCATTAGCTGACGAACACTGGGCTTCACGAATTACAAGCGTGAAGATCACTAGAAACATGAAAACAACGGATAGTATTTACATGCGCCTTACGACTAAGAGCGTCGGCCACGGCATTCGCCTTTCCAGGATGATAGCGAATTTCGCAGTCATAGTCATTAAGCAATTCCACCCAACGTCTCCGTCGCATGTTCAGTTCCTTTTGGTTAAAGATATGTTGAAGGCTCTTATGGTCCGTGAAAACCACACACTTGGTACCATATAGGTAGTGTCTCCAGATCTTTAACGCAAACACAACTGCACCAAGCTCCAGATCATGAGTAGTGTTATGATCGAACCCTATCAGAGGAACAGATAATTAAAGCCAAAACTGGATCAGAGCAGTGGATCCAGAATAAGCAGATGTTTACATACAAGTCTCTCCCCTTGAAAGTGATTTCAACATCTGCTGACCTCCTATCTGCTGATCTTGCAAACTGCTGACCTACAACTGCTGCTCAAATAAAGACCTAATGAAAGACTAAAGCCCTGCTGATTCAATCTACTGCCTTGAGTCAAGCACTGCTGATCCGGACAAGTACTGCTGGGTTCACAGCAGTGGAAGGTTGTAGCAGCTGTTCCATAGTCTGTTTTGTAATGTAATGTAATAGCAGTAGTTAACATAGCAGTGTTTGTATAGATCAGAGGTTAGAGTTTGTTAGGAGGTTAGATGTCACTTTCATGGTGATGTCAGCTAAGATGCTCAGTGGTTTGCAAGTGCTTATAAATAGCTCAGTACTTGGTACTGTTCTATTAGCTCTTTTGCATCATCGTCTTCTTTGCACGAACAAACACTGAGCTCTGGCTGAGGGGGAGTTTGCACTCATTCATCAATCATTGTAATCGTTATTGAAATAAATTCAATCTTCCGATTCACTGAGAAAAGATGTGTGATCAAAGTATTACTCTCGTTTGATTGTATGCAAAGTTTGTTTTCATCATAATTCCGCTGCACACTCATCCATTTTCATTTTAATTACAAGCACAAAATACAATCAGAAACAAACTCAGATCCAACAATTGGTATCAGAGCTTGGACAGTCAAATTTGATTTAACAATCATTTTGACGTAAATAGTTCGGCTCATAACAGTTGATACTGATCGTTTGTTCATTCGTTGAAAAACAGAGCAAGGATTAATCACCATTAAAGTTGATTTCTCAGTGTCTATAAAACAACAAGAATGACGTCACAATCTCAGGATGATAAAAACAACATCGACTCGCTTTTTAAACCACCTATGCTAAAAAGAAATGAGTACAACATCTGGCAGAGGAGGATGCGTCACATCCTCGCTCAACAAACCACAGGTTGTTGGAGGTCTGTCGTCTTTGGTCCCCACATTCCCACAGTGCCAAGTGCTGAAGATGCTAAAAAGTTCGTTCCAAAACCAGTTGAAAATTATACCGAAACCGACTATCAAAAGTTCGAACTAGATGCTAAAGCTTTTAGCATCATAGCATCAGCGCTGCCCAATGAGATATATGCTGGACTGTTACACTGTAACAGTGCCAAAGAGTTATGGGACGCGCTTAAAGAACAGTTTGGGGGACTGAAGAAGTCATAGAAAACAATAGGGAAATCCCGAACCAACAGTATGAAACATTTTGTCATGTTAGAGGTGAATCACTGACGCAACAATTTGAGCGTTTCAGTTGTCTCATCAGTGAACTGAGGCTTGTTAATACCACTTTTATAAACTCAACTCAAAATAGCAGGTTCCTCAGATCACTGCCAGAAAAATGGGACACCATAGCTTTTGTCACCCGAAATTCACCTGAGTTCAAGGATCTGACCTTGACCCAACTCCACGGTCGACTCCTGACCTACGAAAGGGAGTTGAACCAGAAAAGGAAGTTACAAGAGTCAGGAAAAGCCGTTGATGATTATACATTCGGTAATACTGCTCTTCTGGGTCAAGAAGAATCTGGGAGCAGTGGTAAGGATCAGGGTTATGATCACTTCATTGACATAACTGCTGGAGCAAATTTTAACAACCCTGATCCTCACTCTGCAAGTTATGCATTCACTGCAAACGAAAACCAGATGTCAGACAATCTAAGTTTTGAACTCAATGATTTACAACATTTTGATCCCACTGACTTAGAAGAGATGGATATTCTGCACCAGTTGGCTTTGCTCAGTGTTAGAACTAGCAAATTCTATAAAAGAACAGGGAGAAAATTCCCAGGACTTCATGGGAATTTGAGGGTTGGGTTGGATAAATCGAAAATCAAGTGTTACAAGTGCAATAGGTTAGGGCACTTTGCTAGGGAGTGCAGAAGTCAAAACACTGGACCAATAGTTACTCACCCTAGCTCTAACCCTAGACCACAAAGTCAAAACACTGTGCACTATACCCAATATACCCCTGCAGCTCAAGTGAACACTGCTCACTATGCTGCTGCCCCTGTGCATTATGTCCAAACCACTGTCCCACAAATTCAGTACGTTCAAACCCCTGCTCCACAGGTACAAGTGCAACCTGTTGCACCTCAAACCACTGCTCCAGCAGCAGTACAACCAGATCAACAAAGTTTTTTCACTCAAGGGTTTGTTGACTGGAGCAGTATGCCTGAAGATCTTAGTGATGAGAATTTTGCACTATATGCTTCTAATGATTCTTCTCATAATGAATTTTGTTTGATGGCATTAGAGTCAATACAGGAGGGGGTTGAAACTGAAGAGGAACAGCTGAGTACTGGAACAGTGGATTTGGTGACTGAAGCAGTGGTTACTGCTGTGTCTGGTGAATTACTGTTGGGAGAAAGTTCAGGTACCCTGATTGAACCACTGACTGACCCATGGTCTGAAGAGAACAAGGAAGAAAAGAAAGAAGAAAAAGCAGGTGAGAAAGAAGAAAGAGCTGATGATGAAGAAAATCCTCAATGTGATTGTGCAATGATGGCTGCTGCCAAGGTATCACCTCAAGTTCTTGAAAAACTGTGTTCTGACAATTGCATTATTGCTTTTGCTAACATCAAAGAGGTAAATGAAAACCTTCGGGATAAAATCTTAACTGATGAAGTCAAATTTGAAAGATCTTTAAAAGAACTTAAAAACAAATTGACTGAAAAGGAAAAAGAGATCAGCAGTCTGAAAGAAGAACAAAGCATAACCAAAACTCAACTCCAAACTATGGTAGAAAAATACCAAGTTTGCAAAAAGGAGTTGGAGTCCACCCAGATCACATGTGAGAGATGGGTGGAATCATGCAAAGGGTATGAGGTTATGCTTGAAAAACAGATAAAGAGCAATGTGAAATTTGGGGTTGGTTATAGAAAACATGATGATGAAACCACTGCTTTTGGAAAATCTGTTCAAACCACTGATGTAACCACTGAGTTCATACCCACAAACAAGAATGGCCAAGAAGTGAAAATCACTGACAAACTTGGTAACAAATTCACACTTGATAGACCAATGGGATCCTCTACTTTTGAGGAGCTTGAAGATTATCAGTTTAAACCAAAATGGTCTGATGAGTGTGATATTCTTGAAAATTTCAAGCCAATGGACTTTACATCAACTGATGGTGTTAAAGCTCCAAAAGCTAAAGTCATACCTCTCAAGGACATCCCAGCAGTGGTTAAAACCTCTGCTGCAAAGGAGTCTGAAAAGAGAAAGAAGAAGAAAAAAATTGATAACTTGTTTTGTGAATTCTGTGAGAAAAGGAATCATCTAACAAAAGACTGTTTCCACTTAAAAGCTTATGATTTAAACAGAACAAGTGTCATTGTTTCAGCTGAAAGTTGCATTGTTTGTGGTAAAACAAACCACAAAACTCAAGCATGTGTGTATCTCAAAAACTTTGATGTGAAAAAGAATGAATACATTGCTAAAACATCCTTGAGTCCATCAACATCTGTCAAATTCACCAAGAAACAACCACTGTTTGTGCCAGTTCAAACAGTTGTCACAAAACAGCTGAACCAAACATCTGTCAAAAGAGATGTTCAGGTTACTGATGCACCCCCTGCCAACCAGTTCAGAAAAGGCAAGGAAAAACAGTCTTACCAAAGGATTCCACACGTTTATGAGGCCTACAAAAGGCCCTCTAAACCTAAAGTGAATAGGCATCCTTTTGGTTA
Source organism: Helianthus tuberosus (assembly GCA_030545235.1). Taxonomy (NCBI): domain Eukaryota; kingdom Viridiplantae; phylum Streptophyta; class Magnoliopsida; order Asterales; family Asteraceae; genus Helianthus; species Helianthus tuberosus. The sequence continues at coordinate 171,994,228 of CM060376.1, read as the reverse complement.
CCAACAGGTGATTGGACAAGACCCCCAGCAGTGGTTAGCAAGAAACAGTACTAAAACTGTCCAAACCCCTGATCTAACCACTGTCCATCAATCTGCATCCATCCCAGACACTGTTGAGACCCCATCCAAAGCCCTGTTGGCTTTGGAGACCCTAATGAACTAATCCTTTTACTTCATGTGCAGGGAGCTTCTGCATGCTTTGATAGTCTTTGGTATGTAGATAGTGGAGGCTCCAGGCACATGACAGGATGTAAAGCCCTCCTCAAAGACTTTAAAATCCATGGAGGGGGTGATATATCCTTTGGGAATAATAGTAAAGGGAAAGTTCTGGGGTATGGTACAGTGCAATCTGGAAATGTAAAATTTGAAAATGTCAATCTGATAGACAATCTAAAATTTAACCTTCTGAGTGTATCACAAATGAGTGACAAAGGGTTTGGGTCATTCTTCACAAAAGATTGTTGTAGGATTGTTGGACCAGAAATGGTCAAAAAGATTGAAGCAATAATCAACACTGGTCAAACTAAACTTGTTGCTCAAAGAAGTGGCAATGTTTATGTTGTTGATATGTCAAAAGAGTGTCCCAGAGCTGATGCCTGTCTGTTCTCAGCTGCCTCTAACAAAGAGACAGAACTTTGGTACAGAAGGCTAGGGCACACAAATCTTAAGACAATCACAGAAATTTCAAAAAATGGTTTGGTGAGAGGCCTACCACAAAAATTGTTTTCATGTCCTGAATATTGCATTTCCTGTTTAAAAGGAAAACAGCATAAAAGTTATTATAAGTCCATTGAAGAGTCCAAAACAACCCAGTGTTTGCAAATGCTACACATGGATTTGTTTGGCCCAGTTCAAGTCATGAGCCTCAAGAAGAAAAGATATTGTTTGGTTATTGTTGATGACTTTTCTAGGTTTACATGGACTTTCTTTTTACACTCAAAAGATGAGACTGCAGGCATTTTGCAAGACTTTGTGACACAGGTTGAAAAGCAATTTGACCTTCCAGTGAAAAGCTTCAGGAGTGACAATGGCACATAATTTAAAAATAAGGAGTTGGATGCCTTCTGTGTGAAGAAAGGGATTGTAAGGCAGTACAGCATCCCTCGAACACCAGAGCAAAATGGGGTTGTTGAAAGAAAGAACAGAACTTTGATTGAGGCTGCCAGAACTATGCTTGCAGATTCAGGTTTGCCATTAACTTTCTGGGCAGAGGCAGTAAACACTGCTTGCTATGTCCAGAACAGAGTTTTAATAAACCCCAGGCACAAAAAGACTGCTTATGAAATTCTGTATAAAATCAAACCACTGATCTCATATTTCAAGGTGTCTGGCTGCCCATGCTTTATTTTGAACTTAAAAGATTCCATTTCAAAATTTGCAGCCAAAATTGATTGTGGTTATCATCTGGGATACTCAACAACTACCAAGGCCTACAAAGTGTTCAATACACGGACCAAGGCAGTGGAGGAGACTTTGAATGTAAAGTTCAATGAACTTTCATCAATGAAAATCCCAGCAAATCCTGCAGATCTATTTGATCTTGAAAAATTCACTTTTGAAAATACTGCTGTCAAGACTAACAGTGCAGGTCCATCAGAGGATACATCACCAGACTATGGGTATGAAATCATCATCCCTCAAAGGTCTGCAACAAAGGGAAAAGCATCAGCTGTTCAAAACAGTTGTCAAAGCTCAACCACTGCTACCTCAACAGTTGTTGACCAAAGTAGCCCATCCACCACTGCTTCCACATCCTCAAACACTGCTGACAAAAGTCCCCAAACTGTGGATAAAAGTCAGCAGGTGTCCACTTCATTACCTCCTATTCCACCACCTTTTGAAGCCACTGCTGGATCATCAAAGTACCCAGCAGTGGTTAGCTCAGATGATACACATTTGCAGCCTTCACCAACAAATGCCATCATACCATACCAAGGAGATTTAATCTTCTTGAGATCTCATCCACCTGATCAAATCATTGGCAACATAAATGAAGGGGTGCTCACAAGAAGCCAAACCCAAAACATTTGTCTTTTTGCTGGTTTTCTATCACTCCATCAGCCAGTCAAGTACCAAGAGGCACTGAAAGACAACACTTGGGTAGAAGCCATGCAAGAGGAACTCCAACAGTTTAAAAGACAACAAGTATGGGAGATTGTACCACTTCCAGAAGAGGTTAGTCCAATTGGCACAAAGTGGGTCTTCAAGAACAAAACTGATGAAAGGGGTATTGTTGTCAAAAATAAAGCCAGGCTTGTGGTTCAAGGTTACAGACAGGAAGAGGGGATTGATTATGATGAAACATTTGCCCCTGTTGCAAGATTGGAAGCCATTAGACTGTTCCTGGCCTTTGCTGTCAACCACAAAATGAAGGTGTTTCAAATGGATATCAAAATTGCTTTCCTCTATGGTACAATTCAAGAAGAGGTGTATGTTTGTCAACCTCCAGGTTTTGAGGATCCATTTTATCCAGATCATGTCTACAGGCTAAACAAAGCCTTGTATGGCTTGAAACAAGCACCAAGAGCCTGGTATGAAACTCTTTCCAACTTTCTACTCTCAAATGGTTTCAAAAGAGGTACCATTGATAAAACACTGTTTCTTAAATGGAGAGGGAAGGATTTAATGATTGTCCAAATTTATGTGGATGACATTATTTTTGGAAGCACATGTAACAAAATATGTGAAGAGTTTAGAGAACTCATGACAGCTGAGTTTGAAATGAGTGCAATGGGTGAGCTGCAATGCTTTCTTGGTCTCCAAGTACAGCAAATGCAAAATGGAACCTTCATTCATCAAAGCAAATATGCTAAAGAACTTTTGACCAAATTTGATATGAATGATTGTAAACCATGCAGCACACCCATGGCAACAAATAAGCTGGTCATGTCTGATGAAAAAGATGAGCTGATTGATCAAACACTTTATAGAAGCATGATTGGGTCTTTATTGTACCTAACTGCATCTAGACCAGACATCATGTTTGCAACATGTGTCTGTGCAAGAAGTCAATCAGTTCCCAGAAAATCAAACCTCATTGCTGTAAAAAGGATCTTCAGATACATAAAAGGTGCTCCCACACTTGGTATCTGGTATCCAGCTAATGGGAATATCAAGCTTTCAGGCTTTTCAGACAGTGACTTTGCTGGATGTCACACCACAAGGAAGTCCACTTCAGGAGGGTGCCAATTTCTAGGTGATTGCTTGGTTTCTTGGCAAAGCAAAAAGCAAGCAGCAGTTTCAACATCCACTGCTGAGGCTGAATACATTGCTGCTGCAAGCTGTACAGCCCAACTCCTGTGGCTTCAAAATCAGTTGCTGGATTTTGGTATCACTGCCTTAAAGACACCACTCATGTTGGATAGCCAGGCAGCAGAAAATATCATCAAAAATCCAGTTTCCCATTCAACCACCAAACACATCGACATCAGACATCACTTTGTGAGGGATTGCTATGAAAAAGGTTTGATTTCTCTGGATCATGTCCCAACTAAAGACCAGCTGGCAGATATGCTCACAAAAGCACTTGATATAACCACTTTTGAAAGCTTGGTCTCTAGGATTGGGATGCTAAACATGGAATAACAAGCAACATCTTGTTTTTCTATGAATAAAAGCAACAAAATGTTTTCAGAAAATCAAAATCCCATCCTTAAAAATAGCTAAAAATGAAGTTTTCATTAAAATCCTTAAAAGTCTGCCATAACCACTGTTTGTTCAAAAGTCTGCTCTACTTCAAAGTTTGTCCACTGCTGAAAGTCAACCCCTGTTCTCTCATTTCTTTGATAAACTTTGTTGTTCAAAAGCAGTGTCTTATCCACTGATATGCTATCCACTGATAGTGAAAATCATCCACTGTTTTAGTACCACTGCCTTCATCAGTTACTTTCATAAAAGTACTGTCCTTCACTTTCACCAGGGGTTGTCACGTGGGCAGTACATAGCGGTCAGACCTTTTGTAACGGCTGCCACGTCAGCATTCACTTTCTTCCCTATAAAACCCCCTACTCACCACAAAAACAGGGTTTTACTGTCGAATTGAATTCTCAAAAATTCTCTTCTCTAAGCAGTTTTCATCTCATTTCTCCTCAAATTTCTTCGATCATCATCTTCAAAATGACAAAATCGAAGCCATCCACAAAATCCACTTCCAAATCATCATCGAAAACAACCTCTCAAAAGGAAATCTCCACTGAAATCCCATATAAACCATCTCACAATCTCCTGGGTCTTCTCACAAAACCAGGAACCACCAATGTTTTCGATTCCATCATTGACACCATGGCAAAATCAAAGTACAAAACTTTGTTCATCGCCGTTGCACAAATCTATTTGGCAACCCAAAGAGAGTTCTGGAAGAATGCAACCCTTGAAAAACAAGGAGACACTGCTACCACCATAAACTCTTCTATAAAGGGTAAAGCTGTCCAAATCACGCCACAATCCATTTCAGAGGTCTTTCAACTCGACGATTAGGAAGGTAAAATTTCTTTCACTAAAAACGAGTTACAAACTGACTTTATTGAGAGAGGGTATGAAGCCACAATGATGAAGAAACTTACCTTACAAAAAGGTTATTTTCCTTCTGCAACCAGATTTTTATTTCATAACCTCCTCCTATGTGTTTCAAACAAAACCACTTCTTTCAATGAAATCCCTTTAAAGATTCAAAATCTGGGATATGTAATTCTTCAAGAAGAAAATTTTAACTATTATCGGGAAATCTTTAAAGATTTGGTTAATAATGTTGAAACAAAATTATTCTTACTGTTTCCAAGGTTTTTAAGTTACTATTTTGAAAAGAAATTCAGTAAGGATGATTTAGCTGTCATAAACCAAGGTGAGTATACTCAAATAAACAGTTTAACAACTGAAACTTTTTCAAGAATGTTAACACCTTGCAAAGCACAAGCAGAGGTGCCTGAGCAGATTTTAGCAGCTACCACTGCTCCTCAGGTATCTGCTGCTGAGCCCACTGCTCAAGGTGATCAAAGCAGCAGCACAACTGCTTTGAAACCCACACCTAAAATCACCAGAAAGCCAAAAAGAAAAACTCAAAAACCCCCAAAACCCATCAAAAAGGCAACTCTGGAGGATGAGATACCAGAGCTACTGCCTGTGACAGCACAAAAGTCACAAGAAACAACTGCTGCTACTTCCTCACAGCAATTGGTACAAATATCTCAACCCATAATCAAACCTCCTCCTGCTTCTTCACAAAAAGAACAGGTTGTACACATAGGGCCTCCACATTATGATGCTCTGGAAACACTCGTTTCCATCATCCACAGCCCAATGCCCGGGGCAAATTCTCTTTCTAAACCCAACCTCACATCCACAATTCCACCAAAAACACAACTTTTGTTGGATGCAATAGATTTGAACCAGGAATTACTCAGTCCTTCTCAATCACCTGTTAATGAGAATATGCCTCAACAAATGACTGAGCCTGATGTATCATTCCTTGCTAACCCACCAACATAACCTGAGGAGGTTACACCCCTTGAGTTACAAGTAACTTTTGGTGGTAATCCAAGTGAAGCAGCCACTACAACTGTTGAACCCACTGGTTTACAGTTGGACAGTGGTTACATCAATAAGACTTCATTGGAGGCAATTCCTTCTATAACACCTCTGCCAACCACCAGTGGATTTATTTATCCTACTGGCAACATCAAAAGGTTGTCAAGTGTTGAAGGGAGAAGACCCCAGTACCAAGAAAAAAGGGCATCAGTGGTTAATGTTTGGAGTATACTCCCTACTTCTACCACTGATAAAACCACTGTTAGTGGGAAATCAGATGATCCCATTAAATTGGGTGATGGTTTAAAATACCAGAAATTGACGGATCGTGTTGAAAAGCTTGATAACTCTGTTGCAGAACTCAAAGATATGCTACAACAGTTGTTACAAGTACAAAAGGTACAATCAACTGCTATTCCATCTCAAGCACCTGCTCCACAACAGGCACCCGCTACAAATGAGCTCTGGAATTTATTTCAACCTTTTCTCCATCAACAAGCACAACTAGCAGATCAGCAACATGAAAAACATGTTAAACAACTGAGAAATGCAATGGAGTCAAGGTTCAAAAACACTCAGGCTGATCTAAAGGCTCTCAAAACTCAGATTCTGCACACCACTGGCACTGCTCCTCCGACAGTTCTCTTCATTGATCAACTTCCCCCAGATAATGCCAAAAAGGGGGAGAAAATTCAGGAGTGGAAAAAGAAGGGAATAGAGGATGGTCTCTACATTGAACCAGAAAATGCAAACATGACCAAACAGATCCCTCTGCCAGATGGAAGCAAGAAAATTTATGTGACCACAAATGCACTGGCAGAAGCAGTTGCAAGTGTAAAAAGGGATAGAAAGGCCAAAAAGAAAGCCAGGGTGGATTATCCAGATCAGGGTACTTCAGGGTCAAAAGATGATGAAAATCTTGTTGATGAAAAGAAGAAGCCTACAAGAAGAGTAAGGCTACCCAAATCCATTCCAACCAGACATTCAAAGTCTGTTCCAAAACCACCACCTAAAACAGCTGTTGTAACTCCTGTTGTACCCACTACTGTTGGCACTTCAGTGGTTTCAAAATCTGCTCCCATTTCAACACACACCACTTCAACACACACTACATTCACTGCTTTACCACCACCACCACCAAAAACAAAATCACCTCCTGCCAAAAGGCAGAAGACAACAGTTGTTACAACATCTACTGTAAAGACAACAGTGGTTGGAACACCAGTTGTTTCAACAACTGTTAGTCAATCACAAATCACTGCCACTACATCCACCACCATTGTTCCATCTAAAACATCATCAGCCCCTCCTCAAACAAAGAGGAGAAGGCTAATTCTCAAAGATGATGACACTTCACCACCACAAACATCTTCAAAATCTTCAGCTCTTGTCACAATACCAAAACCAGTTCCTCTCTATTCAGTTCAAATGCACAAGCCCTTACCTCCTGCAGGTGTTCAATTTCCTCTTGAACTAGCAGCTGTTAGAGAAGAAATAAAATCTTTTTACTATGAGGATGACCCTACCAAAAGGAGTTTGCCATCAATAAAAGGATATCCCTGGCCTAAAAATATTGATGAATATTTGAAAATCAAGGCCAAGCAAGCAGAGGATATCTCAAAAAGAAACACACAAGGGAAATCTGACAAAGAAATTTCAAGAAACTATCAATATCTGCTCACACAAGTCAGATCCCTAGAACAATTTGCAAAAAATGTCAGTCAACAAATTTCAGAAAGAGCAGCTGAAACTTTGAAGAAAGACTACATTGAAAGCATCATGGCTCACAAGAAGTACAAAGGAGAGAGATACATGTACAAAGAGTGGACGGTTCCTGAGCTTGAAAATGAAGCAGCAAGAATTCAAGACATGCTAAATAGGAAAGTCACTCACACTCCTCCTGACTGGGCAAAGTTTAGAAAGAATGTACCTGTCAAACAGGTAGAACTGAAAAGAACGAAAGAAGAACTGGTTGCTGCTGAATATGGAAACAAAAGACAAATTGCTAGATGGAAAGAAGATGTGGTCAGGATCACCTACAAAAGGTTGGAGGAACTAAGAAAGAAAGATCCAAATGTTCCTCAAAAGCCTGACTATCCTGAAGCAGAGGTTTCAAAAAGACCAACAAAGCTGCAAATCAGGAGAGCCACTGCTCCAACTGGTGCTGCCATCTATAAAAGAAGGACACACAAACAGTTGGGAGGTGAAACCATCCAAGAGATGATAAAAGGAGATGACCTTGTAAAAGAAGGCATAAAGAAAATGATCATAGAAACGCTTGGTTTGGATCAAACTGCCAGTACTGCTCAGCCAGTTATGAATAGGCCAGCCTCACCAAATACCTCTGCAAATAAACATCTCCCAAGAAACCCACCAGGCTAAAAAATACAAAAGTGGGAAACTGATAAACAGACCTGCGTATTGACTTTGCTCAGGTCTGGTGGAGAAGTGGAGAAAATATCAAGGGAACAAGCTCTTGGCCCGAGTCTTGAAGATTTGCAGGATCTCCTTGATCTTCCACTTAGCAGGGATGATGAAGACACAGATGCCCTAGACTTTGAACTACAATTTAAAGGTCAGATAAGGGAACTGTTGATGAGGCAATAAAGATTTCCACAATAATGAAGAGTTTTGGCATTATCTGTTCCAGGGGGAGATTGTTGGGATCGGCCCCTATCAGAGGAACAGATAATTAAAGCCAAAACTGGATCAGAGCAGTGGATCCAGAATAAGCAGATGTTTACATACAAGTCTTTCCCCTAGAAAGTGATTTCAACATCTACTGACCTCCTATCTGCTGATCTTGCAAACTGCTGACCTATAACTGCTGCTCAAATAAAGACCTGATGAAAGACTAAAGCCCTGCTGATTCAATCTACTGCCTTGAGTCAAGCACTGCTGATCCGGACAAGTACTGCTGGATTCACAGCAGTGGAAGGTTGTAGCAGCTGTTCCATAGTCTGTTTTGTAATGTAATGTAATAGCAGTAGTTAACATAGCAGTGTTTGTATAGATCAGAGGTTAGAGTTTGTTATGAGGTTAGATGTCACTTTCATGGTGATGTTAGCTAAGATGCTCAGTGGTTTGCAAGTGCCTATAAATAGCTCAGTACTTGGTACTGTTCTATTAGCTCTTTTGCATCATCGTCTTCTTTGCATGAACAAACACTGAGCTCTGGCTGAGGGGGAGTTTGCATTCATTCATCAATCATTGTAATCGTTATTGAAATAAATTCAATCTTCCGATTCACTGAGAAAAGATGTGTGATCAAAGTATTACTCTCGTTTGATTGTATGCAAAGTTTGTTTTCATCATAATTCCGCTGCACACTCATCCTTTTTCATTTTAATTACAAGCACAAAATACAATCAGAAACAAACTCAGATCCAACAAGTAGTATAGTTTTTCTCATGTATTTTGAGTTGACGGGAGGCATAAGCAATAACCTTGTCCTGCTGCATGAGCACACAACCCATGCCATGGTTTGAGGCATCAAAATACAACACGAAGTCGTCATTTCCATCAGGGAGAGTAAGCACAGGAGCGTTACACAAAAGAGTCTTAAGAGTCTGAAAAGATTCCTCTTGCTCGGGACCCCAAGCAAAAGGTTTCTCCTTCTGAGTCAGGGTAGTAGGAGAAACAACGATCTTAGAAAAGTCCGAGACGAATCAGTGGTAATAACCCGCCAATCCAAGGAAGGAACGAATCTCAGATGCAAATTTAGGCGTACTCCAATTCTTCACAGCTTCGATTTTAGAAGGGGTGAATACCTTGTTTACTAACAACGTGACCAATAAATTGCACTTCATCAATCCAAAACTCGCACTTAGAGAATTTAGCGTATAAGTGTTCACCACGTAACACTTCAAGCATCAAGCGTAAATGACGAGCATGATCAGCTTTAGTTTTAGAACAAATAAGAATATCGTCAATAAAGACTGTCACAAAACGATTAAGATAAGGTTTACAAACACGGTTGATAAGATCCATGAACACGGCGGGTGCATTGGTCAAGCCAAAAAGGCATGGCCACGAACTCGTAGTGCCCATAACGAGTGTGAAACGCGGTTTTGGGTATATCATCTTCGAGAACACGGAGCTGATGATAACCAGATCGAAGGTCGATTTTCAAGAAACAGGACGCGCCTTGTAGTTGGTCGAATAGGTCATCAATACGAGGTAGAGGATAACGGTTCTTAATGGTAAGCTTATTAAGTTCACGGTAGTCAATACTCAATACACATACGAAACGAACCATCTTTTTTTTGACGAATAGCACGGGAGCTCCCCACGGAGAGGTACTTGGACGAATGAATCCCTTGTCGAGCAGTTCTTGCAGTTGACTAGATAGCTCTTGCATCTCGGATGGTGCAAGTTGGTAAGGAGCCTTGGCGACAGAAGTCGCACTAGGCATGAGGTCAATGAGAAAATCAACAGATCTAGGAGGAGGAAGACCAGGAAGATCTTCAGGGAAGACGTCAGGGAAATCACACACTACTGGAACATCGCTTAGGTTCTTCCCCTTGCCCTTTTGTTCCACTACGTGGGCCAAGAAGGCAAAGTTCTGTTTACGTAAACACCTATTCGCTTGAGTGCATGACATCGACTTCAGTCCTCTAGAAGGTCGGTCTCCATATACGTGTAGAATATCACCAAAAAGAAGAGGAAGACGAACGAACTTCTCGTGACAAGCAATCTCAACATGATTCTTACGCAACCAATCCATGCCGATTATGACATAAAAACTACCCAATTGCATGGGTATTAGATCAATAGTAAATACGTGATTGTTGTAACACCTCGAAAATTCATGTCCAATATTATGTCGACACGTGTCATGGATTTAAAACGTGTAAAGGATTGATTTAGAGGGACTAAAGTTGACAAACAAGGAATCTATGTGTGTAAAAGGATTCAAAGTGTCAACAATGAATACATATATCTTTCAATAACCCTACATGATGTTTACACCCTTAAACGAATGAATCATGGATCATACGAAGCTAATTGTGAAAGAAAGTGAGAGATTACAAACTACAGGGGTTAAATGTGACAACATGTTTAAAGTATACCTCTGAGTGACCTTTTAGCAAACCCGAAGGTTTGTAACGATTAATTATGCTCACTAGAATGCATGAAAAAAATTTCACCAAGTTTCGTTATCTTATGAGAAAGTTATGATAAAATTCGTATACGAGAGGTTAAAAGCGTCAACGTTGAAATTTATGACTTTTCGGGTGATCATAAAGTTAACCAAGGACTTAACAAAGTTTGGTTATGTCTTAAGGCCCTTAAAAGTCAAGTTAGAGGGCTCAAAATGCAAGAAATAAAGTAAAAACCACGTTTACAAGGACCAGGGACCTAAAATGCAAACTTTGAAACTTGTTTGGCCAGTTCTGGGAGGCCATACGGGGCGCGTAAGCCCTCAAGGGGTTCTTACGCGGGGCGCCTAAGGTGCCCAGATGCAGAAAAACTGCACATCTGTCTGTTCCAGCAGGTTGCACCGACTTTGAAGCTTAGTTTTCGATTCTATGGGCTTGTTTGATGGTTTTTGAGGGCATAGGGGCACTTGTACTGATCTCATAACACTTGTAGACCTCCATGGCATGATCCTAAGTGATCAAAACTCATATATAAGGGACCCTTCAGTTGCAACATTGATGCACATTCATTTGCAAGCTTCACAACTTCACTTCTGGAGCTCTCTGATCAGCAACCAAGATTCTTAGGGGTCACTAGTCGTGCATAGGACCTTTGTAAGTGTCCTTAACCTTTCTTAATTCAGTTTTGCTTAGTTAATTAGCTTAAAGTCAAACCGTTGTAATTAAGATTTGACTTCGTCATTAATCTTAATTTGTCCAGTCAAATTTCAAATTGAAAGTACCTATGACTTGGTAATTATGTGGGCAATAAACCCTTAAAAGGGCACCCTCTGATTCCCACTCTAACTAGATCAATTGTCGAGTCAAACTTGATCTTAAAAAGTCAACATAAAGCTTATTTTCAAATTAATGCATAATTAGCAATGTAGAAGCTATGCAACCTGTTTTTATCATTAATATAACTTGGTAATTAATGTAAGAACATGTCTAAACATGTTCAACTCGACAATTTTCAGTTTAAGCTCGGATTGGAACCGAAAGTCGCATACTTTGACTTCTGCTTTGACTTTCAGTTCTGACCCATTAGAGCATAGTTTAGAAATGCCTTAGAGCTTATTTCGGACCAGGTTTCATATAAGTATAACCCTCTATGATTATACGACTTGGATCATTAGTTATCCGATTCATATGCATATTTCCGTTAAATGCCTAAATGTTGACTATTATGCCCATATGTCCTTAAAACATGAATTTTGAAAATGTAAAAGAGTAGAAGCCTTAGTTACTGATTTATAAGCTTGTACCTAAAATTTGACATCAGTTTGAGGTCTAAATTAAGAGTTACGCTCAATAGCGTAATTAGAAAGCTTTTTAGCAATTAAATGGCGTAATTAGCATATAGCCTATCTAAACCCGATTTTTGATACCAAACCTTATACCCACTGATGTAAAATAATATTTTGGGATTTTTGGAGATTTTTATTTATTTTAGGGCTGAACATAACCTAGAGTTCTAAGCTTAATTCGGTAGTTGTCGATTTTACCCTTTTAAGCTATAAAATGAGTTTTACCAAACCTTTTGATACCAAACCTTTTTATACTGATCTAATATGATAAATAGAATATTTTAAGCCTTCTGGAATAATAAAAATATCAGCTTTCCTTTAAGAACCCAGAAATAGCTCAAAATCGTCTTTTTAAGCATTTTTACGCGTTTAAAGCGCATAGTATGTATTAAAACCATTTTAGATATATAAGACTTGATACCTACTGATGTTTTAAGTAAATTTCTATACTTTAGCAGTAAGTAAAAGTTTTTGAAGTCAAATTCCAGATTTGACCTTTAAACCTTAGGTGAAATTACCAAAATGCCCTTTCGGTGCATAGTATGGTTAGAAATGATAAATTTCACATATAGGTTATACCCTACTGATATAACTTAGTAAATTAAGTATTTTTACTGATTACATCAGACCCGAAACTCAGAATTATATTTAAATTCTTTTATAACCTTTTAAATGACCAAAATGCCCTTACGGGGCATAATTTGAGTTTAAATCCGTTTTGGGCATAATAGAAGATATCTTACTGATGTCACAACATATTTAAGGCATAATCACTTAGGAAACCTGCATATGACTCATATGGTTACTCGTTACGCACTTTTCGCGTTCGGATCGGCTTATGTAACTAGTTTGCATATATTAGCCGAAACGGGTCAAACCATATCATTTTTGTCTCAAAATCCAGAATGTGTTTAAGTTACCCATATTAAACAAGCATACAAGCTTGTCGGGTCAAAACCACATTCTAAACCGGTCTTCGCTTTATCATGCGTTTGAACCGTGTCTTCCTTTTGAAAACTAACCGGTCTAAGTCTAAGCTTAATTATAGACCCGTTAGGATTCTAATAGGTTATTAAAAACCTTCGTTCCAGATTAGGAGCCCAGTAAAAGCTACGTGCACTTGCTGTATTTGATTTTTACTTTGGTCAGGTAAATACTCCTAACTTATTTTCCCTATACGGGCTTGGGATATGGTACTATAAAAGTAACGCTTGGTCGGGTGTGTATAGTCATTTAGATCGGACTGTGATTAATGTATTTGCATGACCCGTTTAATATGTATTATTTGGTGTATGGCCTTTGGGGGTTAAATGACCATGTCCCGGATATCCTTGGCATCATTCAAAGAAATGGCCACGACCTAAGCACGGGGTGTAGGCGTACACCTGACAGATGCATATGTAAAAACTGGTAATCCACTTAAAGGAAATAATCCTTGTGGGCATTATACCTGTGGCGTGTCAGTTAATCTAGACCGGCCCTACAAACCGGCCCTGATGGACGACAAATAAGTAAAACTGTATACAAGATTATATATAAATAATTGTCCCAAGTTATAAAGATATTTTTGCCGAAGTGCATTCAAATCAATTTTCAAACTCTTTCCAAAATGAGTCAGTTAAGTTGTATTTACCAGTGTAAACTAACGTATTTTCCAAAAAGGCTAAGTGCAGGTACTATACGAAATAGGTTGGCTACTCCAGGCATCAATAATCAAGTCTCGCAAGCTCTAGATGTCAAAGTCTGTTGAACATTTTTCCTTTTTATTCGATCCGCCTGTGGATCTGTTTCGACTATTTTGTGATACTTAATATTACAATTTATTCAGTTGAAATAAATCTATCTTTTGCTTCCGCTGTGCATTTATAATTTGTGTTGTTTGACTATGATGATATCAACTACGTCACGGTACTCCCCACCGGGCCCACCGGTAATACGTGGAAATATTGGGGTGTGACTGGTTGGTATCAGAGCCAATACTGGGTGAATTAAACACTAGTCTTTTGTGTTTAATCTCAGTTACACAGTTGCACATTCTCGAGTCTAGACAAAGAACATAGGATTAATCCTAATTCATTTTATTTTGTTCTTTATTTGTTTCCTTGTTATTTTTCTGATTAGCCCTTGCATTGGCAAGTCATTTCAGTTAGAAGTTCCGTTTTGGGCAACCATGTACTTGTTTAAATTTTAAATGGAACGGTTAGAATTAAAATAACATTCCTATTATAAGATCTACCATTATAATAAAATGGCAAAATCTAAAAAGGACAAGACCTATCCATGTGTCACCTAAAGACAGGGCCAAGATGGTAGTTCCTCAATTAGATTCAGATCCTTGTTAACATCTCAATTTAGGATTGTTCTGCGTTAAATATTAAAAAGATTCTTAAAGGTAAAACCTAGTCTATATGTCATTACAGACGTGGCCAAGATGGTAAAACCTAATCAAAAGATTCAAACCCTTGTTAACATCTGAAGACATGTTAACATGCTTGACAAATGTGATTCGATAAAATCACATAAGACATTTCTAAATTAAGTTATTCTAAATTCCCTTGTTTATATAATCATCCCTTAAGGATGAAGTGCCCACGGGCTATAATTAACGTCCTCTGGGACTAAAGACAGTGGTAGCCTACAACTCCCTATCAAGAAAAGGTAATGAACTTTGATTCAAACCTTAATGCCTCGATTCCATAAAATCTGGGCTTATAAATTAAAATTGTCTATGTGACTAGGCCTTTTGTGCTACTATTAACTTATAATTTAGGGTTATGATAAAGATCCTGAATAATTATATACTTAGCAAATTAACTAAAATGGTTCTTAAAACCATGGTTAATAAATCATCAAATGCTGAATAAGCTTCTACATAAACCTTGTCCTTATTTTCTTTTATGTAGCAATTAAAGCTACATGGCTAGGTCGGAGGAAGTAAACAGTCATCCGGTAGAAAACCATGAAAATACTAAAATACAGGTGACCGGTGCGGAACTGCAAGCACTGATAGATGATGCTGTTACAAAAGCTATAGAGCGGCAGTATAATGAATCTAGCGGGACACGAAGTAGGGCCCTATCCGCACCGCATTCCAAGCCTAAGACTCATTCAGAGGCTCACAGCAAGCCACCTTCTAAGAAAGACGAGCCAAAGAAAGATGATGATCGACATTCCTCAAACCAAAATAGTGTTCCATCCAAGAGGATAGTAATTAATGATAAACCACGTACCAAATCCTGTACCTATAAGTACTTTGTTTCCTGCAAACCCCGGGATTTCACTGGGGAGAAGGGGCAATTGATTGTATGACCTGGTTGGATGAAATGGACACCGTGGTCGATATCAGCGGTTGTGCTGAAAGGGATGTAGTGAAATATGTATCCCAATCATTCAAAGGAGAGGCACTAGCATGGTGGAAGTCTCTCATTCAAGCTGCTGGAAAGATCCCACTCTACAATCTGACATGGAATCAGTTTGTTGCTCTCATTAAAGAGAATTACTGCCCTCAGCATGAGGTTGAAAGGATTGAGTCAGATTTCTTATCATTGGTAATGAAGAATCTAGATTGTCAAGCTTACCTCACCAGTTTCAATACCCTGTCCAGGCTAGTTCCGTATCTGATAACACCGGAACCCAAGCGAATTGCTCACTTCATTGGGGGTTTGGCCCCAAAGATAAAAGCCAGTGTTAAGGCATCTAGACCTGCTACCTTTAGGTCAGCAACTGATCTATCTCTGTCTCTTACTTTAGATGCGGTCAGGCTAAGATCGCTAAAGAATTCTGAAGAAGGTAAGAGAAAGCGAGAGGATGATAACTCACGAGGGTCGGAGAAGAAGCACAAAGGAAACACTGATTCCAAGAAGTTTGGGTCTGGAAAGAATAGTCAACGAATAGAGGAAAAGCCAAAGTGCACGACTTGCCAAAACGCCACTTTGGAAAATGCAGGCTTGAGACCAAGTCTCAATCAGGATCACCTGCATGTGGGTTATGCAAGTCTAAAGAGCACAAGACGATAGAGTGCAAGAAGATAAAAGACGCAACATGCTACAATTGCAATGAGAAAGGGCATATCAAGACCAACTGCCCTAAATACGCCAAGAAGCCTGAAGAGGTCAAGAAGACCAATGCAAGGGTCTTTCGAATGGATGCAAAGGAAGACGTTCAGGACGACAATGTGATCACAGGTACCTTCCTCATAAATGATGTTTATTCAAGAGTGTTATTTGATTCAGGAGCCGATAAGTCGTTTGTAGATAATAAGTTTTGTAAGTTGCTGAATTTACCTGTTAAAACCCTAAGTGTGAAATATGAGGTGGAATTAGCCGATGGCACCATAGAAACCGTATCAACCATGTTAGATGGATGTTTCATATCCATTAGGAACCATTCCTTTCCTTTGTCCCTACTTCCTTTGAAGTTAGCCGGTTTTGATATAGTTATAGGAATGGACTGGTTATCGCATAACCAAGCCCAGATCGTCTGCAGTAAGAAGCAAGTGGTGATTAAGACTCCGTCTGGTGAGTCACTTACCCTTCAGGGAGATACCCAGTATGGACTGCCTGAGCAAGCATCTATGCTCAAGGCATCTAGATGTTTGAAGAAGGGTTGTGTCATTTATATGGCACAGGTGACTATTGACGAGCAGAAGACCAAGGTTGAAGATATTCCCGTCATATCTGAGTACCCTGAAGTATTTCCTGAAGAACTACCTGGTTTACCACCAGATAGGCAAGTAGAATTCAGAATTGACATCATCCCCGGAGCAGCACCTGTCGCGAGAGCGCCTTATAGATTGGCACCAACAGAGATGAAGGAATTGAGGACACAGCTAGATGATTTGTTAGCCAAAGGTTTTATTAGACCTAGTTCGTCTCCTTGGGGAGCGCCAATCTTGTTTGTGAAGAAGAAGGATGGATCAATGCGTCTATGTATTGATTACCGTGAGCTTAATAAGGTCACTATCAAGAATAGATATCCTTTGCCCAGGATCGACGATCTGTTCGATCAATTACAAGGGGCAAGCTACTTCTCTAAGATTGATTTGAGGTCAGGCTATCATCAACTGAAGGTTAGAGATGAAGATGTACACAAAACTGCATTTAGGACTCGTTATGGTCATTACGAGTTCCTAGTGATGCCTTTTGGGCTCACTAATGCACCAGCGGCATTCATGGATCTCATGAATCGTGTCTGCAAGCCATACTTGGACAAATTTGTTAACGTCTTCATTGACAACATTCTGATTTATTCAAAGAATCAGGCCGACCATGAGAAGCACCTTCGATGTATTCTTTCACTACTTCAACAGGAGAAGCTTTATGCTAAGTATTATACTAGACACTTTGTCTTCACCAAGTGATGTAAGAGACTTAGGCAAACATGGCCTTGATTGTCAAGAACTCTTACGATCAATCTTGGATCCCGAGACGACTCACACACTCTACGATGGACAATGGATGATGGTGGTGGATGATGGTGTTGTGATGGTGGTGGGTGGTGGATGAAGTGTGAGAGAGGTGGTGTGCCAAGGGATGAGTTGAAATGAATCCAAGCACTCCTATTTATAGGCTGAACAGAGAGCTGGGCACGGCCCCGTGTCCGCTGGGCACGGCCCCGTGCCTGTCTGACACTCTCTCTCCTCATTAATTGTAATTCGCAATTACAATTAATGCGCCTGCTGTACTTTCAACACGCCCCCGTGTCCGCTGGGCACGGCCCCGTGGTGGGCAATAGAAGCTTCTATAGGTTTGTCTTTTCTGCTGCTTCTTGGGCACGGCCCCGTGCTGGCTGAGCATGGGGCGTGTTCAGTCTTCTGACTTCTCTACTTTGCTTTGGAAGGTGCCGTTGAGGGGTCGGGCAGTCCACTAATGTTCCTTTCCTTGTATTTATGTTGGAATTAGCTGTCTTTTTGCTTCTTTTGTGTTTTTGAGCTCATTTAATCCTGAAAATACAAAAGGAAGACAAAAACACTCATTTTCCAATATTAGTACTTAAAAAGGGTTAGTTTTATGCCTCATTTGATGTAATTTATATGTTGCATTTTACACACATCAGCGTTCCAGTGTCAATTATCTCTGACAGAGATACTAGATACACATCACATTTTTGGAAAAGTTTCCAACAGTCTTTGGGCACGCGCTTAAATTTTAGTACGGCATACCACCCTCAGACGGACGGACAGAGTGAGCATACAATCCAAACTTTGGAAGACTTAGGTGGTATTTGGGATAACTACCTGCCATTAATCGAGTTCTCCTATAACAATAGCTATCATACAAGCATTAAGGCTATGCCTTTTGAGGCATTATATGGTAGGAAATGCAGAACGCCTATCTGTTGGGCGGAAGTAGGAGAAGCTCAGCTATCAGGACCTGACATAGTCTTTGAAACGACGGACAAGATTGTCCAGATTCGTGACCGCCTGAAAGCTGCCAGGGATAGGCAGAAGAGTTATGCTGATGAAAGGCGAAAACCTCTAAAGTTTGAGGTTGGTGATAAAGTTTTGCTTAAAGTATCACCCTGGAAGGGGGTGATGAGATTTGGTAAGAAAGGCAAGCTAAGCCCAAGGTACATAGGACCATTCGAGATCATCGAATGTGTCGGATCAGTGGCTTATAAGTTAAATTTGCCTGAAGAGCTCAGTGGTATTCATAATGTATTCCACATCTACAATCTGAAGAAATGTCAAGCTGATGAATCGCTAGTTATACCGCATACAGATGTGCACATAGACGAGAGCTTAAAATTTGTGGAAAAACCTTTATCGATCGAGGATCGACAGGTAAAGAAGCTTCTAAGGAAGCATGTGCCTATTGTAAAGGTTAAATGGGATGCCCGCAAAGGTCCCGAGTACACGTGGGAGGTAGAGTCCACAATGAAAGAAAAGTACCCTCAATTGTTTCAGTAAATCTCGAGGTCGAGATTTATTTTAAGGGGGTGAGGATGTAACACCTCGAAAATTCATGTCCAATATTATGTCGACACGTGTCATGGATTTAAAACGTGTAAATGATTGATTTAAAGGGACTAAAGTTGACAAACAAGGAATCTAAGTGTGTAAAAGGATTCAAAGTGTCAACAATGAATAAATATATCTTTCAATAACCCTACATGATGTTTATACCCTTAAACGAATGAATCATGGATCATACGAAGCTAATTGTGAAAGAAAGTGAGAGATTACAAACTACAGGGGTTAAATGTGTCAACATGTTTAAAGTATACCTCTGAGTGACCTTTTAGCAAACCCAAAGCTTTGTAACGATTAATTATGCTCACTAGAATGCATGATAAAAATTTCACCAAGTTTCATTATCGTATGAGGAAGTTATGATAAAATTCGTATACGAGGGGTTAAAAGCGGCAACTTGAAATTTATGACTTTTCGGGTGATCATAAAGTTAACCAAGGACTTAACAAAGTTTGGTTATGTCTTAAGGCCCTTAAAAGTCAAGTTAGAGGGCTCAAAATGCAAGAAATAAAGTAAAAACCACGTTTACAAGGACCAGGGACCTAAAATGCAAACTTTGAAACTTGTTTGGCCAGTTCTGGGAGGCCATACGGGGAGCGTAAGCCCTCAAGGGGTTCTTATGCGGGGCGCCTAAGGTGCCCAGATGCAGAAAAACTGCACATCTGTCTGTTCCAGCAGGTTGCACCAACTTTGAAGCTTAGTTTTCGATTCTATGGGCTTGTTTGATGGTTTTTGAGGGCATAGGGGCACTTGTACTGATCTCATAACACTTGTAGACCTCCATGGCATGATCCTAAGTGATCAAAACTCATATATAAGGGACCCTTCAGTTGCAACATTGATGCACATTCATTTGCAAGCTTCGCAACTTCACTTCTGGAGCTCTCTGATCAGCAACCAAGATTCTTAGGGGTCACTAGTCGTGCATAGGACCTTTGTAAGTGTCCTTAACCTTTCTTAATTCAGTTTTGCTTAGTTAATTAGCTTAAAGTCAAACCGTTGTAATTAAGATTTAACTTCGTCATTAATCTTAATTTGTCCAGTCAAATTTCAAATTGAAAGTACCTATGACTTGGTAATTATGTGGGCAATAAACCCTTAAAAGGGCACCCTCTGATTCCCACTCTAACTAGATCAATTGTCGAGTCAAACTTGATCTTAAAAAGTCAACAGAAAGCTTATTTTCAAATTAATGAATAATTAGCAATGTAGAAGCTATGCAACCTGTTTTATCATTAATATAACTTGGTAATTAATGTAAGAACATGTCTAAACATGTTCAACTCGACAATTTTCAGTTTAAACTTGGATTGGAACCGAAAGTCGCATACTTTGAATTCTGCTTTGAGTTTCAGTTCTGACCCATTAGAGCATAGTTTAGAAATGCCTTAGAGCTTATTTAGGACCAGGTTTCATATAAGTATAACCCTCTGTGATTATACGACTTGGTTCATTAGTTATCCGATTCATATGCATATTTCCGTTAAATGCCTAAATGTTGACTATTATGCCCATATGTCCTTAAAACATGAATTTTGAAAATGTAAAAGAGTAGAAGCCTTAGTTACTGATTTATAAGCTTGTACCTAATTACGCTCAATAGCATATAGCCTATCTAAACCCGATTTTTGATACCAAACCTTATACCCACTGATGTAAAATAATATTTTGGGATTTTTGGAGATTTTTATTTATTTTAGGGCTGAACATAACCTAGAGTTCTAAGCTTAATTCGGTAGTTGTCGATTTTACCCTTTTAAGCTATAAAATGAGTTTTACCAAACCTTTTGATACCAAACCTTTTTATACTGATCTAATATGATAAATAGAATATTTTAAGCCTTCTGGAATAATAAAAATATCAGCTTTCCTTTAAGAACCCGGAAATAGCTCAAAATCGCCTTTTTAAGCATTTTTACGCGTTTTAAGCGCATAGTATGTATTAAAACCATTTTAGATATATAAGACTTGATACCTACTGATGTTTTAAGTAAATTTCTATACTTTAGTAGTAAGTAAAAGTTTTTGAAGTCAAATTCCAGATTTGACCTTTAAACCTTAGGTGAAATTACCAAAATGCCCTTTCGGTGCATAGTATGGTTAGAAATGATAAATTTCACATATAGGTTATACCCTACTGATATAACTTAGTAAATTAAGTATTTTTACTGATTACATCAGACCCGAAACTCAGAATTATATTTAAATTCTTTTATAACCTTTTAAATGACTAAAATGCCCTTATGGGGCATAATTTGAGTTTAAATCCGTTTTGGGCATAATAGAAGATATCTTACTGATGTCACAACATATTTAAGGCATAATCACTTAGGAAACCTGCATATGACTCATATGGTTACTCGTTACGCACTTTTCGCGTTCGGATCGGCTTATGTAACTAGTTTGCATATATTAGCCGAAACGGGTCAAACCATATCATTTTTGTCTCAAAATCCAGAATGTGTTTAAGTTACCCATATTAAACAAGCATACAAGCTTGTCGGGTCAAAACCACATTCTAAACCGGTCTTCGCTTTATCATGCGTTTGAACCGTGTCTTCCTTTTGAAAACTAACCGGTCTAAGTCTAAGCTTAATTAAAGACCCGTTAGGATTCTAATAGGTTATTAAAAACCTTCGTTCCAGATTAGGAGCCCAGTAAAAGCTACGTGCACTTGTTGTATTTGACTTATACTTTGGTCAGGTAAATACTCCTAACTTATTTTCCCTATACGGGCTTGGGATATGGTACTATAAAAGTAACGCTTGGTCGGGTGTGTATAGTCATTTAGATCGGACTGTGATTAATGTATTTGCATGACCCGTTTAATATGTATTATTTGGTGTATGGCCTTTGGGGGTTAAATGACCATGTCCCGGATATCCTTGGCATCATTCAAAGAAATGGCCACGACCTAAGCACGGGGTGTAGGCGTACACCTGACAGATGCATATGTAAAAACTGGTAATCCACTTAAAGGAAATAATCCTTGTGGGCATTATACCTGTGGCGTGTCAGTTAATCTAGACCGGCCCTACAAACCGGCCCTGACGGACGGCAAATAAGTAAAACGGTATACAAGATTATATATAAATAATTGTCCCAAGTTATAAAGATATTTTTGCCGAAGTGCATTCAAATCAATTTTCAAAATGAGTCAGTTAAGTTGTATTTACCAGTGTAAACTGACGTATTTTCCAAAAAGGCTAAGTGCATGTGCTATACGAAATAGGCTGGCTACTCCAGGCATCAATAATCAAGTCTCGCAAGCTCTAGATGTCAAAGTCTGTTGAACAGTTTTCCTTTTTATTCGATCCGCATGTGGATCTGTTTCGATAATTTTGTGATACTTAATATTACAATTTATTTAGTTGAAATAAATCTATCTTTTGCTTCCGCTGTGCATTTATAATTTGTGTTGTTTGACTATGATTATCAACTACGTCACGGTACTCCCCACCGGGCCCACCGGTAATACGTGGAAATATCGGGGGTGTGACAATCGTTAAGAGTCAAGGAACAACCACTAAGGATAGAATCAACTAGAATTTATTTACCATCGGCAATCTCAACTGAAAACAACTTAGGTAACTTAGAGCGTGCACAGTTTAACAATGATTCAAATTCTACGGACAAAAAGCTTCTGTCGGCACCATTATCAAATAGTATCGAAGCGTAAAGGTTATTGACGAGAAACGTACCATTCACGACGTCATTGTCGTTACGAGCCTGGTTAGCATGAAGGTTGAACGCTCGTCCACGAGCGTCTGGCTGTTGCTCCTAGTTCAGCTGAGGACACTGATTACGTAGGTGAGTAGTATCTCCACACTTGTAGCATGCACGAACAACGTTGACTGGCCTTGGGTTCTGCGGAGGAGCTGGTAAAGCTGCCTGTACTGGTGCTTGTTGAGCTGGCTGGGCCAGGTTGGCTTGACGATATTAGGGAGTCGTGTGACCATAGCGATTGCTGTTGGTACACAAACGACAAGTAGAAGTAGTAGGATGATGAAAGTTGCAAGTTGCACACTTGGGGTGAGGCCCAGTGTACTTCTTTTTGATTTCAGGAGTAGGAGGGTTTGGAACAGCAGTAGCAGCAAGGGCAGGCTTAGCAGCATGGTTTGTAGCAGGAACAATCGCATTGGATCCTGAACCCTGAGATTTTCTTTTCTTGTTTTTGCTGCCACTAGGCTGCTGGGTCACTTGGTTTGCTGACTTAGAGGGAGCAGGAGTAGCAAATTGTTTGTCACGGATGCGGTTGTTGTTTAAGCTTGCGGCTAGTCGATAAACTTCTTCAATAGTATCCAGTTAAGCTGCTTCGATCGAATCACGCATTGCAGGAGGTAACCCATTGATGTACTTGGTTATCATGCGCTTCGGAGTAGAAACCAAGTGAGGTACGATTAAACTGAGTTGCTTGAAACGGGTAGTATAAGCCAGATTGTCATCATCAATCTGCTTGAGATGCCAAAAATCTTCCTCAAGCTTCAGTTGTTCATGGGGAGGGCAAAATTCGAGCATCATTAGTTCTCGCACCTCGGTCCACGGAAGAGCATAGGCTTCTTCATTAGAGCGGATGTTTCTCTCATTTGACCACCACTCCAGAGCTCGGCCTTGAAACATTCCCGTTGCACTCCTAGACTTTAAATGCTCCGAGCATTCGCTGTTAATGAAAGTAACCTTGATGCTATCGAACCACTCAAGCATAACGGTCACCCCGTCACTGCCCTTGAAAGGCTTAGGGTTGCAAGTGACAAAGTGTTTGTAGCTGAACCTTGTAGGCTTTAGCTTCTCGCCTTTCGATTCCACAAAGGATGGAAGAGTGTTTGATCCTTGGATCTCAGAGACGATCTTTGGCACGACGCGAGCAATCTGGTCGGCCATGAAGGACATCATCTTTTTTTTTAGACTTCTACCTGGATCTCTTGAGAAAGTCGGATAGCTTACGAGAAGACATATAAAGATCCAATCAGAAGGATCGTATAAGTTTAGATCACAAGTCTCACAGTATATAGATTCGCACACGATAGTTTAAAGACTCAAGTTTCAACAAGTTTCACGTAGATTCCAAAAGATTCAACATTCGCAAACCCACGACTTTCGCATGGCACGTTGTATGAAGGTTCGGCAACGTATCAGAAACACTTATATATAGGAAGTACGAGTGGCATATCCACCATGTTTCGGGCACATCACTTCTGCCTCGTATTCGGTGTCATGTTACGTGTCGCATTTTGCCAGACATAACAATACACTCATCATCATCACATACATGTAGGTTAACCAAATAGTTTCACATAGATTAGTGTTCAACATTCTCACCTATAACAACCCTAAAATAAACCGACACCATAAAATATATTAAAATACCCTACTATGTCCTAAAATACACCCCATACGCGAAATCGGGTCCTGAATACCTTAATTTTCATTAAAATTATTTAAAAATGAATTTTTATGGTCTCTCGCGAGGCGTGTAAGCCACCCCTTGCTACGTCTTACGCGGGCCTCGTAAAACCTAAAATCAGCCCCTATAAATTTGGAGCTCGGGCCTTCAGTCGAAAATTGCTCACGATCGTTTCTTTCTCTCAAAATTCACATAGTAGGCATAATTCTCGGGTATAATACCCCCTAAATAACGAAGTTCTGCTCCGTTGTAAGTATCATAACCCCGTTACGTACTAGATACGCTGCCCGATTGATCCAGGGTTCCGTAACGGCTGTCGAGGTTCTGCCCGACGTAGTCGTTGGAATGCCGTCTCGGGGAGGGTATTACTAATGTAAATATTAAGGGTTATTATACTAACACGTGTGCATTTGTGTAAATGATAGATTATCACCAGGAAACCCTTACAGAAAACCTAAGACAACAATGTGAGTAATCTCCCTTTTGCAAATTGTTTTTACAAAACCTCACACAATTAATAATATATTAAACAGTTATTGAGTATTTGTATTCTACAATTATCGTCAGTATGTTGGGGTTTTGTATACAAAATTTGTTACTGCCTTGCGAGGAGTAACATGACCACAAGTTGGGTTGACAGTACCGTGGGTGGTAATTGAATAGAAGGAAACAAATGTAATTGCGTGACCACCCTCAATACTGTACAATGGTCTTTATTAAACTTGATTAAACTGAGATTCACTCACCAGTATTTCCCACTGACAAAATGTTTTTAAACGCGTTTCAGGTAACAAAATGTGAAAGCCAAATAGAAGCCAGCTGGACAGCACTGAAGGCTTGGAAAAGTGGCAATAAAGTTACCTAAAAATAAAGAGATGTTTTTATTAAATAAAATCGGGTTTACCCCTATGAAAATGTGTGTACTTAAAACTTGGGATTATTCCCACATGTTTAATATTACGAAAGTGTGGTATTTTACTCTGATAAAATATTTCCTAACTACGGTCCTGATATAATCTCCGCTGCCAAAATGGATAAATTCTAGATACCACCGAAACTGGCCGCGACCGCCCATTCCCGGGTTTGTTAGGGGACGGGGGTTGCGACAGAATGTGGTATCAGAGCTAAGCCACTGATTCAGTCACATAAGTGTTCTGCTGACAACAAAATGTATTTAAAGTGTTAGGAAATAAATTACAGAACTACGTGCATATTTTTATTTTATTATTGTGTGTTATTTGACTAGTTGTTAGTTTACAGCTTGATCGACCAAGGACCATCCGACGCGTACCGTCAATTGTCCGGTTTGCCTAGAAGCGAAGGCGCCTCTTCACAGCCTACCCTCTCAGGGTATTCCGCTGATAATGAAGAAGGAATATTTGTATTTAAGGCTCAGTCTGAAGAGCCATTCCCTCCTAAAAAGAGAGGATGGTTCAGTAGGGGAGTACATGAGCGTAGGAAACGAATGAAAAAGTTGCAACAACAAAGAGTCCTAGCAGCCGCTAAAAGAGAAACACATGCACACGCCCAGGACATGCTTAATAGGAGTTTAACTAATTTCCATATCCTAGCAACCACAACAGCCGACCCTAACCTGTAGCAAATGATAGCACCCCAACCACTACCACTATTCCCTAACCAGCCAATGGAAATAGAAAACAACCCCGAAAATCAAGTTGAAATGCACGATTTTAACCCAGAGGAGATACCTAGGGTACCAACACCCAATCCTTAGACCCAAAATACGACCCGTGGTGGGACGACAATAGGGACTATGTGCAACGTTACCCGATACCAGAAGACATGCCCTTGCCGAATCTAGGAACTTACCCAGGTTTGGACCTTTTAGATCCCTACTACGATAGTGATCAATACATTAGAGAAATTTTAGAGAATCCTTACCTGTACCAGGAACCCATGCCTCAGATTCCAAACCCAGTCCCAAAACCTGCACCCCCAATGAGTGCAGAAAATGTGCAAGAACTCAGGACATTTGGTGAGGAAATTTTAGAAAGTAGCGAGAGGATGAGACAAGTGGGAGAGCGACTCGTCTGGAAGTACGACGAGCGCAATATGGATTTCTGGATGAATCCATATCCATGAAGGTGATGGTGGAGGTAGTAGTAATAATAATAATATATGATATGTGTGTATGAAAAAAAAATCATAGCTATGGATGCCTACTAGTAGTGTAATCTTTATTTCAGTCGTATTGTAATTTTAATTTCAGTACTGGTTTGTATTAGATGCATATTATATATATAAAAAAGAGTAAGTCGCAATGCTCGACGTTTTTGATCAACATGCGTGTTGTGTGATTGGTTGTATTAAATATTATCTTGTGATATTAATACGTGGTAAATGTTTAAAATTCAGATGGATAACGAAGTGAACCAGGAAAACCAGAATGATATTAACCAGAACGACAATAACCCAAATAATGAGAATCCGAACAATGGAAATCAAGTGGATAACAGTGCTATCCAACACATAGTGGCACAAGGAATCATAGATGCAATGCCATTTATTATTCAAACTATTAAGGAAGCGGATAATAAAAGTAAGCATAGCAGTAAGCGACCAACTGAACCGGAACACAGCGTAAACAATGGACCCCTACTTCAAGCGCCCATTCCCAAAAGAAGAAGAACCATGCCTTATGGTTGTTCTTAAAAGGAATTCTGGTCCTGCAAAACCAATAGAATTCTCGGGCAATGAAGGACCCATTGTAACTCTACGCTGGATAGAAAAGACTGAGGCTGTCTTAAAAATAAGAAAATGTGCGGAAGAGGATAAGATAATGTTTGCTTCTAATCTGTTTAAGAATTTAGCCTTAGAGTGGTGGAACACTATCCTTCAGTCTAGAGGAAGTGATAGGGTTTATAATATGGAATGGGAGGAATTTAAGAACATGGTGGAAAGAAAATTCTGTCCTCCCAATGAAAAGGAACAGATAGCAAATAAGTTCTTAAATCGTAGGATGACGGAAGTAGATAGTAAGGGATACACTACGTTATTCTTTGAATATGCTAGAATAGTGTCAACCCTTGCATCACTAGAGCTAATATTAATCTCTCGTTACATCTGGGGACTAATTGGGGAGATTAGGCATGTAGTCAAGGCAGCTAGACCCCATACCATCGAAGAAGCTGCAAAACTAGCAAACACCTTGACAGATGAATTAGTGCGAACACAAGAAGAAGACCAGAGGAGAAACCTAGCTCAAAGTGTTGGTGCATATTTGTGACAAAAACTTAGATTTGGTCTTTGGATATCTTGTAATTAGTTAAACGATAAACAGTTAGCGGGTTTAGCTTTGTAATAGTTTGGTTATAGAGTTTGTGCTAAACAAAACCCAGTTGGGACAAGGGTGGACGAAATGGGCCTTGCCCATGTAGGAAACTCTAGCCCAAGTAGCAACCTTGTGTTATATAAACAAGGTTAGGCTTCAGGGTTTAGGTTAATCAGCCAAAACAGTTTTTGAGAGAGCAATTTTGTGAGAGACATAGTCTTGGACGAAATTTTGTGTGGTTAGGGTTTAGATTGATTGTAATTGTTGTGAGATTGATAATCAATAGAAACCCGGTTTGAAAGTGAATTGCTGATTTCTGTTTCTACTCATTCTGTGATATTCTGATCAAGAGGATTCCGCACTCTTGATTAGATTGACAATTCTGTGGAGATCCATACATCAAGGGGACCTACAATTGGTATCAGAGCATTAGGCTCTTGAAGGCTCGGTTCAGAATTGTTCTTGGAGAAACAGGGAGATTTTCGAATTTTTGAAACCTGAAAAAATTAGGGTTTCGAAATTTTTGTTTGTTTGATACAGATTTTTGATTTTTTTTTGGCTGTTTTGATCTTCTGCATTGTTTGTTTGCTGTTTTGCAGGTTTTAGAGATTGTTCTGGTCGACTGTTTTTGAAGAATTTTGGCTGAAATTCGAAGATTGTTCTTGGTTTCTTCATTAAGTTCATCAAAATTGGGTCAAAAGTTTGCTGATTTGGTGGCTCGATTTTGCAGAAACTGTTAAGGAATCCGGAAAAATCATCAAAGTTTCGAAAAGATTGAATTTCCATATTTAACCGGCGAATTTAATTATTTTCGTAGACTGGACCTGCGAATTTAATAGACCTGCGAACTTATCGGCGAAATAAATCCAAAGGGGACTTTGGTAACCGGATAACTTTCCACAGCGAAATTATTACGGTTTTTGGCGACTTTACTGGTCGTCGTAATAGCGAAATTAAGAATCGAACTTGACAGCGAATTTGACCAGTGAACTTAATCAGCGAAATTGAACAAACAACAGGCCAGCAAAATTAATTACTGGCCCAGCGAAATTAACTGAGACCAGCGAATTTAACAGGGTGGAATTTCAGTTGGCAAGCGTCGATAAAATTTGACTGTTTTGCAAATACAAATTGATCCGTAGCTCGTTTGACAGAACCGTCTGCACCGTTGAATTCCTCATATTTTTAGGACAAAAAAAATGTCGAGTTTGAGGTATTGAAAATGGAAAATCCCGAATTCGGTTTTCGACATTAGATATCATTGGATTCGTCTTTTCGAGATGATTCTAACTGTGTAATTTGGTAACCATTATTTTTGGAGATATTTTGTACGGTTTATCAGTCTGCAACGTTTAAAATGTCGAACATGTCTACTTTGAATGAGCTATTGAAAATGGAGCATGAGGTTGGCACTACCAACAAACCACCTAAGATGATGAAGGTGGAAAATTACTTGACATGGAAGGATCGTTTTCAATCCTTCATTGAATATCAGGACACTCGCATGTGGATATGCATTGAAGATGGGTACACAAACCCAACACACGACTTTGAGGGCAGACCACGTAGAACTGCCTATGTGAACATGGAAGATGCTGATAAAAAGATGTATGAGGCTGAAAAGAGAGCCTTGGCTGCAATCAAAATGTCCTTACCTAATAGCATCAAGTATACTTTCAAGAAGTACACAAACTCAAAGGATATGTGGGATGCATTAGAGAAAAGATATGCGGGAAATGCAGATGTCAAGAAAAACAAAGTTGATCTTCTGAAGAAGCAGTTTGCTGTTTTCAAATACATGAAACATGAGTCACTTGAGGACATCATCACTCGTTACTACCATCTGATGTCAGAAATGGAGAATTATGAGATCGATTGCTATTCTGATGTAGAGAAGAATGACAAGCTGCTCGATGCCTTACCTACCAAGTGGGATATTTACACTCTCATGATCAAGGGAGAAGCAGATTATGAGACAAAAGAGCTTGAAGAAGTAGTTGGCAAGCTGAGAGCTTATGAGCTCAGTATGAAGAAGAAAGACACTGGATATGATCAGGTTCAAGATCCAGCGATTTACAATGGGCTTACATCTTCTTCATCTCACAACGCTTCTAGCGACTCTGCTACTGCGTTTCTATCGTGTGAGAATGAGCCGGTCACAGTGAATGAGGATGGTGATGTGTGTTTTGTAGCTGCTTCAGGAGGATCATCAGGAGCCAAGAGAACATCAGGTTCTAAGCAGAGCAGTGGTGTTAAGTCGATGCCAATGAGTGTGAAGTCTGCTGAAGAGCATCTTGCTCTACTTGCTTCATTTGTTGCTTCTTATGAGAACTACATTCAGGGGAGGATATCTGATCCTGCCACTTTAGATGAAGATTACGATCAGATTGACCCTGATGATCTTGAAGATATGGATTTGCAGTGGCAAATGGCCATGATTACTAGACGAGTGAAGAGGTTTATGAACCGAACGGGAATGAAGTTTATAGGAAAGACTGTTGGTTTCGATAAGACCAAAGTGAGATGCTTCAACTGTCAAAGTTTTGGGCATTTTGCTAGGGAATGTCAAAAACAAAAGCAGGATACTTCGAGTCAGAGTTCAAACAATAGGAATGCTTCAAACAACTCTAACTCGAGAGCACTGATCTCTACTGCTAGAGAAGGTTCTTATGACTGGAGTGTTCACTTGGAAAATGATGACAATGTCACTCAGGCATTCATGGCAGAGATAACGCCAGTTGATGGTGGTGAAGCTACAATACATGATGCTGAAGTTGAGAAGAAAAGTGAAGCTACAGTAGATGATGCTAAAGTTGAGAAGAAGAGTGAAGCTGAGGTAGATAAGGCTGATCAGACAACAGATGCTGAAGATGAAAAGCAAAAGTCTGCCCATGAAAAGGAAGCTGAAGAAAAGGAGGCTGAATACAAAAGAGTGAAAGCTCAGCTTGCGGCTCTCATGGCCAATCTTGACAAACAAACAGGAGAGGTACAGTCTAATTCTGTGTGTTTAAAATGTCATGAACTACAGGGTGAGGTAGACAAGTTGTCAACACAAAACCAAAGTCTGGTGAGCGAGATGTCTAACATTAAAGAATCTAACTTTTTTGCTAAAAGAAACGAATCTTCATACTTGAAGAAGTTAAAAGGTTATGAAAGTAAAATTGACTCATTAACCTGCAAACTAAACGAAAAACTTCAAGTCATAGACTTAGCTCATGAAATGATGGCTGAGAAAACAAAAGAGATTTCTGAAAAATGCAAAGAGTTGTCAGATGCACAACTCAAAATTGTTGAACTTGAAAAGAAATTAGGTCAGTTCAGGGACTCTACTTTTGTTATGAAACATATGATGGGTGGCTTGAAGAAAAGTAAAACCAGTGTGGGATTCCATGGTTTCAATGAAGTTCCACCTCCTGTTAGTCATGACTATTCTTTCTTGCCTGATGAAGATGACCTCATGGACTTTGTGTCAACATCACCAAGTAGTTCCACATCAAGTCAAGGAAATGTGTCTGAGAGTGATGATGCTAAGAAGGATAATAACAGCAAACCTGTTTTGAAGAAGAAAACTTCACCTCTTAAAAATAACAATCCAACTTTTGTTAAAAAGGTTAATTTTGTTCAAGGAAGTGACATGAACAACGAAACAGTTGTTATTGAAAACGAATCTAATGTAGAGTTTGCTAAAAACAAGAACAAAGAAAATTCTGAAACTAAGCAAACTGAACCAAATCCTTCTAAGCCATCATCATCAAAACCCGAATCTAGTTCAAAGGCTTCTGAGAAGAAGTCTTCGAAAAAGAGATCGTGCTTCAAATGTCACACCAAAGGACATGTAGCTAGCTGCTGTCCTAACAAAAAGAGTGAAGTACAAGTGAGTGAGAAAAAGAGAGGGAAATCACCTGAGAAGAAAGGTGATAATGAGGAGAAAGTTGCAAATTCTCCAAAGAAATCTGCTCCTAAGCAACCAGAAAATGTTGCTGTTGGTGAAGATAAGGCTGAAAAAGGAACTCCACAAGTTCCTCGTTTTCAAAGAAATCAACCAAGATTTCAGCCTAAATCTCCACCAGGCAGATACGAGAGACCTAGAAGCAGTTCACCAAGAATGAACAATAATAATCCAAATAATTTCAGAAGTCAAGGTCAATATCAAAATCGATACCAAAATAATGGTGGTCGAACTTTTTATAACAATGGCTTTAGAAATTATGATAATCAAGCTTCTTGGAATCAAAATTCAAGATATCAAAATCAAAATTTTCGAAGGTCAAATAGTCCAAACACATATAGGAACCCTCAGGACCAAAGACCTAGTGGAAATCAAAATCAAATTCCATCAACAGGTCTGAGATCCAAGACTCCAGTTAGGAGTAATGGATATTGGATGGATGTTCCAGTAGTTGGTGAATTTGGACGACCCAAGACCATTAAGGCTTGGGTCCCCCAATCTAACTAATTTCTTGGTTGGTGTGTGCAGAAGCTGCTAAGGAGGATTATCAACTTATGGTATGTTGATAGTGGCTGCTCCAGGCACATGACGGGGGATGCGAGATTGTTAACTGAATTTGAAGATTTTGATGGTGGAAAGGTGAATTTTGCGGGTGCTAAAGGTGGTAAAATTACAAGACGAGGAAAAGTGACCAATGGGAAGATTACACTGGACAAAGTGAACTATGTGGAGCAGCTTAAACACAATCTGATGAGCGTGTCTCAAGTCTGCGACAAGGGTCACTCGGTCCATTTTACCAAGAATGAAGCATTAGTGTTGAAACCAGGTTTGGTGATTCCGGACGATTGGATTGTGATGAGAGCGCCAAGGAGAAATGACACTTATGTCATGGACATGGGTGCTAAGGATCCGACTGCTGTGGTGGCGTGTTTACTATCAAAAGCATCTGAAGCTGAATCGATGTTGTGGTACAAACGCATGGCCCATATTCACTATCGAAAAATGAATTACCTTGTTAAAAATGAGCTAGTGAAAGGGGTTCCAATGCAGAGGTTTCAAGTGGAAGATAAATGTCTTCCATGTCAAAAGGGAAAACAACACAAGAAACCTCATAAGTCTAAAACAGTAAATTCCATAGATGCCCCTTATGAATTACTTCACATGGATTTATTCGGTCCAGTGAACGTAAGGAGCATAGGTGGAAAGTACTATTGTTTAGTTGTCACTGATGATTACTCACGTTATTCATGGGTTTTCTTTTTAGGTACAAAAGATGAGACGGCGGAGATGCTGATAGATCTTTTTACGAAATTGGAAAACGTTCATGATGCAAGGATCAAGAGGATAAGGAGTGATGGCACAGAGTTCAAGAATTGAATTCTGGATCTCTACTATCTTCGAAAGGGAATTGAACATAAATATTCTGCTCCTTATACACCTCAACAAAATGGAGTTGCTGAGAGGAAAAACAGGACGTTGATTGAAGCCGCTAGGACGATGCTTTCAGATTCAAAGCTACCAGTTCTTTTCTGGGGAGAAGCTGTGAATACAGCTTGCTACGTCCTAAACAAAGTTTTGACTGTTAAACATTTTAATAAAACTTGTCATGAATTGATGTTTAACAAGAAACCAAACTTGGAAGGCTTTGAACCATTTGGATTACCCTGCACCATTGTGCGAAATAAAGATAAACAAAAATTCGGTGAGGTGGCTGACGATGGCTACTTTCTAGGTTACGTGCCTGGCACACCGAATAAAAGGGGTTTTAATCTAAAAACTGGTAAAATTGAGGTTGTTTACAATGTTGAAATTACTACATACAAACCTCAACAATCAACGAGTGGTCCTGCTATATTGTATGATTATGAAAGTGTTTTTAAATCATTTAATATTCCTGAGTTTCCAAATGCAGATGATTATCAGTTGATTCAAACAGTGATAGGTGGAGACGATGAAGGCGAGTTCATGCCTAGATCGAATGTTGATATGACAGATGCTCCAGAAACTTCCCAAGGTGCTGCTGATCCTGATTCAAGCGATAGTGACTCTGAACCCATTGAGGGGGAGGATTTCATTAATCCGTTTGCAAATCAGAACATTCAGGGGGAGGTTGGATCAAACCTGGGTGACAATCTAGAAGTCGATGCTGTTGCTACTACACGAGCAAATAGAGATCATCCAGTTGACATGATACTTGGGGATCCTAATGCAGGTGTTCAGACGAGAAGAAGCATAGCAGCGAATTCTGGCTTATTTGTGTCGATTGAAAAGACTGGAATTGTGAACGAATGCTTGTATAGTTGCTTTATTTCCCAAGAGGAGCCGAAGAACATACATATGGCTCTTAAAGACAATTCATGGGTTGAGGCTATGCAAGAGGAATTGGCCCAGTTTGCGAAGTTGAAGGTTTGGGAGTTAGTTGACCTTCCTAAAGGTGAAAGAGAGATAGGCACTAAGTGGGTATTTAGGTGCAAGAAGGATGAAAGAGGGATAGTTACGCGAAACAAGGCTCGATTGGTTGTCAAAGGTTTCAATCAGCAGGAAGGGATTGATTACAATGAGGTGTTTGCACCAGTGGCAAGGTTGGAGGCAATTCGTTTGTTTCTAGCTTTCGCAACATTCAAGGGCTTCAAAGTTTACCAACTAGACGTGAAGAGTGCGTTTCTTTACGGGAAAGTCCAAGAAGTGGTGTATGTCTCACAACCAGATGGGTTCGTTGATCCAGATCGGGTTTACAAACTTGATAAGGCTTTGTATGGACTACATCAAGCTCCCAGGGCGTGGTACGAGACACTGTCTACACATCTAATCAAGAATGGTTTTGAAAGAGGTCAGATTGACAGTACACTTTTCATCAAGAGGAAGAAGGAATATTTTCTGCTGGTACAGGTGTACGTGGATGACATCATCTTTGGGTCATCAGATGAGAGCATGTGTAAAGAGTTCGAGCAGGTGATGAAGAGCAAGTTCGAAATGAGCGTTATGGGTGAGCTGTCTTACTTTCTGGGATTACAAGTTGAACAGAAGGAGGATGGGATGTTTATTCATCAAACGAAGTATGTGTATGACATTTTGGATCGATTCAAAATGAATGATTGCTCTACTTTCAACACACCCATATGTGAAAATCACAATCTTGGCCCAGATCATGAAAGTACTGAAGATGTTGATCCTACTCAATATAGGGCGATGATTGGTTCTCTGATGTACTTGACTGCTTCAAGACCCGACATTATGTTTTCCGTATGCTTGTGTGCCAGATATCAGGTGAATCCAAAAGAGTCACACATGAAAGCAGTGAAGCGTATTCTTCGTTACTTGAAGGGGAAACCTAAACTTGGGTTGTAGTATCCAGTTGATAGTGATCTAAATTTCGTTGCTTACACTGACTCAGACTTTGGGGGATGCAAGTCGAACAGAAAGTCTACAACTGGTGGTTGTCAGTTCTTAGGAGGCAGGATTGTGTCTTGGCAATGCAAGAAGCAATCTTGTGTGTCTACCTCTACGTGTGAAGCTGAATATATTGCTGCGGGTAGCTGCTGCTCTCAGGTTCTCTGGATACAACAACAGATGCGCGATTACGGTTTGGATTTCACTCGTACTCCTATTATGATAGACAATAATGCCACAATTTCAATAACTAATAATCCCGTGAAACACAGTCGCACAAAACATATTGACATACGTCATCATTTTATACGGGATTGTGCTGAAAAGAGACTAATTGAATTACATCAAGTCGACACACTAGATAACCTGGCAGATCTTTATACTAAAGCTTTTAACAGGGCTCGCTTTGAACATTTAGTCGAACTCAACGGGATGAGGAATCCTGAATAATTGGTTTTTCATAAGAATTTTTATAAATAGTTTACTGCTTTCTTAAAAATAAAAAATACAAAAACA
This sequence comes from Helianthus tuberosus, assembly GCA_030545235.1. Classification (NCBI taxonomy): domain Eukaryota; kingdom Viridiplantae; phylum Streptophyta; class Magnoliopsida; order Asterales; family Asteraceae; genus Helianthus; species Helianthus tuberosus. The sequence continues at coordinate 171,958,736 of CM060376.1, read as the reverse complement.
TTTAGAAAAATAAAAAAACATAAAAAAATAGAAAATAAAAAATGAGTTATCACTGTGTGAAAAAGAAGAAATGATAGTACATCAGCAAGTTAGACTGTCACACTGAAAATGAAATTAAAATGCTTAAGTGTGATAGCAGCTTCATCATATGATGTACCAGTAGGCAAAAAGCATGAAATAATTAACTTACCAATGTGATATAAACTAAAATGAACTGGAATCCTGAATAACTGGTTTTTCATAAGAATTTTTATAAATAGTTTACTGCTTTCTTAAAAATAAAAAATACAAAAACATTTAGAAAAATAAAAAAAACATAAAAAAATAGAAAATAAAAAATGAGTTATCACTGTGTGAAAAAGAAGAAATGATAGTACATCAGCAAGTTAGACTGTCACACTGAAAATGAAATTAAAATGCTTAAGTGTGATAGCAGCTTCATCATATGATGTACCAGTAGGCAAAAAGCATGAAATAATTAACTTACCAATGTGATATAAACTAAAATGAACTGAATATGAGTGGGGAACGCATCAGTGGTGTATGGTTTAATGACCTTAATTCTTGCGTTGATAGATTGCCAAAATCTGAAGTTTTGGGTCTTTATACTGTTATTTCATCTGGGGATATCAGGGTTGTCCTTCTGCTGCATCCAGATACATGCTGACCTAGGCACAACCAGGATATCTTAAAAGAGAAAAAAAATGCCAAAACCCTGAAAATGAAGAAGCTCTCATAGAGAGTCATTCAAAAATGCAAAATGCATAAATCGTACCAAAAATGGTATTTGTCATAGCCCTCGTTAGATATTTTGGTATCTTTGCTGTACGGAAGTACTAACCTGTTCACCAATTATCTAAACGTTGAAAAACAAAACAGATGAATTCAGTATACTCACCTACTACGATGAATCTTTGTGCATACCTTGATCGCGGGGGTATATCCTGAAGTGGGACACGCTAGTATATCAGTAATAAAATTACCTTAACGTATCATACGGTAATGGTACTTGAAATGTTCATGCATTTTGTTTAAGAGGACAAACATACTGGTAATCGTCTTGGACTGCTTTTCACGAAAAATTAAATAAAGAATTATCTAATAGTGTGAAACAGTTTGATTGTGCTGATATGATCTTCTTACCAGTGATTCTCACAAAAATAGAGTGTTTATTGCTTTTGTTATTTACTTGCTTTCAGAAAATATAAAAATCCAAAAATATTGTCTTTTTCTGTTTGAAATTCTTAACGTACGGAAAACTGTTATTCTTGGAGGAATTGTTACTGATAGGGGGAGACGGTGTTGGAAAGTGGTTTCAAAATTTTAAATCATGCGGGTTATAGGGTGTGATTAAAAAGTTTTATGTGTTGGTGATAAATTGAAAATGCTTAATCTGTGATACAGTTTAACTATCTCTTGAATAATAATAATTTATTTAACTGTGTTGAAAAATTCTTATGGTTTCTCAAGATGTTTGTTTTATAGTATACAGATTGAAGCAGTATGTTGCTGAGAAGTTAAAGTGATGAGTTGCTGTGAAGAGATGAGAGTTTGATTGGATGCATGGCAGAACCTCCTTTCTACATTGCAAACAAGTTGAAGAGTTTGAAGATTGCTATACATATGCTGAACTGGAGTTTACTCAAACGCTAAAGTTTTTGAAGATTTGGTGATTGGATGCATCAGCTTAGGGGGAGTCTGTTGCTGACAGAAGCTATTGAAGCTGAAGCTATCCAAAGACCAAAGACAGAGCAAGAATACATGAAGATTGCAAGAAGACTGAAGACAAAGTTATTTTATGAAGCTATTGTAAAGGGGGAGTTTGTTGGTGCATATTTGTGACAACAGCTTAGATTTGGTCTTTGGATATCTTTTAACTAGTTAAACGATAAACAGTTAGCGGGTTTAGCTTTGTAATAGTTTGGTTATAGAGTTTGGGCTAAACAAAACCCAGTTGGGACAAGGGTGGACGAAATGGGCCTTGCCCATGTAGGAAACTCTAGCCCAAGTAGCAACCTTGTGTTATATAAACAAGGTTAGGCTTTAGGGTTTAGGTTAATCAGCCAAAACAGTTTTTGAGAGAGCAATTTCGTGAGAGACATAGTCTTGGACGAAATTTTGTGTGGTTAGGGTTTAGATTGATTGTAATTCTTGTGAGATTGATAATCAATAGAAACCCAGTTTGAAAGTGAATTGCTGATTTCTGTTTCTACTCATTCTGTGATATTCTGATCAAGAGGATTCCGCACTTGATTAGATTGACAATTCTGTGGAGATCCATACATCAAGGGGACCTACACAAAGGCTTACCCAGGAATTCCGCTATGGTAAATCCAACCATAGGAATGTAGGTTCTACCTCTGCACCCTACTGCAAGGCTTGCAAGAAAAAGCATTCGGGAAAATGCTCCACTTACTGCAATTTCTGCAAGTTACCAGGACACAAGGCAGAAGATTGCAGGAGGAAACCTAATAATGGGATGTGCGTGGAGAAAAGGGTCACATCAAGCCGAACTGTCCAAAACTAGCTCCAGCTACGAACAACAAGAACACTAAAATGCTAGAGCATTTGTTCTGACTGCAGATGAAGCCAAGATGATTCCGGACGTGATAGCCGGTATGTTTTTAGTTAATGATGTTTTTGCTAAAGTATTATTTGACTCTGGTGCAAACCAAAGTTTTATTAATACTTCATTTTGCAAACTTCTTAATCAACCATTAACTAAACTCCGACAAGAATGTCTAGTAGAGACAGCAAATGGGGAAACCATTAAGATTTCTGAAATCTTGCAGGGAGCAAGAATAGAATTTTTAAATCAAAAGTTTATTACAAACCTTTACCCAATGAATCTGGCAGGATTTGATGTTGTATTAGGAATGGATTGGTTAATAGCCAATAAAGCCAGTATTTTGTGTGATAAGTCAATTCAAGTAAATCCACCAAAAGGTGAAAAGATCACAATTAAAGGAGATAAGCCATCTAGATCCACGAAATTCATCCCTGTGATGAAAACAGCAAGTCTTATAAGAAAAGGATCTTTAGTGTATTTGATTTCCATAATCACTAACACTAAAGGAAAAGAACTAAAGGATATTCCAGTAGTATTTCAGTTTTCAGATGTGTTTCCAGAAGAATTACCAGGACTACCGCTAGACAGAGAAGTCGAATTCAGAATCCATCTGCTACCAGGAATAACACCAATTGCCAAAGCACCTTACTGATTGGCACCCGCAAAGATGTAGGAACTAAAGAAACAACTAGATGAATTGTTGGAGAAAGGATTCATACAGCCAAGTTCATCGCCATGGGGATCACCGATTTTATTTGTTAAAAAGAAAGACGGATCTATGCGTATGTGCATTGATTACCGTGAATTGAACAAAGTCACGATTAAGAACCGGTATCCATTACCAAGAATCGATGATCTGTTCGATCAATTGCAAGGAGCTCGGTTTTTCTCTAAAATCGATTTAAGGTCAGGATATCATCAATTGAAGGTACAGGAAGAGGACATTCCTAAGACCGCGTTTAGAACAAGGTATGACCATTATGAATTTACTGTCATGCCATTTGGTTTAACCAATGCCCCAGCTGCATTCATGGACATGATGAACCGAATATGTAAGCCATATTTGGATAAATTCATAATTGTCTTTATAGATGATATTCTTATTTACTCTAAGAGTAAAGGGGAACATTCAAAGCATTTGCACGCATTTTTAAGTTTATTAAGGAAAGAAAAGCTTTATGCTAAATTTTCAAAGTGCGAGTTTTGGTTAGAACAGGTACAATTTCTTGGACATCTAGTTAATCATGAAGGAATCTATGTGGATCCCACCAAGATCGAGGCAATTACCAAATGGAAAACCCCTGAGTCACTAACTGAGGTTAGAAGTTTCTTAGGATTGGCCGGTTATTATAGAAGATTTATTCGAGATTTTTCTAGAATAGCCATTCCCTTAACTAATTAACCTGTAAATCCATTAAGTTTGAATGAGGACCAAAACAAGAAGAAGCCTTTAGAATTCTTAAGCAAAGACTAACCCATGCAACCATACTAGCGTTACCAGAAGGAACTGAAGACTTTGTAGTCTATTATGACGCTTCTAAGTTAGGTTATGATGTGTATTTATGCAACGTCAAAAGGTTATAGCTTACGTATCTAGACAACTTAAGAACCATGAAGAGAATTATTCAACCCATGATCTAGAATTAGGAGCCATAATTTTTGCTCTTAAAATTTGGAGACATTACCTTTATGGTAGTAAGTTTACCATTTTTACTGATCATAAGAGTTTAAGGTATGTTTTTGGGCAAAATGAGTTAAATATGAGACAAAGACGTTGGATGGAGATTCTTAGTGATTACGATTTCAATATCCAGTATCATGCAGGAAAAGCCAACGTAGTGGCTGACGCTTTAAGTCGGAAATATCATGAAAAACCAAAAAGGGTACGTTCTCTTAAATTAAATCTGCAAGTAGATTTAAATGATCAAATTAGAAAAGCACAAGAATCAGTAATCAAAGATGATACTGAAAAGTTAAAAGGAATGATTAAGGAATTAGAACAAGGAACATATGGAATTTGGAGATTCCGTAAGAAAAGAACGTGGATACCTAAATTAGGAAACTTACGTCATCGTATATTAGAGGAAGCCCATAAATCTAAGTATACGATGCATCATGGAAATGATAAAATGTATCAGGATTTAAGAAAGAATTTTTGGTGGATAGGAATGAAAAAGTATATAGCAGCTTATGTTTCTAAGTGTTTAACTTGTTCACAAGTCAAAGCTGAACATCAGAAACCCTCAGGCTTATTGCAACAGTTAGAAATGCCTGTATGGAAATGGGAATTAATAACAATGGATTTCGTTAGCAAATTACCCAAAAAAAGGTAATGATACAATCTGGGTGATTGTAGACAGACTAACCAAGTCAGCTCATCTCCTACCAATGAAGGAAACTTTCAGTATGGAACAATTAGCTAAGTTATATGTAAATGAAGTAGTTTCATTACATGGAATTTCTTTATCAATTGTTTCTGATAGGGATAGTCATTTTACCTCTCATTTTTGGACAAGTTTCCAAAAAGCAATGGGAACCAAGTTGAATCTAAGCACAACTTATCATCCTCAAACGTACGGACAAAGCGAAAGAACCATTAAGACAATGGAGGACATGCTTAGAGCTTGTGAAATTGATTTCGGAGGTAATTGGGATGAACATTTACCATTAATAGAATTTTCATATAATAACAATTATCACACAAGTATCAATGCTGCACCATTCGAAGCACTTTATGGACGAAAGTGCCGAACTCTAGTCTGTTGGGCAGAGATTGGGGAAAAACAACTATCTGGACCTGAGATTGTGCGGGAGACAACCGACAAAATCATTCAAGTTAAGGAACGGCTGAAAGCAGCACGTGATCGACAAAAAAGCTACGCTGATAACTGATGCGTGTGAAGTGTGTATATAAGTTTAAGTATATTTTAAGCCCTTTTACACTTACTTTAGCCAAGTTTAAAATTTATAAAACACGATATTTACTAACACTAAACTCACATATGGGCAAGTGCACCCATCGTGAGCGTAGTATAGTGTTGGTAAGATACCGAGGTCGTCCAAGGACACAAGAGCTTTTACTACCGGTTTATCCTCAACGTCTAATCAAATCAAAAGTTTGGGAAAATGTTTTAAACTAAGAAAAAAAAAAAACTAACTAAAATGCTGAAAAATAAAAATAAAAATAAAAACAGATAGACAAGATGAATCACTTGGCTCCGACTCGTGTTTAGTGTAACCTTTGATTATTTCCGCACTTTTGCACTATTTAAGAGATTATCTTAGTTATTGTAGTAGGCCCCTCTTTCGGAGGTGACGTTACCCTCAACCCAGTAGTTTGAGTCAGCAAGGATACAATCCTAAAGGGTCGGATTATTGAAAGATAATTAATTAAGTTATTAATGCATAATGTGGTAGGCCCCTCTTTTGAAGGCGACGTTACCCTCGGCTAAATAGTCTGAGTCAGCAGGGATACAGTCCTAAGTAGTCGGGTTAAAATATTAATAGTAGTTTAACTTATGAGGGGATCAAAGAGTTTGGACCCCCGCCATCCAATACCGTTAAGTATTGAAGGAGGTCCTACTAAATTTAACCCAGGTCCTTTGCAGGATCTATACACTGAACAATGGCAAGACTCTTACCAAACCGTTCCCTTAACCCCTGACCAGGTAGCCAACATACCTCCATATAGACCGTGGAGATATGAATGGTGAAAATCTTTTATTTTATATAGACAGTAAAATAATGCCAAGACACCACTGACAAACGATAAGGAAGAATCACCTTCAACATAAGAAACTAGTTATTAAAGTCATTAATACATAACCAATTAAAAAGTGCGAAAAGATTAAAAATAAAAAGTATTACACTAGACACTTTGTCTTCACCAAGTGATGTAAGAGACTTAGGCAAACATGGCCTTGATTGTCAAGAACTCTTACGATCAATCTTGGATCCCGAGATGACTCACACACTCTATGATGGACAATGGATGATGGTGGTGGATGATGGTGTTATGGTGGTGGTGGGTGGTGGGTGAAGTGTGAGAAAGGTGGTGTGCAAAGGGTTGGTTTGAGCTTGAGCTAAGCACTCCTATTTATAGGCTGAACAGAAGCTCGGGCACGGCCCCGTGTCCGCTGGGCACGGCCCCGTGTCCATCCTCTTCTCTGTCTTCATTAATTGCTTTTGTCTGCGTTAGTTGACCACGGCCCCGTGTCCGCTGGGCACGACCCCGTGTGCAGAAGCATATCTGTACTATCAAGATTTGCCTGGATTCTGCGAATCTTATAGTTGACCATGGCCCCGTGTCCGCTGAGCACGGCCCTGTGGTGGGCGATGGAAGCTTCTACAACTGTCTTTTATGCTGACACTTGGGCACGCCCCCGTGCTCATTGAGCACGGGGCGTGTTCAGCCTTCTGTTCTCTTGTTTTGCTTGGGAAGATGCTTTCGGGGAGGTCGGGCATGCCACGTTTGTTCCTTTTCTTGTATTTATGTTAGATTTAGCTGCCCTTTTGCTTCTTTTGTTAATTTGATCTCATTTAATCCTGAAAACACAAAAGGAAGACAAAAACACACTTTTTCCAACATTAGTACTAAAAAAGGGTTAGTTTTATGCCACAATTGATGTAATTTATATGTTGCATTTTGCACACATCAAATACCCCCACACTTGAATCTTTGCTTGTCCTCAAGCAAAACTCTTTATAATATAGCTTTACACTCCCAAATGGAATGGGTAGAAGAGAAGGTTTTTGGGCTTGTCATAGAGTGTCGAGATTTCCAAGATTCTTTATTACGTTTTATTTTCATTTATTTACAATCCTATTCGTCATGATTTATTTAAAAATTTTCATAAGATAAATTACATATTATGACACAACATGCCTTTTTAAAATTCTATTTATATACAAGTTCACATACCTCACGGGGGATCACTCAACACTCGGCAGAAGATGTATTTTAGTGAATCACTCGAGAGCGGCATGGAACTTACTCCTACCATAGGCTTGCCAAGCAATCAATCCTCCTCCTTTTTAACGATATACCTTTGTAAATATCAAGAGGACTTTTGGGTGAAGGGTTAGGCTTGGGTTAAAGGTAGGTGGTTGGGTTAGTGGTTAGTAGAAAAGGGCGAAAAAGCGTAAAAAGCATCGGTTTTCGTAAGACTTTCTCTATTTTTCAACTTTTTATTTTGACGAAGCCATAATTCAAACAAAGTTATTTTTGATGAACTTGCTTGTTTATTTCTTTTGCTTCATCATCAACACTTTTTTTTTTTGAAAATCATACGAAAAACCGACCTTGTTACTAAAACAAAGGGTTAAAAATAAAAGGTTTTGGTGGGTGAAAGGGTGTTTGGTTTGGGTTAAGAAATGAAAAGGTTTAGGCTCAAATGGGTTAACTAGGGGGATTTTTGGGTAGGTGGTAAAAAAAAGAAAAATAATGGTGTAGAAATGAAAAGGGTTAGTCCTAATGCCTCCATCATTTACTTACTCGGGTTTAAGTTGGTAAGGACCGGGAATGTATCGTCGTGGCAAGTTCTAGAGTTGTAAGAACCAAGCGGCTATTCACACAAGAAACGAAAAATGAGCATTTAATTTAAAGATATGTATTTGTATGCTCAATAAAGGCTCAAAACTCACTTTTGTGGGAATGGGTTTTTTATGTGACCAAGTATATATAATTAAATTTTAACTAAGCTTGTCATGCCTTTCATAATTTTCTTATGTTGGTTCTTTTTATCACGACGCTATCGGTTGTAAATTTGTAAAAATATAACCTTTTCAGAATTTTGAAAGGGCCAAACTATCTACACACTTGGTGTGTAGATAGTCACCCTTAAAAGGTATTTTTTGTCCTTATATGCACACCTTGCAGTGTCGAACTGTGTCCAAAATGCGGCGTTTTGGTCCGGTTAACCAGACAAAGACTGACGAGTGTCTGACGGGTCTGTTGACCGGACCAAAACGCCGAGCTTTGGCCGCGTTTTGGTCCTATCAACCAGACCGGGTGTCAGTCTTTTGTCTGGTTGATAGGACCAAAACGCGGCCAAAGCTCCGCGTTTTGGTCCGGTCAACAGACCTGTCAGACACCCGTCAGTCTTTGTCTAATTAACCGGACCAAAACGTCGCGTTTTGGACACAGTTCGACACTGCAGGGTGTGCATATAAGGACAAAAAACACCTTTTTTGGTGTGTAAATAGGCAAAATGGTGTGTAGATAGGTACACCCTTTTGAAATTCCCAAATTAAACCTAGACAAGTAAAAAAAATGAAAAAATTTGGGGTGATTAGCGGTTCCAATAGAGTTTTGTGTAAGGCTTGTTATTAGGACTTGCAAGATTCAAGGTTTTAGCATCCCCCCCCCCCCACACTTAAATTACACATTGTCCTCAATGTGTCCCAAAAATAAGTTTTTAGGTTGATTGAATGTGTAAAAGGTGTGAAAAAGCAAAAAATTGTGTTACTGGGCGCCTGGACACGGCCCCGTGTTGTCCGGGCACGGCCCCGTGTTCAGGTGCCAGTAACAAAAGTTAAACAAAAGAAACAGAAGCCTGGACACGGGGGCGTGTTGGGTGAACACGGCCCGTGTCCAGTTTACCTGAACTGGGCATTTCTGCAGACTGTGCAGCACGGGGCCGTGTTGGGCGGACACGGCCCGTGCTGAACTTGCTGTAATGAAGAAAGCTTGTCGGATGGCCCTGTTTTCCTGCATGGGGTGCTGGTTCAAGTTTCCCTTGTATCCTTTGCCATCCTGAGTGTGTTTTATTTATTACAACATCATCCAAACACCAAATTATCTAAAACCATCATTCATTAAGTCATAGAGCGAATTACATAATAGTCTAAAAGTTAAAATACTAGATAGTTAGGTCAAAGAAACACAAGAAATCTAAACCAAGAAGTTCTAGCCTACTACTTATTCTATTAGCAAAATTTCCGAAAAGGTAAATCCCTCGGTTAAATGTGGCTTAAAAAACTTCTTTCTCCGGGCATGGGTTCCTCACACGTCGGCGAGCCATTCTTCTATCTCCCTAGGGAGAAGAAAAGTGGGCTCGTTGGCATTGGTTTGAGGAGGTGCAACCTCCACCGGGACTTCTTGTAGATCTTCAAGAGGAGGTTCCGCTGGAATGTCGTCCCAACCGGTAGGATTGTGGATTCCAAGTGCTAGGTTCCAATCTTCTTGAGGGAGGTTTGGTTCCATGGGAGGTGTTACAAGAATGTTTAACCTCTGGTGCAAGAGGTTTATTTCTTGAAAACTGTTTTCCAACCCCACCGTAAGATAATTTATATGGTCTATTAGGACCTCCTCTACCGAAGTCATCTCGTCAAGAGCTTCACGTAACGCCATCACGTATCGTACGAGAGTTCAATTGATGGCCTTCTTTCCCTTCGACTGTTTCTGGAGTGCCCAGAAGAGGTTCCACTGTTTTGGCTAGACATTCTACGAAAACAAACCAAAAATAGTTCATTTTAATGAAACAGTACCATGGACACGGCCCCGTGCTCAATGAGCACGGCCCCGTGTTCACCCTTCTGCAGTTTTTTTAGAACAAGGAATCTTGGAGTTTCAAATTATTTTCCCAACTTATGAAGCATTTTTGAACATAAATAACTTAAAACAATGTTGTGTAACTTATTTTTAACAAGATTCCTTGAGCAAAAGTTTAACAAACATCACAATAAAGCTTGGAATCAAGCTTCAATGGAGGTGTTGTTGCAAGAAAGATGAAGAAGAAGGTAATGGATAAAAGAGGAAAGGACAAGATGCTTGTTAGAACCTTCTTTTAGAACATACCTAGGATGGTAAGTTAGAAAATCTTTTCAAATCTCTGTTCCTGGATGGTCCAAATGTGCAGGATTCTTGGCTGCATTTATAGAAAATGACAGCATGCTGGACACGGCCCCGTGTGCAGGCAAGATCCTGACACGTTTTGTCCGTATTCTGACAAAAAGTCAGAAGGGAATCTTTTGGTGGACACGGGGGCGTGTTGACCTGAGCACGGCCCCGTGTCGAAGGGCTGTTTATGAAGTTTGTCTATTTTTAAGGAACTTTTCTGGATCGGGCGGTTCCTTACTGGATGGAACAGCCCCAAAGTGCCTAAGATACCTTAATTTCTCTATATTAAGACGAGAACGCACGAGGTTGTCGGTGAGGGTGATTCCTATGCTATATGTAGGTGGACAAGTCCAACCCTTTCCCGGGCTCTTGTTAAAGAAGGTGTATGCCGAATCGCTCAGGTCTATGTATGCATCGAACGAAGTCGATGGGGAGTCCTTCACGGCAAAATCGACACAGGGACGACTATCGTTCAAGTCCTCACTAGAGTTAGAAGTATCGTTGGGAACAACGAAGTTGTTTGAATGCGATCCCAACACTTCTTCTTGGTTATCGTTTTGAGATAAATTATTGAAATCTATCCTAAGTTCTTTTAGCCAATTAAGAATTAAATATTCTAATTGAAATAGTTCATCAAGAAGCATTTCTCCTAGAAAATCCGGTTGAGAGCATTCGAGGGAGAGATAAGGATTATTTTTACTTTCGCCCCTCTTAAGGATATACGGAAACGATGGGTCTATATAGTGGGGCTTATAATTTAGAAAATAACATTCTAATTCCTTATGGGAACCACCACATATTTGACACCACACACCATAAGAGTGCCGAAAGTAAAAAGGATCAGTATCACTCATGTTTGTGTCAGAAATTACCAACCGTCGGGATCTCATGGTTCTGTTTTCAGTAACTGAATCTTGGGCACGGGGCGTGTTGAGTGGGCACGGCCCCGTGTTCAGCTTACTGTCTGACTTAAAACAGGATTGCCAGTTCCAATGATTGGGCACGGGGCGTGTTCAGCGGGCACGACCCGTGCTGAGTTCTGCAGAAGCTGAAAAACTAAGATACCGAGGTGGTCCAAGGACACAAGAGCTTTTAGTACCGGTTTATCCTCAACGTCTAATCAAATCAAAAGTTTAGGAAAATGTTTTAGACTAAGAAAAAAAATAAAAACTAACTAAAATGCGGAAAAATAAAAATAAAAATAAAAACAGATAGACAAGATGAATCACTTGGCTCCGACTCGTGTTTAGTGTAACCTTTGATTATTTCCGCACTTTTGCACTATTTAAGATATTATCTTAGTTATTGTAGTAGGCCCCTCTTTTGAAGGTGACGTTACCCTCAACCCAGTAGTTTGAGTCAGCAAGGATACAATCCTAAAGGGTCGGATTATTGAAAGATAATTAATTAAGTTATTAATGCATAATGTGGTAGGCACCTCTTTTGAAGGCGACGCTACCCTCGGCTAAGTAGTCTGAATCAGCAGGGATACAGTCCTAAGTAGCCGGGTTAAAATATTAATAGTAGTTTAACTTATAAGGGGATCAAAGAGTTTGGACCCCCGCCATCCAATACCGTTAAGTATTGAAGGAGGTCCTACTAAATTTGACCCAGGTCCTTTGCAGGATCTATACACTGAACAATGGCAAGACTCTTACCAAACCGTTCCCTTAACCCCCGACCAGGTAGCCAACATACCTCCATATAGACCATGGAGATATGAATGGTGAAAATCTTTTATTTTATATAGACAGTAAAATAATGCCAAGACACCACGGACAAACGATAAGGAAGAATCACCTTCAACATAAGAAACTAGTTATTAAAGTCATTAATACATAACCAATTAAAAAGTGTGAAAAGATTAAAAATAAAAAGTATTACACTAGACACTTTGTCTTCACCAAGTGATGTAAGAGACTTAGGCAAACATGGCCTTGATTGTCAAGAACTCTTACGATCAATTTTGGATCCCGAGATGACTCACACACACTCTATGATGGACAATGGATGATGGTGGTGGATGATGGTGTTATGGTGGTGGTGGGTGGTGGGTGAAGTGTGAGAGAGGTGGTGTGCCAAGGGATGGTTTGAGCTTGAGCCAAGCACTCCTATTTATAGGCTGAACAGAAGCTCGGGCATGGCCCAGGGTCCGCTGGGCACGGCCCCGGGTTCGCTGGGCACGGCCCCGTGTCCATCCTCTTCTCTGTCTTCATTAATTGCTTTTGTCTGCATTAGTTGACCATGGCCCCGTGTCCGCTGGGCACGGCCCCGTGTGCAGAAGCATATCTGTACTATCAAGATTTGCCTGGATTCTGCGAATCTTATAGTTGACCACGGCCCCGTGTCCGCTGAGCACTACCCCTTGGTGGGCGATGGAAGCTTCTACAACTTTGTCTTTTATGCTGACACTTGGGCACGCCCCCGTGCTCATTGAGCACGGGGTGTGTTCAGCCTTCTGTTCTCTTGTTTTGCTTGGGAAGATGCTTTCGGGGAGGTCGGGCATGCCACGTTTGTTCCTTTTCTTGTATTTATGTTAGATTTAGCTGCCTTTTTGCTTCTTTTGTTAATTTGAGCTCATTTAATCCTGAAAATACAAAAGGAAGACAAAAACACACTTTTTCCAACATTAGTACTACAAAAGGGTTAGTTTTATGCCACAATTGATGTAATTTATATGTTGCATTTTGCACACATCAATAACCGACGCAAGCCATTAGAATTTCAGGTAGGAGACAAAGTGTTATTAAAAGTCTCTCCTTGAAAGGAGTGGTAAGATTCATTAAGAGAGGAAAACTAAGCCCCAGGTATGTTGGACCTTTTAAGATTATTAGAAGGATAGGTCCTGTAGCCTATTAGCTATAACTGCCAGAGGAAATGGCAGGAATACATGATGTATTTCATGTATCTAATCTCAAGAAATGTTTAGCTGATGAATCGCTGGTAGTACCTCTTAAGGATATAGAGGTGAATGAACAACTTAAATTTGTAGAAAAGCCTCTACAGATTGAAGACAGAAAGGTTAAGAATCTCAAGCACAAGAGATTAGTTCTAGTCAAAGTGAAATGGGACTCCAAAAGAGGACCAGAGTATACATGGGAGCTTGAATCAGAAATGCAAAGGAAATATCCACACCTGTTCCAGTAGATCTCGAGGACGAGCTCTAAAACAAGGTGGGGAGGATATAACAACCCTAAAATAAACGACACCATAAAATATATTAAAATACCCCAATATGTCCTAAAATACACCCCATACCTGAAAACGGGTCCTGAATACCTTAATTTTCATTAAAATTAATTAAAAACAAATTTTTATGGTCTCTCGCGGGGCGCATAAGCCACCCCCTTGACTTACGCGGGCCGCGACAGCTCCAAGACGGGGCGACACCCGGTGCTGCCACGTATCGTGCAGCGTGTCGAAGCTGGGGCTGAGTCGGACAAGCTAGGGCCTACCCTAGCTGCCCTCACGAGCCGCGTAGCCCCTTGCTACGTCTTACGCGGGCCGCGTAAAACCCAAAATCAGCCCCTATAAATTTGGAGCTAGGGCCTTCAGTCGAAACTCGCTCACGATCTTTTCTTTCTCTCAAAATTCACATAGTAGGCATAATTCTCGGGTATAATACCCCCCTAAATAACGAAGTTCTGCTCCGTTGTAAGTATCATAACCCCGTTACGTACTAGATACGCTGCCCGATTGATCCAAGGTTCCGTAACGGCTGTCGAGGTTCTGCCCGACGTAGTCGTTGGAATGCCGTCTCGGGGAGGGTATTACTAATGTAAATATTAAGGGTTATTATACTAACACGTGTGCATTTGTGTAAATGATAGCTTATCACCAGGAAACCCTTACAGAAAACCTAAGACAACAATGTGAGTAATCTCCTTTTTGCAAATTGTTTTTACAAAACCTCACATAATTAATAATATATTAAACAGTTATTGAGTATTTGTATTCTACAATTATCGTCGGTATGTTGGGGTTTTGTATACAAAATTTGTTACTGCCTTGCGAGGAGTAACATGACCACAAGTCGGGTTAACAGTACCGTGGGTGGTAATTGAATAGATGGAAACAAATGTAATTGCGCGACCGCCCTCAATACTGTACAATGGTCTTTATTAAACTTGATTAAACTGATATTCACTCACCAGTATTTCCCACTGACAAAATGTTTTTAAACACGTTTCAGGTAACAAGATGTGAAAGCCAAATAGAAGCCAGTTGGACAACACTGAAGGCTTGGAAAAGTGGCAATAAAGTTACCTAAAAATAAAGAGATGTTTTTATTAAATAAAATAGGGTTTACCCCTATGAAAATGTGTGTAGTTAAAACTTGGGATTATTCCCACATGTTTAATATTATGAAAGTGTGGTATTTTACTCTGATAAAATATTTCCTAACTACGGTCCTGATATAATCTCCGCTGCCAAAATGGATAAATTCTAGATACCACTGAAACTGGCCGCGGCCGCCACCCGTTCCCGGGTTTGTTAGGGGACGGGGGTTGCGACATCACCACAGTCCACAAACAACGAAATCCCACATGGCACGTGCTACGAAATTTCGGCAACATGATGGAATCACTTATATATAGAAAGTACCAGCGGCATATCCACCATGCTTCAATCATGCCACGTCCGTCTCGTCATCGGTGTCATGCTTTGCCAACCATAACATTAGACTCCATCACTCTCACAGGACTTTCACAAAGATTAACCAAATAGTTTCAACAACTTCACCACGAGCCTGCAAAACTACGAACTTCACTTAGCGCGTGGTACGAAGGTTCGATAACATGCCAGAAACACTTATATATAGGAAGTACCAACTGCGTATCCACCATGTTTCACACAGGCCACATTGCCATGCCCGCCTCGTCTTCGGTGCTAGGCTACATTTCGTATTTTGTTACTCAAAACAACACATACGCACTAGAGTACACATAGATTACACAAGTAGTTTCTCATAGCTTAGAGTTCAACATTCTCATCGCCGGCCTGCAAATCACTAAATTTCGCATGGCACGTGGTACGAAAGTTGGTAACATGTCGGAAACACTTGTATATAGGAAGTACCAACGGCGTATCCACCATGTTTCGTCCATGTTACTTCTGTCTCATCTTTCTGTGCCATGTTACATTTAGTGCTTTGCTACATATTAACACATAGATTCATCAGATAGTTTCACATAGTATCATAGTCGATCAAGATTCTCACGATGAATAAAGCTTCGTAAATTTAGTTTGATCCTGAGGGATTAGAGTTATTGTTTTAGATTGCGGACATACGTGCGATTTGTGTAAAAAGTCTCAAAATGAACGAAAAGTCTAGTTTAAAACCCCATATAAAAGTCGAGATGACATAAAAGATAGGCTCATAAAGCATAGGATTGTTCCGGGTAGAGGAACGGTGACTAACCAAAGTGAATCGAACCCCTCTCGATTTGTGGCAACGTGTCTTGACTTACTTAGACAAATACGTCATCGATGTTAGGCCTAAGATATTCGTCCTTTTGGCCATTTCACGTTCCTAATTGATTGGGAATTTCGAGACTTTGGCGAGACATAAAAATCAAATAGTGGGACTAGTTATCAAGGTCTGAGTTTCACATCTAACTTGACAACTTCGTACCCCGATATTGTCGGTGCTTATCAAAAGGTAAGACCACTAGAATGTAATATGGAAATTTCCTTCAAGGTTTGGATGTCACTCCTGTCTTGAAGGTAAATCTCGTGCGAAAATACAAACACTGCATAACAGCGTTTTCAAAGTATCCAAGTGTATATTGTGTCAGCCTTAGGAAAGGCATGTAAGTTTAACAGGAATATGTGCTGCTAGGAAGCAGATACGGTAGAATGCATAAGTCTTAGACAACAGATAAGAGTCAAGATTCCTAGAACTATAGACTAGGCAAAGCATTCCTACTTTTCCTAATTCCCTATAATTATGGCTCTGATACCAATCTGTCACACCCCAACCGATGGCGGAAACATCGGGGAGCAGCACTAAGTGTTCAGATTGATCATGAGTTTCCATAACACTAATAGTTTCGATATAGATTAATTAAGTTTCATGATAACATTGCCTAAAAACATCAAACACATAACAGGAGTATCAAATACAGCAACCAAACATTGTTTCAAGTTTCTAGATTAAACTAGGCGAGTTTCTAAGCATCAATCCTAGCTTGTTTCTTGAATCCAACATTCTATCAGCCTGCAACATGTATTAAAATAATGTCAATACAATAATGTACTGGCGAGTATATAAGTTTGAGTATATAGCATAATAGTTTTAAAGGACTCATATCCGTCATGTAAATAATAAAATAGTTTCAGCCATGCTAGTGTACGCAGTCCAAGTGATAGCCCAAGTGTCCCAATGCATTTACCACTTTCCCAAGAATCAAGGAAAGCAAATAGAATCCTCTTAACAATACCCCCGAGAATAATGGGGAGGTGCATTCTCCTATAGCGCTACTATTGTTAAGGCGGAACTACGCACAAGGATTAAACGCACAAGGATCAAAATGATTAACGCCTTGAGTCCCTAGACGCTTTTGTTATAACCATTTGAGTCCAATATTTTTAACAAAATTGGACTCAAACCGTTATAAAATGAACAAAATTGGTTTCAAAGCGTTATAAAATAAATGGCTATGGACTTAGGGCGTTAAACTTTTTGATTTTGGTCTCAAGTGGATAAAACCACTAAAACACAGGGACTCAAAAAATAATTTACTCTAAACCAAAATACTACCATAGTTTTGCTAAAAAAACTAAAAAGATAGTTGTCACACCCCAACCGATGGTGGAAACATCGGCGTGCGGCACTAAGCATTTAGATTGCTCATGAGTTTCCATAACACTAATAGTTTCGATATAGATAAATTAAGTTTCACGATAACATTGTCTAAAAACATCAAACACATAACAGGAGTATCAAATACAACAACCAAACATTGTTTCAAGTTTCTCGATTAAACTATGCGAGTTTCTAAGCATCAATCCTAGCTTGTTCCTTGAATCCAACATTCTATCAGCTTGCAACATGTATTATCAATACAATAATGTACTGGCGAGTATACAAGTTTGAGTATATAGCATAATAGTTTTAAAGGACTTATGTAGATGTGGTGTGATATATTTTTATGTATATTTTTAGCCCTTTTTAACCACTTTAGTCAAGTTTTAAATTTATAAAACACGATATTTACTAACACCAAACACACATATGGGCAAGTGCACCCATCGTGAGCGTAGTATAGTGTTGGTAAGATACCGAGGTCGTCCAAGGACACAAGAGCTTTTAATACCGGTTTATCCTCAACGTCTAATCAAATCAAAAATTTAGAAAAAAGTTTTAAACTAGAAAATAAAAGATGCTGAAAATAAAAATAAAATAAAGTAAAAACAGATAGACAAGATGAATCACTTGGATCTGACTCGCCTTTAGTGTAACCTATGATTATTTCCGCAATTTTGCACTTTTTTAAGAGATTATCTTAGTTATTGTAGTAGGCCCCTCTTTAGAAGGTGACGTTATCCTCAACCCAGTAGTTTGAGTCAGCAAGGATACAATCCTAAAGGGTCGAATTATTGAAAAATAATTAATTAAGTTATTAATGCGTAATGTGGTAGGCCCTTCTTTTGAAGGTGACGTTACCCTCGGCTAAGTAGTCTGAGTCAGCAGGGATACAGTCCTAAGTAGCCGGGTTAATATATTAATAGTAGTTTACATATGAGGGGATCAAGAAATTCGGACCCCTGCCATCCAATACCGGTGGGTATTGAAGGAGATCCTACTAAGCTTGACCCAGGTCCTTGCAGTATCTATACACTGAACAAGGCAAAACTCTTACTAAACCATTCCCTTAACCCCTGACCAGGTAGCCAACATATCTCCACATAGACCGTGGAGATATGAATGGTGTAAATATTTTATTTTATATAGACAGTAAAATAACGCCAAGACACCACAGACAAATGATAAGGAAGACTCATGTGACACCCTAGGAAAACCAGGAAACCAACGCAACTTAACTAGCTTCCTCAGTAACCACGCACTAAATTTCGGGACGAAATTTTCTTAACGGGGAGAGAATGTGACAACCCTCGTAATTACATGTATCCATACGATTATTTAACGATAATTAAAGTGCTTAGTGACTGTGTTGAATTACTTAACTGTTTCCTGTTACTGTGTCATACTTACATGTGTTTGTTAACATACTAGTCGTGCACAGAAAATTGACTAAATGGTCCTGAATATTCTCCTATGTGTTAGGAATTAAAAGTGTTACAAAAATATATATAATAGACACTTTACGGAATGATTAAACACTTTAACGGAACGATATCTAACCGTACAACCGGACATTACCCGGAACACTAAATTTTTGTCAGAAACATTGTTTCATTATTTCTTGGCTTGTCGTGATCCCCGAACACCCTAACACCCACTAAAAAGCAACTAACTAACATCTGGAAGTTTATTACTTGAAATCTAACTAGTCCTTACAATTTAGTTGCAAAGTTACCCTTAACCCCCCCCCCCCAACCGAATTCGGTCCCATAGGACCCACCCAAATCTTCAACATATCTTACTAGATTTCGCCTAAGATTTGATTTGATCCTTACTTGATCTCTTGTACAAAATATATAGAACAATCTTATAAGTCATGGCACAAGATCACCATATCATTTCATTCACCACTTCACTCCAACTCTCTCATCTCTCTCTCCCTTTCTCGGTCACCCTAAACCGCCACCCTCACCACCATTAAACCACCATCAACCTCCATTTTCAAGTCTCTTTCAAGCTTAAAGGTGGATACAAGAAGGCTTGCTACTTGTGGAGCATCAAGGGAGCTTTGTTTCTTGCTTCTTCATCATATTTTGTCGTCATCTTCATCACTAGATCCTACCCTAGCCTTGTGCTAGTAGTAAGTTACTTGTACACCCTTGTTCATCTTGTTTTTGTGATCAAAAGTTGTAGTATGTTAGTATGTTCAAATCACTAAAGAACAAGAACCAAAAGATGAACATAAAGCTTAATATAAAGATGAAACATGATGTATTTATGTTAGTATGAAGTTGTTTTGATTTCGTTGTTGATTACTTGATGATTTACTTGTTAATATTGATTACTAGAAATGTTGTTATTCGCTGAACATGTTAACAGAACCAATATAACTCGCATTAGAATATTAAAAAGCTGAAAACAGGGGCTGGTTGGTGTTTACAGCCAACTTCAGTTGGCTGTAACCAGACCGTAACTTAACGAAAAACTGATTTTCTGAAGTCTAGATTTATGTATTATGAAATACGGTTCTAATGGCACTGGAATCATAATTTTTGGACTTCGTTTACTATTTTTAAAGACCCTTTTTGTAACAGCAACTAGAGCTGAGTTTTTACTGCAGTAAATGGGCGAAATGTTTTTAGTAATAACTTGAGTTCTGTGTAGAATTAGGTCATGAAATTTGTACTGTAGATGACCACTGATGTATTTGTAATTCTCCCACTAGAATTTCGTAAATCGGACTTACGACGAATTTTTAATAAATTATTCCGTGGACTGCAGTCAGAAAAAGATGAATCTGATTGCAGTCCGGAAAATGATTTTTTATAAAATATTGATGATGAATTGGATCCCGAGATTTTTACACAATAATACTTGGATTGTTTAAGACCTTCTATAAAAAAGTTGGGAATTTTTGGAACAAGTTAACTATTTTATTAAAATCCCCGAAAACAGCCCAGTTTTGAATATAAAAGCTGAAACGACATGAGTAGTAATTTGCGTGTCTAAATGTCGGATAGATTATCTGAGAATGATATAACATGTTATATGTGTTATGTGCAATGTCGTATGTTTGCTTATGATCGGGAATAGATGGGAAGTTTATATGGGCGTAAACCGTTAAAGTGATGCATGTTATGTGATAGATACGTGTAGGAACTTTGTGCTCTATTTGAAAACCTCTAAATGACTAACTGGTAATCATATTAGGACGTGATTGACCGACCTTGACTGTTAGCTATTTTTGAGAGTCAAACCGAGCAACCGAGGTGAGTTCACACACTTTCTAAGGCATGGGATTCCCGGTGGTTGGGAATGGGTTAAAGAAATTAAAACGGGATCTACATATCCTCCTTGGGTAGGATATGTACGGCCATTCTCCATAGGTAGGATGCCAATAATAAATTCTGCGTATTCTCCTTGGGTAGAATATGTACGTTCGTCCTCCTTGGGTAGGACAACACCCTTAAAACTTACTAGACAAAACTCTATCATTAAGTCCCTCATTATATATCGACTTAACCGCCGAGGCCGATGGCGAGCGGGTCATTAGTTAATAGCGCTATTAGGTTTAACAAACCTCACACCGTGTCGTCCGAACAGGCGTGTACTAATGGACTATGGCAAACTGTCAGTGATGATAGACACTGATGTAGGGCACAACTATTGTTCGTAGTAGTCGATATCATACCGTCTAGTGGTTCACATGGGGAAGTCCCCACTGATTATGGATATGGTTTGGGTAATAAAAGAAACTGGTTAAACATACTTTCAACTACGGGGTAACCCCCACGGAAAATAAGCCAACGAAAGTCAAACCACGTTTTCAGAAACAACTTAAAACTAAACAACCAACCGTGAACTCACTCAACTTTGTTTTTGACTCGTTGTTACATGCCTTACAGGTCGCTAGATGCTTATGGAGCTTGCACGAGGAGGATGTCGTTGTGGGATATGGATCGTAATGTCCCATGCTTATTAATTAATCTTTACGAATCTATTAGACTTACGTTTTGAACTTCAAACTTATGAACTATGGGACTTATGTTTTAGACTTACGTTTTATGCTTCCGCTGTTAACTTAAAATCGGTTACTCTCTTTTGGTCACCAATTGTAGTGTGGTTGGTTTTATTTACTTAATTATGTTGTTCAATATGATTGGTGGCTCGATCCTGGTCATGTCACGCCTCCAAGCGGTGATACTCCGCATGGTGGAATTTGGGGGTGTGACAGATTGGTATCAGAGCCATTGGTTATAGTGAAACCCTGTGTGTTTACTCTCTTCTGTCGTCCTACACTTACGCACTTTCGCGATACTCTCTCACTTACGTTACCTCGTTATGAAGATCATGAGTGGACGACTGAACCTAACACAAGCCCAGCTGACGACTCTAATCAACGAACGAGTTGCTGAGGCACTCGCAGCAGTTCCAGCAGGATGTCAGCATGCTCAACCTCCCGTATGTACGTTCAAAACATTCATGGATTGCCGACCTAGTACTTTCAGCGGCACAGAAGGAGCTGTAGGTCTTCTTCACTGGTTCGAGAAGCTCGAGTATGTTTTTGAGATGTGTGAATGGCCTGAAGATCGTAGGGTGAAATTTGCTACTGGAACACTCGAAGGAGGTGCGTTAACCTGGTGGAAAGCACAGGTTCAACTACTAGGGCTGGCGGTTGCTAATGCCACCCCATGGAACGGTTTCAAGGAACTGATCAAAGAAGAGTACTGTAGTCGTGACGACATCCACAAGCTGGAGGTGGAATTCTTCAATTTGAAGATGACGGGGTCTGAAATTGAGGCGTATATGAAGAGGTCAAACGAACTGGCCATCTTGTGTCCTACTATGGTAGACCCTCCCATCAAACGTATTGAGCTGTACCTCAAGGGTCTTGTACCAGAGATTCAGAGTCACGTGACTTCAGCTAACCTGGGTACCATTCAGCAAATCATTAAGTTGGCCCATCGTCTCATCGATCAGGCAGTTGAGCAGAACAAGCTGCCCAAGCGTATTAGCGCTACTACCACTGACGCTCCTAATTACAACAAGCGAAAATGGGATGGGAATTCCAATAAGGGTTCTACTTCAGTTCAGTCTCAGCAGCGAAAGACTGATGACTACCAGAGTCCTGGTCAGCAGTCTTCTGGTAATCAAGGACAGGGTGGATACCGAGGGAACCACCCCAAGTGCAACCGGTGCCACAAGCATCATAGCGGGCAGTGCAACAAGGGTCGTTGTCTGAGGTGTAACAAGTTTGGTCATGAAGCAAAGGATTGCAGGAGCGCACGACCAGCAAATCAAAATCGCCAACAACAATTACAAGCTCCACAGAATCACCAGCAACAGCAACAACAGGGCAATAAAGGATGCTTTCAGCGTGGCACTGAAGGCCACTTTAAGAGGAACTGCCCTCAGCTGAACCAGAATCAGAACAACAACAACCAAGGAAACGGGAACAACAATGGAGGCAACAACGGAGGCAACAACAGGGGTAACAATAACGGCAATGGTGCCAGGGGACGTGTCTTCGTGCTGGGTCAGGGTGATGCAAGGAACGATCCCAATGTTGTGATGGGTAAGTTTCTTCTGGATGACTTCTTGTTTACTATTTTATTTGATTCGGGTGCCGATACTAGTTATGTGTCCTTAAAAGTTAGCCAAATGCTTAAACGCACTCCAACACTTTTGACCACCAAACACACGGTAGAACTAGCAAACGGTAAAAGTCTCGAGGCCACACACATATTTAAGGGCTGTAACCTCGTCTTAGCTGGGTAGACCTTCTCTATCGATCTTATTCCTATCGTACTTGGTAGTTTCGACGTTGTTATTGGGATGGATTGGCTATCTCACCATCAAGCGGAGATTATTTGCAAGGAGAAAATCGTCCGCATTCCTCGTTCTGATGAAGAACCTCTCATAATTCATGGCGACAAGAGTGGTGCTGTTGTAGGCATCATCTCTTTCCTTAAGGCCCAGAAGTGTTTGCAAAAGGGCCATACTGCTATTCTAGCTCTCGTTTCTGATACATCCTCGGAAGAAAGGAAGATAGAAGACATACCTGTTGTACGTGATTTTCCTGAGGTATTCCCTGAGGAATTACCTGGTCTTCTGCCTCATCGACAAGTCGAGTTTCAAATCGAGCTAGCTCCTGGAGCAGCACCAATAGCTCGTGCACCTTATCGACTAGCTCCATCAGAACTTGTAGAAATGTCCACGAAATTACAAGAACTCTTGGAAAAGGGTTTCATACGTCCTAGCTCTTCGCCCTGGGGAGCTCCAGTCTTGTTTGTGAAAAAGAAAGACGGTACCTTCAGAATGTGTATTGACTACCGCGAACTCAACAAGGTGACCGTGAAGAATCGTTATCCTCTCCCACGTATTGACGAGTTGTTCGACCAGTTGCAAGGGTCGAGCTTCTATTCCAAGATTGACCTAAGGTCAGGCTATCATCAGCTGAGAGTCCAAGAGGAGGACGTCTCTAAAATAGCATTCAGAACTCGTTACGGCCATTACGAGTTTCTAGTTATGCCTTTCGGATTAACGAATGCACCTGCGGTCTTCATGGATCTCATGAACCGAGTGTGCAAACCTTACCTGGATAAATTTGCCATAGTCTTCATCGACGACATCCTGATCTATTCTAAGAGTCAGGAGGAACACGAGCAGCATCTACGACTTATGCTGGAACTTCTTCGAGCAGAGCAACTGTATGCTAAATTTTCGAAATGTGACTTCTGGCTTCGCGAAGTCCACTTTCTAGGCCACGTAGTAAACAAGGATGGGATTCATGTTGATCCATCCAAGGTTGATTCGATCAAGAACTGGCCTGCACCCCGTACACCAACAGAAATCCGCCAATTCTTGGGTTTGGCAGGATACTACAGAAGATTCATCAAGGATTTCTCCAAGATTGCACAACCTCTCACTTCGCTGACTCAGAAGGGTATCACCTGTCATTGGGGTGATGCACAGGAATCTGCTTTTCAGCACTTAAACGATAGACTTTGTAGCGCGCCTATTCTCTCATTGCCTGAAGGCACAGATGATTTTGTGGTTTATTGCGACGCTTCCATCCAGGGACTTGGATGCGTGTTGATGCAACGTGACAAGGTCATTGCCTACGCATCGCGCCAACTCAAAGTTCACGAAAGGAACTACACTATGCACGACCTGGAATTGGGAGCGGTTGTTTTCGCGCTTAAGATATGGAGACATTACCTGATCGGTACCAAGTGCACCATTTACACCGATCACATGAGTCTCGAGCATATCTTCAAGCAAAAGGAGTTAAACATGCGACAACGCCGATGGGTCGAGCTCCTGAACGATTATGAATGCGCTATCAAGTACCATCCGGGCAAAGCCAATGTGGTGGCCGACGCCCTCAGTCGAAAGGATACTATACCTAAACGTGTGCGAGCGTTACAACTTACCATCCAATCTAGTCTTCCTGCTCAAATTCGTGATGCTCAGGTCGAAGCATTGAAAGCAGAGAACATCAGGGCTGAGTCCTTATGAGGATCGAGAAAACGGCTAGAACAAAAGGAAAACGGCGCCTACTATGTAAACGGACGCATCTGGGTTCCACTGTATGGAGACCTACGCGAACTTGTGATGGATGAAGCACATAAGTCTCGTTATTCTGTACATCCTGGTTCGGATAAGATGTACCACGACCTAAAGACTACATACTGGTGGCCTAGCATGAAAGCCCACATAGCAACCTAGGTCAGTAAATGCCTGACTTGTGCTAGGGTCAAGACCGAGTACCAGAAACCATCAGGCCTACTCCAACAACCAGAAATACCGACATGGAAATGGGAGAAAATTTCCATGGATTTCGTTACTGGCCTGCCTAGATCTCAACGCGGAAATGACACTATTTGGGTGATAGTGGATCGATTGACTAAGTCTGCACACTTCTTGGCCATCAAGGAAACGGATAAGTTTTCTACTCTAGCAGACATCTACCTAAAGGAAGTAGTATCAAGGCACGGAGTGCCAACCTCCATCATTTCTGATCGTGACTCACGTTTTACATCCGAACTGTGGCAAGCTATGCACAAGTCCTTTGGCTCTCGATTAGACATGAGCACGACATATCATCCACAGACGGATGGGCAATCTGAACGTACCATCCAAACCCTTGAAGACATGCTTAGGGCATGTGTAATCGATTTTGGTAATGGCTGGGAAAAGCACCTCCCGCTAGTGGAGTTTTCGTATAACAACAATTACCACACCAGCATCCAGGCCGCTTCGTTTGAGGCATTGTATGGATGAAAGTGCCGATCACCTCTCTGTTGGGCAGAAGTTGGTGACAGCCAAATCACTGGCCCAGTACTTGTACTAGATACGACCGAGAGAATTGCTCAGATACGACAACGAATGGCGGCAGCTCGTGACCGTCAGAAAAGCTATGCAGATAAGCGACGAAAACCACTCGAGTTCCAGGTTGGGGATCGAGTGCTACTCAAAGTCTCACCTTGGAAAGGTGTAGTCCGTTTTGGCAAACGAGGCAAGCTCAATCCGCGCTCTGTCGGACCGTTTGAAATCATTGAGAAAATTGGCAAAGTCGCCTACAAGTTGAATCTACCTGAAGAACTCAGCGGAGTTCACAATGTGTTCCATGTGTCGAATCTGAAGAAGTGTCTGTCAGATGAGACCCTCATAGTTCCCTTAAAGGAGCTCACTATCGACGACCAGCTGCGATTCGTCGAGGAACCGGTAGAGATTACGGATCGAGATGTTAAGGTTCTCAAGCGTACCAGGATACCTCTTGTCTGAGTTCGTTGGGATTCCCGTCGTGGCCCAGAGTATAACTAGGAATGAGAAGACCAAATGAAACTCAAGTACCCCCAGCTGTTTAAGAAAAGTGCAACCACTACTGAGACTGAAGCTACTGCAGAATTTCGGGACGAAATTCCAAACCAACAAGGGGATGATGTGACACCCTAGGAAAACCAGGAAACCAACGCAACTTAACTAGCTTCCTCAGTAACCACGCACTAAATTTCGGGACGAAATTTTCTTAACGGGGAGAGAATGTGACAATCCTCGTAATTACATGTATCCATACGACTATTTAATGATAATTAAAGTGCTTAGTGACTGTGTTGAATTACTTAACTGTTTCCTGTTACTGTGTCATACTTACATGTGTTTGTTAACATACTAGTCGTGCACAGAAAATTGACTAAATGGTCCTGAATATTCTCCTATGTGTTAGGAATTAAAAGTGTTACAAAAATATATATAATAGACACTTTACGGAATGATTAAACACTTTAACGGAACGATATCTAACCGTACAACCGGACATTACCCGGAACACTAATTTTTTGTCAGAAACATTGTTTCATTATTTCTTGGCTTGTCGTGATCCCCGAACACCCTAACACCCACTAAATAGCAACTAACTAACATCTGGAAGTTTATTACTTGAAATCTAACTAGTCCTTATAATTTAGTTGCAAAGTTACCCTTAACCCCCCCCCCCAACCGAATTCGGTCCCATAGGACCCACCCAAATCTTCAACATATCTTACTAGATTTCACCTAAGATTTGATTTGATCCTTACTTGATCTCTTGTACAAAATATATAGAACAATCTTATAAGTCATGGCACAAGATCACCATATCATTTCATTCACCACTTCACTCCAACTCTCTCATCTCTCTCTCCCTTTCTCGGTCACCCTAAACCGCCACCCTCACCACCATTAAACCACCATCAACCTCCATTTTCAAGTCTCTTTCAAGCTTAAAGGTGGATACAAGAAGGCTTGCTACTTGTGGAGCATTAAGGGAGCTTTGTTTCTTGCTTCTTCATCATCTTTTCTCGTCATCTTCATCACTAGATCCTACCCTAGCCTTGTGCTAGTAGTAAGTTACTTGTACACCCTTGTTCATCTTGTTTTTGTGATCAAAAGTTGTAGTATGTTAGTATGTTCAAATCACTAAAGAACAAGAACCAAAAGATGAACATAAAGCTTAATATAAAGATGAAACATGATGTATTTATGTTAGTATGAAGTTGTTTTGATTTCGTTGTTGATTACTTGATGATTTACTTGTTAATATTGATTACTAGAAATGTTGTTATTCGCTGAACATGTTAACGGAACCAATATAACTCGCATTAGAATATTAAAAAGCTGAAAACAGGGGCTGGTTGGTGTTTACAGCCAACTTCAGTTGGCTGTAACCAGACAGTAACTTAACGAAAAACTGATTTTCTGAAGTCTATATTTATGTATTATGAAATACGGTTTTAATGGCACTGGAATCATAATTTTTGGACTTCGTTTACTATTTTTAAAGACCCTTTTTGTAACAGCAACTAGAGTTGAGTTTTTACTTAATTAATCTTTACGAATCTATTAGACTTACGTTTTGAACTTCAAACTTATGAACTATGGGACTTATGTTTTAGACTTACGTTTTATGCTTCCGCTGTTAACTTAAAATCGGTTACTCTCTTTTGGTCACCAATTGTAGTGTGGTTGGTTTTATTTACTTAATTATGTTGTTCAATATGATTGGTGGCTCGATCCTGGTCATGTCACGCCTCCAAGCGGTGATACTCCGCATGGTGGAATTTGGGGGTGTGACAACTCACCTTCAACATAAGAAACTAGTTATTAAAGTCATTAATACATAACCAAATAAAAAGTGCGAAAAGATTAAAAATAAAAAGTATTACACTAAATGCTTGTCTTCACCGAGTGATGTAAGAGACTTAGGCAAACATGGCCTTTGATTGTCAAGAACTCTTACGATCAATCTTGGATCCCGAGACTACTACACACTCTATGATGGATGATGGTGGTGGATGATGGTGTTGTGGTGGTGGTGGAGTGTGGGTGAAGTGTGAGAGAGGTGGTTTGCCAAGGGATGATTTGCAAGTTAGCCAAACACCCCTATTTATAGCTTGCACAGAAGCCCGGACACGGCCCCGTGTCCATTGGGCACGACCCCGTGTCCACCCTCTTCTCTTTCTTCATTAATTGGAGTTTGTCTGCATTAGTTGACCACGCCCCCGTGTTCGCTGGGCACGACCCTGTGTGCAGAAGTGTATCTGTACTATCAAGATTTCCTTAGATTCTTCGAATCTTAGAGTTGACCACGACCCCGTGTCCGCTGGGCACGCCCCCGTGGTGGGTGATAGAAGCTTCTACAGCTTTGTCTTTTCTATAGACACTTGGGCCCGCCCTCGTGCTCATTGAGCACGGGGCGTGTTCAGCCTTCTGTTTTCTTGTTTTTGCTTGGGAGGATGCTGTCGAGGGGTCGGGCATGCCACGTTTATTCCGATTCTTGTATTTATGTTAGATTTAACAGCCTTTTTGCTTCTTTTGTCCATTTGAGCTCATTTATTCCTGAAAATACAAAAGAAAGACAAAAGCACACTTTTTCCAACATTAGTACTAAAAAGGGTTAGTTTTATGCCATAATTGATATAATTTATATGTTGCATTTTGCACACATCAGGACTCATATCCGTCTTGTAAATAATAAAATAGTTTCAGCCATGCTAGTGTACGCAGTCCAAGTGATAGCCCAAGTGTCCCAATGCATTTTCCACTTTCCCAATAATCAAGGAAAGCAAATAGAATCCTCCTAACTGTAGGATCGATTGCAGACCCGAACGAGTCGATCAGAAGAGTTTTACTCAGTACGAAAGGCGGAAACAGACGTACTAAGGTCAATTCAGCTAGAATATCACTTTAAACTGCCGTGTTATTGATTTGAAAGCAATTTACAGCGAGACGACACTTCGGCAGCACTTCGTTGCTCTGACCAGAATAATTCTTACAGATTTCGCTTGAACACACCTATATATAGAGTTCAGATTTCTCTTGAAGCAGTAGAATGTCAGTTCAAGCGAAATTAACTGAGTTGATTTCGCTTGAAACTGCACATGTCTCTTTCAAGCGAAATTACAACCTTTCAAGCGAAATAACCTGTTTTCTCGAACTGCGTGCCCTGATTTAACATTCTATGAACAAGACTCGATACAAGACGAAGTCGACAGACGCATGCACCAACAGACTCCCCCTCAAATGTTGACGAGTCTTAAAGTGTCAAGTCTTCGCAACTTCAGTCTTTATCAGCCTTCGGGCTCTTTGTCATCCTGATTCACCATGCAAGCTCTCTTTGAAGATTCCTCGATTATTTTCCTACCATGTACCACTTGTGGTTCTTGTTGTTGTTGTGCAACTTGATGATAAATGGCCTTCCGGTAGTAATCATTGTTATTATTGAACGGATTTTGAGCTCCACTTGCTTCGCGGTTTTTGCACTCCCTCTTGAAGTGTCCTTTTTCCCTGCAACGAAAACAAGTGACTTTAGATTTATCAAAACCCAAAGTAGAAACATTAGCTTCACGTAAATCATCTCTTCCTGTGATCTGCTTAAATTTCTCAGCTCGTCTCAATACACTTGCCAAACACCATTTAATATCCATTAATTCCATTTCCTCAGCGTCAATTTGATCGTAATCCTCTTTTGTCAACATAGGATTCCCGATCCAACCTGCCACAAAACTACCATAGGATTCCAATACTGTTCCCAACAAAGACATGTGACTCTTAGCAATTTCTGCTGAATAATCCTCATCATTCTCCAGATTCAAAACAATGTTGCATTGTAGCTTCTTTCCAATCTTGGTTGTTGAAATGTTTGGATCAAATGATGGATATGATGAAAAATTTGTGTTGCTGTTTGATCCTTTGGAAGAACTTCCAGATGAACTCTTAGCATTGAAAGCTGTCTCAATCTTTGGTGACATGTTGGTGGTTTTATCACTGACCCCACCTTTGTAATACAGTCCAATATCTTGTTCACCGTCAAAATCTTTCATTCTTAAGACCTTTCTCTGTTCCATCTCCCGAGCCTCAATCCTTTCAATAAACTTGCTCAATGTCAGACTGCTAAATCCTTTCTTGTTTCTCAACATCATAAGATATATGCTCCAAGTCTCATATGGCAATGCATCGGCTAGCTTTTCAATCAACTCTTCATTATCTTTGTTGATGCTCAATCTTTTCATGTTGGCTAACAAATTGCAATATCGTTCAATAATTTCCTTTGTGCTTTCAATTTTCAACCCACGAAAAAGATCAAATTCCTTTTTCAAAAGTGATTTCTTGTTTTTAATCATTTCTTGGCTTCCATGAAACTTTGATCTTAATGCTTTCCAGATTGAATAAGAAGTTCCATTGTGTTGTAATAGAACCAAAATATCTTCCTTCACAGCTTGTTGTAGTAGACTTAACATCATTTTTTCATCTTTGTATTTCTTTCTATCTTCTGCACTTAGATCTTTTATTGCAATAATCTCTTCCTCATCATTCGTCGGTCTAATATATTTTGTTTCAACACATTCCCAAGCATCTAAGTAGTTTGCTTGTACCCAATTCTCAAACCGTCCTTCCCAACCCTTATACTCCTCGATGTTCATGAGCTTAGGCGGTTTTTGCATCGTCCCTGTTTCGTTTTCTAACATCGTGTTCTGTGCAAGAGTAATCGGGGTAACCGGGGTAGCGAATGCGTTGAAAAATTCCTCTTCCATGTTTCGGTTTTCAAGAACTTGTCAAACAGTGATTTCAAGCGGAATCACAAATTCAAGCGAAATCTCCGATGAAGCGAAATATCTTTGTTGAAGCGAAAACACTACTTTCAAACTAGATCACTCAAGCGAAATAAGGACTTTGAAGCGGAATAGCAATTCTCAAGCGAGATCAAGAGAACTTCTCAAGAGGAATACTGTTTCAGGCGGAATCAACACAATTTCTCAAGTGAAATCATATCCAAAGTGAGATTTTAAGCGAAATCAACAGGTCAGTTCAAGCGAAATTATGCTGATGTCATATTCTCGAGCTGATTTTTATCAAAATGATCTAGTTCTAGGCCGATTTTAGTTCTGAAACTTTCTTGGGTTTGTTAATACACAAAAGCGCACAAGATGTGTGAAAATCAGGACATTTTGACCGTAAAATCAAGTTCAATTTGAAAAAGAAGGTGTAGAAATCAGAAAATGCAGACCCGAACGAGTCGATCAGAAGAGTTTTACTTAGTACGAAAGGCGGAAACAGACGTACTAATGTCAATTCAGCTAGAATATCACTTTAAACTGTCGTGTTATTGATTTGAAAGCAATTTACAGCGAGACGACACTTTGGCAGCACTTCGTTGCTCTGACCGGAATAATTCTTCTAGATTTCGCTTAAACACACCTATAT